>CM053411.1:58015856-58124403 GCA_028644305.1 Xerus rutilus
GAGGGATGGTCTGGGGGAGGTAGAGGAGGCCAGCTCCCCGCTTAGGTCCCATTCTGGGAAGTCATTTTCTCCATGGAGCATTCCCCTCTCCAACTCTTGCAGGACTGACGGTTCACTCTGGTAAGACTCACGGGTTAAAGAATTCATGATGGGAGTCTAAATGGGAAGCGGATGTGGGAGAGCACAGCTCGATGTCTTGGTCACCATGGCTGGCTGCCTTGGAGTGGTCTCCTTGCTTCCCTAGGCCTTGTTGATGGAATCAGGGTCTCACTCTGCATCTTATGTTGCTTCAAGCTCTAACTATTCCAAAAATGTGATGTTGTAATAGAAAATGGAGTCCATTATCTGCCTTTTGATGAGAAACTTTTACACATGTCAATAAAGGAATTATTCTCTAAATCAGGAAACTTTTTACAGCCTTTAAAGTATACACATACCCCCCCTCAAAAAAAAACACAAGACAAATGAAAACATATGAGCACACAAATTTGTACATGAATGTGTATAAAGCATTTTTCATAAGAGCCAAAAAATAGAAATAACACAAACATCCATCAGTTGATGAACTGGGAAACAAAATGTGGTCTGTCTCTACAATGTAATATAATAGTCTTTGGTAATAAAAATGACTAGAGTACTGACACATGCTTACACCATGGACAGACCTTGAGGCCAATGAGCTAAGTGAAAGAAGCCAGACTCATACAGAAGACAAACACAAAAGGCCACACAGTGTATGATTCCATTTATATGAATATCCAGAATAGGCGACTCTATAAAGTAGATTAGAGTTGTGAGGAGCTATAGACAGGGGACATGGGGAGCCACCACTAATACGCAAGGAGTTTTCTTTTGTCTAATGGTCTGCTATGGATATGCCACATTATGTATGTTCATCAGTTGATGGACATTTGGAAATTTTCCACTTTGGGGTTATTTTAATTATGCTGCTGTGAATATTTGTGTACATGGTTTTATACGAATGTCTTCAGTTCTCTGGAGTATATACCTAGTAGTGGAGTTGCTAGGTCATACAGTAACTTTATGTTTGGCTTTTTGAGAAACTGCCCAACTATTTTCCAAAATGGCTGCATGTATGAGTGTTCCATTTTCCTCATCCATGCCAACACTTGTTATTTTCTGTTCAAATAATTTTGATTATGGCATTAGTGGGCATGAAATGGTATTCTTGTTTGTTTGAGATGGGGAGGGTCTCACTATGTTGCCCATGTTGGGCTGGAACTCATGATCCTTCTGTTTTAGCCTTAAGAGTATCTGGGATTATAGGCATTAATGTGGTTTTGATTTGCATTTCCCTGACAACTTATAATACAGAACATCTTTTCATGTGCTTACTAGCCATTTATATATTAAAAAGTACCAATTCATAACCTTTGTCCATTTTTAAATTGGGTTATGTATTTATTGTTGAATTATAAGCATCTTTTACATATTTTGGATACTAGACCTTTATCAGATATAAATAAGATTTATAAATATTTTTTCTGTTCTGTAAGGGGAAACACACTCTATAGGTTTTTTTTTTTAAATATTTTATTTAGTTATAGATGAACACAATACTTTCATTTATTTTATGTGGTGCTGAGGATCGAACCCAGTGCCTCACACATACGAGGCAAGCGCTCTACCGCTGAGCCCCACAACCCCAGCCTCCACTCTATAGTTTTTTGATGAACAAAAAATTTTAATTTTGATGAAGTCCAATTTATTTTTTTCTTTGGTTTTACACTTTCAATGTCATATCTGAGAAAATGTTGCCAAATCCAAAGTTCCAAAGATTTACACCTATATTTTCTTCTAAGAGTTTTATCTTTTACGCTTTTATAGTTAAGTTTTTTTATTTACCTTAATTTTTGCATATGGTGTGAGGTGGGGCTCCAGAATCATTGGTTTGCATGAGGATAAGTAGTTGCACCAGCACCATTTGTTTAAAAAGAAATTCTTACACTACTGAATGGTCTTAGCATAATTGTCCACAGAGGTGCAGGTTTACTTCTGGATCCTCAATTCTATTTCAGTGGTCTGTATGCCTTTCCTGTGCTAGTACTATATTGTCTTGATTACTGTTGCTTTCAAGTAGGTTTTGAGATTGGGAAGTATGAGTCTCCAATTTTGTTTTCCTTTTTCAAGATAGTTTTGGCTATTCTGAATTAAAAACATTTAAACTTTCCAATCATTTTGTGAAATTGTGTTTTCTTTCCAAGATGCCCTATAAAGTAAAGAATACAACAACATAAGACTTCTTTTGGTTGCTAGGAATAAAACCCAGGGTTTTGCACCTCCTAGGCATTGAGTGATGTCCCCAGCCTGTCGCAGACCTTTGCTTTGGTACTCACACTTCCCTGACTCGACTGTACTACTTGATCTTGCAGTACAACAAGCTTTCTCTCTTGCTCTCACTCTCTCTCTTTCCATTTCACTTCCCTGTCCCCACAGACCTGTGCAATATTTCTCTATTTGTAAAACCCAGAATCCATGTCCATATAAATATGCTAAAAGGTACCTATGTTCCCTTTCTGACAATGTCATGCTTTGAGCAAATCCTGTGATGACTCTAAAAAGACCAGACTGCCTTAGAGCCTTGTATTTCTCATAAGTAACAAGATTAGGCCTTTGGCCAATTATTTGCATTTGGGGTTAATGTCTGTAGAAGTTTAACACTTTCTAAAGAATAAAACGAAAGAGCACGTGGCTGAGACAAGGTAAAGGCAGGAAGAAAATCAGGTGCAGAAAATTGTAAGCCATAGTGATTTCCATTTCTGAAAACAAATTGGTTGTTTATTTTTTGAAAATGTTGAAATCAAACAGAAATACACTATGCATCCTTCATAGATCAAATGTGTGGTCACGGACCTTGAGAACAATCACACGTAATTATGTGCTTTGCATAATCTGAAAAAAAAAATTAGAAATGTGTGCTTCAGCTCTTTTGGTTCCTCATAAATACATTTCCCTAAAATAAATATAACAAGGGTTTTCAAGAATGTGACAGACACAGAAGACAGGGTGAAGGATCTGGTACTGCAGGAGCACAGGAAGCACAGAGCTGCTCTCGGAAATTTACCAGTTTAACAGGCATATGGGGGTCAAGATTGGGTTCTAAGGGACGCTTTGGCTTCAACTGGCTTCCTTAGAAGGTGCCTGAACATCTTTATAACAGGAGCCACACAAGAGCCCAGCACAAGCTGCCGCTTCCACCACTTCCTAAATCCTACCCTTGCTAACGGCAGAGCTGCCCTGCCTGGAAGGGAGAAATGAAGTCCCAGAGGTGACACCTGTGTTGCTTCAAGAGGCCCTGGCTCTGCGCAGCTGTGGATCTTCTATCCCTTTTATCCTCCGGAACAGAAACAGCCCTCGAGAAATGCTGAGAGGCAAATAATCTCAGCTGAGGAACTTTAGTTTGAATAGACTGAATGTGTTCAGTTGGAGACAGAAAACATGGTGAGATACCACAAATCTCTAAGACCATAGCCACTCTGCATGAGATAAAAAGTAGCATAGCTTTAATTCATAAATATGTTCTTCAACTACCAAGCCAAGTTCAAATTAAGACTAACATGAGATGGGGAATTTAATATTATTACCTAATCCCTGGAAGTGAAACCAAATAGGCAACTATGTTATGGTTGCAGCCTCAGTTATAAGGTTAAGACTGATTTAGAGAATAAAAAGGTATATTTTTAGATTCTGTTTCATAGGATATCCAATAATATGGCAAACATTGGGATCAGATTTGATGACAAATAATGCTGGCCACGAGGAATAGCAGGTGGTGTGATGCTAAACACGCTGTGGGTGTGTCTCAATATTAAAATATCCTGGAATACTGAAGAGAGGTCAATAGAGGTACTGACCACATACTATTTCATAATAGCTATGGAAGTCCTGGATTTTCTTCTCCATGTCCATTTAAACTTTCCTGCCTGGATTTTTTTTTCTTAAAGATCTCCTTTCTTCCTCCCAGCTTTAAACATCTCTTTATGCCTCTGGGGTGGACATCCCTCAGAGAGGACAGCCCCTCTACCTTTCACTCTTCTGCCCTGCTTGGCTTCAGCCTGAGCTTCACCCATGAAATCGTTCCTCAGGAGTTCACCTTTTTTCATCCTTTTGAAAATCACACTCCTGGAGGAAAGGTCAGAAGAGCATGACCTCATCACAAACACTCTGCTTGGGAATGACCATCAAAAGTGGATGTCAATCACTAGAGGGTCCAAAATAGCACATTATTCTTCATCCCCACAGGGGACCACTAGTCTGAAACGAACTAACACCACAGGAACTTTTAAAAATAAACATAAACCAAGAGGGTCCTAACAACCACTATAGATTTGCTGTTACCCAGAGAAGGTTCTAGAACATCTTCCAACTACTGACACGTAGGGATGGAGTCTATGAGGTTTACATACAGGTCTATCAAAACAGAAGGATTTTAAAGTTAACAATGCAAACTATGGTTGTGGTATTTTAAGGTTAAAAGTTTTTCAAAAAACACATGGAAGCCGGGCACAGTGGTGCACACCTGTAATCCCAGCACCATGGGAGGCTGAGACAGGAGAATTGTGAGTTCAAAGCCAGCCTCAGCAACGGCGAGGTGCTAAGCAACTCAGTGAGACCCTGTCTCTACATAAAACACAAAATAGGGCTGGGGATGTGGCTCAGTGGTCGAGTACCCCTGAGTTTAATCCCTGGTACCAAAACAAACAAACACACAAACACACATGGAAAGTCCACAGCTACACAGTCTTCATAGACACTAACCACATTTGGTTGTCACCCAATGTGGCCAGTGTGAATGAGAAATTGAATTAAAATTTTTATTTAATATCAATTTACATTTAAATTAACAATGGGAGCAGTGTAAATTGTTTTTCTGTTGAATATACTTCACTGTTGTACAAGGACTTACACTTGACTTTTAACTGTTGTTTCACGTAAGATATGCATTACAGTGCACATGTCGGCACATGAAGTACTTCCAGCATTCACTAATCGTTTTTAAAATATTGATTACATGTGGAAATGACAACATTTTGCATATACTGGTTTAAATAAAATATATAGTTTAAACTAATTTCATTTTTTAAAACTATTTTCATGTACCTACCAAAAAAATTTAATTCTAATGTGGCTTGTGTTGTAATTCTTTTTGGTGGTGCCCATCTGTGAAACCATGAAGGTCTTCAGTTGCAGGAATAGCAAAGCTGTGGTGATCAGCAGAGAGGCTGGACTTAAGAGTTACAGATGCCCTATGTCTTTCATTTTATCAAAAGGCTTAATTGCCCAGGATAATGGAAAATATTTGAAGTTTGAATCTTTAAATTGTATAATGATAAATTTTAAAATAAAATGTTCAAGTATTGTCACCTGGCCTCTGCCCCTAAAATAAATTCTTAAACTAAGAAATAGAAAGTCTTAGCCGGGCGCGGTGGCACAAGCCTATAATCCCAGCACTTAGGGAGGCTGAGACAGGAGAATCGCCAGTTCAAAGCTAGCCTCAGCAAGGGCGAGGCACTAAGCAACTCAGTGAGACCCTGTCTCTACATAAAACACAAAAAATAGGGCTGGGGATGTGGCTCAGTGGTCAAGTGCCCCTGAGTTCAATCTCCAGTACCAAAAAAAAGAAAAGAAAAGAAATAGAAAGTCTTTTGCACATAGTGGGTGAGGGCAGGATTGTCTGGCCTGCAGCCCCAGACTCTTGGGAGGACTCTGAGTTATTTCACAAAGTCCACAAATCCAGTCATACCAGCACTGTCTGCAGGCTAAGTAAATAACCTTTAGCTTATACTCATACTACAGCTTTTCAAATGCATAGAGGTATCACTATAATTAGTAAATAGAAGTTTAATATGTTACTAAATTGAAAATAGTTAAGGGGTTATGATATCTAAAAGTTACACTTCACTTGGTGAAAGTGTTGGGTCTCAGCTTACTGGTGCCTTTGCCTAAATCAGATGATACCAGGAATTTCAGCCCTGAATCATCCCCTAGGACGTGACCTGTGCCACTGTATGCTGCAGCCCTGATGTAGTTTGATGCTCAAAAAGTTCTTCATGTCTGAACAGCCACAACTGTATCCTACAGAATAACCAGTGATTCTCAATCAGAAATGGATGCTCCACTCCAGGAGCACTGCCCTTAGCATTGTCCTGGGGTGGAGTTCAAGTTTTTTACCTGAAGGCTGCTAAGGTAGCAGCCCATCATTAGCATTCACATCTACCCCTAAGGGGACTGGAAATAGTAGCCTATGTCCCCCTGCCCAACAGATTCCAGAAGAAGTGAAGTAAAGTTGGAAGGAAGTTAGAATCAGGAGTTTCTGACCTGCGACCTAGGAATTCACAGTGGAGTGAAAAAATATGCTATTTCTTTGAAAGGTGTTAGAACTTATTTAAATTTAGAATAGAGTTTCTCAATCTCAGCACTCTTAACATTTTGTGCTGGATAATTCTTTGTTATGGGGGCAGGAGGGCTCTCCTCTGTGTTATAGATAATCAGCAGAATCTCTGGTCTCTGCCTACTTGATGTCAGTATCAACGCCCTCTGGTTGGGACAAAAATGTCTCCAGATATTGCCAAATGCTCTCTAGAGGGTAAAATTACTCCAGTTGAGAACCACTGAGTTAGAACATCTAACATCGTTTGAGGCACTAGCTTATTTTCATAGATTACACATACTAACAGCATGTGCATGAACTTCCCGCCCTGAGATTTCTAGAACTCCTTACACGTCATTTTGTGAATGCCTCAATCCCTCTTGGCTACTTCCTGGTAACAGTACTGCATAGGCGGCCAAATGCTTATTCCAGACTCTTGACATAAGGGTCAGGAACACTTATGCCTCAGGGATCCTGCTGTAGTCCCTGGAAGTTCTCAGGTCTCCCCAGGCTGCACTATTCCCAAGTCGACTCCAAAGACACTTTAGGCTCATGCAGTAGAGAAGCCAGCCTCCCTCCCATGCTATAGTCAGGTTGAAACCCAGATTCGTGGAGTCCCACTCTCCCCGCTTGCAAAAGTATCACCTTACCATAGGTCAACCAGAGGGAGTAAAGTGTCACATTGTGGTGGCAAGGACAGCAGGGTAGGGAACAGTTTCAAATGTGAACTCTGCCAATAAGTTGCAATGTGACTTTTTTCTGAGTCTCAAGTTTTCTCAGTTTTCACTTTTCTAATGAAACTATTACTACTGGTAATACTGAGGGATATTGTGGAAACAACATGAGGCATTAGATTCAAAAGCACATTAAATGGTTAGGTGCTGAAAGTATTCAAGATACTTTTGTTACCAATTTATTGAATAACTCATGGTTGAAAGTTTCTATTCACTCACTGAGCTGATTAGTTAGTGCTCACTTAAGGCAGCTGTTGCCTAAGTGTTGGTGGAGAGCCAAAGGGGAGGTGGGATGCAGAGAAGCAAGACACACGTTCCCTTCCTCAGAGGGGCTCCTTCCTCACCAGAGAGGAGAAGCACAAACAGCAATGTCTCTGGTGGAAAGTGTTTACCACCCAAAGAAACAGACGCGGGACTTGTAGAGGAAGGGTTACTTCCCTCCATGGAGATCATTGTTGTTGACAACCAACAAACACTAAACTTTGGTGCAGGTAGCAGAGGTAGCACTTTGGGGTAGTAAGCTCTATTCTCAACAGTTTTCATTCTGATGTAAAACAGATCCGGAGTTAGACAAGTGAAGCATGTTGTGTTTGCCGTTGTTTGAAGAACACTATGGTTGAAAGGGCTGATTCAGAGAAAAAACAACCCATCTGTCATGAAGAAATGAAAGCAAGCAGCAGCGAGCCCATCACGGATGCTCAGACCCTACCCAAGTCTCTTTCAGCGGGACTTTTCCAGTCTGGGCTTAAATATACACCTGCGTAAATAGGAAAACAGAATGAATGAGTTCAAGGGCTTGGAGTTGACAGGAGTAAAGAAAGGCCAGCTGGACAAAGCACAGCAGCTGTGTGCACATGGCCCAAGCTCCCCTGCGCCCCAGGAAAGGAGAGCTCCTCTCCCACTTTTGGCCACTTGCAGGGCCTCACCAGTACCCACAGGCTTTGTAGCAATCCCAGGTTTCCCTGAGAACAAGGAAATGAGAAATGGGAAAGACTCCCATCCACTCACCACCAATCCTTCCCACAACTCCAACAGGCACATCGCAGTGATTCAGATACAAGGCTTTACCACTTCCCAGCGTCCGACAGTTTATGCCAGGCTCTGACATAGGGGTCGGGAACATTTGTGCCCTAAATTTCTCTCTGAGTTTTTCTTTGCTCAGTTTCAACTTCTGATTCCTATCTAGTCTCCAAAGCCCACCTTAAACTATGCTCCAGGTGTGCTCGGAACTATTTATGGGCCCTGCCCTATCCTTTGACTGCCAGTTGATCTATAAACAGGGACTGATACATCATAAGTGTCAGCTGTGGGAATAACGCCTAACGTGTTCCTTTTAGAATGTCTTCACAATTGTTTTGAGGAATACACTTTGGGGCTAGTGTATTAGCGGGGACCCAACTTCCCATATAGCTTTCAAAGCATGCCCTTTTGGCCTATGATATTCTATCTTCCTCAACCTAAGTTATATGGCCTATTTCATGACATTTGACCTCTAGAATAGTGTAGAGAAAACTAACAGTGGTTGTACATGGTACTGCATGCCTAGGCTCCCGCTGCCATGGATCCAGGAAAATCCACTGGCTTAGTCTATTTTGTGACAACAGAATACCCAAAACTAGATGATTTATAATGAACAAAACCCTATTGGGTTTCATGGTTCTAGAGTCTGGGAAATCTAAGATTGAGAGGCTAGCATCTGGTGAGGGCCTTTTTGCTTCCTCATCCCATGGCAGGAGGTAGAAGGGCGAGAGAGAGAGAAGAGATGACCAGCCAAACTTGTCCTTTGGTAGTGAACCCACTCCCCTGATAATGGCATGAACGCATTCACTTCACCCACATGGTCGAACCACCTCACTAGGCCTCACCTCCCTGCACTGTTGCTCTGGCATTCTGTTTCCAACACCTGCCTGTTGGGACACATTCAAGCCATAGCATCCACTATCATGCAATGGAGAAAAACAGGGTAAAAAAACCCCCAAAAACCCAAGCATAATCGGTGCAGAAACCCCTTCTGTGTTAATTATAGTGTAGCACAGAATCACTCAAAACAAAATCAACAAATGAAACCTTACATTTAAGCAGCTCAGGATTCTGGGTTTGCTGTCACTGGAAAAAGAAATTGGGAGTGTCCCATAAGCAAAGACCCCACCCTAGGCTCATTTGCAAGGCCAGAACAAGAATAAAAATGGAGGCCTACTTAGCACATGTCTAGAATGTTTTAAAACATAAGTCGAGTTAACAGAATATTAGATAAAATGTGTTCTCTCCTCCTTCGATCAACATATCTTCACAATGACCCAAAAGCCATGTTTAGATTTAGAATTTGGGGACTTCCTGATGTTCTGGCAGGGAACTCTGAGATAACATGTGGACAGCTATCCATAGCCTCTGGGCCGTGGCTAGTCCCTCCTCTCTTCCTGCCTTTCTATCAAACACTTGGAGGGCACATATCAGCCCACCATCCTACACTCCATACACACCTGCCCCTCAGCCATACTCAGGCCCAGGGGTTAGTCCAGCAGCAACACTGTCTGCTCTTGCAGACCAAGAAAGGCAGACCAAAGAAAAAAAACTGAGCCAGGCCCTGGAAGCTGGTTCAGATATGGTTAGGGAATTTAGGATTCTAGAAGTAGATCATGAACTAGAATAGTACTTCCCTGATGAAGAACAATTTTTTGTTGTTTTTTTAAAATGCCCCCTCCTCTGTGGACCCATACATCTGTAAAACACAATTAACATGTTGCCTTAGAAAATACTGGACATTCACTCTCACTTTCTATACTGAGCTCATCATGAGTCTATAGTAAGCAGACCACACTCTGTGAACCATAGACTAGAAGATGAAGCATGGGGGAGTTACTATTCTGATGCAATTCAAGTCACCACAAGTTTAGTGGCTTACAACACATATTCTTTGTGTCATGGTTTCCATGGGTCGAGAATCCACACATGGATCATCTGTTCACCAGACTGCAATCAAAGTGTCAGCCAGGGCTGCAAGTCTCTGAGGCTCAGAGTCCTCTTCCAAGTTCATTGATTGTTGGCAGAATCCATTGCTTAACTTCCTCAAGGCCAGAAGGAGCATCTTTCTTAACTTTTTTAAAAAATACTTTTTCAGTTTTCAATAGATCTTTATTTTACTTATTTATATGTGGTACTAAGAATCAGACCCAGTGCCTCCTCACACATGCTCAGCAAGTGCTTTGCCACAATCCCAGCCCAGGAGCATCTTTCTTTTCAGGAAGGGTGAAGTCATCCTTTAAGGGATTTCACCTGACTAATTTACATCCATCCAGGACAGTCTTTATTAACTTACAGTCAATTGATTAGGAGCTATAAAAATGTGAAAAACCCCTTCACGTTTGCCATTCCCTTCACCTCGGGAATGACATCCACTGTATTCATGAGTCCACCCATACTTAAGAAGCAAGAAGATGCAGAGGTTATGGTGGGTGCCATCTTAGAATCTCTCCTACATTGGGATGAAGGTGGGCACATCCCTTTGGCTCTGTGGACTACTCTCTTCATGGAGAGAAAAAGGCTAAAATATAGCCCTTTAAAGCTTAGAGTAAAGGGCAGGGCCCCTCACGACCCAATCTGAAAGAGGTACTACAGCCCGCACAGTAGCTCAGGATTAGAATTGCATCAACATCCCACTCACCTAGCCCAGACTCCAATCCCGAAAGCAGCTCCTTCCAAAGGCATGGCTGCTTTCTTAGAATCCTCTTGCCTTTCCCTAACTATGGTAGTCACTTATGAACTGGCAGAATTTTCACCCATGTATTAAATCTATATTTCAAAATCTATCTTTCAAAATTGGAGTCACCAACAATCGGTGGCTTGTCAATGAACCTGTTTTCAGTAAGCACTTCAAAGCTCTGATTCCCTATCAGGGCTGTGAGGCTGTGAGTTCCTCTGGGGGAACCTTGTTTTCCTCACTGAAATTCCTAGAGATTACTCCAGGGTCCACTTATGATCATCATTCAGACCCAAGGCATAGTAACGTGAGTTACCATGAGTAATTCATGATCATGAGTTTCTAATGCAAAATAACTATTTATTAAACAATATAAAAGAAAGCTACACATTCAAGTGAGTTTTGCAATTCAATGTAGTACCCTTGAGAGACTATAGTCATACACTAACGAGGCTGCCACTGCACAGATAATTTCTGGAATTCCTCTGTGGTCCAATTTACACTGAGTTGTCGTGTTTCTTTAGGTTCCTGTTGGCTATGACAGTTTCTCAGACTCTCGTTGTTTTTGATGACCTTGACAGTTTTGAGGAATATTTGTCAGGGATTTTACAGAACATTCTTCGATTTGTGTTTGTCGAGTGTGTTTCTCTTGGTTAGACTAGGCTTATGGGTTTTGGGAAGGAAGGTCATAGAGAAGTTCCATCTTGTGGCATCTCATGAAGGGTACACACTGTCCAGATGGCTTATCACTGCTGATGCTAACCTTGACATCCGGCTGAGGAAGTGCTTGCCAGGATTCTCCCCGTGATGCTGCTCTTTCTCCTTCTTCCCATCCTGAGCTTGGGGAGGACATCATTACACGCAGCCCACGTACAGTGGGGAAGTTACTTACATTCCACCTCCTTGAGAGAGGAATCCTTCCACAAAAATTATTTGGAATTCTTCGCAGGGTGATTTTTCTCTTTTCCTTCATTTGTTTATTGATTCAATCATTTTTTATATTTGTATATGTTTGTTTATTTTATATCTCATTATGATTTATTTATTGCTCAAATTGTTCCAGCTTTGACCTTGTTCCAGGGAGCATTTGTATATGTTTGTTTATTTTATATCTCATTATGATTTATTTATTGCTCAAATTGTTCCAGGGAGCCCTTTTGCTTGACTCTTGTATCCTTTTGACACTCCTATCTTCTATTTAAGTACTGTTTTACTTTCTGGCCCTATAGGCTCCTCTTGTATGTTATCTGCCCAACCCTAGAATCGACCATTTCTCCCAGGAGCTCTGGTTCCTTTACCTGAGGAATGGTATTAGAAACCAAGATCTGGGTGCTGGGTGTGTTCCTTGCTTCTGGGGTACTACTGTTGCTTCCAGCCCCTCCCATTGACAGAGCAAGGAAATGTATGTGGTACACTACCCAGGGTATTTACACACATCCGCAAATACTTCTGCATGTAACCATCTGTAGGTGTGCTAAGCTAGACATGAGTTTTTACTGAGTCTCCAATCGAATCCAGTATCACACAGATCATCTTCTCCTTTCTCTTAAGAGCACTTCTTTGAAAGTGTTATTTTCTGTCCTGGTCACTTCCTCCTTCTTTCCCCTAAACCATCACATGTAGAAATGTTCCACCTTAGTCTCCATAAGAACTGTATTTCACAGTGAATATTGTACTTTGCTCAACGAAGCCCCCTCCAGCCACAAAGTCTTTGCCCAAATGCTTACAATGTGGATGATCTGCATTGGGAATCATCAGAAACTGCTGTGCTGACTTCTGGCTCTACCATTTGCCTACAGAGTGAGTCCTAGCAAGCACATTTAGTTGCTTCATGCCTCAGTTTCTCCACCATAAAAGGGGCACAATATTTGGCCTACTCTCTCACTAGGTTATCATGGGGATCAAATATATTATGAGAGTAAAAATAACAGTAAAATAAAAAGCATTGAAAATAGATATAAAATTATAGTGACTTTTTAAAATATATATTTTTTAGTTGTAGGTGGACACAATACCTTTATTTTATTTATTTATTTTTATGTGGTGCTGAGGATTGAACCCAGTGCCTCATATGTGTGGGGCAAGCACTCTACCACTGAGCCACAACCCCAACCCTATAGTGACCTTGGAGCAGGCACCTAACACTTTCGCCTGACATTGTGAAAATGGAACAAACACTGTCTATTTAATCCTCAAAATGGTATGTAGACCTTTCATGATCCCCATCTCACAAAAGAGGAAAGTGAGCCTTATAGAAGTTAAGAACGTAGGAAGTGGTCATAACAGTAATGAGTAGCACTTCCTGGGGGCTCACCATGGACCTGACACTATTCTAAGCAATTTATAAATATTAATTCACTTAATTCTCACAACTACCTGAGGAAGCAGTGTCTATTACAGAAAGGATTCCATAGGCAATAAACAGCAGAGCTGGTGCAGAACCCTCATCAGGCAAAGCTGATACCAGGCAAGGCAAGACACCATTGTGAATGGATGTGATGCTCAGAGCTGCTGCAAGATGAAGCCAATACAGAGAAGAGAACAAACCCAGAAACCACAGACAGGGGAGCCCACCCTGGTGGGCCTCGCACGGAGCAGGTTCCTCAAGGGTTTGTTACACCAGATAACAAATCACCTCAGGCTCAAGCCGTCCTGAGTGGGGTCTGTGGTTACTTGCAGCTCAAAGCACCCTCCCTGATATAGCAGCCCAAAGGCCTCTTTGTTATTAAGAACATCTATGCCTGGGAATCAGCTATAAACCACTCCACTTCCCAGAGGTACACTAGCCAAGAAATTCCTCCACAAACCAATGAAATTCATGGTCTTTGTGGTCAGATGCCCTCTGTCTGCCCTCTTCCTTTCCTTAACTTTATTCCCTCAGACAACTACTCAAAGACATTTGGTACATTGAATGGTTCTAGCATTTCCAAAAGTATTCAGTAAAGCTATATGATGCTGACTGGAGACACTTGAAGGGAAACAGTGCTTTGAACTAAAGCATGTTTCCTGGTGTTATTGAATAACACACAAATAGGACCCACTTAGCCACCTACCCCCACTGCGTTATTCATCGTCCGGCTGCATTGGTGAGTGCCAAAGTGCTTCTGGGGCCTCCTGAGCACTTCTTTCCTTTCCATTCCTTTCCTTGATTACACTCAAAAGAACTAAAAACAAACAAGGCATGTTAATTACTAAGGGATATTCATTATTTTGTTCAAAGCCTCAAAGCTCTAAAGAATCAGAACAATTTATTTTCTGAATTAACTCATGATAGTTTCTGAACCAGACAGCATGGAGACAATCTTGAGTTCTTGCTTAAAATGTTCTTTCCCTGTGAGCTGGAGAGCCCCTGGAGCAATGTTATGAGATCCTGCTGTGGACTGGAAGTAACAATTAAGTTTTTTGGTTTTTTCTCCAAAAGATGTACAGATACAACTACTTGGGATTAGGGAGCCTTGTTAACTCTCAAAAAGAGAATAGAACCATATAGCATAGACATAATGTTTTTTTTTTTTTAATTTTTTTTTAGTTGTTGAATCTTTTATTTTATTCATTTATTATTATTTTTTTTATATGTGGTGCTGGGGATCGAACCCAGTGCCTCAGGCATGCTAAGCAAGCGCTCTACCACTGAGCCACAGCCCCAGCCCCTAGACATAATGTTTTAACAAATGCTAACATTTTATCAAACTTGCATCTTATATAATTATAATGATATTTCTATTTGACTCATAAAATAAATTGTTAAGTTTGACCAACAGTCCCATCGCCATTATTTTCTCTAGAAGTCATGAATAACTAAACCTTTCAATTCTGTGCCTTTTGCAACTGTGCAAGATTTGAGACCAAGGATAGACTATACATACCATAAATGGGACTTTGACAAGACTTCGCTGCTACCTGCAGCTGAGATGTGCTGGTGAGAGAGTCTATGTGGGTTCATTTGGGACATTCAGGAGAGATAAATGATCTGTAAACACCAAAGTGACTAGATCTGAATGTCACACACTTCAGAAAGATGAAAATTCTAAACTTACTCAGCTCTGTTTTGTCAATTTTCTTCAATGCATGCATATTTCAAGATTGTTTTATAAGAATCTTCACTTTATATAATATCATATGTAATTTGAACTGAAGAAGTTTTAGAAACTAAACTCCTCTCCATTCCCCTGTTTAATTAACCCACCCAGTTAAACCTAATCATTGTGGGGCTTGAACAATTTTCTTCAAAATATGAATATCATACAGTTTCTCATAGTTCCCGTGTCAGCCACAAAATCCCTGCTGACATTTCTCTTTAGTGCATTTTTAGACTTTTGTAATTTTTCTTGGGTTTATAACCATCCTAGAATAAGAGCAAAGTCTGGAAAAGGCTAAAGTGCAATTTGTAGACAGATACAAACCTAAAAAAGCTAGTGTCAGGAATAGTCTACATTCCTCGGCAGGAGGAAAGAAAACAATTGCTTGATCAGAGTAAAATCATATATTTTTCCCCTGTTAATGTTTATGTATTGTATCTTGGAGAAGCTTGAAAAATTAGAAATCAAGTTCTGGAAATAGAGAAGGATGATTACATAACATTGTAAAAATACTCGATAAAATGAAATTGTATACTTAGAAATGAACAAAATGGTAAATTTCATGTTATGTACATTTTACCACAATAAAAAGCTTTAAATTAGAAATCAAAAATATTTAAAGAATAGTTGAATAATAGGTCCAATGAAAAAATCTGAAAACCAACCTTTTATCCTGCCTCTTGGGCAAACGGAAAGCACACTCAGAGTGGACAAGATCAAGTTTACAAGAACCACTTTGAGTTCTATTTCTCAAACATTCTGTGGATTGAGGCCCACTCATGTTTGGGTTTTTTTTGTTTTTTGTTTTTTTGGTTTTTTTGCTTTCTAACCAGAGAAAGAGCAGGATATCTGATGATTAAAACTATTAAGTGATTCCAAATTTAAAATATGGTTCTACTCTGCTTCTGGACAGTGCCCTCTCTGCTGTCTTCTCCTATCTAAACATCTCCAGTCACATCATCCAGTCCCACAAGTCCACACGGCACTGTGGGATAGTCAGGAAGGCAATCTTAGTCTGCATTAGGTCATACTTGTTGACTTTGACATTCTTTTCCTACTGGCACATTGTATAGCTAGGGTTCCTGTGGAAAAACCCTGACAAGGCCATTCATAAGTTTTTTTAAAAAATATTTAGCATCTGTTTCCCAAAATCCTCTAGTAAAGGACTCAAGAAAGCTAATAAGGTGATCCAGTTCATTTTATTATAGGGACCTGTCACCTGGGAAATATGCCCCAGAACAGTCTACCTACAACCAAACAGAAACACAAGCCATTAGAATTCCTCCCCAACATGCCTTCGTTTATAACCAGCCAGTATATGATGAAAGTTTATGCTCCTTTTTCACATAAGTTATTTTTCCAACTAAAAATTGTTCCCAGCTGTTCTGACCCAGATGTGTTGGCAGTCCATGCTGGGAGGGCCATTTTACAGGTGATGAAGCCCTCAGACAATAAAGTTTACACAACTTGTATACAGCTGGTCGCCAATACAACTTTGGACATCTAACATCCCTCCCCACCCCACCTCCAAAGAAACTGGTTTCCTGAAACTTCACTTGGGGCACAATTAAAAGGAGACCTTAGTGCTACAGGCCCAGACTTATGTAGGTCCTAGACTTATGAAGCAAGAGTAAGATAAATTTCTCCTTTTTCCCTCACCCCCAAGAACTTGGCCTGCTCTAACTAAAAATGGCTCCAGACCAGTAAGAAAATGATCTGAATTTGTCCCTGAGTTTTGGCTTCCAAGAGAGATAAGTTGGGATATCTGAATGAGCCCATTGGGTTACCACTTTTTTTCCTCCACATTATTTTATTTATGCATTATAGTGGTACATAATGGTGGGCTTTGTGGTTACATATTAGTACATGCACACAAGAGACCAATATAGGGCTGAGGTTGTGGCTCAGTGGTAGAGCGCTTACCTAGCATGCATGAGGCACTGGGTTTGATCCTCAGCACCACATAAAAATAAATAAATAAGGGGCTGGGGTTGTGGTGCAGTGGTAGCATGCTCGCCTAGCACGTGGGAGGCACTGGGTTCGATCCTCAGCACCACATAAAAATAAAATAAAGATGTTCTGTCCACCCACAACTAAAAAATAAATATTTTAAAAAAATAAAAGTAAATAAATAAATAAATAAAATAAAGATACTGTGTCCATCCATAACTAAAAAAAAAATTTTTTAAAAGAGACCAATATAACTTGAGCCAATCATCTTTTAGCTTTACATTGTCACATTAGATGGCACCAACTTCATTCTTTCCTTTACATTTAAATACAGGGTCATTTTTATTATGTCAAAGTTGTTCATAAAGTTAGTACAATAGTAAGTTTCACCAGGAAGTCCTAGATAGCCAAAACAATGGATGGTAACTGGGGTGATTGTCCATCCAGGTTTCTCAGGACAGTCCCAGGCAGTTAGTACAGATCAGATCTTTTATTTAAAAAAAAAAAACATTATTAATAACTAGGCTGGAGCTTGTTGATCTCTGCTTGACTTTCTGAACCTCTACTAGTCCTGAATGGTGATGAGGCACATGTGCAATAAACTGAGTTCTCACTTTAACTCCTAATAAAAGCTAAAGGATGGCCAACAGCACCCTTATCTGTTTCCCCAATTCCTCTCTGAGATGGCACAGCAAACACCTCTTTTAAAGGATGGTATGATAAAAGTGCAGCAGGAACACAGGAACCTGGAGCTCCAGGAACACAGCGGTGGTGGAAGACGAATGCATCCTGCTGCCTGCCACCTCTCATTGGTCCCTGGTGGCCTGGGAGGCTCATGACACTGCCTGGCCACGCGTTAGCAGGATCAATGGAAATTTTGAGGAAGCAGAGGTTAGGTTAAGTGAAACGTGTACAGGAAACCAAGCCTGCCCAGCCCATCAGAGTACACACTCGGGGATGTTCTTGCTTACAGTAGTTTTTGTCATTTACTTTATCCAGGTAGTTTATCAATAAATATTATTTATTGCATTGTTTGGTAACATATTTTTCTTTTTGCAATAAACCCTTTTGGCAGCAATCAACTTGAAAAGGTCAAAGGACATGTTCAGTGAAAATTTTAAAATATCAAAATTATAGATAAGTGTGTAACTTGTATAAAATTTTGTTGACATCTAGTTCCCACAATGAGGTTATCATTAAGATATCACTGGCTGGGGCTGAGGTTGGGGCTCGGTGGTAAAGCTCTTGCTTCGCACGTGTGAGGCACTGGGTTCTATCCTCAGCACCACATAAAAATAAATAAATAAAGATATAAAAAAATTTTTAAAAAAAAGATATCACTGACTGGCCATGTGAGGTGGCACATCCTATAATCCTAGCTACTCTTGAGGCTGAGGCAGGAGGATCATAAGTTCAAGGCCAGTGGGGGCAACTTAGCAAGACCCTATCTAAAAATTTTTTTAAAAAATGTTTAAAAGAGCTAGGATATAATTCAGTGGTAGAGCACCCCTGGGTTCAACCCCCAGTACCACAGAAATAATAAACAAACAAACAAATAAATAAAATAAACCAAGGGTGAAAGTGGGGGAGGGGAGGCAATGAAGCCCAATATTTAATTTTTCATCTTATTTATTTATTTATTTAGGGGTACCAGGGATTGAACTCAGGGGTACTCAACCACTAAGCCACATCCCCAGCCCTATTTTTTGTGTTTTATTTAGAGACAGGGTCTCACTGAGTTGCTTAGCGCCTCGCCATTGCTGGGGCTGGCTTTGAATTTGCAATTCTCCTGTCTCAGCCTCCCTAAGTGCTGGGATTACAGGCATGCCCCACCTTGCCCAGCTCCATTATTTGATTTTGAAATCCTATAATGGTGTCCTGAACTATCTCAACCTGTGAGAAGGATATTTTGATAGTACTCCTATTTTTATTTGGATAAATTTAAATTATGTCCCAGAATAGAACGTAATTGAGAAGGACTACAATTATGAATCATCTAAATTTGGTGAACCATTCAAACTAATTATAAATAGAGACTACTTGTTAGCAAGTTGTATCATGAACATTTGTATCAAAGAAAGACACTTTGAATAGAAGCCAAAATTACCTGAGAAAATATTCAGGTTGAATTATTTATACATTTCAAATAGAAGAAATAAGAATTGAGAATAGCCTTTATTTTGCAGCATTCTTTTTAGCTTATAAGGTCCCTGCACACCTGTAGAGAATGTCCTCTAAATATATTATGGTCTACAGGGAGAATTCAATTGAAGCATCAACAATTCCAAATTTATTAATCCCAAATTGTAGCAATTTTATGGAAAAAATGTAAAATTACTGAAACATATATTCTTAAGAAAAAATGTCATGACAGATAAACCAAGAAACTGTTCAAAGTATACAGGTACATATCAAGAATAATTATTCTGTCTAATTTTTTTAATATTACGATAATGAACATAAAAATTTTTGAATTTGCCTGAATGTACACAGATAAATGATATTTATTCAAAAGAACTTTCTCTTTAAAAATGGCTTCTGAATAGAACCACTTTGTAGGTATCAATATAAGAAATGAATTCACTGGTCAGTAAGTAAACTCTTCAGGAAAGTTACCATATTGATTATTTTTATGCTCTTCAGAGTGTCTTTTATGTTCAGAGTGTCTTAATTTGGTGCCCTATTATATGGTTACCCTTGTGATAACCATAGACACCATTTATAGATGGTCCCCTACTTAGAATGGTTCAACTTTACAATGGTGCAAAAGCAATATGTTTTCAGCAGAAGCCATACTCTGAATTTTGATTTTGGTCTCCCCTGGGCTTGTGACCCAACATGTGTGGCCCAATCCTCTGTCAAGATGCTGGTTCTGCAGCAGTGACCAGAGTTCCCAGTCAGCCTGGGAAGCAGCCAGCCACCAGCTCACACTGAAGGGTGCTGGTTGCTAGGATGCTCAATGAGCTAGATATTCAATGCACTTTCAACTTACAATATTTCCAACTTATGATGGATTTCTAGGGTGTAATCCATCCCTAAGTCAAGAAGCGTCTTTCCTAAGCACTTGCTGTGAGCTCAGCACTGCCAGCATTAGTTCATCTGACCCATAAAACGAGCCTATGGAAAAGGAAATGTTAGTATCAACCAACTGAACTGATGAAGACACTGTGCCTTTAGGTAGTTTGGCCACATCCCTAAGGTCACCTGGCTATGAACCCAGGTTTCCTCTGCCTCCCAGACCAGTGTATTTTAACCCATCCAACAGATGAGTTCATAAAAGATTCTGATTTTTTTAAAAAAAATTGCACAGTAATGCTTCTAGGAATGAACCCAGGTGGCTGATGTAACCATCAAAAACCTGCTGCCTCTAAACATGACTAATTTGTAGTTTGTCGCTGCTGATTAGCTCATGTCTTCACTTCTGACACTGTTAATAAGGGGCAACAGAAAAATCCATCCAGTCTCCAACCATTACTGGATTCCAACTATCTGTTCAAGGCCCTGTGGGGAGACAAAGAGAAATCAGATCTGTCTCTGGAGCCCCAGACTTTCCCACAAGCAAGAAGACACAAGGTGATATGTACCACATAAGTCCCCTTGGGGTGGTAGACTTTCCCCTCCCTTGGTCAGAGAGGAAGACAGAAAGAAAAGGGGAAAATGAAAAAAGTGAACAGCAACCTGCAGGTTGCATAAACCTCAGCTCTCAGGAGTGTATTCCCCAGATACCCAGATAGATGGTTGTAGAAAACAAAAAAAGTGTTTATCAAGCTTTCTGGCAGAAAAATTCCCTCAATTGATGAAAATTCTTGATGTTGTTATTTCACTATTATGTGCTGTGGGCTGTATCTTTATTTATGAATAAATAGAGGCACACAGTTGCTTGGATAACTGGCCAAAGACATTTGCTCCAAAGAGATTAAGACATCAGGAAAACTCACGCCCTTTAGGGTCTTTGCTTGTAAAAGGACATGGGACATTGCAATACTTATAAACTAAATTGTATTAAATCAAGCTTACACAGAGTCTTTTTTTTTTTCCTTCATGGTGCTGGAGATTGAACCCAGGCCTTGCACGTGTTAGCCAAGCACCACACCACTGAGCTATATCCCCAGACTTTTTTATTTTATTTTATTTTGAGACAAGGTCTCTTTAAGTCACTCAGACTAGCCTTGAACTCGCAATCCTCCTGCCTCAGCCTCTCAAGGCACTGGGATCACAGGCGTGCATCACCTTGCCCAGCAGCCATCAGAGTCTGGGTCTGCAGGTATTTATAGGAGATCCATGAGGAACCTGCAGCCATATTATAGTACTTCAAAATCCTACTACCTGGTCTTTCACATAGTGGCTGTGCAGAGAGAAAAGAGAGGTTCAAATAAATCTTCCTAGTTAGAGACTTGGCATCCTTCTTTGGTACTGCCCATAGGCCTTGGCTCGGAGACTTCCAGGAGACTTCCAACGATTACTAAACAAACACAAGCACTTTATATTACGGATACCAACTCATCCTGGGCAGCCTGAGAATTTCTCAAAAAGGCCTAACTGTCTGACTCCACAGCTCCCTTTGAGGCAGTTCTCATATAGGGCAGGATTGTACAAGGTGGGGTTCTTTTATGGAACTGGCAACGAGAACTTTAGGAAATTCCCTTTAGCAGCTATAAAGAAAACAGGATCTGTTGCTTTTTTTTCCTCTCTCCCAAATTAGCTCTTCTCGAGCATGTAAAAAGGTCCTCTTCAATGCCCTAAAACAGAAAAGTAAGTAGCTGCTTCGGGAACATCAAGCCATCCACATGTGCCTGGGTTTAAGCGGCTAGCATGGGGAAAGTGAAAAGCCAGTGATTAATTGTCTCCCATTTTGATGTCCCCCTTCCTCAAAGCCATCATCATAATAGTGACTATGGTGGCTGCCAGGATGCACTGCCCAGATCCCCCTTCTGCTGGGGGCCTGCAGCTCCCAGAGTGCTAACTGCTAAGACTCATGGCAGAGTCTGTCCTCTGGACTTCCCCGGGGCTGATGGCAGCCAACCTTGCCCAGGGTGAGCCCCTCCCTGAGAGCAGCCCCCACAGAGTGGCTGGTCAGTGATGGGGACAAAGGCTTGGCCAACAATGAAGAACCAGATCAGTTCCCTGTAGGATGAGCTGAGGCCAAATGTTGCACTGCACCATGATTCAGCTTCTTCCTCGGTCCAACCCTGCGTCCCTCCCAGCTCACAGGCGTGAATCCCATGAGCACTTCCCAAATAACAACCTGCAAGCAGATCTCCATCTCTGAGTTTGTTTCCTAGGCTACCTGATCTAAGACATTGCCCATGGACAGTGCCCCTGTGCTATACCAAGTACTTCTTATGCTTTGTATGTAACCCCTGCAGCCTTTCTACATAGTGGGTGTTATTAATTGCATTTTATAGATGACAAAACCACAGCTCAGAGAGGTCATGTTCTTTGCCTAGGATCACACAGCAAGTGAGCATCCAAGTCAATATTCACACAAAGGCCTCCATAGCTCCTTGACATTAAATCCCACACAATTTACCCTATGTATGGCATTATGCTCCAGTGACTTGAATCCTAGATATTTTTATGAAGTGCAACTTACATTTTAAAAAAGCTGTATTGTAAAGATAAATGGAGTGCAATTATAAAGAGAGCACCAGGGAGTTTCTTTTTTGCAATAAAACAAGGACTGTAGTTTTGTTAATGATATTGTACTAATGTTCATCTCCTGGTGTTGATAATGTGCTCTGCTTATGTGAGACGTTATGATCAAGTGAAGCCGGGTGACAGGTACAGAAGCATTTACCTACTGTATGATTTTTGCACCTTCCTTTGACTCTAAAGTTATATTTCAAAGTAATACATTTAAAATTTTAAAACAAATAAAAGAGGCATAAGAGATTCTTATGACTTAAAAATACCTTTCAAAAGGGAATTGAAAAGGTATTTTATAATAATTGCTAAAGAATAATATTATATAATAGTATCAATATATATAATATATACAATAATATCAGTATATATAATAATATATATAATATACATATATATAATAATATCAATAAGAACTTAGTATAAATGCTTTTCTATGATTTGCTGAGTGTAAGGCAAGCCCTTTTCCCCTGCAAACTGAAGATGTGAGATTATGGTGGGCCCTAAGTTATAATCATTGTAGCTGGAAATAATGTCATCATACTGGGGATAACAACCCTGTCCGTCTTACCCTCCCCTCCCCTAAAGTGGAAGCAAACATTCCTGTTGCCCTTCTTCCTTTCACAACTGCTTCTCAACATGGAATTTTAAGCAGGTGTGAGTACAGAGGCCTTGTGGTATAGACTGGCCCCACCATTTTCTCCAAGGCCCCAGCCTCCCCTTCTTGGATTGGTTTCAGCCTCCCACAAGTAGCATCCAGATCCCTCCTGGACCCCTAAGCAAAGGCATCAGCCAGCTAGCAGGGGTTATCTTCCAAGGCTGTGGCCCATAGGCAGCTGTTCTGGAAGTCAGCCCAGCTCCTTCTCCCCCAGAGTTGATTCATCTGTCAATCGGTAAAGGCGGGTGAGTCTGGGGATGAAGTGCGGGACAGTGACTGGAGCAGGGGAAGGTGAGGCAGTGGTATTGGGAGCAGGACTGCCACAATCTGGAGAGGGGAAGGCGCATGTGGAGAGTGGGACATGACCAGGCAGTGATTTCTTGGATAGGACCCCAAAAGCACAGTCAAGAAAAGCAAAAATTAGACAAGTAGGATTACATCAGACTAAAGAGCTTCTTCATAGCAAAGGAAACAACAGTGTAGAGACGACTCACAGATTTGGAGAAAATATTTGCAAACCATACATCTAATAAGGTACCAATATTCAAAATGTTTCAGGAACTCAAGCAACTCAATACCAAGAACACAAACAACCTGATTTTTAAAGTGGAAAAGGACTTAAATAGACATTTCTCAAAAGAAGACATTTGAATGGCAAGCAGATGAATGAAAAAAAATGTTCAGCATCTCTGATCATCAGGGAAATGCACATAATAGCACCTGAGACTTGTCAGGACGGCTATTATCAAAAAGACAACATGCTGGTGAGGATGTGGAATAAAGGGAACCCTTTTCCACTGTTGGTGGAATGTACATGAGTACAGTCATTTTGGAAAACATGGAGTTTCCTCAAAAAAACTAAAAATAGAATTACCATATGACCCAGCTATCTCACTACTGGGTGTACATCCAAATGAATTGAAATTGATACAAAGAAGAGAGACCTGTACTCTCATGTTTTTGTATTTATTTCAACACTATCCACAATATGGATATGGAAAACAACCTACCTGTCCATCAATGGAAGGAAATGTGGCATACACATACATTGAAACACTATTCTGCCTTTTAAAAGGAGTCTGAGCTGGGCGTGGTGGCTCACGCTTGTAATCCCAGCACTTTGGGAGGCTGAGACAGGAGAATCGCCAGTTCAAAGCCAGCCTTAGTGGCGAGGCGCTAAGCAACTCAGTGAGACCCTGTCTCTACATAAAACACAAAGTAGGGCTGGGGATGTAGCTCAGTGGTTGAGTACCCCTGAGTTCAATCCCTGGTACCTAAAAAAATAAATAAAAAATAAAAGGAGGAGTCTGCCATTTGTGACAACATGGATAAACCTGGAGGACACTGTTCAGTGAAATAAGACAGGCACAGAAAGACAAATATTCAATGATCTCATTTATATCTGGAATTTTTAAAAGCTCTCGTAGAAATGGAGAGTAGATAGTAGTTATCAGAGGCAAGGGGCTGAGCCAGGGAAGAGGATAGGGGAGATGTTGGTCAAAGGGTCCCAAGTCTCAGACAGAAGGAATAAGTTTTCATGATCTATTACACAGCTTGGATGACCACAGAATAACATACTGAATATTTCCAAAACTGCTAAGAAAATTCTCAGCTTTCTCACAACAAAAAAGGAAAAAAGTATGTCATGGAGATATTAGTTAATTTGAATTTTTCTGCAATGTATGCATAGATCAAAATAATCCATTATATCACATAAATATATATCATTAGTAATCTAATTAATTGATTAAAGATTGAGATATAAGGGGCTGGGGTTATGGCTCAGTGGTAGCGCGCTCCCCTAGCATGCGTGAGGCACTGGGTTCGATTCTCAGCACCACATAAAAATAAAATAAAGATATTCTATCCACCCACAACTAAAAAATAAATATTAAAAAAAAAGATTGAGGGGCTGGGATTGTAGCTCAGTGGTAGAGCGCTTGCCTCACATGCGTGAGGCCCTGGGTTCGATCCTCAGCACCACATACAAAGCAATAAAATAAAGACACTGTGTCCATCTATAACTAAAAAAATATTTAAAAAAAAAAAAAAAGATTGAGACATAAGATTCTGGCTCAATCAGTCATTAACATCTCCACTTACCTCACCAGAAAAGTCATTTAGGGGTGGGATTCAGTTCAGCTCATGGTGGCATTTACCTGTTTTCTAAAATTCTAACCTTTACCTGAAAGTTGAAATTTTAGGGAAGTAGCTCAGCGGTAGAGCATGTGCCTAGTATGTGTAAGGTTTGATCCCCTGCATCACGCCAAAAATGTTTAAATTTTATCTTTGGCAACAAGTGCTGACAGTTATTTTCCTTGCTGTGACAGGCACTCTTCATTTTCGAGAAAATATCTGCCTAATACCCAAGTCTGAATAGCCAGGATCTGTCACTTGTTCCATGAAGTATAAATGGTATTCCATGGAAAAAAGTAGCTAATTCAGCTTGTAATTTATTCATACAGGGGCTTCTCCTTGAGACAGCCACCCTACTCCAGTGTGTTAATCAGCTTTCCATTACTGTAACAAATACCTGAGATAAATCAACTTATGAACAGAAAAGGTTTATTTTGGCTCATAGTTTTGGAGTTTCCATCCAGGATTAGGTAGAAACATTACTTTTAAGCCTCTGAGGGGTGGGAGATACATCATGGCAAAACATATCTGTTTACCTCATGGCTGGAACATGGAAAAAGAAAGAGGAAAGGGCTAGTGTTCCACTGTTCCGCATAAGGGCATTTCCCAATGACCCAAGACTTCCCACTAGACGTCTTCAAGTTCTACCACTTCCAATAGCGCTATGGCTGGGGGTCCAGCCTTTAATGCAGGGACCTTTTGGGGATGTTCCAGATGCAAACTATAGTGCTCAGTAGACAGATGTGCCTCATGCATAATCCTATCTCATCACTTAACATTTAAAATTTCATGAACATGACCTCAAAGGTCAAAAATTAACAACTTTTACTGCTGCATCAAAGGCATTCCTAATGAAACTAGTCCTTTCTTCCCTATCTCCCTCCTTTCTTCCTTTCTCTAGTGAGTATGGTATGATGAAGAATCTAGTAACTGGTAGTACAGGTTGGGCATCCCCTATATGAAAATCTAAAACAAAAAATCTCAGCAATCTTAAACCCTTCGGGTCCTAAGCAGTTTGGATAACAGATATTTAACCTTATAATTTGATGTCATGTCTCTATTCAAGCTAAGCAGCTGTAAGTTCACTCACAGAGAAATGCTTTTGTACCCTCAGTACAAATGTCAACCTTGCAAACAAAATAAATGACTTCTTAGGAGGCTCCCCCTGGGGTCTGCAGAACACACCTTGAGAACTGCTGTGGTACAGCCAGAGGGATAGGGATGATATTTGCTTGGGTGACAGGGGGATGACCATCCATAGGACATTAGTCCATCCTTTTGGGTTGAGACACAAAAGAGGGATGGAAGGTTTCTGTAGGAATCAAAGGGAAGCTGACGGACTAGATGGGGGAACAACAGCGCTAAGGCTCAGAGGCAAGATGGACCCCGTGTGCACAGAGAACCTCAGGAGACTCAGTATTCACACTGCAGGGAGCCCCGTGGCCCCCAGATCCCAGCCTCACACCTTCATAGTTCACAACCCAGGAATAGAAATCCTTTAACATTTAATCTGTGGCTGGTATGGGTCTAATCTAGTTTAATCTTTGTAATATCCTTATGGAGTAGATGCTATTATTATTATCTCCTTTTACAGATGAAGACACTAAGATAGGAGACAGAATTTAAGAAATACATATTGGACCAAACAGAGCAGGACTCCAGAATCTACCATGATACACTGCTCTCTTGAGGGAGAAAGATGCCTATTGGCTTTCCCATTGGGAAATCCCAACTGGGTGATGTAGGTCACATGCTTATCCCTAGAGCCAATCCCATCAGGGGACACATGCCCACCTCCACTGGAGATGTCTCCAATCATGAAGAACTGCACAGTGGATACTACACAACAAGGAGAATGAATGAAGGATCTGTAATATCACCCAAGAATATGGATGAGATTCTCCCTAACATAAAATATCCCATATGACATACTACATCCTGTACGATTCCACTTAAAGTTCAAAAACAAGCAGAACGATTTGGTACAGTGAGAAGCCAGGATCGTGCTCATCCTCCTGGGGGTCATTAACAACTAGGAGGGAGGGTGGGGGTGGGGGTCAGTGTTGATACTCTGGGCATCATTGATCAAATGCACTTTGTAACAATTCAGTAAGCATACACGTGTGCACTTTTCTACAAGTATATTTTTGACTTTTATTAACTTTAAAATTTTTATTAAGTCTGTAGCATAAAAAAGAAAAAAACATAAAAGTAGGTAAAAAGATTCACCAAGGAGTTTTATTTAGCCAGGGCGACGAACAGACTCCTCAGAATGAATAAAGGATGTATGCTCCACATCCAAAGGGATAACTGGAATAATAATGAAAGCCCGAGGATGAAGGGGCATCGTGTTTCACGTGTTTTAATGAACATTTGTTCACGTTTCACTCATTAGCATTATAAAGCAAAAGGAAGGGTCCTGGAGCACAGAAGTGCCCTGTGTGTGTGCCAGCTTTTTCCAATTAGGCAGACTTCGTGGGCTGCATGGGCTCCACCCACCCACTGCCACCTTGGGGATGGCTGGGCACTTGGCAGGGTGAGCAGAAAGTGCTGAGCCTCTGCCTCCCTGTGCCTGTCACATTCCTGCGAACGTGCCTGCATTTTATGTTATAGATGCTTTCTCAACCTTTTTAACCCACTCTCGCTTCTTTATTAGATGTAAATATCTTACTTTAGCGTTATTTGAAATTTCAAAATTAATTCAATATTATGACAAAAAGCAAAGCCAAGTCACAGGACAAAGTGCAGCTTTGTTTCCCAGAAGCCTGTGCGGCCCCTACCGAGGCCCCAGGGTGTGTGCTTGCCTGCCCGCCCCTCTGCTGGCCTCCAGAGGAGCCTGGGTTTATAAATTACAAGCCTTTTCATTTCCTCCAGGTTTTTGATGAGAGATTTGGGGATGCGGCCACCAGGTGGACGCTGTGCTCAGTGTTTATGAGCTTGAGGTCGGCTTCCCCAAGGGACAGGGGTACTAAGAAGCAGACGGACTTATTTTGTTTCCAATAAAACCCACAACTCCTTACTTATTACATAAGTATCATTGCATGGTGATAGCTAATATTTATTGGGTGCCTCCTGTGTACCACACGCAGTGTGAGGTATGTGCTCGCTTCTTTCTGCAGCCTGTGGGGGAATCTCATCAGCTCTGCTTTATGGCCAGAGAACCCAGGTTCAAGTGATTGCACGACCTGCCCAAGGCCCCACAAGATGATAAGAGTATGGAATGTGAATGGCAGTCAGCCTGGGCCCAGAATGTATGCCCTGATCAGCAGGCCATGTGAACATTAGGCAGAGCTGCAATTTGAACCCTTGTTATTTTTATTTATTTACTTACTTATTTTTGGTGCTAAGGATTGAACTCAGGGGCACCCAACCACTGAGCTACATCCCCAACCCTATTTTGTGTTTTATGTAGAGACAGGGTATCCCTGAGTTGCTTAGCACCTCGCCATTGCTGAGGCTGGCTTTGAACTTGCGATTCTCCTGTCTCAGCCTCCCTCAGTGCTGGGATTACAGGCTTGCGCCATCGCACCCAGCTGTGAACCCTTGTTATTTAAGTCTAGAACATCCACGTTACATCAGCCTTCTAATTATTAGAATATCTGATGACAGCTTGGGCCCAACTTCTGATCAATGCATGAAAATAATCCCAAGGAATATCCCAACCAGAAGGGACTCATTACAAGAAAGAAGGAGGCCAGATAGGTGTCCCCGACCTCAGTTCTAATGCCAGTTCACTCCATTTTCTAGGGTGAACTGGGATGGAGACCAATGCGGCAGGGGCTCTGAGCCTTGTGACGGGGCTGGGACGTTATCGACCCATGTGAGTGAAAACCAATGGCCGCAGCAATGATGCAGCCTGGGCTTTCGGAGGGAATCACCCTGTCCATCCCCATCCCAAGAAGCTGCTCTCTCCATCGAGGACCCTCAACCTCACTCTGCAAAGCCATGAGCTTTGGCAAAACTCCCATGTGATAGGGAGGCTGAACCTCCACTTCTGAACCCGCAGGGGCTGGAAGCCCACACAATGCTCAGGTTGGACAGCCCTGGCAGGGGCTGTGCACAGGACCTCAAGCCCCACTGTGGTGCGGTGGGGTCCAGTCCTCTTTAGGCTCACCAGGTCCACCTGGAGCTCGGACCTCAGAGGTGAGGCCAGGAAGGGCCAGGGCCAAATGATGCAAATACACAGCCTCACGTGGCTATCCCAAGAAAGGACAACCCAAAATGACCCACATTTGTGGATGGCAGTTCAGGTCCTACTAATTTGATCTTGGAGAGAAATATGACCTTGTTTGCAGCTTCAGATGATGAAGAGGAACAACAGTTATTCTGTATTTATAAATAGACAACCCAAAATGTCTTGATGAGCATGTGCACCCCCTTTCCAGGAGGAGGAGCTCAAGGTCAGCTCTCCTGACTCATACAGGCCAGGGTCTGCTGCCAGGAGCGCTGGCATGAAGCCACAGCGGGTCTCCCCACAAATGAATGCCTCATGGAGTAACACAGAACGGGCAGCAGTACTCTTCTGAGCCATGAAGAACAGCTCCAAAGCCAGGGGGGCTGTTAGTCTGCGAGGCTCACCCCAAATATGGCACTGCCTGCTTTCCCGCTGCTATTTCATCAGGGGTCAACCTAGCCCACAGCACCTCAAGGCAACCCTCGGTCTCTCCTAGGCTGCAAACTGACTCTAGACACTAGCAGGATGGGCTTGAGGATCTACCACCTCTGATGAATATCTTTTCATCTTTGATGTCTGCAGAGTCCCCAAACTGCTCCCCAGCCCCCCAAACTCAGAAGAGAGGCTCCTAGAACAACAGAGGGATTCCCATCCCCTTCCTGGTATCCCTCTGCCTCCCACCACCCTGAGGACAGGAGGCTGTCTTGATTGGTTGCTTACAAGGTCTACACCCAAAAAGTCTGTTGACACACCGCCTGAGGAGAGGGCCACAGTTTCCAGGGATCAAGTTAGAATACAAATACCAGTTTAACCACATGCCAGCTTCCTGCTGCATTTAGAATGAGATTTAAAGAAACACTTAGAAACAATCAGGTCACTGTCTCACAGATTCTTGAGCTGTTATACATCTCTACCTCAAACCAGCCAGTGTGAGTAGTTCTAGGTCCTTGACATTCACAGAGTGGTCCCCAGACCAGCAGCATGGCTTTCACCTGGGAGCCTGTTAGAAATGCAGAATCTTATTTTTACAAAATGCCAGGTGGTTTGCGCGCACATTAAAATCTGAGAAGCACTAACTCACCCAGAGTCCCTTTTCCCTGGCCAGAGGGTTTTTTCCAAACCGATGACATCAGGGCTAAAGCTGTAGCTCAGTGGTAGAGTTCTTGCCTAGTGTGCATGAAGCCCTAGGTTCAATCCCCAGCACCACAAAAACAAAAAACCGAACCAATGGTACATTCTTTATCAGATGCCAGACACCCTTTCCCCCGTTAAGGCCACAAATTCCAGTGCCTGCCTCCTTCGCAGGGGCTGAGCATTTGCTGCACACCACGGGTCCCCTAGGCCTTCCTGGTTCCCTGCATTCCTCTTACACACAGCCTTCTGCTCAGACTGCCATCTCCGCCTCTCTGATCGTGTCCTACCTCCTTTATGACCTTCAGCTCTACCCTCCCCTACTGCTGACTGCATGAAGTCTGGTCTCCCTGGTCTGGGTGTGTTGGCTAAATGTCAGTCCTTCTGTCTCACTGTACTCCCTGACCGCGGCATGACCTGAACTCCATTACCATTCCCTGTGGGTTCCTGCACATCGTCTGGCTGCCTTCACCACCTCAGCCCGTGCCTCTGCCATTGCAAAGCTTTTGAGTGCCTCCTCTGCGTGGTCTTCCCAGCTCAAGGTAGGTTCTCTGCACTGCCCAGTGTCTTCTTGTTTCTTTCCACCTTTATTAGAATTATTGGTGGATGGGTGGGGGCAGTGACGGAGTGCTTGCCGAGCATGCACCAGTCCCTGGGTTCAATCCCAGCCCCCCACCCCACACACACAAAGTTACTGGGATATACACCTCCCGCCACGATGAACACGCGGCAGAATCACAGTGTATTCATGACCGCTCCTAAGAAAGACTTTGACACATAATCCAGGTGATCAAACAGCCAAATCCCAAACTTGGAATACATAATTCAAACCCCCCTTGTTTCCTAATTTGTATAAGAACCTTAAATATTAAGACCATATTTAATATGTAGTTAATAAGTTACCTTTATGGAAAATATCCAAATTTCTTTAAGTGAAGTTATCTCAGAAAATCTAGTCCACCTGATCCCTGAATAGACACTCAATAAAGAGTTGAATAACAAGAGAATGAGGGGCTGGGGCTGTGGCTCAGTGGTAGAGCACTTGCCTAGCATGTGTGAGGCACTGGGTTCGATCCTCAGCACCACATATGAATAAATAAATAACAACTAATAAAATATTTTTTTAAAAAAAGAATGAGAACAAATTATTTTTCCACAGTATAGTTTAGTGTTAATCCTTAGATCTCCACTCTTTGCAAGGTAAACATTGAATTTTAAAAGGAGACAAGCAGGTAGGTAAAGACTAATGGCCTGATGAAAACAGGCATTAAGAAGTCCCTACCCCAGGCAGGCCACGTGACGGCTGTGAAGCTGCGGAGCATTCCCCACCCCCGACGCCCGTGGCCGGTGGGCTCCCTTTTGTTGCTGTGCAGTAACACACGTGCCCCTCGCTCCTCTGCAGGGAATGTGCTAACTCCGTTTCCCAGACTGATTAAAGCTATGCCAACATCTGAGCTGGCCCTGAAAGCAAACAACTGACAGGCGGTGTGTTCTTACCGGTTGACACGCGAGGAGAAACTCCCACCAGATTCCGCTGCTAGAGGCGAAGGACCGTGCCGCCGGCACCGGAAATGCGATCGCCAAGTTCTCACCTCTATTTGCCAAATTCACAGCTTACAGTTAACTACATTTGGCCATGACCCCATAGAGGAAGCTGTTGTTGGGGGACTGTGTGGCATACAGTTAACTGTCCAAGAGGGAAAGGAGCTACCAGACTGCCCAAGGCAGGCATAGTGGGTCTCAGGTCTATTCCCGCAGAACTGGGCTGAGCCCAGCTCCAGGCCTTGGGAAATGACTGTGCTGGATCATTATCTGTGCCTTGTAAATATTTCAGAATATGGGACTATTTGATCAGTTTTCCTATGGAAAACTTAGAAAAACCACAGTCTGCAAGAATAAGCAGACAAAAATATCAGATTTTCAGAATCACTGAAGTCTTAATAAAATAATGAAGTGGAAAATATTTGCTTTATTGGTTTTTTTTAAAAGAAGATTCTTAAGATGCTAACTTCTCTTTTGAAACAACATTGTAAAGCTTTCATCTTATCTTAGCAGATCTCTGGGGAAAAGCCAATGAACAAAACGCCTTCAAGATTTTGTCATTGGAAATGCAGCTAGAAAAACGAAATTCAAGCAGTTTTCGTGTTCAGTCACTGGCTAGACTCTGGTTTTGATTATAAACACTAGCAGTTTTGAAAATCTGTTTCTAGATGCCAAATGCAGCCAAAGCTGGGGCTGGGTGCCCTTGTGGAGTTTGCTGTAAGAAGCCCAATGAAGGAAGTACCCAGCACACCTCCCTGAAATCAACTCCTAGCAAATGGAGGTGCTGGCTAATTAGTGTGGAATTGTTTCCATTAAAACCTTAATGGAATTTAAATCAGCTAAATTAACAGCTACAGACACCACCACAACGAAATTACACGCTACCGTTTCCAATTAACTTGGAAATCCTGGGTGCAGTAACCACCAACATCACAAATGAGGAATCTTTGCCAGAGATGAACTCCTGCAGTTTCTCTTAAGCCATCAACCACCTTCGCTAATAGAATTAACTAACTGAATGTGTGCAGAAACTGGAGTTAAGCAAGCCGCTCTAAAGCATTAATTGATTCAGTAAGAAATTTCTTGCCAAAGGCTGTGCTAGGTACAGGTAAGACCAAATATGGAGTATAAATGAAAGACCTTCACATAAGAGGAAAGCTATGGTTTTTGTTTAGGGTTTTCATTCCCAATGCACTTAGGGAATCATTTGCCTTCTGAAATCAAACAGAACAACCATCAGACTGGCCAACTGCTTTGAACCCTTTGGCTCCTCTGCCATTGCTGGTAGCTTTGGATTACTGAGATCAACATAACTATGATGCCAATATTTATAGAGCACTTTCCAAAGATTCATGTCCCCCAATCTCTAAGACAAGCACGATCTTTAGGGAATAGGATAGAATCTTTGTTCTAGTAAGTATAGCCTGAGAGTCCATTAGGAGGCTGTCAGCAGACCATACTACAGAACTGATTACGGGCACTAGGAAGGCTCTCATGCTGGTACCTGTCCAAAATTGGGCTAGTAGAGCTTCATGGCTTTGAACTGGGCACTAGATTCCTATCGTAGACTCCCTCAAGGAGAGACACTGGGCTTTTATTGTCTACAAAGGACTTAGAAAGCCTGGTACTATGGAATCTTAAAATGTGGGTAAGTTTCTGAATCTGATCTTGTCTTATTCAAGGCTTTGAAATATTTCATTCCTTTATCACATCATTAGCTATCACATTTTTCAGGATCTTGGTTTTATAATGACATAATGACTGATTCAAGTTTTAGTGTGTTATTTCTTCAAAGGAACTTCATATTTACCAAGATTCAAAGCCTGAACATTGAAAACCTCCAGCCAAGAGACTATTAGGAAGTAGTCAGGTACATGCTAAAATTATGTTGACTATTTATGAGCAGATCTTGCACAGGGTGGACTTTGGGAGATGATCTCCAAAGATGATCCCCAGTAAATATCTGGTATTCTTACTCTTGTACAGTTCCACAGGGCTGGCCTGTGATTGGAAAAGTCTGTGAACAGGTATTAATTCTTCTTTAAATGTTCCATAGATTCACCAGTGAAGGCATTTGGGCTTGAGAAGACAATGATGATGATCACTAACTTGATCTCTTTACTTGTTATAGGTCTATTCAGATTTTATGTTTCTACTTGAGTCAGTTTCAGTGGTTTGTGTCTTTCTAGAATTTGTCCATCTCATCTAAGAATTGGTCTCATCTCATCTATATAATTTATTGGCATATAGTTGCTAATAGATTTCCTTATAATCCTTTTTGTTTATGTAAAGTTGATAGTAATATTTTGTTTCATTCCTGGTTCTACTAATTTTAGTTCTCTTTTGCTTGATCAGTTGAGCTAAAGGTTTATTCATTGCATTGATCTTTTCAAAGAACCAGCTTTGGGTTTTGCTGATTTTCTCTATTGCTTTTCTAGCCTATGTTGTATTAATTTCCATTCTAACCATCATTTTTAAATTCTTCTTGCTTTATGATTAGCTAGCTCTTTTCTCTTTTTATAGTGTCTTAAGGTAAAACATTAGATTTAAAAATTTTTTAAAAATATTTTCTTAGTTGTCAATGGACTTGATTTATATGTGGTGCTGAGTATCAAACTCAGTGCCTCACACATGCTAGGTAAGTGCTCTACCACTGAGCCACAACCCCAGCCCTTAAAAATTTTTTAGTATAGGCATTTATGGCTATATGTTTCCCTCTAGATACTGCTTTAGCTGCATTCCTTAAGTTTTGCTTTGCTGTATCTTCATTTTTTAATTTATCTCAAAGTATTTTCTAATTTCCTTTGTTATTTCTTTCAGACCCATTGGTTATTTAGAAGTGTGTTGTTCAAGTTTCACATATTTGTGAATTTTCCAAATTTCTTTCTCTTACTGGTTTCTAAATTCATTCCATTTTGATTGGAGAACACACTTTGTATGCTTTCCATTCTTTCAAGTTTATTGAGGCTTGTTTTATGGCCTAGCATATGATTTATTCTGAAGAATGTTCTATGAGTACACTGGAAAATGTATTCTGCTATTGTTAAATAAAGTGTTCTACAGATGTTTGTTAAATCCAATATGTTTGTAGTGTAGTTCAAGTCTTCTATTTCCATACTGCTTTTCTGTCTTGTTATTCTGGTTCATGATTTGATTTAATCAATAGAAAAATTGAAGACCTGGAATAGAATAAAAAGGCTAAGTAAGGAGGGAACTCCTTCTGCCTGAGTGCTAGAGCTGGGACATTAGTATTTTCCTGCCTGCAGACTCGAATTTAAATATCAGCTCTTATTGGGTATTAAGCCTGCTAGATACTGGACTGGAACTTACACAGTTGTCTTTGGGGCTTAGACAGAAACTACAGCTTTGCCTTCTCTGAGTCTCCAGCTCTCTAATTGCAGATCTTGGACTTCTCAGCCTTAATAATACCTATTGGTCCTATTTGTCTGAAGGACCATAATTACAGAAGGTGTTAGAAGTGACATTCTGGGATTTATAAACCTAACATTAAGATGGCATGGCACACCATAGGAAGCTGCATGTGACTACTGCACTTTTAGGTGTCCTGAGCTACCACAGAAGAAGTCTAGCTATGGCACTAGACCACAGGGGAAGAAGAGGCCCTGACATGGAGAGGAATAAAGACTCAGGTATGTCATGATCCCCAATGAGCCTCCAGATGATGCTGGCTATAGCTGATAGCCCCTGGATCCAGATATACATAAAAGTCTATCCCTGAACTTTATAGATTCCTGAACTTTCCCTACCAACAATACGTATATGTAGATATGCTTTTCTGTACCTTGCAATTAAGAGTCTTGTTTCTAATAGAATAAAGAACTTGAATAATTTTGAAATTATTCTGGCTAAATATACTGCATTTTATTTAATTGTGGCTTAACTTTGGAATTGGATTATATGGATTGTGGCTTTAAAAGCATTACAATAATTTACTGAGCACCTTCTCAATACATGTGTTGGCTTTAATCCCAGTGGAAAACCTCGCACAAGCTAGGTGTCTATCTTAAATGCTGAGATCAAAATTTGCATGTAGGGGGTTTGCTGGGAGTTCTCTCTGAAACACCTTTAGAGAGCAAGGGAATAGGATGGGGCAGAGGGAGAGGTTGTGCCCTGGTGCAATCACAACACAGGCCATGGCAGATCCACAGGAGCTCTGAGCTGGAGTGCCTTCAGAACTGCCCTCAACTGAGGTACCATTGTTGGGATTCTGAACCCCTGAATCATCCCAGTCCACTCTGGGTAAAAGTTCAATCTTGGATGAGGTAGTTCCTCAGCCTTGGTAATGTCCCAGAAGGGACTCAGCTATGGGCCATTGGCAATGTCCTTGGCAGCTGGGGAATGAATGCCATAGTGGAGAAGGAGGTCTAGGTGGTGCATCACAGCCTCTGTTACACTCCTTACTCATTTTACACCTTAGGTTCAAATCCTCGTCTTTCTAGTTCCAAAGTCCTGATCATCTCCACTTGTTACCACCACTGTCAGGCTCGTGGTCCATTCTGGAAAACTAAACCCCTGTTGTTGTATCCACTTTTAATTGAAAATATGTTTCCATCCCACTCACAGCTAGAGCTCACAGTTAGAAGACATATTCCACCAAATAAAAAGATATAGTTACTCCTGACAAATATTACCACTTCTCAGATAGCCTATTAAGAGAGGGGTCATGTTGGGTAGAAATTTATAGACAAAATGATAAGAGCAAAAAAACCTTTATAGGAATCTTCCCAGCTATACCAAGCACAAATAAACAGAAAGTGTTACTACACTTTGCCAACTCACTCAATTTAAAGAGGAAAAGTTATTAGTTAAGGTTGAAAGGAAACTGGCAAGAAATGTATACAGCCCGAGGCATCTTTGTTCAAGAGCAGAACTGAATGTCCTTTCAATTAGCTTGCTTATGCTAGGGAATGACCATTCCACACCCTTCCCCACTCCACACCCACCTTCTTCCTATCTCTTCCTCTTTGCTTCCCCAGCTCCATGACCTGCCTTCCACATCTAGTGTGGTACCATGCTGGATATCCATGACTGTGTCTGCTTAGTTCTTCTTCATGGGATCTGTTTCTCCCTCTGCTCCAAACACATGGTTCCAGTGAGGGCCCTGGCCACCTGCCCTAGAAGGAACACACTTAACCTAGCCCTTCTCTGGAATGTTTTGGCTTGGAACTAAGGAAAGAAGCAGATCCTCTTTAATAGTGGAGAGTGAGATGTAAAGCCAGGCTTCTCAGTGGCTTTGTTCTCTGTCGTGAGAAAATAAAAACAAAAATCTGAAGCCAACATGCAGACAGAGGTAGAAAGAACATGGTAGCAGGCCGCTCCCTGGTTCCAGGTGTCCCCAGGCCAACCATACCCTTATCCTTTAAAGACTGGCTATGGAAACCCTGAACATTTGTCTTCGCCCAAGCTAGCCACAGTTGGATTTCTGTCCTCAGAATTCTAATACACTATAGACACATGAAAATAGGTGGACCTTTTATAGGACAGACATCTGGTACACCCTTCTTTCTCCAGGCAAGAGGATCCTTAAACAAGGAATGTGGCTATTGTTCTTAAGATTCCTGGGGGAGGGGAGGTGACCCTTTATTCAAAAGCTAACTGACCTGAAGATGAGGCATTTCCTTAATTTTTTCTCAACCAGCATGTCTTCCAAGCTTCCTGTCTAAAATGGAACCCTGACTTCCCATGACCTGAGATCACCAAGTAAGTTCAGGAAGTACTACTGAAACCTGACAGGCCCTTATTTGCCTGGGCCATGGAGTTGAATCTGTTCCTCAGATCTCCTCTCTAGAACTGAACTCTCAAGGTCTCCCCTTGGAAGATGTTCTTATTCAATGCCTGTACTGCTCAAGATAGATCCTCAGGGGGCATAAGCAATAGTCACTTAATTAGCTGACAAGAGAAAAGAGATCAGCGATATGAATGTAGCCCGTCTTTTTACCTAAACACAGAGATTTCACTTTCCTGTGGGTGGTTTGCTTCCCAAGCCCAGGAATCACCCTGCATTCATGCACTCTGCCGAGGCCCAATTTCCATCTCTTCTCTTTGTGCCATTTTCCCTTCTTCTTGGGATCTCGTTGGCATGATACTTTAAACTTTCTCAAAATGCAGAGCCCACACCAACAGAATAGGGACTTGTGGGTGAGGCTTTGAGCCACGGAGAGAGAAGTGGAGAGTTATTTCTCAACTCTTGCATGCCAGGGCATTACTACACCCAAGTATCAAGTTTGAGTTTAAAATAACATAGTGACCTTTCTCTCTACTCTTCTAGGACTTTCTGAGTTAAAACACATGCCCAGGCTCCCTGGAAGCCTCCAGAGATGAGTGCCACCTACCATGTTCATAAAATGAGAGGGTACAGGTGGCAAAGAGAAAATCCAGGTCATCACAGTCACTGGCCATGTCCAAGTTCAGTCCTCAGATCTCGGATGCTCGACAAGGCATCTGTCCAGGCCAAAAAAATTCAGTCATTATTCTGCAGTCCCACTTAAGGCCCAAGATTCTGCTGGAGCCTCTGAGGATTTCTGAGGAAATATGCTGATGGTTTCTGAGGGGTACCTATGCTTCAGCACTAGCCAGAGTGTCAGTTCACCTTATTTGGCAGCTGTGACCTATGGCCATAACTGCCATACATTTGGGCATTCTTGATGTGTCTTTGAGTATCCTTTCTGGGCCAAGGCCAGAACCAAGGTTGAAGAAGAATTAAAAAGACACATCCCTTAGCCAGGCATTGTGGCGCACGCCTATAATCTCAGCAGCTTGGGAGGCTAAGGCAGGAGAATCGCACGTTCAAAGCCAGCCTCAGCAACAGCGAGGTGCTAAGCAACTCGGTGAGACCCTGTCTCTAAATAAAATGCAAATTAGGGCCGGGGATGTGGCTCAGTGGCTGAGTATCTGAGTTCAATCCCCGGTACCAAAAAAAAAAAAAAAAAGGCACAACCCTCCCATCGAGGGCACCCCATCTGATTCCTCCACTCACAGGGATGAGGAGCTAACAGCTGTGAAGATGCTAAAGATGGTGCAACAGGGAGGGATGGAGTAGCCTTTGGCTTAGGCAGCAGCCTGACAATTATAGGCCTTGATCCTGGTAACTGCAGTCACAGTGATCAGGGACAGTTTAGGTTGTTTGTTTGGTCCAATAACAAGAAGTTTAAGTGCCTAAGGCATGTAATTGACAACCATCAACAAACCCGAGACAATAAACCTCCTTAGAGACATAAGAGAAAACAACATGGGGACTGGCACATTCCCAGCTTCCAGAATGGCCTGGTCCAGAAGAAGAACCAGAGAATTCTAGGGGCTTTGTCAGTGACCTTTAAAACAAGTGATACATTTTATTTCCCACTTCAATCCCTCTTTGTATCTAAAGAGCCCTTGGGTAGGTGCAGATATGAAACTGCTGCTAGCACAGAAGCCCAGAAGACAGTGTGGGATGGGCCCTGGGGACTGGGAATTCCTTCTTTCCTCATTCTGACCCCTGCTACTGCAGCCATCAAGGTCTGTGAGCCCCTGTCATTTATTATGTGAGTTTTCTATATTTGGAAGCACTTTGGGGGAAAATTTTCCACACTTAAAAGTTATTAACCCCAAGTCTCAAGTCTGTACATTTTTTCTGTGCCCTTTCTTTACACTCTGTTACTATGAATGTACATTCTGAATGAAGCGGGGAAACGGAGAAATCCTCCTGAGGATTTCACCAGGTCCTGGCTCCTGGTGTGAGTGGCAAGTTCTGCCCCGGTCTGGTCACTTGCAGTAGCTTTTAGAGGGCTGGGTAGAGGCGGATGGGCTGCTTCTTCAGAGGTGGAGTAAAGGTTCCTACCATTAGGAGCAGGGCTTAAGCTCTGGAAGACTTCCATCCTTCCCTCTCTCATGCTGAAAATAAGCAAGTCCTATGAGCAAGTCTGATACGCAAGTTAAGAGGGATTTTTGTGAACTACATGTTTTCCCCTTATCTGACTTCCCATGAGAAAAGGAGAACATATTAATTTCAAGAAAATAAAATGCAAGGTAATAAAATGCAAAGGCACCTAGAATTCCATCATCTTAGATAAAATCACTATGGACACCTATTCAGGAATACATCTTCCAACTGTCATGTCTTCCATAATAGTGAAGGTAACAGCTTGCTGAGGGGCCAGCTCAAGTCAGTTGCTGGGCTGATGGTTTATGTCCATCATTCCACACAATCCACACAGCCACTCTCTTCATTGCTCCTACCATGTCCCAGTGCGGGTGTGGAGAGCGTGGGCTCAAGAGAAGACCACCCAGGATCCCAGCCCTACTCTGCACGCACATGTGTGGCATCTCCAGCAAGTTGGCTAGCGTGCAGGCTTCAGGGTCCTTGCCTGTCAGTGGGAGTAATAACAGCACCAGCGTCACATGGTAGTCACAAGGATTCAGTGAGTGAGGGTGTAAAACATTTAGTGCTCGCCACCTGTGAGAGCTCAGCTCAGTGGAGTCATTGCTATCTCCTTTTTAGAATAGTATGATCAGAGAAGCCAGTGAGGCGGTCGAGATCCCACAGCATCAATTGACAATGCCAGGTTGGAGACTTAAATCTCTTTTGAGTCCAGAGTCCAGATCTTTCTGATATAATGTGTGTGTGTGTGTGTGTGTGTGTGTGTGTGTGTGAGAGAGAGAGAGAGAGAGAGAGAGAAAGAGAGAGAGAGAGAGAGAGAGAGAGATCCACGCTGCCCCTTCACTCTATTTTGTAAGCATCTTTTACATCCATGGAGGACCTCATCTTACTACGCGGAGATGCAGAAGAGCTGGCGACACACGGCTTCATTCAGAGCAGCTGTGCTCTGAAGGAATCCCTGGGACCCCTGTTAACATGCAGATTCAGAGTCATAAATTCAGAGTGGGGCTCAAGACTGCATTCTAACAAGCCCCCAGTGGTGTTGACGCTGCTGGTCTGGGAACCATGCTGCGGTGCAGTTCCTGAGCATTCTGGCCACTGTGTTGACTTTCTCCCACACCTCTTCTATTTACACAAGTTGCCCATGATCTCCCAATCTCCCCTGGTGCCCTGGGTCTGACATTCTCAGTCCACCCACATGGCTCACTTCAACATCAGAGCTCCTACCAAGGTGGCTTCCCCACCTGGAGAGCAGGTGAGCCCGTCTGGAACTCACACACCTGGGGGCACTCAGTCACATTGGTCCCAGTCAACAAGCTCCATGCTGTTGAGGGATTCTACACAAACAGGGAGGGCTGTGACCGACCCTGAATCATGCAAAACACTTCAGCAGAGCACTTGTGATCAGGATTCAGAAGAAAAGAAGTGCTTACTCTGGAGCCATGCACAGTTGGGTAAAGGATTATCTACCTCCCACCTCCCAACAGGCCCTGGGGACATTGAGTCCTCCTTTTCCTAAACTTCTGCAGCCCTGTTGCCAACTCTGTCCCTTCCCATGCCCACAGCGCTATATACCACTGCTCTCCCATTTTTCCACTGGTTGTAGCTGGAAACCTCAGACAGGATGATGCTATGGTTTGGATGCTGTCTGTCTGCCCAGAGGTTCATGTGCTGGGAGCTTGATCCCCAGTGCAGTGTTAGGAGAGGTGGTAGAACCTTTAAGAGGTGGGCCTACTGGGAGGTCCTCAGGTCAGCTGGGGCTGTGTTCTCAGAAGGAACTGTGGGACCCTAGCCTCTCTCTGGCTTCCTGTTTCAAGATGGGATCTTTTTCTATGTGTTCCACCATCTACCATGAGCCCCTCACCAGAACTAGCTGTATGCTGTTGGGATTTTCAGCCTCCAAAGCTGTGACCTAAATAAACCTCTTTTTCTTCATAAGTAGGATGGCTCAGGTATTCCATTATAGCACCAAAACCAGAACTAATACACAGGCCATTCTTCAGAAAGTAAAGGAAGTTCCATTTGACATCCTCTGTGGAAATTTCCAAATAGGATTCAGTGAATGGGAAAGAGAAACTAACGACCTGAAGTGGGTGTTTGTCTCAGTTCATTTTGTGCTATTATCACGGATCTCACATACTGAGTAATCGATAAAGAACAGAGATTTATTTCTCATACTTCTGGAAGCAGGGAAGTCCAAGATTATGGGGCTAGTTTCTAAAGAGGGGCTTTTGATGCATCAACTTAGGACAGAAGGCAGGAGGGCAAGAGGGGGAAGGGATCTGAATTCATCCTTTTATCAGGAACCCACTGTCTGAACAATGAGCTCATTCCAGTGACAGTGGCATCAACTCACTCATGAGGACAGCCTCCTTACAACCTAATCACTTCTTAAAGGTCCCATCTGCCAACACTGCTGTACAGGAGACTGGAGATTAAGTGTTCAACACATGAACTTTGGGGGACACACTGAGATCAGAGTAGTATTTGTTCACATAAGTGGAATGGTCCCAGTCACTCAAACTCCAAACATAGGACAAAGTCTATCTCAAAAAGATCTTTCACGGTGAGTTTTCTATGATATGACCAGTTCTTCACTCAGTTGTTTATCACAACAGATACTAGGTAGGTCCTGACAAAACCAAAAATATGAAATATAGAGAGAAACACCTTAGTACTCAGGAATGTCTTTTTCCTTTCTTCCTCAGGACACACTGTTTCCACGGCAGGCACTATCTGTGTGTGCTGGCTAGGTTTCCTACTGTTCTCATTGTTTTAGAACTAGCACCCTCACTGCTGGGGATTTTCCATGGTGACATAAATCTCTAGGCCTCATACTAGCAAAGTATACGCACTGCTACCTCAATTAGAACCAGTGAAGTATTTGGAAATTCCCATGGCCTTGGCCAAGACCTTAATGGGGTGGGTTTTAAAAAGTTCTGATTCCCTTCTTTCCATGCCAGCCAAGGGCACATTTCCCTGGCACAACACCATACTCTCCTCAAAAAGTAAATCCTCTGGATTGGAAGCCTCTAAGAGCTTGCCTATTTAGGCCCTGAACTTAGCCTGAGAATACTCAATGTACAAAAATAAACAGAGCAGGAAGGTCATTTATTAAGCGAAGCCTCCCCATATTGGGAAAACTTCCTGTTATCAGGCATCCAAGAATGGGGTCAGGGCTGGTCTCTCCAGCCCTTGTGACCAGGGCACTGGCTCAGAACCAGAAATCTGAGTGCTAGGGCAGTGTCTGCCATCATAGGAAGAGCGCAGAGAGGAGTCGCACTTGGGCTCAATGTCAGGTCTGCCCCTTCCTGGCAGTGTAGCCTCTTGCACCCAATGTTCCTCTAAAATGGAAGGCAATGACCTCTGCCCTGTCCATTCTCATGGGATATTTGAGAGTAAAATATTTGAAAGTGATTCAAAAGCTGTCAAGTGCTATTCCATAGATAAAATCTGGGCTTATTTTGAAGATTAAATTAAATGAGAATGCATTTACATTCACACGTACAGTGGTGTTCTGGTAAATGCTTAACTGGCTTCCTAGAGGGAGAACTGCCTTGATCTTTAGTATTTGTCAATTTCCATGGTATAAATATTCCCACAATGACTGACTTAGGAGTTCCAATATGACGTCACTGAATGTCAAGTTGAGAAATGCACAACTGACCCTTATGGGCTGATTGGAGCCTGTTCCTGTATTTCACCTCCTCTTGTCTAGAGCGCTTAGCACAGTGCCTGAAAAGCAGGGGCGCTGACCTCTTGTCTCTCCTTGTAGCTTCACAAGCCAGATGTTCTCCAATGAGGAACTGGCAGCTCTGCCTCAGTCTGCTGAACTGGAATCTCTGAAGGGCGCGCATTTTAAAAGCTTCTGGGGTGGGTCCGATACACAGCCCTGGTTAGGAAACACAGCACCAGGCTGCAGCACGGGGGCAGTGACAGGGCCTGTTTGTGGTGCAACCTGGGTCCCAGAACAAGGCTGGACTCTGCTGTCGCTTTTCTCAATGAAGGCAATGGAAGCTCCTTATCCTTCTCTAGAAATAAAAGGAGTGAGGAGGGAGGGCCTTGCTCACTGCCACCTACCCTGGGTTTCTCTCCAACTTCCCCTTGTCGGCCCCGCTGACCTGGGTTACTTCGTTAAATGCTGCCCGGTGTCCTCATGGTGATCCTTGCTGGTTCTGCCACTGTTCCGCTCTCACTGCACATTCCGTCCTGTGGGGCTTATGCCCACTCGCTCCCCTCTGGACCCTCAGGGTGCAGGGCCTTCCCTTCTCACTGCCTCCGTGGGGTGCCTCAAAGAACTGTCTATGACAGATACAACCAACGCAGACAAGGAGGGGTACAAGGGCACGTGTGTCTGTCTCCCCACTTCCTTTGGCCCCTGCCATCTTGTCTGGCAGCTTTGCCCCTTGGACAGCCTGCATCTGTAACAGGCCTTTCTTGAATAAAGAAAAACAAGTTACTGGGAAAGGGCCACAGGAAGGGAGGAGAGGAAGGCATTCCAGGTGAATTAATTATACCAGGAAAGACCTGAAGTAATTGGGGCTTCCTTGGCTCGAGTATAATAGCAAAGGAAAATTGATTTTTAAGCCAAAAATGCTCACGTCCATCCATCATTGAATGTACGTCCCACCCATTTTTATGTTCTCTTCCAATCCTGCATGCCAATATAAATACCAACCCCCTTGTCTTTTTCAAGGTAACCTGGAGAAAATGAAAGGATGAACTTCTCCAAGAATGGAACAAAAATTTCCAGAGCATCTGTTTTAGGTACAAATATAATGACCAAATTTTCTCAACTACTGGGCATCAGAATTGCACTTAGAGGGAGAAGGGAATAGCGTCTGTGCAGCCAGGACTATCGTAGAAAAAGCTGGCTTTCAAAGCTACAATAAATGGTCCTGATGGCTGAATGCCTGAGGTGGAAATTAAATGTTCTTCTTATATACTCAGAACGAGTGGGGCTTTCCCAATTTAAAGTAAAATAGGGAGGGGGATTGGCATTCACTAAGCACCTAAAATAGCCTTGTGCAGACAGCATGCTCAGCACATTAGCACTAATCTGCACGCAGCCCCCAGAATGAAATCTTTTAACCCCATCTTGGAGGTGACGTATAAAACTACTCAAAGCCTCAGCAAAGGTGCCAAGGGGTACACACAAAAATGAGATGTAGGGATGAGGCCCCCTGACTGCAGAACCGGGAGCTCTTTCAGCTGGGGACAATAGCTTCCAGTTGTAGCTACTGCCTTTGCTTTACAGAAGGTCCTCCAAAAGGCATGCTAGCAGACAAGCTCTGTTCCTTTCTTCTAATGCCTCCTTCATGGAAGCAAAGCATGAGAGAGAAGGGAGGGCAGTGTTTATGGCAGGGAGTGACCAGTGACCACATTGTTCTTAAGTTCACAGCTATTAGAGCTACAGACTTAAGACACCAAGAGGAATGATACTAACTCTTTAAAAAAAAAAAAAAAGGCTTGGAGGCAAGAAATGATTATTTAAGATTGAAAGTATGATCTATACTTGGAAGTCATCACACAGTCCTTGGATTCTCTGTTCCATTAATCAGTTCCTATGAGCCTCACCTGACCTCTGTGGCCTCCTCCCTCTGCCCCAGCTAAAGTCCTGGAAAAGAGGGAGTGTGCTCATTCGTCTTAGAGCCCTTAGGACCCAGCAGACAGAGCTGCTGGCAGACAGCGAGTAGTAAAAAAAACAAATCTGTTGAACTGGATTTTGTTTTCCACCTTAATTCCCAGGGTAAACTGTTCTGCATCTTAGTGCTAACTCTGTTCCTAACCTTCCCTTCTCTACGCTGTGTCTGTGCCTCCCAGGCCCCTTATTTAGGGACGAGGGATAGCAGAGTTTTAGCACTCATGAATCAGCACACTACAGGAATATGTTATCATTGAGTTTTGTGCCCTAAGCACCTAGCACAGGTGAAGCATGAGAAGTGCTTATTAAACACCCACTAAACAGAAATGAGTCTGTATACCTTGATGGAAAAGTGAGTACCTTTTACCTGAAACCTTTAAACAGTCTCTGCAACCTTGAGCAGAAAGTTCCATGAGGACAGGGACTGTGTCTTGTCAAACTAGTTATCAAACATGGTTCTCGATGCAAGATAGGTGGTTTAGCTCAGAAAGGGATAAAAATAAAAGAAAACTCAGGTAACAGAGGATACCTTCCAGAATGATATGTCTAATCAAAATTTCAGAAGGATATTAAGGAGAATGGAAAAGAGGTATTTGGAGAATTAACATCTGAAATTTATAATGAATTGATGAAAATTATTCTCAAATTCAATATTTTTATATAGATTTTTAAAATCACTTCTTGGGTTACATATATACATAGGCTTTAAGTATTTTGGAAAGGAAAAAATATTAAATGATATCATTTATGATAACACAAAAATTTAAATACTTAGGAGTCAATCTTTCCAAAGATTGATAAAGGCAAATACCTCAAAAAAAAACTAAAATATTTTCAGAGAAATTAAAGAAGTCCTAAAGAAGAGCTGGGGTTGCAGCTCAGTGATAGAATGCTTGTCTAGCACATGTGAGGCACTTAACATCTTTTATATATGTATGTGTATGGGTGTGTGTGTGTGTGTATTTTAGTTGTGGATGAACCTTTATTTCTTTTTTTTTCATTTATTTATATTGTATGTGGTGCTGAGAATTGAACCCAGTGCCTCACACATGCTAGACAAGCGCTCTACCACTGAGCCACAACCCCAGCATGGCACTTAACATCTTAATAATAAGATTTGTGTACTTTTAGGAATTCAGTATCCATTTAAAGCATCATCAGTTGAAATAATTTCAAAATCACCTGTGACTACACAAGGGGCACGGATATGAATATTCATGCTAATGAATATTTAGCATGAGAAACTCACAGCCTCACTGAGAAAATCTAAAACCAAAAACCACAACATGCTGTGCCTACTCTGAGGCGGGCTGCAATGGAAGCCCCGACTAGGCCACCTCCAAACCTCCTGCCCCAATCACAGCGTTCTGGAGAGAGAGACAGAGCTGGAAGCTGGGCTTCGCAGAGGCTGTAGTCACTTTGAGGAAGGTTGGAGCACACCGTGGACACCTCCTTGGCCACAGAGTCCCTTTTCAGTAGAACATCTATTGAAACCATCTGGACAACACTGCACCACAGCATGACCTGCCCTTCACTAAACTCAACTCCATAAGCTCCAGGTGACCACCTCTTCACTATGCCCAGGATGATGGTCTAGGTATAGAAAGGGCTTCAGAGAGTGAGGGACAGTCTCTGTCTTTGGGGAGCTTTGTCTTATGTGGGAGATCAGAGGAGGCAGAATTAATGGAGGGGCAGAGAGCAAGCCAGGAACCTTATCAAGGCCAAAATGGTGCAAAGGTGTTTTTAAAAAAGGACACAGGGTATCTGGCCTCTGGGTGGATGTGGGGTCTGGGAGAAACCACCTGGATGGGCGGGTTTTGTTCTGCAGACAGGAGGTGGTGAAAGGAGAGGAGAGCACCAGTCTAAAAAAACAGAGAGATTCTCCAAAGAACAGTGATGTTTATTTGAAAATAGCAGAATGCTGCAATGGGAATACACGTGCAACAGCAAACTAGGGGCATAGTCAAGGGGGCAAGGCAAGGGGAAGTTTTAAGAGACAAAAACAAGGAGGATTACATCAACTATTCTGAAACAAGAATCCTTGGCCACAATGATTACTAACAAGAGTGGTTCAAGTCCAAGGTTGAGCAGACAGTTGCTGGGCAGATGTCCTTTTGTATAAGGTTGCAGTGGCCTCCGTGAGCTTGTGGTTCTGGCAGAGTCTTTTGTGACAGTTACTATCAGGCAATCATGCGTTAAGAACCCTTCCTTCATAACCTCCTCGCTTTATTTTTTATTAAGATTGGCACTAAGAACTCCATTTTGATTCTGATAACTTTGACAGGCAGCAGGAGAGAAAACAGACACGGAAAGGGGCAGGCTACTATAAGAGGAGGGTGGCTAGGCACTGTTTCTCTGGCTGAAGCATGAGGTACCAACTGAGTCAGATAATGCGGAGAAAGTTTTAGGATGGTCTGGCTTGTGGGGTCACACTCTGAATGTACACAAAAGTATGTATTTCATGGAAGACTCTGGAAGATCTTCAAGAACAGGAGTGACATAACTAGAGTTGTATTTATGAACTGATAGCATTAAGAATGCTTCTTAATTCTGAACTGTCACAAATAACTCTCAGGAGAGAAATTTTCATGCAATATGGTATACAATGAAAGCATGTTGAGGGCTGAGGTTGTGGCGCAGTGGTAGCGTGCTCGCCTAGCACGCGTGAGGCACTGGGTTCGATCCTCAGCACCACATAAAAATAAAATAAAGATATTCTGTCCACCTACAACTAAAAAATAAATATTTTTTTTAAAAAAAGAATAGAGTTTAATTTGAACATCAGACTACCACCTTTGAAATACAAAATATAGCCAAAATATACCCAAAGAAGATATATTTTATGATTGTTACTGTTAGATATACATTATAGAGAGAAAGGTGACAGATGGAACCTACTGTGTTAGTTATCTATTGCTTTGTAATACATTGCTAAGATAAACTTAACAACTTAAAACCACACACTTATTATCTCAGTTTTTGAGGAACAGGAGTCCAGGTATAGATGAATTAGTCCTTACTTCAGGGTCTCTCACAAAGTTGCAATCAAAGTGTCAGCCAGGGCTAGGGTCTCATTGGAAGGCTTGACTGGGGAAGGATTTATTTCCAGCTCATGTGCTGGTTGGCAGAGCTCAATTCCTTGGGGGTTGATTAATGTATTAGTGACAGTTCTCTAGAGGAACAGAATCAATAGATAGTATAATTATAAATAGGGGACTTATTAGGTTGGCTTATGCCACCAGAAGCTGGATAGTCCACAATGGCTCTCCAGGCTGGAGAGCTGGAAGAAACAGTAGCTGTGCAGTCCAAGAGGCTAAAGCCCCCCAATAAGAAGGATCAACAGTGCTACCCTAGTACAAGACCAAAGGCTCCTGGAGAATCACTGGCAGAGTCTGCTTTAGAAGAATGAAGAAGTGAGAGTCCAATATCCTCATAGGATCCCAGCAGCAATCAAGAACCCGTTCAAGAATCAAGCTTCCATCTGCTGCTGCTTTCTTGTTTTTCCAACTTTTATTCCATCCAAGCCATCATCCTATTGGATGGTGCTGCCCACACTTAGGGAGGGTCTCCATTTCAATTGGCTCTCCCACATGCCAATCATCCCTAGACATAGCCTCATCAACATACCCATAAGCCTCTTAATCCTCAGCATCTCTTAATCCAATCAAGTTGACAATTCAAATTGAGCATTACAATGAACCAAGGGACTTCCTCAGTTCCTTGCTTCCTTTAAGACTTTGAAGGCTGTTGGCCTGAGGCCACGCTCAGTTCCCGACCACATGAGCCTCTCCAACATGATGACTTGCTTTATCAAAGGCAGACAGAGAGAATCTGTAAGATCAAAGTCACTATTGTTCACCATGGAAATAACAGCCTTTCAATGTCACCAATATTTTATTGTAGAAAAAAGTTCTCAAGGAGGAAAAATTTCACAAGGTTGTGAATACAGGAGGCAGGAATTACTGGGCACCATCTTGGAGGCTGCCTGCTGCATTTATATTTCACAAAGTTCCTAGGACAGAGTAAACAATGAGAAACTCATAACATTTAAAAACACTTGCGCCCCAAATAAACCTTCAGAGCTTGAGATCAGTACAGGGAAGAAATTTATTTGGTGGAGTGTTACAGTCAAGGATAAACAACTCCATGTCAATCACTGCTCCCTTAGCCAGACAGGACTCTATTATAAGAGCAATCATGGAGGAAGGAAAGTGACCTTCTTTACCACAGTGAACCCCTCTGCCTGCCAGCCACAACTCTGTCCTCAGGACTGAGCTCAGTCAGTCTTCTTTCATTCAAGCCCTCAGACATACTCACACTCCGTAAAGGAGAGACACTCTTTTGTTCTGCACAGATGAAATAAGATACTCTTCATTCTGTCTGTTCATACCCCTTTCTAGGATTGCCTCCTTTACATAAAGAATGTACCAGCTACATTCCTGAAGATGAGAAACTAAATGTTGTCAGGGCTGATTTGTGATTCTTGGAGGAAGAAAATAAAGACAAGGGAGGGTCTAATTGGATATGTGCAAGTTAGAGAAGGCAGTAGAACTGCCAGGTCAGGAGACAGCTCATAAAATAGTGTCTCTGATCTGTAGGTCACCAGTTTATTTAAGGTTGCCCTGAGACATTCCCTTGAAATACACATTTTTGGAATTCTTCCAGAAAAGCTTCCAACCTTAGGGTTATCTTTTTCTTTTTTGTAATGTACTAGATTTTGATTTATCATTCCCTATGAAGTTGTGGGTGAGATTTCACCTTTATTAGTTCAAAAACCATCCAGGCACACATAAGTGCTCTCCCTCTAACTGGTAGTGTGTGGATCCTGCCAAGAAATGACTATCAGTACTTCTATTACAACTCAGAAATCACCACACAGCCAGGGCCCTGAAGGGGAGGGTCTCAAGGCCTTGCTATTCAACTTGGCCTTCAGACATTAACAGGGACTTTTTCCATCAGGCTACAGAGCCTGGAGGAAATGCCACAGGATATTAAACATGTCAACACAATGCTTTTCAAGAAGAAATGTGAGAAGCTGGCCTTGGTCACCAAGATGACCACACTCAATCAATGACTAAAGGCTGGCCCGGCTTCTTTAGGTTAGTGTCCCACTATTTGTCCAGACAGTAATGTGGAAACGTATGGAATCTTAGCTGTTTCAGACTACAGAAATGAAGAATTTATAGTATAATGTCAAATAATCCACACTTTTGCCTTAGGATAAAATCACTTTAGTTTTAAATGTTATATTTTGTTTAAGGGAGTGGTAGGTAGTGGGATGGCTAGGGAATTAAAGTTATATGGGGTAAAAATTTGGATTTCTATTGCCAGATTTCACCTCAAAAAGCAGTGTACTTTCTTAAAAGTAAAGTTTATAACTTACAAGGAAAATTATTTGAGAAGAGGGCTCAGGTCTCCTCAAAAAGAAGGAAAGGATGAAGAGGTGGAAAAGTGAAAAAATCCAGAGAGAACAAAGCAGACACTTGGGGTTCACGTTAAGAGTCACTTTATTATTACCTAATACTTCAAAACTTTTTACTATGAAATATAAACAGACTTTGAGAAAATGTATACAATTGTTCAGCTCAATGACCCATAGCAAAAGAACCATGTTAACCATGACCCAAGTTAATAACATGATATTGCTGCTCCTCCAAAACCCTTTACGTGCCTCCTCATCATCACCTGCTTGTGCCCACCAGAGTAACCACTATCCCATCCAGTAGTAATTGCTTTCTTACTTTCTTTTACAGCTTTAACACCAAGCATGCATCACCAAAAGGGAGAGTTTAATTTCATCTGCTTTTCCAACTTCAGTGTGTGCATGGAAACATGCAGTGGGCATTCTTTTCACATCTGGCTTCTTTGCTAACACATATGAGATCCACTCATGGGATTGCTACAGTGGAGCTGTAGAAAATTCATTTTCATTGATGCATGCTACTCCATTGCATGGCTGGCCCATTTATGGATCCTTTCTCTTGTTAGTAGACATGTGGAATGTTTCCATTTGGGGGCTTTGATGGATAATTAGCTACTATAAACATTCTTGTGAGTTTTGGTGCATGCGTGCATGCATTTGTGCTTGTGCCTGTGTGCATGTCTAGCAGTGAATTTGCTGGGTCATAGATCATGCATAGCTTCAACGTTAGCAGATCTCACTCAGCTGTTTTCCAGAGTACCTGTATGACGTCACACTCCCATCAGCCACGTTTAAGAGTTGCTGTTACTCCACATCCTCACCAATGTTTGCTATGCACAGTTATTTTAACATTAGCCATTCTTTTTATTTTTATTTTATTTTATTTTTTGGTATTTGGGATTGAACTCAGGGGCACTCGACCACTGAGCCACATCCTCAGCCCTATTTTGTGTTTTATGTAGAGACAGGGTCTCCCTGAGTTGCTTAGCACCTTGCTGTTGCTGAGGCTGGCTTTGAACTCGCGATTCTCCTGTCTCAGCCTCCCTAAGTGCTGGGATTACAGGCTTGCGCCACTGCGCCTGGCTAACATTAGCCATTCTGTTGAGTATGTGGTAATAGTTCTTTGTGAACTATTACTTCTCTCTCTGATGATGAAGTCTGAGCATATTTTTATTTGGTTATCCCCTTTTGTGTAATGCTCAGTTTGTTAGCTAGGTTGTTTTATTCTTTTTTATTTATAGGTTTTAAAAAATATCCTAAATCCAAGTCCTTGTTAGGTTATGTGCATTGAAAGTAACTTCACCCATCTCTTTAGCTTGCCCTTTCAATCTCATCACATCTTTTGATAATCTGAAGCTTCTAACTTCAATGCAGTCCAATATTACAAAGTTTTTTTCCTACAGGGTTAATGCTTTCTGTATGGCTTTTAGGACACCTTTATTTCCCCCAGTATCATGAAATTATTCTCCCATAGTATCTTCTACATGCTTTATAGTTCACATCTAGGTCTACAATTCACTTGGAACTGATACTATGGTATGAGATAGGGGACTGAGATTCACTTTTTTTCTAGCATGGGTATCTAAATGACCCAGTACCACTTATTAAAAAGATCATCCTTTCTCTACTGTTCAGCAGTATCAGCTGTATAGTAAATCACGTGTCTGTATATAAATATTTCTGGATTCTATATTGTTCCCTTGGTCGATTTGTTCTCATAGTAATATCACACTGTCTTACTGTCACTTTAATAAGTCTTGATATCTAGTTGTGTCTTAGCTTTTGCCTTCAAGACTGTTTTGGCTAGTCTCAACTCTTGCACTTCCACATACATTTTGGAATCATAAAATGATTCTTAACTACTGGAATTTTGATTAAGACTATATTGAATTCATAGGTCAATTTGGGGAGAAACATTTTTATTATATTGTTTTTTCCAAATTGTGAGCATAGTATTTCCCACTATTTCTTTAAGGCTTCTTTTTTTTTTCTTTCTATTACTATTTAATCTATTTACTTATTTTTTTAATCTATTTACTTATTTTTTAATCTATTTACTTATTTTTTTAATGTGGTGCTGAGGATGGAACCCAGTGCCTCACATGTGCTAGGCAAGTGCTCTACCACTGAGCTACAACCCCAGCCCTTCTTCAGGACTTCTTTAATTTCTCTGAAAATGTTTTAGTTTTTTTTTGAGGTATTTGCCTTTATCAATCTTTAGAAAGATTGACTCCTCAGTATTTAAAATTTTGTACTATTATAAATGATATCATTTAATATTTTTTCCTTTCCAAAATACTTACAGCCTATGTGCATATGTAAACCAAGAAGTGATTTTAAAAATCTGTATAAAAATACTGAATTTGAGAATAATTTTCATCAATTCATTATGAATTCCAGATGTTAATTCTCAAATACCTCTTTTCTATTCTCCTTAATCTTTCAGAAATTTTGATTAGACATACTATTCTGGGAAGCCATCCTCTGTGTTACCTAAGTTCTCTTTTATTTTTCTCCCTTTCTGACATGGAATGTGCTGTGATACCTTCAGAGATAGCCTTCCCTTCATTAATTCTCTCATCAGCTCTGTCTCATCTGTTGACCCAATAGTTCTCAAAAGAGGGGATTTTGGACCCTCTAAGAGATACTTTGCAACATGAATAAACTTTTTTTTTGTTTTTTGTTGTTTTGGTCCTAAGTGAAAGAGGTATGCTACTGACATCTCATGAGTAGAGGTCAGAGCTGCTGGTAAACATATTACAATGCACAAGGCAGCTCCATGACAAAGAACCATCCAGCTCAAACATCAGTAGTGTCCAAGTTGAGGAACCCTGGATTAACAGAGAAAGCAAAGGGAGTGCACAAGAGCGCCAAGGGAGAAGGGTTTGTCTGATTCCCTGTCACTCTTACTTGGGATAAACACAATTGGAGGGAGGCTGAATTGTTCCTCTTGTTCTTTCCCTTCTTGTACATGAAGAGAAATTTTCTCTAAGGAGCATTCATCAGGAGCAGGGCATGAGTGTTCCTCCCAAGAACACTTTTATCTGACACCATTTTCCCATCAGTACTACCCTCAAACCATGGCAAGAGGTACTATGCCCCAGGCCTTTCACTTCAAAAAGTTCTTCTCTGACATTACTTGAAGGATCAAGGGGACATCCCAAGCTAGAACCTGTACTAGCTCCATCTTTTAGACCACGCTCAGATACCTGGGACCCCAAGAGTTCCTGCTGAAAGCTCTAAAGACTGCATACAGAGGCTGTATGTGCCTTTCCCAGGGTCCATGTTCCTGAGGGTGGAGTGGCCTCTGGTCTATGCACTCCTAGGTCTGGTGGGTAGCCATGGAAAGCTGTTTGTGGGTGGTATGGGCACCCCTAAGACCGGTGGCTGGGATAGGCCTGAGTGCACAGAGGCCCACAGAGCAGGAAGAAGCTGAGAGAGGGCCAAAGCTCCCTGTACTCCTCTCTTCTGGTCTGCAATTCTGAGTTTGAGAGCTCTAAATTAAAATATGGGCTTCTCAGTCATTATAAAGGAATATTTATCAAGATCAAAGCATAGAACAAGTTTTATTAAATAGCTCAATTTATAACTTTGAAATATTTAAATATATGGTACATGGGCCTCTATTGTCCTCTGGCCCTCAGTTCCACCAATGTTAAAGGAAGGAGGCTGCAGCAGGAGGATCCCAAGTTCAAGGTCAGCTTCAGCAACTTAGTGAGACCCTGTCTCCAAATACAATAAAAACGGCTGGGGGTGTAGCTCAGTGGTAGAGCATCTATGAGGTCCTGGGTTCAATTCCTAGTACTGCACAAAGAAAAAATATAAAAGAAAGGTCTGCTTCTATGTGCTTTATTGAAAATCTTAATTAAGTCTTTAAAAACAAAGCCAATCTCTCTTCCTGATATGTGTAAATGTTCTCCCTGACTAATGATGGTTTACATTCCAATAAACCCATCCTAAGTTGAATATATTGTAAGTTGAAAAAGCACCTAATACATATAACCTACCAAACATCATGACGTGCCACACACTCTGCTGTAGAGTCTAGGCTGCTTGCCTCCTGATCCCATAGCTGATTGTGAGCTCCCAGGGTATCATACTGCATGCTGCTACAATGGGAAAAGATCAAAATTCAAAATTTGAAGTACTATTTCTATTGAATGCGTATTTCTTTTGCACCACTGTAAAATGAAAACAATCATTAAGTCATGGCCCATCTCCATATTTACTTATAGAAGAAATAGTCTGGAAGTGTATCTAGAAAAATGTTAAGAGTTAAGTACAATTTGACAATTTTTTCTTATTTATTTGTATGTTCTGATTTTTAAAAGATGAACATGGAACACTTGTGTCATTTATTAAAAAGGGAAAGTGGACACGAATCAGGGCACACCTACACCCCCACTAAAGAAAATAACCCTATGTCCTACTGATTATGGTCACCCTGACCTTAACTGACTCAGTATGTGAAATGCGCTCTAGTTTCATTGCTGTTACTGTTTGTGTGTGTGTGTGTGTGTGTGTGTGAGAGAGAGAGAGAGAGAGAGAGAGAGAGAGAGCGCGAGAGCGTGAGGGAGAGAGAGAGAAAGAACCGTTGAGGCACAAGCAGGTCTTCTAGCCAGACCACTGCAAAAATACCAAGACGGCTTTTATCAGTCCTGGCACCAGACACACTAGAGGCCAAACTGATTTCAGTAAGTAGTGATGAAGGACAGAGAGAAGACTGAAGGATACTCTGCAGCATTGTTTCTCAAACCACAGGGCTGTGACCCCCATGGGGATTACAGAAACTGGAGCCAAGTTGCTGGCTGCCCTCATCCCAGAACCCCAGCAGCCTGGGAACTGATAGACCATCCACAAAGCCCCTTTCTCTTAATCATAACAAGAACTAATTGTGTACAGTTGGTCACGAAATACTTTACATACATCATCGGATAAGTTCTGTCTGGTTTGCAGGGACGGCTATTTGCATTTTTTTTAAATAATTTTTTTAGTTGTAGATGGACACAATGTCTTTTATTTATTTTTATGTGGTGCTGAGGATCGAACCCAGTGCCTCACGCATGTGAGGCAAGTGCTCTACCACTGAGCTATAATCCCAGCCCCATGGGTACTTGCATTTTATAGCTGAGGAAACTGAGGCGCAGAGAGGTTCAGAGGCTCAAGTGTGGTCACAGCTAGGAAGTGGCAAGACTGGGACTTGAGAACAGGTCTTCTGATCCTCTGAGTTCATCCTGGTAAGGCAATTCCCCATTTCAGTTTTTTTCTTTTCTTTCTTGTATTTTTTTTCTTACTCTTTCCTATCATCATTTCTCTCCCCTTTTCTGAATTCCTGATGATAGGAACTTGGTTCTCTTTCTCCCTCACTTCATAAAAATCTATCAAATTATTTTTCCTTTATCCCTTTCCTTATTCCCACTTGCAGCCCAGAAATGGGGAAAAGGTTGCTACAGAACAAAAATACTGAGAATCACAACACTGGCATCATGGCCCAGCAGCACTAAATATCATAAGGCTCCCAAGGGGGAAACAGAACAGACTGTGTCAGTTTCTATCATCCAGTGGTTTCTAAGACACTTTTACTCACATTGTATATCTATTAAACCTTTTCACTTTCAAAACACTTCATATGCATCTTCTCAATTAACACTACTGTGCTACATCAATCACTAACAGGCTACATTTAAGGAAACAGAGGCCCAGAGAGGTTATGAGACTTCTTGAAGTCCCACAGTAATAGAATCTTGAAGAAGCATCTCTCTTTGTATGAGCAGCATTGTGTAATAATTCTGTATGTCTATAGATACTGATGTTCATTTGAGTCCTCAGTCTGGAAAAAGTTAGCAATGTACAAGCTAGCTCTTTAACAGCATTGACAGGAATAACCCCTACCCCCACCCCTTTCTGGCAATATCGCAAAAGATTAAAAATCGGCTGATACTTACAGTTCAGAAGACCACTTTAAGGATATTAGTTTTCCTCCTCGTAGCCCTTGGCAGGATTCCTTTTTCACAGATCACAATGTTGGCACAGGGCCAAGAGATGGTGAGGTTGACTCACGGGTCACTGCAGTTTATAAGAAGTCAGAATAATAAAAAGGAAGGCAGTTCTGACATCATTGGCAAGGGAAAAATTTCTAGTGTTGAGCTAAGAGAACTAATTACAGTTAGCTCTGAATAATGTCACAGCTAGCTCTGACTAAAGAGCTTGTTGGACAAAACCAAGCCCAAGGAAAAACAAGGCTACAAATAAAGTCAAACTATATTAACAGCTTGCAGATACTCTCAAAATGGGCCATTACCATTATTTATCCTAAGGTCAAAGAAAAAAACAGAATCTGCACAAGCACACACTTTCCATTAACCAGAATGAAAGAGAAAGTGCTTCATCATGAGGTAATGAGGACACACACACAATTGGTTTTTAAATTGGCTTTGCTATAGGATACATATCCAGAGTAAAAAAGTACCACTTTATTTACTAAGCCACCGCAACTTAAAACAAAGAAGAAAAAAATTCAAGATAGGCTTAGCTTTTAAGTTACTTTGGTGAAAACTAAAGGCAGCTACCATTATTATTAGGACTTGGACTGTGAAGGACTCTAAGAGTTAAAAGCAAACCAGCATTACCTTCAGCCCATAAGGGATTACTCTTTTATTAGTATAGTCTTGGGATTAGTGGAAATGTCTGTCTAATGAATGCAGCCACTATATTTGCGCACATGCCTGAATAAGCTACTTGTTGATTGAAACCTATCTATTTATAAGCACTTCAGCATGTTGTGAAAAATCCATCTGTGTTTTCCACAGCATCGCACCCACAATTTGAATAAAGGCTCTTTGCCATTTCTCTATAGGGCCTGTTGAATGAACAGGCAGAAAGGAAGTGTGTTGTATCCACTTAGCCAATTTTATTCCTCACTCTTGGCCAGTAAAGTAGAGTTACCTTATCTAAACAGCAATTTAGATTGACGTGGATGTTATAAAAACAGAATGGAAAAAAAAAAGAAATACTTTTTATCAGATTCACCCAGGGTTTTAAACTGGTAGATGTAACTTATATAAATGGTCCCAAACCACGCCAGTTAGCCAGAACTTTATGTCATATCTTTGAATGACTTCTGGAAAGTAAGTAGATTTACTACAAGTGCTCGTTATCAGTTGTTTTCCATTTCTGCCTGGAAATGGCACACCAATAGCATGTCTGACAGAAACCAGTACAGCATGGAGAGAACAGTCTCAGTGCACAAGGAGCCAATGCTTTCAATGTTTGGGTCCTCGCTACCAGACTGAGGCTTCACTTGAGCTAAGGCCAAGCTCACTGTTCCTTAACAGGGGTCCCACGGTCCATTTCAGGGTTCTGTAGTTGAGCACCACGGTTCCCTCCCCCGCCTCAACACACATCACTGCTCTGCTTCCCAGACTTGGCACCAGTTCTCCAAGCTTCCTGTGGTTTGGTTTTGGGTGTTAAGAAGGGATCTCTTATTCCATTGACGTTTATTTTCATTCCTCTGCATTTAGGGACCCATTTACTATGTTACTTCTTTGGAAAAATGCTGACAAGGAATTTATTAAGAATAATTTTTTTAAAAGAGTAAATAATCATAATAAATCACAGACTATTCTCAACTGGGACCTCACAGGATTTTTCCTGGAGAACTTTATGAATGAGGACAGGCACACTGCCCAGGTATCCTATGGTTAGAAAGAGAAGGCTGAAATCAACTGGCTTCTGGATGCTTTAACACAGCAAGGAGAACAAATATGCAGGTTTTAGAAGTCTTTGCATCTTGCCTATTTCTCTCTCTACAGTTTCCTGGTGTTATCAAAAACCAACCCAGCAGGGCTCCTTTGTTGTTGTTGTTGATGTTGTTTTTCTAATTAGTTACACATGACAGAATGCATTTTGACACGTCATACATAAATGGAGTATAACTTCTCATTCTTCTGGTTGTACATGATGCAGAATAACATGGGTCGTGTAGTCATATATGCACATAGGGTAATAATGTCCAGTTTATTCTATCCTTCCTACCCTCACTCCCCTCCCCTCCTTCACTCCTTTCTGCCTAATCCAAAGTAACTATTCTTCCCTAGCCAACTCCCTTTATTGTGAATAAGCATCCACATATAAGAGAAAACATTCAGCCTTTGGTTTTGGGGGATTGGCTTGTTTTGCTTAGCATGATATTCTCCAACTCCATCCATTTACCAGCAAATGCCAAAAATTTCATTCTTCTTTAAGGCTGAGTAATATTCCATTGTGTATACAGACCAGTTTCTTTATCCATTCATCTGTTGAAGGGCACCTAGGTTGGTTCCATAGCTTAGCTATTGTGAATTGAGCTGCTATAAACATTGATGTGGCTTGCCATTGTAGTATGCTGATTTTAAGTCCTTTGGGTATAAACCAACGAGTGGGATAACTGGGTCAAATAGTGGTTCCATTCCATGTTTTCTGAGAAATCTCTGCTTTCCAGAGTGGTGCACCAATTTGCAGTCCCACCAGCAACGTGTGTGTACCTTTTTCCCCACCTTCGCCAACATTTGTTGTTGCTTATATTCTTGATAATTGCCATTCTGACTGGAGTGAGATGAAATCTCTAGTTTTGATTTGCATTTCTCTAATTGCTAGAGATGTTGAACATTTTTTCATATATTTGTTGAGCAATTATATTTCTTCTGTGAACTGTCTGTTCAGTTCCTTAGCCCATTTATTGACTGGGTTCTTTTTTTGGTATTTTTTGAATTCTTTATATATCCTGGAGATTAATGCTCTGAGGTGCATGTGGTAAAGATTTCCTCCCAATCTGTAGGCTCTCTTTACGTTATTGTTTCCTTTGCTGAGAAGAGGCTTTTTAGTTTGAATCCATCCCATTTATTGATTCTTGGTTTTACTTCTTGTGCTTTAGAAGTCCTGTTAAGGAAGTCAGCTCCTAAGCCAACATGGTGAAGATTTGGGCCTACTTTTTCTTATATTAGGTGCAGGATCTCTGGTTTTGTGCCTAAGTCTTGGATCCACTTCGAGTTTCATGCAGGGTGAGAGACAGGGGTTTAATTTCATTTTGTTACATATGGATTTCCAGTTTCCCAGCACCATTTTTAAAAATTTTTTTTTAGTTGTAGATGGACACAATATCTTTATTTTTATGTGGTGCTGAGGATTGAACCCAGTGCCTCATGCATGCGAGGCAAATGCTCCGCCACTGAGCTACAATCCCAGCCCCTCCCAGCACCATTTTTTTGAAGAGGCTGTCCATTGAATGTTCTTGGCACCTTTGTCTAGTATGAGATAACTGTATTAATGTAGGTTAGTCTCTGTGTCTTCTATTCTGTACCACTGGTCTACTGTCTGTTTTAGTGCCAATACCATGCCATTTTTGTTACTACTGCTCTGTAATATAGTTTAAGGTCTGTTATTGTGATGCCTCCTGCTTCACTCTGCTTGCTAAGGATTGCTTTAGCTCTTCTGGATCTCTTATTTTTCCAAATAAATTTCATGATTGCTTTTCCTAGTTCTATGAAGCATGTCATTGGGATTTTAATAGGAATTGCATTAAATCTATATAACGCTTTTGGTAGTATGGCCATTTTGACAATATTGTTTCTGCCTATCCAGGAGCATGGAAGGTCTTTCCATCTTCTAAGGTCTTCTTTAATTTCTTTCATTAGTGTTCTATAGTTTTCATTGTAGAGGTCTTTCACCTCTTTTGTTAGATTGAGTCCCAAGTTTGTTTGTTTGATTGTTTGAGGTTATTATGAATGGGCTATTTTTCCTAATTTCTCTTTCAATAGATTCATCACTAATGTATAGGGACACATTTGATTTATGGGTTAGCAGGACTCTCTTGAAGGTGAAGGATGATGCCACACATAATGCTTGGCACATGGTAACTTAGAGCTACTGTTATTATTATTCAAACTGTGAGAGTGTGAGACTCAATAAAGTTAGAGGATCACATCCTATTTTTCTAACTGACAAAGCAAAAGAATAATTCTGAAAATGAAAGTATTACTAGAAAAACAAACTTGAAACTTACAAAAGGTAAGGCATTTGGATACACAGATATTTAGCTATAATAGATGGACACAAAGCACTAAGACCCAATAGCAAAAGGTATAGACCTGTTTTTAAACATGCATGCATCATGCTGGGCACAGGGCACATGCCTGTAATCCCAGTGACTTGGGAGGCTGAGGCAGAAGGCTTGCCAGTTCAAGGTCAGCCTTGGCAAACTAGTGAGACCCTATCTCAAAATATAAAAAAATAACAATAAAAAGGGCACGGAGTACAGTGCAGTGGTAAAATGCTTGTGGGTTTAATCCCCAGTACCAAAAAACAAACGAAAAACTTCCATATATGCATCCCTGAGACTGAGTGAAAGTGCTATGAAAGACAAGAAGAACTTGATGGAAGGTATTATTTATTATCAACACCCATTTTACTGATGAAGAAGCCAAACAGCTAAATGTTTAGTGTTCACTCATTTTCTTTGATTTTAAACACTTAAATAAGATTATTAGACATAACTAATAGATATGTTCTTTAATTTGGGGGGAGAGGTGTGCTGGGGAATGAGCCCGGGGGCACTATACCACTGAGCTACATCCCAGTTCTTTTTACTTTTTATTTTGAGGCAGGGCCTTGCTAAGTTGCCCAGGCTGGCCTTAAACTTGCAATTCTCCTGCCTTAGCCATCCCAGGTGTGCACTACCATGCTCAGAGGTCTATGGCCTTTAAAAGAAGACATCAATAGCTCATCCCATGGTTAAGAAGGTCCAGGGCAGGTCTTGCAGACTTCAACTCAGCATAGCAGTGCAGAACAGGAAAGGAGACAGCTTTGGTAACATGGTTTCTGCCTACTCCAACCACTCATGTCTTTCCATATAAACTTCAAGGATACTGAACAGAACTAAAAATTTCCAAAACTTTGAAGTTCTACCCGAGTCTTCCGCTTAATTCCTGAAATCCTTGTCCTTTTCAGTTCTTTCCTACCCATTTTCTACTGGGGTCCACAGCTCACTACTGATAAAGAATTAACTTTAAAACTTTGCTCCACCCATCCAGTCAACCATCTACCTACGCCTCTGTCATCATTCATTTGCTCACTTTTCCTCAACAGCTTCTATAAAGATTTAAATGGACCCTAAATATTAATTTCTGCTGCTACCTCATTTTATTGGACTTTCTCATAAGTGCAATGAAAGCCTGGTTACTAGTGGCTAATCACTGAATTGTAATTTGGGTTATGTTATTTTTTTCTCTTGCATTTAAAAAAAATTTTTTTTTAGTTGTTGATGGACTTTTTTATTTTTATTTTTATTTATATGTGGTGCTGACAATTGAACCCAGTGCCTCATGCATGCTAGGCAAGCGCTCTACCACTGAGCCTCAACCCCAGCCCTCTCTTGCCTTTTTTTGATTTAAAAGTTAGACCATGCTCACACTTCCATGTCTCTTCTTTAAGGGAACCTTCTTTGAGGCATACATAAACTTTTATTCTTAAGGCTGGTATGATAATAGAAGAGAGATGCAAGTGGTTAAGGAAAGAGCATTTAGCACAGGTGGGCATTCAAAAGCAAAATTCACTGATGAGGGAATTTTTTAAAGATTTTTTAATGTTCAGAGGACTTTACATTTACCGAATATAAAATGTTAAATTTCCAAAGGCAGTTGAAACTAATATAGCAGCTAGGAATAGAAATTGTTCACATCTTATAAATAAGAACATGGAAAAAAACATGGTTGAGTGATTTATGCATAGGAACCAAAATTCAACAAGCCAAGCCAGGAACCTAAGAATTCCTCACTATGACTCTTGTACTAAGATTATTAACCTCAGCTGCTGCCTTCAATATTTGTTCCCATAGACATTACTGAGAAAGCATTTTACTTAGGCATTTTTGTAATATGGCACCATTTATAGCTGTCTTCACCCATAATAACCTTATTAAACAAAATCTTTAGGGCTGGCAGTATACACCACGAGGAGGATAACAGCCTGGTTACTAGTGGCTAATCACTGAATTGTAATTTGGGTTATGTCATTTTTTTCTCTTGCATTTTTTTGATTTAAAAGTTAGACCACGCTCACACTTCCAATTTAGCCAAGCCTGTATCTTTCTGACACAAACATAAAATCTCAAGAAGTGTAAATGTTTCCATCACCAAATCTACTTTTTTTAAAGTCACCCTTGGACAATAAAGCAGCCAATCTAATGATTCCACAAACTTGTAGTATATTACTTTTTTTTTTTCTCCTGTTCAGACTGTTTTTCCAAAGAATGATCCAATTCATGTTAGGCTGAGAGAAAATTAAACCCTATGCTAAAAAATAACTATTTTCTCTTTGTGCTGAAATACCTCAAGATTAACACAAATCATGAAATTAACAATAACTAAGGCCTAAAGAAATAAGGATCTTTTTATATTCTTTGGAAAGTACAAACATTTGAGAATATCTCAAAAACAAGAATGTTAGCCATAAAACAGAAATTTATTTTAAAAATCAGTATCAGTGTTTTAGATATGCAAGTATAAGAGAAACTCCAGAAAGTGAAGACACCTTTTCCAGAACGTTCCCAACACAGTCAATACTGATTTCGAAACTGGTTGCTTAGGTCTTGGAGCTCTGTGACCAAGGCATCCATAGCTGCTATTTCATCTGCTAAATCCCCAGAAATTTCTCCTCTTGCTACATCTGTAAAAAGTTGCTGCAACATAAAAAAATAAAGCATAATCATCAAAACAATGAAAACTTTTTTCAAATAAAAATACAAAATATAGAATTAAAATATTTCTTGCTTAATAATACTATTACATAGCATTTGTTCACCATCCTTGAGATATACAAGCTGTAATAATTGAACAATGAGTCCAAATTGCATGCCTGAAATTATAAACTCAAACTAGTTCTGCTCTTCAGTTACTTTAAATACTGGTGATTCATCTCAAAGTAATTCAATGGCTTTTCAATGAACAAACATCATTCATTCAAATAAAAATCTTCTGTGTGTACAAGCAAAACAAATATTAGGTATTCAAATTCATATAAATCATACTTTTTTTTTTTGAAACTAGATACCAGTTTTATTTTTATTCAAGTAGATATATGACAAGATTAAATCATACTCTTTTATGCTACTTATTTGAAAATTAATTTTCATGTATGCATCAGAGATCACTAAGACTATAAAAATTTGGTAAAAGCAAAATAGCCCAACAAAATAAAATAAAAGTAAATGTGTGGCCCTCCTGGAAAAGGAATTACCTGGAGAGGTTTATTGCAACATACTTCAATAATGCTACCATAGCTAAAAACCCTCTGGAATGCTCCTCTAGGAACTGCCTGCTGAGTCAATATAGGCACCCAAGAAAATCAGCTTTTAGGATTTTATGATCATTGTGTGTGTATGTGTGTCTATATGTGTGTTTGCATGTGTCTATGTGTTTTAATCAGAAAGATAATTTATTTAGCTTGCTATATATCTTTGTCATCACACTTGACTACTAGATGATCTGTATAGTTTTTTATAACAGAATGATAGAAGAACTGCCACAGTATGATCACTGGAGAAAACACCTGTTAGGAAAATAATCTGAGTTCATCTTGTGTATTTTTCAGCTAAGAATCACAGTGCTTGCAAATCATAATGAATCTGCATCACTTCTCTATGAGGTAAGGAGGAAGTGGAGAGAAACTGAAGCTTAGAAAGAACGAATAATTTGCTAAGTGTAAGAGGTAAAAACTGTTCTTCCTGCAGGGTTCCCATCTCCAGGCTCCCTGGCCTCCAACCAACAGGCCTCATGCCACTCTTGGCAGCAACCCTGTACAATGACAGGGTGCTAAGGGTAGAGAAGTCACTCTGTCCTAGGAGAGCATGAACTGAATCACTTGCTAGATGAGTCTATTTAAATTTCTTAGAGCTCTACAGGTTGTGTCTGTCTGTATTAATAAAGCAATTCTTTGTTTAACAGGGGGAAAAAGTACTAGGAGTTTATTTCCATTAAGCCCCTGGTCTGGCAAGAAAGGGCCAGAGACTTGTGCAAACCAAACCCATTGCAAGCTATTTAACAGTTATTTCAATGTACTTTCACTTTTTAAAGTGTTCTTAAAAACTGGTGTTTTTAATGCAATTCAGTTTAGCATTCTGATCAGTTTAGGCACATGATCAGACTCCCATTTATATTATATGCAAGAAGGTGCTTCAAAGGAGGCTTAGCCAAAAAATTTTCTTATTTTTTGGATGATCTGGTTGGAATCTAATAAGCACAAAATCTAAACACAGATTCTTATTTTGGTGGTGGTAGCAGGGCTGGGGATTGAACCAGGGGCTTTACTATATCCCCCGCTCCATCCCCCACCCCTTTTTTTGAGACAGGTTGCTTAGGGCCTCAATGAATTGCTGGGATTGGCCTTGAACTTGTAATCCTCCTGTCTCAGCCTCCCCAGTTGCTTGGATCACCAGCATGCACCACCACAGCCAGCCACAGATGATGTTCTAAGGTCTCATTTTCAGTAGCTGGGAATTTACAACAATATGAAGGCTGCGTCTGAGGTTGTGGCTCAGTGACAGAGCATTTGCCTCGCACGTGTGAGGCACTGGGTTCGATCCTCAGCACCACATAAAAATAAGTAAACAAAATAAAAACACTGTGTCCATGTATAACTAAAAAAATATTTTAAAAAATATGATGGCTGTATAGTACCTGCAACCTGCACAGACAATACCATTTAAGTCAAGCAGGTACAAATTTATGTAAAAGTAATGACTGACTTTTTAAAAAAAGGCTTTGCAGAGAGATAGGAAACTGAAGAAGTACATCCTACAGAGAGGATGGATGGGTTAGTGGATCTAATCAAAAGCAAGAAACTCAGCTCTCACTCTGGGAAGTCACAGAATAAGCTTGTTTCCTTGCCTTTCAAGAGAGCTCTTGAAGATTTCTAAGATATATAATTCTGAGGTTGTGCTGCCAAGCTGGAAGGAAATATAGCTCAGCTAAATAAAGATGGGAAAGTGAGTTAATTATCTACTGAGGCAAAAATAAGGCCTTAATCTAAAAAGATCAAACAATTAACAAAGACACTCTGGAAATGTTTTACAGAATAAAAAAAGTATCCAGAAGTGGCTTCCATGTGCCACAGACTTTACCTTACAAGTAAATCAAATTAGTTTATAACCCAAGACTAAATGGTAAAAGTGAGTTAAGATTAGGAAAGAAAGTACTGAGTTATATTAGAAGTTACATTTCTTTATATTTTGCTTCCACAGGTCTGACCTAAGCCTGACTGCACACTAGAATCACCTAGGAGACAGATTTCCAGGCTCCATCTCAGACCTGAATCTGTAGCTGTCTCAAAGTCCAAGAATCATCTTCCAAAGAGCGCCTTGGGTGATTCTTAGGCATCACCTCCCCAGCACTGGCCCACAGGGTAGAATTTGTAAGCTAATGGCATATTTCAATTGTCAACCCAGCTATCTACCATAACAATTTTTTTTTGGTCAAATCCATGTACCATAAACTTAATTGTTTTATCTAAATCAATTTTTTTACATACATAAAAACTTTTTTTTTAAAATTTTTTTTTAGTTGTAGACAGACACAATATCTTTATTTTATTTATTTATTTTTATGTGGTGCCGAGGATAGAATCCAGTGCCTTACGCATGCGAGGCAAGCGCTCTACCAATGAGCTACAATCCCAGCCCTACATAAAAACCTTTTTTAAAGGAAACATTTTATCATTATTATAAATGAAAACCAAGCAATAATATTCATAAAATTGTAAGTTTGCCATGCCAGTAATGCTTTTTCTAACATGCACTGAAATAAATATATGTCTAAATCAGAAGTTTGCCCTAGTGGTACCAGAGGCATATATTTGGGAAAAGTGATAATAAATAGAAGAGCAATGTTTAACCAAAAATATTAATTTCAAAGACTCCTAAGTTCCTCATGTTAGGTGATCTAGCCATGAGACCAATATTATTCTCATCAACACAACCAAACACGTGGAGACTGTTATGTAAAATAAAATGTAGCCTAAAATTATCCCTGATGTAAAGGAAGACTTAAGAACTGTTAGCTGAGGTTAATCACCTTTTACCATCTGACAGTTCTAATTAATTCACATCACTCTCACCTTTGCTTTAGACAGTAAGCCTCGTAAATTCAGTCGGACTGAAGAAAGCACTTGTACAGCTTCTTGGGGACTGGATTTGTTTTTACTGCATTTTATAGCCACTGCAAGATAAAGATGGGAAAACCAATTATTTAGTTAGAATTTATGATAACTTTCTTTAGAAATATTTCTACCTGGAAATTTTATTATTTTTTAAAATATTTTTTAAGTTGTAGATAGATATAATAACTTTTATTTTTTTGTAACAGGGATTAAACTCAGGAGCACTTGACCACTGAGCCACATCCCCAGCCCTATTTTGTGTTTTATTTAGAGAGAGGGTCTCAAGTGAGTTGCTTAGCGCCTCGCCATTGCTGAGGTTGGCTTGAACTCGCGATTCTCCTATCTTAGCCTCCCAAAGTGTTGGGATTACAGGTATGCGCCACCATACCCGGCAATAACTTTATTATTTACTTTCTATGTGGTGCTGAGGATCAAACCCAGTGCCTCACACATGTTAGGCAAGTGCTTTACCACTGAGCCACAACTCCAGCCCGAAAGTTTTTATTTTTGAAAAATAATGATGTGCACTTCCCTAACTCTTTCCTCCTTCTTTCTTTTTTCTTGCAGTGCTGGGGAGCAAACCTAGAAATTACACATGCTAGGCAAGCACTTTGCCACTGAGCTATAACCTCTTGTCTGCCTTCTTTACAAAGGAAGTTCACTACCAAGAATTTTGAGGAAAATACGTGTTTTTTGTTGAGTTACAGATCACTAGGAAGAGACTCTAAATTCTTAAACAGACACACACACACACACACACACACACACACACACACACACACACACGTGCATAGACTAACGAAGCTGGGCAAGGAGACAAAAATTTTACCAAAAACAAGGTATCCCCATAGGACAAAAACAGATGCAGCATATTTCGGTCTAGCTTTCCATGGTGTCAGGTCCCTAATGGGGACTCACAGTTGCTGATGACACTAGCTCAAGTGACATGCCAGGGATGTAGAGCTCAATGCTCACTGCATGTTCATACTCAAATGTTAACAGCACCCTTCTGGAGGCACTGACACCAACGATCTGTGTGTCTTCCATTTATGGAATTTGTCCACAACCAGGCTCTTGGGCTCCTGAGCCCTACTTGGCATGGGCAGGGAGGGCAGGAAAGTGAAATTACTCATCCGAGACGAAGCTACCTCCAGCATTCTGGGGAACTCATTGTCCTAGAAGTTGGATTTATGAAGGGGGCATACTGCTCCCTGGCAGAAGGCCCAGCTACTAATGCTTTAAACGAACAAATGCAGATCTCTGTACAAACATAATGCCTGATATCTCTCCACTGATTTGTTCTTACTTTTGTTCGTTGAAATTATGCTCACTAAACTCGAACAGACCAATAACCAGATCCTATTTTAAAACTGCACTATACAGTGCAAGGATTTAAAGTCTGCTCATACTCTAGATCACACACCATGGTTGGAAAATAGATTTCTTTTTGCATTACAAACTCTCATCAATTGGTGGAGGCTGCCTGTACTTGGCAAAATGTTTTGTCACTAATCAAGAGTATCTTCCACAGTCAATAAGAGCTAGGTTTTACATTCCTATTTCAGAATAATGATTAGACCTCGACACTTCTCAGCTAATGGGTGAAAGGATGCATGGTAATTAGTGATGTTAATCCCATTTTCAGAGGGATCAATTGTCCCAGAGATAGTCAGGAATTATGTCTGTTTCTTTTAATAGAGGAAGTTGTAACTACCATGGTAGAGGTATTCGGGCTATTTAATAGTAGCTTATATCAGACACAACTGTATTTCTTTAATTCTTTATTTTCATTATGAGAAAGAAAGAGCAAAAAGACAAACATACACTCTATTAGTTCCCTCCTTCATCCTATTTCCAAAAGGCATTAAAGATAGAGACAGAGGTAGGGAAAGGAAGGAGGAGGAGGAAAGAAATAGCCTGCTGTTTCAAAGCATCAGAAAATCCAAGTGAGAAGTACCTCATGCCTAAAGACAGTCAAAAAGCATAAACATATCCAAGAAAGAAAGAAAGAGAGGGAAAGAGGGAGGGAAGGAGGGAGGGAGGGAAGGAAGGACAGATGGGCAGGCATAACTATTATTTATTATTTTAAAAGTTCCAGGATGACAAAGAACAAAGGAGCTTTTGCCCACCCTTTCCCAGAAAACAGCCTCACAGAAACTGTAAATGAATATCCCCAGACAATGCAAATGGGCACACAATGACAGTGTTGTTACAGAAGGGTCTTGAATGCCACCTCAGGACTACAATGTTTACTCAAGCTGTGATGTGCATGGTGCCTCTGACAAACAACAACCCAAAAGGGAGCAAAGATTTTAAAAATGCTATATTTCCTTTTCACAATTGAGTAGGGTGGAGAAAAGTGTTGAGGAGAAAGACAAAAAAGAGAACAGAAATCCAGCTCATTCTTTGAACACTGGTGCACAAATGCAATAAACACAAGGTTGAGATTTATCTTTATAAATCTAAATTATATTAGAAACTAAAGGTGAGCTTCCATTCAAATATGCTTAAAATGCAGGAGCACCAACCCACAATCCATTAAAGCCCAAGGATAGACACTTGTTTTTCTCCAAGTCTGTCCTAATGGAAAAATGGTACCATAGTTCAAAACCAACTTTAAGCTACAAAATGAAGATTTTTTTCCCTGCAGTATTGCTTTTACTTGCATATTTATAAGTTGACAGGTTTAATACCAGCACTTGGTGACTACAGACAATACCTTGGCTTTGACCTTCACAGAACCAGTAGTTCACAGAAATGTTTAGACATGGCAAGTTTAAGTGGATAAGATAAATTCTTCAAAGTAAATCCTACCCTACTAATTAATGTGCATAATATACCTTAGAGTAGGTTTCCCCAAATATAACACTGAATCTATAAATGTCAAAGGCAAAGGCATGAGCCCTCTGAGTCCATCCACCATAAGACCAGCACAAGCCACAAGAACTCTAGCTACCCCTAAAGTGTCCTTCCACTGATCTACTAGCAATTGCCTCCAAATTCTCTACACAGAATTTCAGCTGTACAGAGTTCAACATTTTACCTTATCTGTCAATAGCTAGTGGTCCAGGAAACTGGAATTTATATCCTTTTGGTCAAAGATATCAGAGGCCATAGTAGAATTATTAACTACCAAGCCCATTTCTAAACTGTTTGAATGTTCTGGGACTTTTTATAGGCAAGTTAAATTTTATCCTTTTTCTTCATTTTTCTCTTTTTAGTTTTGAGCCCTTTATCATATAACCCAGATCCTTCACTGCAGAAGAAACAGGGTGGGGGTGGGAGGGTGAGGGATTAACATTCAAACCATGTGTAAAATAATGCTAAGTGTTTAAATGATTTCATTTATTCTTCCTTACAGCCAATAGGGAGGTATTACCCCAATTTTACCTACAACTTAACTAAGGTTCAGAGAAGTTAAGTCATTGACCTGAAGTCACTTAGCAAGCACACAGCAGAGTGGTCCTGGAGCTTTAGTCTTCCAGATTGTGAAGCTCTGCCCTTTTCATTGTGCCTTGGTGGCTCCTTATTTGCTGTCACTATTAGTGACAAAAGGAAGTTAAGCAGAGAAGTAGGAAGACTTTAGGATAGGTTCACAGTTCTTTTCATTCAGCTATTTCATGGAACCAGAGTATCACATATTTATATTCAAATGTAAACATAAAAATGAATTATTACATTTACCTAGTATTTTTTCATTAATGCAAATAATTAAAAGAGGTCTTTAACTGGACTGTATTTACTCAATAGGCAAACGTGTGTGTGTGTGGTGCTAGGGATTGAGCCCAGGGCCTTGTGCATACAAGGCATACACTCTACCAACTGAGCCATATCCCCAGCCCAATAGGCAATACTTTCATAAGTAAGGCCACTCACCCTTCAAATTATACTCTCTAAATTTCCCAAAGATAGGGACTGGATTGTATTTTGTATTTATTTTATACACACCATAGCTCTTTGTATACTGCTAAGTACGCCAGAGATCTACATATTTTTATAAATAAATATTTTTATTTCTAAAGGAAGAATATGAGTTGAGAAAAATTTAATAATTTCCTTAGTACATAATCAATACAGACTGTGTGAGGGTTATTTATAGCTGTAAAGGTATTTTGCATCTCCACAAAAGTTTCTAATTCCTATCATTTATTCAAACAGTATTTTGTGCTTAAGCCTCTATCCTGTTTCTTCTAATTGCTCCAAAATACCCACTTCGTAGTAGTTGGTCCATGTTTTCTGAATTAAAAACAAATTTTAATATAATGCAGTAATCTAAGATTATTTATAATAGAACTTTTAACTACCACCATTTTTCATCAGTAAAAAATACATTAAAATAGGCCATGGAAATCAAATACCATGTGCAAGTCCTAAGGCTCTTTGAACAACTTCCTTAAATGATGTAATATCTTTCTCCCAGCAACTGGACTGTGTGTCACACTTGTATGCCTTCGAGAGATACTGGAATGCCTGAGGAAAAAGAACAATATTTAGACTAATAAGTAGAATTCACATTTCAAATTGTTTCCTGGAAGTCATATGGAATTAATTCCAAACTTGAAAAACCAGCATCTGTACAGTATAGTACAGTCTTTACTATTCTCATCAGAGATGGGGCAGCAATGCACACCCAACAGCAATAAGCAATTACAAGAAATCAATGGCTGCAATTAGATGTCTATCTATGTTTTTTGATTCCCTGTAACCAAAAAATATAAAGGTCATACTTGGAAATCCATAAGCAGTATACAGATTTCTTCATCATTTGTAACTACCAGCTTAAGAGACCTGGTTAGAAAAATGAGGAGGGAACGTGGTGCAAACTATGGAACTGCTGGTGGTATGTGATCTCATACAAGCTTAAGACACTCTCTTTCATTTTCTTGCCAACTCAAGGCAAAAGTCATAGATCAGAGAATTCAGAGTACCCTTAATTCCATATTTCCAAGAGAGTACATAATTCAAGAAGAAATGGAAGGACAGAAAGTAGGAGTGTGTGCCTGCAGCATGGGATGTTTTCTCTGAGCTGACAAAGCGATGGTGGAAGCCAGCTGTGTGGACTAAGAGAAGAGAGAATGGCTGAGAATCCCATAGATGAGCTGTACCGTGGCTAATTCCAAGCCCCAGCAAGGAGTACATTTGATTTGTTGTGGATGTTTTGAAAAGAAACACAAAACAAATATTCCAACCTTGGAAACTGGGAGCTCCTTTAGGTTCAGAGATAAAAAGCTAACAGCACAACTGCAGAGTAACTGGCCTTCTACTGCCCCTGTGAGAAAGGGGCAAGACAACCTTTGCAAAGCATTACATGTTCAGACTTTAAAAGTCCTTCTTCAATCTACTATCAAGTCCTTTTTTCTTTTTCCCTTTTTGTTGAGATCTGAGTCCCTACCTCAGATCTCAACAGTCTTTTGGTCCTTGTTCCAGTCTGTCTTAGTCTTTAGCTATGAGCCTGTTTTTAACACGGGGGTGGAGAGCAAGGGACAGGAGCCAGCTGTTTTCTGCATATCCAGCAGGGGTAGCAGGTTAGAGATCCTCTTCACAGGAAACAGCAATTATATCAGAAAACTTTATGAAAAGGCAAAAGATGAATGTTACAAGTCCCAACCTGCCCACAACTCAAAATGTTTATGTTAGAGACTGAGCCAAAACGGATATTAATCTTATCTTTAAGATTATTAAACTCTTCTTCCACCCCTCAAAACAGCAAGTCTACTGCACACAAAAAGATCGGGCCAGGAAGACTGCAGGGAGCCTTACCTTTTCATTCTCATCAGGTTTTTCACTCTGCCCATTTCCACATACTTGGGCATACAGCCTCCAGATTTCTCCATCATTGGTGACTCTTGAAGTTACTCTGCCAAATAATTCCTGCAGCTTCCCTTTGAGGCTAGTGGCAACACCTCCACTGCGATCAGTCATCCCATCAACCACTGCCCTGACCAGAATTTTAAGGACCTTAAAAAATGCACAGAAAAACTGGTGAGCTAGAAACCATTAAACTGCAACAAAAAATAAAGAGCTACCATCACCTATCATCAAAGACAATGACAATGAATAGCCACATGGAGCCAGTTAGGACATCACTGGTACATTTTTTAAACATAAAGTAAAAGTCAAGCTACTCTGAATCACTCTCTAGAATCGCATGCTGACTCTCTCTCTAGATGTTTCTTCTCAGGCTCCTTGGCGGGCTCTTATCTCTTCTCACTTGGAGCACTGCCTGCAGATGTGACTCATACCTGTGTCATCAATTCTACTCTGACCGTGTCCCTGCAGCTTCAGCCAGGCTTCTCTCCAGAGCTCCATGACTGTTACCTCAGCGCCTACTGGACAGGTCTGCTGACATTTCACACCTATCTCCCCAAGGGTGAAACATACCTTGCAGGCCTCTCCCTCCTCTAGTCTCTATGAGCTTGTATCTATACACTTCTCAGAGCCAGGAACCTGCGGCATCAACCTAGCTTCTTTTTTCTACCACATCTAACTAATTTGATTCAACATTCCCTATGAGTCCTAAACTCTCCTTAGTTTAGGCCTCTTCTATTTCCCCTTGGACTGCTATGACAACATTCTGACTCTTGTTTAAAGGGGACCTGGGGCTGGGGTTGTAGCTCAGTGGTAGAGAGCTTGCCTAACACATGTGAGACACTGGGTTTGATTCTCAGCACCATATAAAAAAATAAAGGTTTTGTATCCATCTACAACTAAAAACATTTTAAAAATAATAAAGGGGCCCTGGTTCTTCCTCATCACTGAATGATAAATTGCTACTGCATCTGCATTAGGTGCTCAGAAAATATCTGTTTTCCTGTTAACTACCCCATGTCAGCTCACCATTTAGCAACTTCTTGGCTATCCTGTTCTTGGTTAGTCTTTATACTTTTGTACTTAATACTTGGTTAGTCTTCATACTTTTTATCCCAGGTGTTTTGATCTCAGGGCAGCCTCCTGGAGGCATAGAAAGTGCATCCTTAATCTTTCATTCCTTGATAGGGGACAGTGAAGCTCCTGGACCCATCTAAAGAGTGAGTTTGAAGAGAGTACTCTAAGACTGTTCGGCTCAGTGCCCTCCATGAACTGCCAGCACCTGAGAGCTTGTCAGAAATTCAGAACCCTAAGGGAAGATCCTGACCCATCCTGGACCAAGATCCTACCCTTCTAACAAGTTCCCAGGTGATGCTGATATTGATGGCCTGTAGACCAAACTTGGAGGAGCAAAGTCCCAAGAGATAGGTGCCCACACCTTCCTTCTTACTCTGAACTTCAGAGAGAGGACTACATTTCATCATCTTGTATAACCAGTATATACCATAGTGCCTGGCACAAAGCACTGAATAAATACTTGTGCCTGAAAGGCGAGGGAATACAATCTCTTTCAGCAAGTGTCACTAAGAGAAACGCAATCAATCTGACATCCTGCTCTGTCTCCTCAGAGAACATTCTGATCCATGCATGAGAAGTGGACGAGGAATTGAAGCTCCTCTAGAATGAATGTAATTGCTTTTAGGAATGCAAGCTAAGACTCATGGGCCTCGTTACAGCAATAAAAGTGGACAGGAGAACATTCAGCTGTAGTTTTATTTTCTTTGTTTGAATAAAGTACATTATCCCTGCCTGGAAATTCACACTGCAATTCCACATGTGTAGTTTTAAGTCTAAAAGTAACAAAATTCATATTATAAGCCCAATTGTGGCTTTAAACCTGAAAGTAACAATGCAGAAGAAACAATATGAATGTGTACTACCTGTTTCAAGCAATCATTCTTTTTTTTTTTTTCTTTTTCTTTTTCTGGCTGTGCTGAGGCTTGAACATAGGGGCCTTGCACCTGCTAGGCAACTACTCTATGACTGACCTATATCTTCAGCCCTATTCTGTAAGCATTTCATGGACTAAGATGTTTTAAAAGGGATGATCTATTAAAATAGCTACTAACATGTACAAATGAAGCACACTAAATTAATGAATTACTTTGCTGCTTCTGGGATCTCATGGTTGGTCTAATACCCCATCCCTTGATTTTCCCCTACTTGAGGAGACAAGGGTAGAGAGAAAGCATTTGCTTTCCTGACAGCGAAAATGGAAAGCTGCAGTGCTGGCATTTGAGAGGGAGAAAGCTGTTGTTGTTGTTGGTGGTGGTGGTGGTGGTGTGTATGGGGGAGAGGGGGTGTACAGGGAACTGTAGAGAAGTAAAGTCTGTGCTGGAGGGGAGAGCAAATATAGAATAGCTTTTACCCAAATTCATATGCAGATACCATGAGAAGTGGGGGACAGGGGAGGGAGGCGATGACCAATTTGTTTTCACATTGTCCATCTGCATGTTCAATGGCCAGTTTAGAAATTAGTTCTATATCTGGACAAAAGATCACTCATGACTGTGGCAGTTACTACCTAGAGACTATGTTGGGTAAGAATAAGGCTGAGGGAGGAATCTTAAGGAACACAACATTTCAGAGGAGGGCAAATAAACAGAACCCACCAATGGGACTAAAAAGGGGTGGCCAGAAAGGTGGGAGAAAGAGATGTGACAGAAACCAAGGAAGGAGACAATCGCAAATAAAGTTTACCTACAAAAGATCACAACAAGATTCCACTAGAATTGGCAATAACAAGGGGTAGTAACTGTATCTAGAGTCAAAGCCAGAACAAGGAGGGCAGGAGAGATCATTATTTTAGAAAAAGAGACTTACAAAGAAACAAAAAGCAAGGCAATTACTAACACCATGAAAAGCAATGAAAGAATAAGACAAAAACAAAACACCCCAGGCACCTCTCCATAATCATAGTGTCCTATAATACTCACTTCAACTATCCTTTGCACGGCATATCATGCGAACAGAATATTCATTTAAATAAAAATTTTAGTGTAAATATATTAGGAAGAGAAGAAAGAAAAATAGTGGAAGTGCTGGTATAAGAGAATTAAGTTCTCATTTATTGTAATGGGAAGTCAACAGATAATGATTTGGTTAATAAAAACTGACTTTTTGGTTAATAAAAACAAGCAGTGTATCATTATTAACATGGAATACAGAGATGAGCAAACAGCAGGAGTGATATTAAAGGGTTTCTCCCCTCTGGGGAGAAGAATTTTTAAGGATTAATATATTTTGTAAGAAGCTTTTTATTACTATTTATTTGTAAAACTAAATGCCTATGTTGTTTCAATAAAATAAAATTTTAATTTAAAAGTACAGAAAACGAATACACTCTAAGATTGGCAAAGATAAAAACAAAACATAATGGCATATGTGAATATTCACTTATTACGCTTTACTCAAAAATTATGTCCCTAGTGGTGGTCACCCTTGGTGTGTGCAGGTATGTGGTGGTGACTAAGGGGACTGGGTGAGGGTTCAGGGAGTGCTGGTGGTGTTCTAAGTCATGCTCTGGTGCTGGATACACAGGTATGTCTTCTTTATGAAAAGTTATATGTTTAAGATCTGTATACCATTCTGTATGCACACTATAGTTCATAAAAAGTTAATTAAAAATAAAATTTTAAAAAACATTAACAAAAGGAACAAATATGTAATGGGGGGGGGGTAACCAGGGATTGAACCCACAGGCGCTTAACCACAAGCTACTTCCCCAGCCAGTTTTATTTTTTATTTTGAGACCAGATCTCACTAAGTTGCTCAGGGCCTCACAAAGTTGCTGAGGCTGGCTTTAACTTGCAATCCTCCTGCCTCAGCTCCCCAAGTTACTGGGATTACAGGTGTGTGCCACCACACCCAGCCAAATATGTAATCTTGAAAAGTGGTTTTAGAGTGATAACAGAATTATCTTAAAAGCTATTAATTTTATAATAGCACTATTTTCACCATCATATTCTGGTTATCCAGACTGACTACAAAAGCAGTAACTAGTAACATATATTTAAATTTTTTAAAAATAGAAAATTGTAGCCTAAAAGGAACAGGGAATGTTTTAGCAGTATTTCCTTGATTAAATAAATTGAGTACAATTCGCCCTTGGGCAGTCTGTAAGTTTATCAACACACCACTCCTCTGTCTCATCCAAAGTGAAAACAGCTGAGTATGGAGGCCACACCTGCAGCCTCAGCCAGGTGGGAGGCTGAGATGGGAGGATCACTTGAGCCCAGTGGTTCAAGACTAGCCCAGCAACCAGGGGGACTCCACCTCAGAAAACAAACAAAAAAGTGAAAAATTCAAAGCAAGTAAATGTTTTTATTTATTATTATGATATATTGATTATTTAGCTCAAATGATAAATTACTATTTGTGTAATAAGTGGCTGAAGGGTAGAATACTAAATTTAAGATACCAGAGGTAGAACAATTCTTGGGGAAACAGAATCCAAGATGTGACTACAGAGATGGTTGCTCTTTTGCCCTAAAGAGAAGGGCAAAAACTCAAACACCAACTATTCAAGAACAGCTAGAACTAGAGCAGAACGGAAGATATGTACAGTGAGTTGCTGAAGAACACCATGAACATGGGGAGTGAGTGGGAAGTTGGTCAACAGCAGTAATGAGGACTGGTTTTCTGTCTATGCATCTCAGAACTATTCAAAGGGATCAATATGTATGTATTTTCTTTGAAAACTGCCAAACAGCTATTTGCCAAACTGCCAACGGCTATTTTGATTATTACTGGTCTTCTACCTTTCTCTGCAGAAGTTAGCCTAACTCATGGCACCCTGCCCCAACTTCTGCCCACTTACCTAATTCTTGATGGTTCAAAATAGGCCAGCTTCCTACTTCTCTGGTGAGTACTCACTGTGACCTAGACTTGTGTGTAGAACATGATGTGTCTGATTTCAGTAAGTTCTCACAATAACTTGGAAGCAGGTACTTTATTACCCTACTTTACAAATTAAAAAACAGACTTGCAGAGGTAAAATAAACTTTGTCAAGGTTATACAGCAAGTGAACTAAGGAACTGTATTCTAAACACCAGTAATAAATGACTCCTGTGAAATGTCTGTTTGGTTCCTTAGCCCATTTATTGATTGGGTTATTTGTTTTGTGTGTGTGTGTGTGTGTGTTTGTGTGTGCGTGTGTTTTCTGAGTTCTTTATATATTCTGGAGATTAATGCAATATCTGAGGTGCATGTGGTAAAGATGTTCTCCCATTCTATAGGCTCTCTCTTCATGTTACTGATTGTTTCATTTGCTGTGAAAGCTTTTTAATTTGATTCCATCCAATTTATTGATTCTTAATTTTACTTCTTGTGCTTTAGGAGTCTTGTTAAAGAAGTCAGTTCCTAGGCTGACATGATGGAGATTTGGCCAACTTTTTCTTCTATTAGGCACAGGGTCTCTGTTCTAGTGCCTAAATCCATGAACTGAACAGACAATTCACAGAACAACAAATATAATCACTCAACAAATATATGAAAAATGTTCAACATCTGTAGCAATTAGAGAAATGCAAAACAAAACTACACTTAGATTCCATCTCACCCCAGTCAGAATGGCAATTATCAAGAATACAAGCAACAACAAGTGTTGACAAAGATGTGGGGGAAAAGGTACATTCATACATTGCTGGTGGGACTGCAAATTAGTGCAATCGTTCTGGAAAGCAGTATGGAGATTCCTCAGAAAACTTGGAATAGAACCACCATTTGACCCAGTTATCCCACTCCTTGGTTTATACCCAAAGGACTTAAAATCAGCACACTATAGTGACACAGCCACATAAATGTTTATAACAGCTCAATTCATAATAGCTAGGCTATGGAACCCACCTAGGTGCCCTTCAACAGATGAATGGATAAAGAAACTGTGGTGTGTGTGTGTGTGTGTGTGTATATATATATGAATGAAATATTACTCAGCCTTAAAGAAGAATAAAACGATGGCATTTGCTGGTAAATGAATGGAACTGAAGAACATTGTGCTAAGCAAAATAAGCCAATCACAAAGAACCAAAGCCTGAATGTTTTCTCTGACATGCAGATGCTAATTCACAATAAGGGAGGGCACCTAGGGAAGAATAGAGGTACTTTGTATTAGACAGAGGGAGTGAAAGGAGGAGAGGGGGTATGGGAGGAGGAAAAATAGAATGAATTGGACATTATTATCCTATGTGCATATACGATTACATGACCAGTGTGATTCTACACCATGTACAACCAGAAGAATGAGAAGTTATAGTCCATTTATATATGATACATCAAAATGTATTCTGCTGTCATGCATGTATAACTAATTAGAAAAAAAATTTTAAATTTTTTAAAAAAATGAGTCCTGGGCCTTGTAGAGGATAATGAGATGAAGATAAGGATTGTAGACAGTCCTTCTTATGTCTAGAATCCCTCCTGTGTGCCAGGCATTGGAGGGCACATTTCATCCACCAGCAATCCTATAAGGAAAGTGCTATTATGATGTGCATCTTCAAGATGAAGAAACTGGAGTATAGGTATGCTGAGATAAGGGCATATACCTAGGGAAAGCAGACTTGGATCTGAACTCATATTCCAAGACCTGGATCCTGCTCTTGAATATTTGCTATATTTATTTATAAAGCATGGCTCCCTGCTATTTCTTCCTTTCTAATAAGTTCTTTTATATTAGAAAGATTTCCATCTTATGAAATATGTATGCTAGTAACTTTTATCATTTCATTATCTGTGCTAAATCTTGAATCAATCAAAATCAGATAGGTTTTTGTTTTACGAGGTTTTTTTTTTCCTAATTGAAAATTTCTAAGTCATCAGAACCAATATAAAGCAAAATAAAATAACATTTCTGTTGGCCCACCAGCTAAATACAAGTCTAACATAGACTGAATTTCTTCCTAATTTTTTACTATGTATAAGTTTCATAATACATTCTTTGTAAATTGTTTTATTGTACCTTTTTCACTTAAAATTATGTTACAGCATTTTCATATTTTCACTTAACATTATGTTACAGCATTTTCATATGCTCTTTTTTAAAATATTTTTTTAGTTGTAGATGGACACAATACCTTTATTTTATTTATTTTTATGTGGTGCTGAGGATCAAACCCAGTGCCTCACACATGTGAGACAAGAGCTCTACCACTGAACCACAACCCCAGCCCTCATATACTCTTTAAATATATCACTTTAATAGATGCAGAAGAGTCCACTGTGTTCACAGAGCCCAGCCTACTGAACTATTCCTCTGCAGTCACAGTGAGGCTGCTTCCATGCGCTATTGTTGTTAGTAGTATTGTAAGAACACTTCAGTGAGTATCTTTGGCCTGAAGATTTTTCTCATGCTGAAGTTTGCCTTAGGTCAGAAGTCCAGAAACAGAATTATAGATTCAAGGAATAAGCATTTTAATAAGATTCTGGAAATGTTAGATACTTTCTATAAGGTATAAGTTAAATTAGATGCTCAACAGCAGTATATGCAAATGCACCATTTTATTGCATCTTACCAGCACCAGGTGTGTTTTTTCTTTCTTTAATATTTTAAATTTTTGTTCTACAAAAAGTATATGTATCCCAGCAACTCCGAAGGCTGAGGCAGGAGGATCATGACTTCAAAGCCAGCCTCAGCAATTTAGTGAGGTCCTAAGCAACTCAGCGAGACCCTGTCTGAGCTGGGGATATGAAGCACTCCCCAGGTTTAATCCCTGATACAAAAAAAAAAGTCTATGCAACGACTATTATGAATTATGTCTCTATTATTGTTATTGAAGTTAAATCTTTCATTTCCTTAAACATTTTCAAATTTTTGTGTACTAAATACATTTCCTTTCCAAGAAATTTATTCTTTTCTTAGTATGTACTGCATTCATTTTTCCCCAATGTGAAAAGTTTTATTGTTCATTATAAAGTAACACATATTGTTAGCTCTTTCTTCTGAATCCCAACTCCACACATTGCTTGAAAAAAAGAAAGCTGATGGATCTAAGTTGGTGACAGTAACACTTGGGAACCTCTGGAGAGATGGAAGCTGCCAGAGTCCCGGTGTAGTGGACAAGCAGCCCAGAATGGGAAGTGTTAGGTGCAAAAGTTCACAGATGTAGGGAGAGAAATACTTGGGATGTGCCCTTTGTTCTCCCACAAACTGCTCTACCGTATCACTACTCTCTGTGTGTTATTAGCCTGGAAAGACACAGTAGTCAGCCCAGTGCAAGGCAGTGCGAGGCAATGACCATGTGAGCACACCAGGGCGAGGGCCTGGCTAGGGTAGAGAGGAAGAAGCAAAGGCTCAGGTAGCCTAGCTGGCCCTGAGAGGGTCTGCCTGCCTTGCCCTCACATACTGAGGCCCCTTGACTATTTGGGAAGATGGGTGTAGGAAAAAGCAGTGCCTGGCAGAGGCAAGGGAGGCTTCTGAGGAGCCAAACTAACTCATGGTGGTGGGGAGGTGTATTCAAGAGGTGAACTCACTGGTGGCCAAACTCACCAGGAAGAGCCTGAGTTAACTCCTAGCCTCAGCCCCTTCCACCAAGTATACATTACCAGTTGAACTGCCAATATCCCAAGAGAAGTATGAGCCAACAGGGAAAAAATTAAGACGCCCAAAAGGGGTACCCATCACAAAACAAATTAAACAGCCTATGTGGAAAAGAATGAAAGGGTCAGGTGTAGGAAGACTTATAACTTGTGTTCATAATATGTATCCTTAGGAAGGATGAGCTAAAGCCAAAGGAATGGTGAGATCCCCTGGGCCGCCTCATATATGGGGAGGAAAGAGTGTGAGGATTAAACTTATCACTCTCAAGACGGGCAGATGAGAAGAGTTGCAAAGGAGGTTAGGAAGCAGCAGCTGGTGGGGCAGGAAGTGAGAAATTCTAAAAGCCACGTGAGAAAGTGTTCAAGAAAGGAGAGATCGGAGTGCTTCATTAGGCTGACAGACCGAGTAACTGAGTAACCTGAGGATCAACAACTGTGCCCCGGGTGTGGCAACACAGACCTTGACTACTGCACTTGCAGTACATTGATGGCAGTGAAGTCTCCAAAGAGGATGCAAGGAGAGGAGTTGGAGACTGTGTGGCAAAAAGCAGCAGAGGCCCAGGATGGTCACTGGAGGGCCAGAGGAGCGAGGCTTTTGTCTGTTTGGTTTTGTGGCTAAATTATTTATACACAGTTTGAAAACACTGATAACTTTCAAAGGTTAGTACAACAGATAAATGCATTCAGTGATATTTCCCCCATTTGTACTATAACAAGTTATAGAAATAAATTTTAATCCATGGTAAATATAAATAAAGGTCCACTTGACTTTTTATCTGATCTACATACACAAATTTTTTTCATAGTATTTCAGGTAATTTCATAAACTCCTGAAGACTATTAACAGGCCCTTCATATCCTAATTTGTCCAGCATGGTCTGGGACACCAGCCTTGTCTCTCAATGAATACTGCATGTGAATAAGTACATGCCTTAGAAAGTTGCATTAGCTTCCTATCAGCTCCCTCCCTGTTCTTAATATCTCTTTTGTCATTCTCAGATGTCTAAACTTCTGACATTGTCTGCTCAAGGCAAGACCTTAGTGTGAATAGTTAAGGTCTCTCTGGCCTTACCTGGGGGCTCTTCTGCAGCAACTAGCAATTCTTAGGAGGTGCAGTATCCACTTCCCTACCTTTATCAATACCATTCTCCTGTAAGCCACGTCCACAGCTGTTTTCTCCCTGAAAGTGAGCATGAAAGTTGTGGTGGCGTGAATAGTGTCCCCTCAAATTCATGTCCACTCAGAACCTCAGAATGTAACTTTATTTGAAAATAGGGTCTCTGCAGATATAATTTGTTAAGATGAGGTCATACTGGACTGGGGTGGGCTCTAAGTCTAATGATCAGGACTGGAAGTCATTCCAGTGATTTCTTTCTCATAAGAAGAGCAGAGAAAACAGAGAGACACATAAAGAAAGAGATAAAGATGGAGACAGAGATGGGAGTTGGGCTGCCACAAGTCAGGCAATGCCAGAGACCACTAGAAGCTGGAAAAAGCAAGGAAGGGTTCTTTCCTACAGCCTTCAGAGAAACATGGCAAGTCCACACTTTGATATGGATTTCTGGCCTTCAGAACTGAATGGAGAGAATAAACTTTTGTTGTTTTGAGACACCAAGTTTGTGACAATTTATTACAGCAGCCCTCGGAAACCTATACAGCAGTTTTAAGTAAAAAGCCCAAGCAAACATTTAAAACATTGAAACTAAGTCTTCCCAAGACACTCAGCTGACTTCTAGTAATCATCTTTTGGCTTCAGGTCCGGAATCAATGAAATGAATGTCACTGTCACAGCCTATCTCTTCTATGGCCGGTGATCCCCAGTACCTCACTCACTGGTCATTATTATTCTCCATGTGTACAAGTTTTAAATATCAACTCTCTTGATTCCCTCCATGATTGAAGTATGGCTTTTGTATGGCTTTTGCAATGAGGAAACATATTTCCTCTACCCTAAAGTTGATAAAAATATTACCATACTTTCCTTTTAGTGCTTTTATGGTTTCACTTTTTCTGTGGTGATGATGATAACAATAGCAGCTACATTTAAATAGCACTTGTATGTGCCAGGCACTGTACCAAGTCCTTCACATATATTAACTCAATCTTCTCAACAATTCTGTGAAGCAGGTACTATTTTATGAAACAGGCACCAAGTGGTTAAATAACTCACCCAAGGTCACACAGCTAGTGATTGACAAGAATGGGATGCAAGCCCAGGCTAGACTATCTAGCTCGAGAATTTGTGCTCTTACCAACAACAATTCTGCTGCTCAAGGAACTCCAATTTAAATATTTTATCCATCTGAATTTATTTTGGTTTAAGGAGTAAGGCAGAGCTTTAGCTTTTTGTCTCAAATGTTTGGCCAACAATTCTAAAACATATTGAATATTCTATTTTTATGCACAGACTTAAAATGCCATCATCATGTACTAAATTCTCATACCTACTTGAATCTGTTCCTGCATTCTCGATACAATTCCATTTCATTCCTGTAGCAGATGTTAACTCTATATAATAAGGATATTATTAGCTTTTTGGCTTTCTTATTTGTTACAAATATTTTGTCACATATTTTTTTAATGTGGTCATAAAAATTCCTTCCAGTTTTCTTCTACTGCTTCAGAGTTCAAGAACTTTGGTAAGTATCCACTTCTATTCCTAATTTTTCTATGAGATAAAAAAAATTGGCATATGTTTAGTCCATTTGGAGTTCATTTGGTGTATCATAAAATAGTCTAAATAAATTTTTTTTTGGCCTGGATTTTACACAGATTTCTTTTTCCAATGTTTTATTGTAGCAAAATACATATAACATATAATTTACCATTTTAACCATTTTTAAGTCGACAGGGGTATTAACTACATTCATAATGTGTGCAGTCATCACCATCATCTATCCGCATAACTCTTCATCTTGTAAAACTGAAACTCTGCCCTGTTAAACAATAACTCCCTATCCTTTCTCTTCTCAGTCCCAATCACCATTTTACTTTCTGGGTTTCTGATTTTTACTAGTTTAGTGCCTCATGTAAGTGGAACCATATAGTACTTGTCTTTTTGTGTCTAGTTTATTTCACTTAGCATAATGTCCCCAGGTTCATCCATGTTGTAGCATATGTCAGAATCTCCTTCTTCCTGTTTAAGGCTAGAATATTCCATTATATGTATATACCACATTTTGCTTCTCTATTCATCCACCAGTGGACCAGTGGATACTAGGTTGCTTCCATGTTTTTAGCTTCTGTGAATAATGCTAATGCTTTTATGAACAAGAATGTACAAACATCTATTATTCGAGACCCTGCTTTAAATTCTATTGAATTTATACCTGGAAGTGGAACTGCTAAACCATATAGCAATTCTAATTTTAGTTTTTTGAGGAATAGCCATACTGTTTTCCACAGTGGCTGTACTTCTTTAAATTTCCACTAACACCATGCAAGGGTTCTCTACATCCTTGCCAGCCCTTGTTATTTTCTGGGGTTTTCTTTGATAGTAGTCACCCTAATAGGTATGATGTAATATCTCATTGAAGTTTTGATTGGCATTTTTCTAATGGTTAATGATGTTGAGAATCTTTTCATGTGCTTATTTTATTGTTCACTTGTTGATTTTCTTTGGCGAAATATCTATGCAACTCCTTTGCCCATTTGTGAATTGGGTTGTTTAATTTGTTGTTGAATTTTAGGCATTTTCTATATATTCTGGATATTAATCCCTTATCAAATAAACGACTGGCAAGTATTTTTCCCATTCTGTAAGCTGCCTCTTTGTTCTGTTGACAATACCTTTTGATGCACACAGGTTTTTAAATTTTCATCAAGTCGACTTTGTGTGTTTTTTCTTTTGTTGCCTGGGCCTTTGGTGTCAGATCCAAGAAATCACTGCCAAATCCAAAGCTTTTGCCCTATGTTTCCTTATACGAGTTTTAGTTTTAGCTCTTAACATTTTGTCTATGATCCAGTTTGAGTTAAGTTTAGTAATATGATGTTAGAAAGAGTCCAATTTCATTTTTTGCATGTGGATATTCAGATTTCTCAGCACCATTTGTTGAAAAGACTGCCCTATCCCTCATGACTGGTCCTGGAACCCTTGTCAAAAATCATGTGAGCATGGATGTGAGGGCTTACTTCAGGGCTCTCTACTCAATTTTATTGGTCTACACGTCTGTCTTTATGCCAGTACCACACTCTTTTAATTACTACAGCTTTATGGACAGTTGAAATCAAGACACACAAGTTCTCCAGCTTAGTTCTTTTTCAAGATAGTTTCAGCAATCTGGGCTCCTTTGAGATTACATATAAATTTTAGGATAGGTTTTTCTTTTTCTGTAAAAGCTTTATTGGGATTTTGAAAGAGATGGCAAGTTTGAGGCCAGTCTCAGCAACTCAGTGAGAGTTTATCTCAAAATAAAACTAAAGTACAATCAGAGAAATGAAAAGTTGTGCTCCATTTGTGTACAATGATACAAAATTCATTCTGCTGTCATGTATAACTAATTAGAAAAAAATTTTAAAAATAAAAATAAAACGGGCTAGAGAGCATTTGATCTCCAGTACTGCCCTCTCCAAAAGGGGAGGAATTACAATTCTAGTAGAAATGCTGGAAAATCTCCACAAAGGGAAAAGTCTAACTGTCCCCTTCCCCAACACTGATCTTAGGATCCTCAGCCAAGTTTCATCAAAATGTTGGTCTAACACACAAAGTGTTAGACCTTTGAATCCTGGAGGTCCTCATAGCAGGAAGGAATAACACTGCATTAGGTCCTGTTACAAAAACTTCCAGAAGGGCTCCAGGCCAGGAATGAAGCAATTTCCCATCTCCCCTGCTTGGCTAATTCTCTGCTCCACTTGGAGCTAAGAAAGTTGCTCTGTTTCCTGGTCTGATAACCCTAACCCTTGGCTTCCCCAAATCTCAGTTAAATAAATAACAACAAGAAAAAAAAAAAAAAAAACACCAAAAACTTAAGAGTGGAAATGGCTCTTAGTTAAACAGGTCTTGGTTTGGTGTTACTATTTGTCAACCATAAGATAGCAAGAGAGCAGCCTTTTTAATTCACCTTGCTAAGCCTCAGATACCTCAGCAGTAAAATGAAAATAATACTTATTTTCCAAAGCTATAATTTGTATAAAATATGTCTACTCCCTTCCCTCTTTTCTTTCAGGTAATACTCAACCATCATTTGTTCCACTTTAATTTGACTGACAACCTGCCCCACTGTACATCAATACCACCTTGTCTTGTTCCCCAAGAAAATACCAAATAGAAGTCCACACGAAGGAACACTAACAATATGTAAAAATACATATTGTATGACTCTATTTATATGATATCCAAGAAAAAGCAAAACTGAATTGTGATGACACAAATCAGAAAGTAGCTGCCTAATGGGGAAAGGAGTCACGGTTCATTTGACTGGAAAGGAGCATTAGAAAATTTTCTGTGTTGATGGAAATGGAAATGATGGTTATATAAGGATGCATAATAGTTAAGCAACATAAAGCTAACATTAAAATATTGTTTTATTATACATAAATTATACCTCAATAACCTTTTGTATACAGCTCACATGCACTTTAAAATGATACAGAAATGTGTTTTAATATAAATCTTCACACAAATTTGAGGTATGACACAAATAAAAATATTAGGCATGCTTACATGTGATTTCTATCTTTAGTTCCTACTAACTATGTGACTGATCAAGTTATATAAGTTCTCTAGGCTTCACATTAATCAATTGTAAATTGAAGAATATTTTGTATCCACCTCAAATACTATGATATATAAAAGATAATCCACTTTAAGTGGCAGGACAATTAGTAAGCACTCAATATACATTAGTTCCCATATATAAACAGCAAATTAGGTGTCAAGAATATAATACTTATAATTATTTTTCTAAAATGATTACCAACTTATCAAGAAGAAAGGAAAAAGGAAAAAAAACTAAACAAATCAATGCTAGAATTTAACCTGAGAAAGGAAGCATGGACACATGCAAGGATTTGTCTACAAAGATATTCCTGGAAAACTGATTAAGGATTAATTATGTATGAATACAAAAATCAGTTTTATAATAGATAATTAAAAGTATGTATAATCTAGAAATGAATATTTTAAAAGTATGATTACAGAAAAGCATTCCTGATCTTGTCAGTCTATTCTTTAGTCAAAATTAGGACACAGAAAGTAGAGGGAATGGAACAGGGGGAGGAGGGAAGGGAAAGCGAGGTACTGGGGATTGAATCAGAGCACATTATATTCCCTGCTTTTACAGTTATGTCAAAATGAATCCTAATGTTATGTATAACTGAAAAGAACCTATAATAAATAAAAAATAAATGTCAGAACTGTATCGAAAGTATTCTCCTCCTCTATGTCCTTTCCCTTTGTTTTTTTTTTTTTTAAAAAAAATTAGGACATGGAAGAGACAAAAATGGCACAGGTAGTATAGATCTACTCATTCCTTTATTACAAACACTGGAGCGGGGGGGAATCTCAGAATGATCTGTAGCTAATTTACTCTGTGTCTATATTAAAATGGATATGAATTTGCATATTCTCATACACTTACAATAAAAAAGAATTAACATCACCCATAATCCATATCTATAAAGAAATAGAAAAAGAATAGATAAAAAGAATTTTAAACAAATTAAAATAGAATGGGGTCAGGTAGTGTCAAACATGAAAATATCAGAGATTTTTTGAAAGACAACTGTTGCCAAACATGTAGAGTCAAATTAAGGACAATTTTTTACTCGAGATAAAAATATTCCAGGCAATCTATCAACTGTCTCTTGCACCCTCAGACTAGTTGTCAGAATGTGAGACAAGTTGAAAGAGTATGCCATGAAGCTAGATATACCTATCACTAACCATTTTGACTTTCTATCAATGACAACCTAACCATTGTAGAATGATTCTACTCACACCTGCCAGAAACTGCACAGTGACAGCAGAATTCTATGTTGCTTCTAAAAGGAGCTACTGAACCAGGTGTGGGGGTGCATGCTTGTAATTCCAGAGACTTGGGAGGCTGAGACAGGAAAATCTCAAGTTTGAGGCCAGCCTCAGCAACTTAGTGAGGCCCTAAGCAACTCTGCAACACTCTGTCTCAAAATTTTTAAAGAGGGCTGGGGATGTGGCTCAGTGGTTAAATGTTCCTGGGTTCAATCCCTAATACCAAACAAATAAAAATACACCAAAAAAACTAAAGGGAGCTACTGACTGGGCTTGCACATGATATAAACAGACAAATGATCTCACCATGGCTGTCTCCTATCTGAATACCTGAAAGTTTCCTCAAGGTGTTGAGGATGACAATTTGACCTGAGAAAGTCCCTGGTTATCCTCTCAGTAACATTTCCCCAATAAATCCAAATGTGAAATTACCTAAAAGCTATAACATTTATAGCATGTTATCCTTTTCAAAGTGCTTTGTTTATGTACAACATTTTCCAGAACAGGAACAGCTCCTGGTCCCTGTGCGTGGAGTGAGGCCGCAGGAGGGAAGTCTCAGGAATCCAAAGGCTGCCCTTGATTGTTTCCAAAAAGTATTTAACTTTGATAGAAACTAATTTCAAGCTCAACAAAATATTCATGTTCAGATGAAACAGTATTGTACAAAAGAAAGTTAGTTTCATATTCTGAAAGTGAGGAACAAAGGAAGAATTAGAGGAAAAAATTAAAATATTACCTTGCCATGAATTTAAACTAAACCCTAATAATTTTATCTATGAAACAACTAAATTTTCACCTAGATTTAGACTGATATAAGATAATTATTGAACTAAGACAGGTGTAAGATTAGAAAAAATTTGGTAATCAGAACATATTTTGCTAGAGTTCAAAGTTCCCTATGATCAGAGGGGTAAGAAGCTATGAGTATGATCAGCAAAATATGTCTGAAAAATAAATTTCAGATAAAAGTCAAACATCTCAATTCATGCTGAGCCAAAGTTTGATGCTTTGCTTTGTTTTGTTTTCCTTTTCTGAAAAATGCTCAAATACATCTCCATGAACTTTGGGTCCACTTGTTTTTTCTTAGGTAGGGCTCTTGAAAGATTTCTAAGCAAGTGTTATAATCACAATGAAATGGACTTGTACACAACAGGCCAAATCAACAACTGAAAGTTTTAGAATCAACTATTCTCAGGTTATTTTGCCAGAATTGTCTCCATTGGTATCTACTATTGTGACTACCAAAAAAATTATTCTAAACATTACTTATCCTGTACGTTTATAGATACTTAAATACAGAAGTATTACGTAAGCATTCATAAGACATTTTTTCATCCTGAGACAGAATGAGACTACTAAGCTGCAGAGAGGAGGAAAAAGGAAATTTAAGCAAAATTCTCTAATATCTTTTCAGCTACTGCAATTGCAAGGAACTGGCATGAACCAGGAGGCATCTATTTTATTCTAAATCATCTTCAATAAAGCAATTGTTCCTTATTTTCATGTCATTGTCTGAAATACATACATAGGACTCTCAGATATGAGTTAGCAAGATTTAGTATACTTAATACACCAGTCAAATACAAAGCATTATCTTGGTGACTTTAACTCCTGAAACAATGTCTGAACAGTTCTTTTGCCTGGTATCATTAGTTCCCTTAAAATATGGAAACCAATGGGGACAGGAAGCACATACATTCCAGAGTCAGATACAGCTTATGATATTACAAATCTATCCCATGCAGCTGTGGTGAGAATTAAATGAGCTAATACAAGCCAAGTACTTAGAATAGTGTCTGACACACAGTGAGCTCTTGGTAAATGTTAGTTATTATTACTTTATCATGTTCCAGTTCAACTGCTTTATGTGCCTTGGGAAGCAGGGAAGAATAAGTGGCAGAGAAAATAGAAAAGCCTTTTCCTCTGATGCTTATATACCAGAACAAATACAAGTCTATCTCTTCTTGGAGTGAGGGCATAGACCTAGCCATTTGAGTTCTTTATATAAACTAACTTCTATTGGTGCCAAGCATGAAAGGCTGATTGGGATTTTCTCAGGATCCAAAATGCCAATCTTGTGAGCCAGTGGTTACTAATCCTTAGCAGATATGAAGGATTGCTGTGGGCTAAAGTACAGATTTAGAGGGGAAATCTCACTTGCATCCGAAAGAGAAGCAGAGGAGTTTGAAACTGCAGGCACCTCACAAAAGATGGACCAAATGAGGCCAGTTAAGGAGGCCCTGACATAGCCAAGCAGCAGCACTGGCACCAAGGGGAGAGAAGAGCAAACTGATGGCATGGAGAACTATGCCTGATTGTGTCAAGAAGGAAGGAGCAGCACACTGTCCCGTGTCCTCCTGATGTGGTGTGCAAGCTTACTCGGTCCAGACCTGGAGGGCAGCACCAAGGTCCTCTCTTGCTCTGACCATCTGTGGTTCTAAAGAATGCTGGAACTGAGGCAGCAGCAATGTCTAAATGACAAGTGTTGTGTTTTATGAATATTTTTTATATGTGAAAGAAAACAGAATTAATTTCAAGTTCACCTTGTTATTTTAGGAACAGGATTCAGAAAGCATTCTTACCAAAGAAAGACCTTTTTAAAAACCACATAAGTATACAAAAGATAAGTAGCATCCTCTGCCCTCTGATTTGCTCTGGGCCTTATCAGTGCCCTATGCCATGGGATGAGGTGTGAAGAAGAATGAATGTCTCCATGGAGAACTTCAGCCATGAAAACAGGACACCTGCTAGACTGCTGGGGGACTGTGCACATTCATTTGCTAAAAACTCTGCTGTGCCTCTCTTCATATTTTAAGTCACTTTTACACTGTAAAATTCAAGTTCCTTCTTTCTGTAATGGACGCTCAATGTAAAATATTTAGAAAGTACAAGGAAAAAAAAGAAAAGTAGTTGAAGGGATCAATATAGCTCCTCCAAGTGGGTGTATGGTTTTATTTGAAGCCACAGATCTTTCAAGTGAATTGTATAAACTGGAGCCTAAAGATAACCTGGTCAATTATACAGCTGTGCTTCCAAGACCAGGTATACAAGCCAAGGGCTGGGGCTCTAGAGCAGGGACCTGATAAGTTACATTTGAGAACAACTAGGGTACAGACAATATGTCTTAAGACTACTGAGGTATTACATATTTGTTATTTCTGCTTTTTCAAGATTTCAAATTCATCCTTGTGTACATGTGACCTGGAGATGGAACCCAGGGCCTCACACACACTAGGCAAGCACTCTACCATTGAGTTATGAAATGTATCATTCTAAATAGCACATGTTGATTATTACAAGTGCTAAGATATAAAGTCTAAAATTGTCTAGCCCTGACTTCATATTCCATAAGCTTCTGCATACTCTACCTTTGTATATTATCTACAACCACATTTTTCCTGAACGGTCTTGTTTATTTAATTCTATTAGATAATAATAATAATAAATAATAATAATAATAAATAATTCTATTTAAATGATTAAATAATTGAGTATAGGATTTACTCCAGCTCTACAAATCACAATATAGAATGAGTTGTTCAACATAGTAAGTAATGTAAAGAGCATTCTATTAAGTTTCTGCAAACTGACAGTACATATGTAAACCACACGTCAGATTATCATAACTAAATCACAGTAATATTTATGGCTGCACAAACACATTTAACATAAGAATTCTGAATGAAGAAAAAAATAACTTACTTTATTTATTACATGTATTCAACAAACACATGAAATATTCAATGGAACAATTTATACCATGTAATCAAGGATTAATATAAAACACCAAATGAAACAACACAATATGAATATCCTACCTGAACATCTTTGTATTTGTCTCGTAAGTCCAAAAGCCGGTGATAAGCTTTAATGGCTTCTGAAAATTCTCCAACATCAGTGCTGGTAAGGATGTAGTTTTCCCAGATTTGCCAGTGTTCATAGTTGCACTTCAGAGCTTCTTGTAATGTCCTAAAAGCTTTTACTCTATTGAAAGTAAAGTTTTAAATAGAAAATAATGAATTCTTTTTATTAAAATCAATCATAGGTTAAGTGTATAGAATGTTAATGTGAACTCTTAGTCCTTTAAGTTTCATGTTAATAAATAGAAATAGAGTACAAACCATCCCAAACCACCTCAAACTTCCCTATAAAATTCAATGACAGATTCTTTGGTACACATAGCATATCTATGGAGTTATTCCTTCCCTAATCTATTTATAAGTAATAAAGATATTATTTTATAAATGGATGTCAATTTTAATGTCATCCAGGAGAAAGCCCACTCAAGTTCCAGGCTTGAACTGAGAGTGGTCAAGCAAGTCCAACTGCAAACCTGCAAGACAAAAAGTGGGAAGCAAAGCAGTAGGGAAGACACCAGAGGTAAGGTCAAAAAACCCCAAAATTCCTCATATTCTCAATGAATCTATAAGCTAAAAGTTCCCAACCTATAGGGGAAAAATCATCTACACTAGGAAAAACAATCAACAAAATTAACCAGAGGACACAAACTTGCCAAAGATAAAATAATTTTAAGAAATAATCTATCAAACTTTTAAACAAATTTGTTTAGAATACTGAAAGAGATAAACATTTAAAAGGACCAGGAGATTGCGAAACAAGTAGAAATGAAACAAAACAAGAAAAAAAAACTGAAAACTTTAGAATTAAAAGAAACATCAAAGCAAACAAACAAAACTCAACAGGTAGCTAAAATTAGACTGCATGTTGTCAAAGAGATAACTGGTCAAGTATAATAATAATGAGGATTTCACAAAAAATTCAGATCAAAAAATGAAAGAACAATGAACAGAGGAAAGAAAGAGGTAAGGCTCATTCCAGAATAAGTGAATGAAGAAAATAGTATGAAGCTATATATCCACAAAGAATAGCTAAGCATTTTCCAAAACTGAACAAAGATCTAAATTCTATGATCAAAAGTATATTTTGGGGGCTAGGATTGTAGCTCAGCGGTAGAGCGCTGGCCTCGCATGCTGAGGCCCTGGGTTCGATCCTCAGCACCACATACAAAGCAATAAAATAAAGACATTGTGTTCATCTACAAATAAAAAAAAATCTTTAAAAAAAAAAGTATATTTTGCATACTAAGTATTACAAAAAAAATAAATCAACACATATATATTTTGTGAAATTGTACAACAAAGATATTCCTAAAACTAACAAAGGAATAACAACTGAAGATTAGCAAGTATGTCTACAGTAACAAGATAAGAAGACAACAGAATATTTCCTAATATATTTCACCCAATATAAAAATATTGGGTGAAAATAATTGTCATCCTAAAATTTTATAGTCAAGTCGTCACTCACAAGTAAATGCAAAATCAAGTATTTTCAGATATATAAAGATTAAAACCACTTACTGACCATAACTAAAGGAACTATTAAAGGTTCCCCTCCTATAAAAACAATAAGAAAGATAAAACAGAAACACTTCTTCAAAATCAAATATAAATTGTTTCTAGGAGATCTTTCTTTCATTTTTTCCTTCTCTACTCCACCTCCTACCACCATCAAATACATAATAGTAACTGCCTTCAACAGTAGTGGATTGGGACTCTTTAGTTCTCTCATTTACAGAGGGTGGGCATAAAGTGACCCTATTGGAAAGAACTCAACAAGCAGTAATTCACATCATCAGGATTATCCTTTTTCCTCTACATCTTTGCATACTCTAATCATAAGCTACTGACCTCAACATTTTTTAAATGAATTATTTTTTATTTCTGGTAAATATGCCTCCTTTTTAAGGAACTTCACTTCAAGACTCTCTTATTAAATCCATTACAATACTGATATTACATTATGAAAGTTATACACAAAATGGGAAAACTTTCCCAAGGCACTGTACAGGAATTTAGACAAAAAAGTGCAAAGAGCACTTTACTAAAGAATCCTGTGATAAAAATGTAGTTTAATAGGCTACTTTAGAATATGTTTGTTTTGAGAGGAGCAGTAATAATTTACCTCTGGGGCTGGGGTTGTGGCTTAGTGGTAGAGCACTTGCCTAGCAGATATGAGGCACTGGGTTTGATCCTCAATACCACATAAAAATAAAGGTATTGTGGGGCTGGGATGGTGGTTCAGTGGGGGATTGCTTGCTTAGCATGCGTGAGGCTCTTGGTAAAGGCATTGTGTCCATCTACAACTAAAAAAAATTTTTTAAAGGTATGGTGTACATCTACTAAAAATATATTTTACAATAAAAATTAAAAACTAATAATTTACCTCTGAAGTAACAACTTCAGAAAACAAAACCTAGCTATGGCTAGAACAGTAGCTAAGAAAGGAAAGAGTGAAAAAGCAAGAACAAAGAAATTATTTACCTCTGATCTTGCACTCCATAATATGTTAGATACACAAAAACTTATTAATGGAGTCACAGAAAGGCAAAAAAGCATTTTAAAGAAGTTGAGAAGCCATTTACAAGACCAATCTCTACAGGATTCCTAAGATTACTGGGCTGGAAGACAAGGTAAAATATCAAAACTCTCACTAGATACAAAATTATCTGGGTTACTAGAAAAACTCATTGAGATCACTCTACAACTATAACAGGGATTTCCCCCAACCACTGTTTTAGACCAAAAGGGGCCTCTAGTGGGTTTAATACAATCAGTTGTAATCAAAAATATAATAGTATTTTTTGAAGAGAATGGTAAAACAAATAGTGCTTTATGTAGGTTATCATCTAAGAGCAGAGGAAGCATTTCATGATATCAATTTAATATGAATTTAATGGTATCTTCAGAACTATCTTGTGATTCCACAAAGAAAAATTAAGGTTGAAAATAAGGCCAAATAAAAATGTAAATACATCCATCTTTTAATCAACTTAATAAAATTCTGGCAATAGCAATTCTTATCCCTTCTATTCTCTTTGCTTTTTGAGGTCAGTCAGTAAGCCCAGTTGGCTGTCCCCTTTATAAACTGTTTGGCATCTGCCCTTTCTTTTTCCACTCTAGTTATCTCATGCTTGGATTGTTACAACAGCTGTTTTATAACTGACTTCCCAACCTCCAGTTTTCTCTCTCGTCTGTGTCAAACTGCTCCAGATAAATCTTCCTAAAATGCTTTCTTCATGAAATTACCCCCAACAAAATCTCTGGTTTCCTATTACCTGTAGGATAGTCACAAACTTAGGACTCCGATAATCAGAATGCACAGCAATTTGACCCAAACCTACCTTTCTGACCTTATCTTTCACTACAGATCTCACATTACTCTATAGCTGGACAATCTCCTAAAATAATTCATTCATTTCTGTCATCTACATTTTGGTCACATTATTTGCTTGCCTCAAAAGCCATCCTCTGTGCCCTCTACCCATCTTTCAAATTTAGCTTGAGTTCAACGTAAGCATTTCTGACCCAGGATCACATACCTTCTCTTTTCTGAGATTCTCACGGAACTAAATGAGTATCTGACACAAAACAAGTGCTCTACAAAAATCATCTATTCTTATTATGGCCCTCTTTGGATTCTCATCTGATATTTACCAAATATAGCTTATACTGCTAACCACTTTTTAAAATAACATGGAATATTTTATTTTTTAAACTTACATTTCCTGAAGACATTGGTTCATTCAGATATATGTATGTATTTCAACATGTCTAGTATAAAGCAAGCAATTAATTAAAAAAAGAACTATCAATTAAGTTGACCAACTAAAGGCATGCTTGCTTTTATTATGTAATACAAAACCTCAGCATTAAAGAAACATTTCAGATACTATTTCTCTTTATTTTCCATGTTAAATTTCTTTTTATAAACAAACTGTACATTTAGAATTCAAACGTCTTTATTAAGTGATTTTAACTCATGTATAAGGATGGAAAGGAAAAAGATAAAGTGTAAGACACAGTGGTTCAATATTCAGTTGGAGAAAATCTCATTTATTTTGGAAGTAAAGTTCTTCAGATTTGTCTGATACACTTACTTTTGTTTTAATCGGATGTAGGAAGTCGATAAGTTGTTCCAAGCCTCAGCATTCTGAAATGATAGAGAATGGTAGAGAACTATAGACTATTTTCATTTAGGTAAAAGAATTGCTAGAACCAAACACATAACACATTTTCCTAGTCTGATATGTGTTATTAAAAATCAAAATTCTCAATCAGATATGGTTAAAGGTGAAAGTATAAAATTAAATCAAACTTTAATAATTTATTTTAAAAAGTCAAAAAAGAATAAACCAATGATGTAACTTATGGCAGTAATGGGGAATTTAAGATTTTATTTTCAAATGTGTATTTACAAAATAGTCAGAAAATCTATAACAATTTCTATAATATACAAATTTATTACAAATCCAAGGCAATGCAGAATATTGTTTTTCTTATCTTTTTTTTTTTTTTTGTATCAGGGATTGAGCTCAGGGGCACTTAACCACTAAGCAACGCCACCCCTTTTTTGTATTTTATTTAGAGACAGAGTATCACTGAGTTGCTTAGGGCCTCGCTAAGTTGATGAAGCTGGCTTTGATCTGCCTGAGCCTCCCAAGCCACTGGGATTATAGGCATGCACCACTGCAACCTGGCTGTTTTTTTATATGTTTACTAAAAGGCTTTGCCATCTACCATTATCCTCCATCACACAGGAGAATGAGTGAAAATGTGTTCTCCAATATTACTGTTAAGTATGTCAAACATTCCTCTACCTCTTCCTCTACACAACAACAAAAGAAAGTTTATATAAATGTTGCTTCTAAAAGAACAAAAAATTATATATTCTTTTTTTCTTTATTTCACCTTAAAATATGTATATTTCATATATACACATGAAATAAATATACAGCATATAATTCTCAAGTTCCATATATATGATTCAAAAATTAAGTGGCACTGGACCTTCCTTGCAGACACAGTAAAGTTAATACCAGACTAACCCTCTTTCCATAAAAAGCTACAGATTGGACAAAATATAGGGAACAACTGTTTCTGAGAAGTTGGAAAACAGGCAGCACAGGCATCACAGTCTGGAGAGAAGGGGGAAAACTCAGGAGTCTCAATAAGCAACCTAGCCTTTTGTTCAGAGGTACTGCTGGGACTGCAGCACAAGGAGGCAGAAACCAAACAAAGCACTGCAAGTCTCAAGATGAGGAAAAAGGGACCAGAGTTCAGGGATGAAATGGCAGCTAGAATATGCAAGATAAAATAACCATGAGATCTGTGCTTCCAGAATAAGCTCTAGAAACCTCAGTCAACATCCTGGAGTCCTTGGCTGAACAGAAAGCTGTACATGTGCAAGTTAAAACTTCTTGAGGCCTGACAAAGAACAGATACCAGAGAGCCATGAGCTGAATTCTGTAGGTCACACAGTGTTAGGAGTTTCAAGTTCCAACTAACCACAGCTGAAATTTCATATTGATTATCCATGATTTAATTCAATCCCAGAAAGGTTATATCTTAAGGGAGGGATTATTATAACCCTAGAAAATGACTATTCAAAACCAATCCTGACAAACCTTAAATCAAGCTAATCTGCAAGTAAAGTAACCAAATGCCAAAATAAAACTCAAGTTTCCTTAAGGGAAGATAAAAAAAAATCCAGAAAATCAACAACACAGCATCCAGAATGTGTAGGATACAGACAAACAAAATAAGAAATCAATAAATATGTAAAAAAATGAAAATTTCATCCATAAACAAAGGGAAAAATCAGTTAACAGAAACAGATTCAGAAATGAAAGAGATGTTAGAATAAGTATACTAAGATTTTATAGTAGTCATTATAAACACAATCAAAGAAAATATGAACATGTGAGAGAATAGTTGGGAAATCTTAGAGACATAACAACTATTCAAACACCCAAATGAAAATCCTGAATGAAAATTCATTTATCTGAAATATGTTTAATGGATAGGTTTAAAAGCATATTGAATGTTGCAGAAGAAAGAACATCTCTGAACTTGAAGGTACAGCAACAGAACATATTCAAACCATGAGGGTAGTGGGAATGGGGAGAAAATGAATAGAGCTTCATGGACCTACTGGACAATATAAGTAGTACAAAATACTTTAAATTGGAGTACCAGAAAGAAAGGAAGAAAGAGAGGCTGGAGATGTAGCTCAGTGGTAGAGCACTTGTCTAGCATGTGCAAGCCCTGGGTTCAATCCCCAGCATCAGAGAGAGAGAGAATGAATATGAATATATGAAGTAGTAAAATTATCAAAAAATAATGACCAAACTTTTTCCAAATTCAATAAAATTTTAAGCCCTTAAAGTCAACTTTAAGCACTTATCCTCCAAGAAGGAAAAGTACAAAGAAAATCACACCAGTGGACATAATTAAGCTGCTAAAAAAAAAAAAAAAAAAAAGATTAAAAAGGGACACTTTAAAAGCAGACGGAATAAAATCATATAAAGCAGAATGAAAAAAATATAACCAAAGGATACAAATTTAATATACGAAATCAATTGCTTTTCTATGTTCTACCAGTATACAAATAGAAAATAAAAATTTAAGAAACAGTAACATTTATATTAGCATCAAAACATGCTTAAGCAATTTCAATTTAAGGTTTTTATCTAAGAAAAATGAAGATCTAAGTTCACACAAAAAAATTGCACTAGAATGTTCACAGTAGATTTATTCACAAAAGCCAAATAGACAGGAGGATGAGGCAGAAGGGTCATGAGTTCAAAGCCAGCCTCAGCAACAGCAAGGTGCTAAGCAACTCAGTAAGATCCTGTCTCTAAATAACATACAAAATAGGGCTGGGGATGTGGCTGAGTGCCCTTGAGCTCAATCCCTGGTACTAAACAAAACAAAACAAAAAAGCCAAATGGAAAAAAAATCCAATGATCCATCAAGCTGGAACAGGATCCAACAGAATGAGGAATAATAAATTATAAATACTCAAATAATGCAATACTATACAGCAATTTAAAAATGAACTGCTATTACAACTAACAACATTAAGACAAAACCCAGAAATAGATGTCAAATCAAAGTAAACAGAAAAAAAGTTCATTGTCTATAACTCTTATGTTATGGTTGGATGTGCGGTGTCCCCCAAAAGCTCATGTGTGAGACAATGCAAGAAGGTTCAGAGGAGAAATGATTGGGCTGTTAAGAGTCTTAATCCAATCAAAGAATTAATCCCCTGATAGGGATTAACTGAATGGTAGTTCAAGTGGTAGGATATGACTAGAGCAGTGGGAATTAGAGCATGGCTTTGGGGTATATGTTTGTATCTGGCAAGTGGAGACCTCTCTCTCTGCTTTCTGATCACCGTGCGAGCTGCTTCCCTCTGCCACATACTCTGCCATAATGTTTGTTCAGCCTCATCTCAAGCCCCAAGGAATGGAGGCCAGCCTTCTATGGACTAAGACCTCTGAAATCATGAGCCCTAAATAAACCTTTACTCTTCTACAGTTGTTCTGGTCAGGTCCTTTAGTCACAGCAGTGAATTAGCTGACTAAGGCACTCTATTTATATGAAAATACAGAATAGGCATCTATCTGTATCTTAGATGCAGAGAAAAATTAAGAATAAATTAGTGGTTGCCAAGGGACATAGGGGTTAGAGAGTTCACAGTGAGCGAAGGGAACAGGACAAGAGGGAGTTTTTGCAACGACTAGAAGGTCCTTCATCTCAAAAGGGTCCATAAATTACACAATAACAGCATGCATCTGTCAGAAAAAACCAAAATGTTCAAACACAGTGGCATATATGCACCTGAGACTGAGGCAGGAGGATCCCCTGACTCTAGGAGTTCAAGACTAGCCTGGACGACACAGTAAGACTTTGTATTAAAATTTTTTAAAAAGCCAAAACAATATTGCTCTTAAAGAATGAAAAACAGAAAGAAGCAGGTGCCATTGGGATTCCATTCCAAATATTTAGACAATTTAACATGCATTTGAGATGAAAGCTAGATTCCAAAAATCAAGAATCTGTTAAGTAAATGCCAATTAATAATGTGGTCTTCATCCTTTTCCTTAAACACAAACTACTTTATAATCTAGACATTTATGATGGCTGGCTAACTGCAATAATTTACATGCACATCCAAAAGACCAAAAGCGATGACTAAGGAGCTAGAATGTAAATGCTCTCTAACATCTTAAACAAAGATCTATTATCATAATCTTTACTTTTTGTTCATAATTTTCATGGAAAGTAATTTTGGTGAAATACTGATATTAACACTCTAAATTCCGAAACGAAATGATAAAGACTAGGGCTTGAGGTATATAGCTCAGTCATAGAATGCTTGCCTAGCATGGATGAGGCCCTGGGTTCAAAGAAAGAAAAAAAGAAGAAAGGGAGGGAGGAAGGGGAAAAGGAGGAGTAAGGAGAAAGGGAAGGGGAAGGGAAAAAAAAAGGAAAGAAGGTTGGTTGGTTGATTGGTTGGTTGGAGCAGGAATTAACAAAATAGAGAATTTTAAAATAGAGAAAATGAAGCCAAAAGTTGGTTCCTTAAAATAATCAGCAAAACTGACAAATCTTTAACTTGATTAAGTAGGAAAAAAAAGAAATTTTAAATTACTAAAATTGGGAATGAAAAGGGGACATTACTACCAACCTAAAAGAAGTAGAAAGGATGGATGAATACTACAAATAATCGCATGACGATAAATTATATAACCTACATGCAATGTACTAATTCCTAGAAAGGTACAAACTGCCAAACCTGACTCTTTGAGAGAGAAATTTTGAATAGACCTTCAATAAGTAAAGAGATTAAAAATCAGGAATCAAAAAACTTCCCACAAAGAAAATCCCAGGACCAGATGGTTTTGCAGGTAAATTTTATAAAATGTTCAAAGAATAATTAACACTAATCCTTCACAAACTCTTCCAAAAAATAGGAGAGAAAAACCTCTGTTTATCCTATAAAGCCAGCATTACTCCAATACAAAATCAGACCAAGACATCACACACAGGAAAAGCAAAACAAAAAAATTTCAGATCAATACCTCTTATGAGATATTAAAATAAAAATCCTGAAGAAAATGCTAGCTAACCATATCTTACAAAATATTAAAAGGATTATAAACAATGATGAATTGAGATTTATCTCAGGAATGACAGGTTCAACAGGTTCAACATCCAAAAATCAATCAATGTAATATATAATATTACTAGAATAAAGAAGGGAAACCACATAATTCTCTTAATAGACACAGCAAAAGCAATTCACAAAATCTAATACCCTTTCATGATAAAAACATTCAGCAAACTAAGAATAGAAAGTTTATTCCTATGAATACAAAGAAATAAAAATATCTATAACTAACATCATATTTAACAGTGAAAACTGAAAGCCCTTCTGCAAAGATCAGAAGCAAGACAAAGAGCCTACTTTCATCATTTGCAGGCAGTACTGTACTGGAAGGGCTAGCCAGGGCACTGGCGAGAAGAAAAGGCATCTCAATTGGAAAAAAAAAGAACTAAACTTATTTCTATTTGCAGATAACATTGATCTTGGTGTATAGAAAATTTTAAGGAATCAAAACACACAAAATTAGAACATCATCAACAACAAAAAACAAACCCCACAAGGTTGCAATATACAAAATTAACATAAATGTGTTTCTAAGGTAAGGCATGGTGGCGCATGCCTATAATCCCAGAGGCTTGGGAGGCTAAGGCAAGAGGATAGCCAGTTCAAAGCCAGCCTCAGCAAAAGTGAGGTGCTAAGCAACTCAGTGAGATCCTCTAAATAAAATACAAAATAGGGGGCTGGGGCTGTAGCTCAGTGGTAGAGTGCTTGCCTACCATGCGTGAGGCACTGGGTTCGATCCTCAGCACCACATATAAATAATAAATGAATAAAATAAAAATCCATTAACAACTAAAAAAATATTTAAAAATGATAGATAGATAGATAGATAGATAGATAGATACAAAATAGGGCTGAGGATGTGGCTCAGTGGTAGAATGCCCGAGTTTAATCCCTGGTACCCCCCCCCAAAAAAAGCATTTCTATAGAAATTAATAATCTAAAACTAAAATTATGAACACAATTCCATTTATAATACCATAAAAGGAATAACTAGGAATAATTTAATAAAAGAAGTGTGAAATTTGTACACTGAAAAATATGAAATATTGAAAGAAATTAAAGAGCTAAATAAGACATCCTATATTCATGGAATGGAAGATTTAGTATTATTAGTATTATCCTAGTCTGCAGATTCAACACAATCCTTATCAACATCCTAGCTGCATTTTTTGGTACAAATTGACAAAAATCCTATATGAAAATTTAAGGAGCACTGGGAATAGTCAAAATGATCTTGAAAAAGAAAACGTTGGAATATTTACACTTACCATTTTCAAAACTTACTACAAAACTACAAGTATGATTGATGGCCCATAATTAAATCTTTACATTTATAGTCAATTGATTTTTTTTGACCAGAGTGACAAGACCATTCAATGGGAAAAGAATATTCTTTTTAACAAATTATTCTAGGAAAGCTGAGTATCCACATGTATTCATTTTTATACACCATACACAAAAGATTAATTTAAAATGATCCACAGACCATTATATGTAAGGCCTAATACTATAAAACTTAGAAGAAAAGGAAGAGGTAAATCTTTATGACCTTGAATTTGGCAATGGATTCTTAAGACATGAGAACAAAAGTACGAGAAACAAAAATGTTAGATATCATCAAAATTTAAAAACTTTTGTGCTCTAAAGAACACTAGCAAGGGGCTGGGATTGTGGCTCAGTGGTAAAGCGCTTGCCTTGCATGTGTGAGGCACTGGGTTCGATCCTCAGCACCACATAAAAATAAATAAATAAAGATATTGTGTCCATCTACAACTAAAAAAAATTTAAAAAAAAAAAAAAAAAAGAACACTAGCAAGAGGGTGAAAATATGACTTGGAGAATGGGAGAAAATATTTCCAAGTCATAAGGAATTTATAGCTAAGATATAAAGAACTCATAATTTTACAATAAAAAGACAAATAATTGAATTTTTTAAATGGGCAAATGATGTAAATAGACATTTCCCCAAAGTCAATACATGAATGGCCAATAAGTGCATAAAAAGATGTTCGAAATAACTAGCCCTCAAGGAAACGAAAATTGAAACTATGAGATACCACCCACAGGAATGGCTATAGTCGAAACAGGCAGATAATAAGTGCTGGAAGATGTTGAGAATGTGAAACTGCTGGTAGAAATATAAAATGCTACTTTGGAAAACAGTCTGGCAGTTCCTCAAAAGTTTGAATATAGAGTTATCATATGACCCAGCAACTCTACCATTAGGTATATATTCAAAGAAATGGAAACATGTCAACAGAAACTTGTAAATAAATGTTCATCATAGTAATATTCATAATAGCTGAATAGTTGAAACAATTCAAATGTTCATCAACTGATAAATGGATAAATGGGATACACTCACATCATGTAATATTACTTGTCAATAAAAAGGAATGAAGTACTGATACATGCTACAACATAGATGAATAAAGCTTAAAAACATTAATATAAGTGAACGAAGCTGGTCGTAGAGGCCAGAATACTACATGACTTCATTTACATGAAATGTCTGGAATAGGCAAATCTATAGAAAGAATGTTCATTAGTGGTTGCCTAGGGCTAGAGAGGGAGAGGAAGGGTTTAGAGAGAAATGCAGAATGACTGCTGATGGGTACCAAGGTTTCTTTTTAGGCAATAAAAATGTTGTAAAATTCACAACTCTGAACGTACTGAAAACCCACTCAATTATACATTTTACATAAGTCAACAGTATTTAAATCATCAACTCTATAAAGCTGTTAAATAGAAAAATACTCCCCAATAAAAGAACCTGCTAGTAATGCAATTAACATAGGCAGCATATGTTAGCAAATGACCAGACACAACACGTGGCTGGGTTATTTAGCAATATATATTTTTAACTAAAATTTGTTTTATAAAAATTATTTTCAAAATGAAACCATAGTTTTTATGAGAAAAATCTTATTTCCAGACTTGTAAATCCTATACCTTGAGGTATGACCTTCCATGAAACGTATACTTTCTTCCATCCCAGAAGGAATTACAGTTGTGAATCATATGGTAAAATACAGATAACTTGAGAATATTAAGGAGCTGAAACGGAGAAAGACAGCCGAACAAACTTACATCAGGTTCTAGAGTCACACAACGCTGGAATGCCTTTGCTGAGCCTCTATAGTCTTCCAAGGCCAAATAGGCACAGCCTAGAGAAAACCACACCCCGAGCTGCAAAGACCAAAAGATAGTCATTCAAGTGCACAGACACAGATTTATAGCATATAATCTGAAAATTATTAAAGATACTATCAAAACACTACCATAAAGAATTCAGAGCTATATAATAAACATCTAATTTACATTTAATTTAAATGTAAGTAGTAATGGAGATGGATTTTTCTATATAATTTGCAAAGCTAACATAACTGAACGCATGTGCAATGTCACTGCGCGTCTTTTGCTGAGAAAGATCATACTTGATGCTAACAAAATTCCTTAGATGCAATGGAGAGCTTTGTTTACAAGCCTTTATATTAGAGCTGGATATTATAAATTTGGGATTAATCAAACATTTTTTCCTGGGCATCTTCTATGTAAAAAGAGTATACAACTTTTTCTTTAAAATGGTAAATCTGCAGCTGATAGATACATCACAAACACAAAAAGACAAATTTCTGCTTTCACCTTCAATTACTTCACAACTTGTCCAGTTTAACAAGAGCCACACTAGCCTAATGTCTATCTGCATAAGCATGCCTGATTTGTGTGTGTATGTGTGTTGCTGTGGATAGAAACTAGGGCTTCACACATGCTAGGCAAGCACTCTACCACTCAGCTACATTGCCAGCTCCTGAAAATAATTTGGACAACACCGGCTCAGAATCTGGATTATCAAAGTCATGCAAAATGACTCAAGCCAATAAGATCTGTAAACACTGAGGTTGGGAAAACAGGTAAAATAGGAAGTGGCTATTCGAATTACAAAAGAATTCTTTCCATCACAGGGTTTCCTTAAAATTCAATAGCCCCTATCAAGAGGGAAATAAAGCTGATAAAAATTCAATCCTATTAGTCAGAAAAGCAGCCACTACCAGTTAAGTTTGTTTTCCTTTCAGATATAGACTGTATGGCAGCAGCGGATGGAAGTCTACCTTCTTACTGCCAGCACAGAGGCAGTGGCACTTCAGTGGGAAAGGAAATGAGGTGCTCCATTATCTGTTCCCAGCCTTCCTCAGAGGCAGAGGAGGAGGCTGTATCCACTTCTTTCCTCCCTTAGCCATTCCCACAAAACTTGTTCCATATGGTCTGTGGAGGCCTGAAAGTTCTTTAAGCAGATGAAGATTTTTAGCTGATAATTAGAGATAAGGTTTAGAAAGCAAACATCCCTGTGCAATTTAACACTTTGCAATGAATGCACAGGAGGCTATAAATAATTACTATATAGAGGACAGATTTTGTTAGAGGGCTAGGTAATGCCTCAAAAGAGGGCAGATGTGTGTCTGATGGGAGTTGGGAAAAACAGAGAGGCTAGGTTGAAATGAGAATTGCAAGTTCACTTTTCTGAATTTTGGGACTTCCAGCAACTTAAAAATGAGCTCACTACTTTGCTTTCATCTGGTTATTTATAGAACCAAATGAAAAGAGCTTCAATGCACTAACCACTTTCACTGAACATGATATACTGATAGGATCTAAAGTCTGATGTTAACTTAAAAAACAATATAAAAAACAAGTCCTCTACTGTCCAATGAGTTTGAAAGTTTCAAAACTTGTTGGTTCGTCAATTCTACGGTACATTTTTTTTTTTAAACAATTCAACATCTCTGAAATAGAGATGCATCTCATCAGAGTTTTATTGGCAGTTTTCCCTAAATGAAGCAGTGCTTAACAGGGTGCTACTAATAATTGACAGCCTCTTAGAAACAATGAATTATGGGGGCTGGGGTTGTGGCTCAGTGGGAGAGCGCTTGCCTCACACATGTGAGGCACTGGGTTTGATCCTCAGCACCACATTAAAAAAACAATAAACAAACAAAACAAAGATACTTTAAAAAAAAGAAACAATAAATTATGGTAGTTTACTTGGAATGAGTGCTATCTCCTTCTGGTACTAGATAAAGAACAGTGAGAACTGCCCTCAAGGTTCTCTAAATGCCTGTGACTTGCTTGTTTTCTACATCACCAAAGGACAAATCCTCTCTTCCATGAGTTGTTATAATAACGAGCCAGTGTAAAATCAAGATTTAAATAAAGAACTTTATTTTTCAGTCCACCTAAAAAGATTTACAAAGATTGCAAATATCCTAAATTAGCAATCACCAGATAGCTCTAAAACGTTCTGGTGATATGATTTATTCTTTACCTTTTGGTTTTAAAAATCAGGTAATGTTTTGTAACCATTATAGTAAAATCAAAACAAGTGTACTAAAAAGTAGACATATGATTTATAAACTATTATTGTGCTACTCTTTTTACTCTTGGCTATTTCTGTAGCTGTTTTAATAATTTGCACTGAAGAAAATCCTAGAATCAGTTAACCATTAGGTTTCATCTACTGATAGCATATAATTATGATGGGCAATGACCTCTACATATATGCCTTATTCTTTTTTTTTTAAATTTTTTTTAAAACTTCATTTTCTTTTTTATTTTAAATGATGTGCTATTATTTTTTTATATCTTTATTTATTTTATGTGGTGCTGAGGATCAAACCCAGTGCCTCACGTATGCGAGGCAAGCGCTCAACCGCTGAGCCATAACCCCAGCCCCTATGCCTTATTCTTTGATATCGTTCAAGGCCCTTTTTCTTTTTGTTAAAACTGTAGCACCTTCTTGCTCATGGCTGACCCACTAAATCATTCATATCTTGCTTCTCAACTGAGATCCTTAGAATTTGGGGAAAAGGAGAATATTTGGTGCCTCTTTAGCCTTTTTCTTTTTTTCACCTTAAACTATTATTATCAATAATGACTGTCCTCTGGACTGAGGAATGTCATACTCTTAAGAACAAAACAATATTTACAAACATTAAAAATTTTTTAAAAATCAAAAGAAACCCTCGTATGAATCTCAAAATGGAGTTGAGTTATTGAGTACCAAAATCTCTCATCTAGCCCAAAGCTATCAGATAGAAATAGGATGCTAGCCACATTATATTTTCTACTAGCTACATTTTTAAAAGTAAAGAAATGTGGAATTTTTTTAATAATATCTAACTATATATCCAAGATGAGATGATTACTTCAATGTGTTATTAATGTACAAAATTACTGAGATATTTTATATTCATCTTTTTCATACCAAGTCTTTGAAATCTAATGTGTATCTGACACAGCATGTCTCAGTTTTAATGAGACACATTTCAAGTGGCTGGTAGCTGCCATACTGGGGCAGCACAGGTTTATGCTACTTCTCTGAAACAAGCTTGTAGCCTCTAGAATACATCCTGTGAGCTCCCACTTTTCATATATTATAGTTACTCTAGTTTCTTTGTATACAGTAGCAACCAAAATAATTAGCACTTAATGAGCATCTACCATGTACGCCAAGCACTGACACCGTGAGCTTTCCAATATTACCTCATATGTTCCTCACAAATACTCTGTGAGGCAGTTAATATCACCTTCATTAAAGCAATGTCAAAGGGATAGAGGAGATTTCAACCCCATCAGCATGACCCAAAGCCAGCATCTTTTCCACTTGGCTACATCTCACTAACCACACCATTCTGACCATACACAAGCCACAACTCATGGTGATACCACCTTCGTCATGGATATAGAAAGAAATGGAGCAGTTAACATGTGCTGGGCACACTCAAGAGGGCACAGCTTGAAGAAGCAGGAGCATCCCTCTTCCACCAGAGTATCTCTCCATTGGCTAAGAAGGTGGACAAAGAAGTAGCAGAGAAGAGA
>CM053411.1:58124903-58214020 GCA_028644305.1 Xerus rutilus
CAAGAGGGCACAGCTTGAAGAAGCAGGAGCATCCCTCTTCCACCAGAGTATCTCTCCATTGGCTAAGAAGGTGGACAAAGAAGTAGCAGAGAAGAGATAACCATGGTTAATTGGAGGGAAGAGATAAAATGTAAATCTTTTATCAAAGGCAAGAATGGAACAAGACAAGCATTTCTCGAAAAAGACTCTGGCTGAGATATCAGCAGAGCTAGAAAGCAAGCTAGAAGGCAAATCTAGAAGGCAAGCCCAGTACAAGTAGCAATGACTTGTAGAAACAACCTCCTGTTTATCTCTGAGGGTGCCAATACAGAAACACAGAAGGAGCCACATGTTTATTCTAAATGTAATGATATCTATACTTAAAAGTGATTTAAAATTAGTTCTAAGATCACTAATAAAGAAGCATTCTGCTGAAATATGGTCTCTGAATTTTCCTCTCAAAGCCACCTATAGAGTAAAAGAGGAGAAAGATAGATGACAGAGATTAAGATTGTGAGAAACTGTATGACCTTGGCCACATCACTTAACTGAGCACTCAGTCTCCCAAGTATTTAAGTGAGAGGGGTGGTCTGGGCTAAAATTCCAAGGCTCTTCAGACTGCCCATTATTCTGAAAACCCAAAGGTGACAAGGTTCAAAGGTACACTTGTGCCACCTAGTGGCCAAATAAGCACACTGACAATACAAATAGATGAGGATGAGAATCAACAAGTTTGAAGAGTTAAAAGGGAATCCATTCAATTAGAGGCCTTAGGAATCCATTCAAAAGCAGCCAAGAGGAAAATAAGGCCTATAGAGGAAATAAATTTGCTGGAAGTCACACAAGGGTTCTGGTTCCTGGTGTACAATATGTATGATGAAAAGAGTGACGACAATAATTATTAAAACTCAATATTTAAAATAGAAATTAAATAGCATGTCACTCTGAGGGCTAACAAAGACTAAGCACCTCCACTAGATAATGAGCACAGATTACTTTTACAATTAAAAAGTTAATCTTATAAGAGTATTTAAAGCATATCTATAATAAGTACCACTTGCTGATACATACATCACATATTTCTTTCTTAAATGATGAGCCTAATAAAATTTCCTTCCCCTTCAGGGTTTCTGGAGAATGAATACTCAGCAGCTTTGTACTTTCAAGCTTCCTTACAGAGTCAATCATTTTGAATTTTTCTGTCACATAAACTAATGGCCAACAGAATAGAATTCTAAAGCCATGATGTGCTCTCCATTCTTTCCTGCCTCATTCCCATGATGCAAATGCAGATGAACTGTTGAATGTGTTTTATTAAACAGGAATGACACAAGTCAAATCCAAGAGTGACTGATATCAATGCTATTTGGTAGTAGCTTTTCCTAAAGTGATACTTGATTCTCATATTTTTAAAAATGTGCACTGCCAACTCTTATAACCAAATTTCTCTCTTACTAAATTCTAAATTCTCCTTCCTGAAAAAGCACAAGTCTTAACTTGTCAGTTTTTCTGTCATGCTAAAGAAATAACTTCCTTAGTGTTTCTCTTTAAACTAAAAGATCAACTACATTTTATAAATACTTTCTCTTAAACTTTAAATTGTTCTTTAATGCCCTTCTCTTATTCTCATCTAGATTTGGTCACCACTGGTTCTTACATTTGCCCATTCTTTCCAGAACATTCACAATGTGTTTACATCTCCTTTCTATGTAAGGCTGTCCTGTTACATATCTCTTCCTATCAGGCTACAAATAATGAGGCAACAGCAATTTTCCACCACCATTACTATTACAGTGCAATAGGCAGGAAAGAAAAGTACCACTACTGCAACATCTATTACTGGTAACTCACTATGGGCTAGTATTATGGTTTGAATATGAGCGTCTGTGTTAATGCAGAAATGTTAGGAGGTGACCAGATTGTGATAGCAATACCCTAATTGGTCCATCCTAGTTTGAATGGACTAGCTGGGTGGTAAGTGTAGGGCATGGCTGAAGGAGGTGGGCCACTAGGGGTATGTCCCTTCCCCCTTTTCTCTGTTTCCTGGCCACCAAGAGCACTGTAGTTTCTCTCTGCCATGTCCTTCCTCCATGATAATCTGTTCACCTCAGATCCAGAGCAATGGCATCAGTCCACCGTAGACTAAATCTCTGAAACTGTAAGCCAAAATAAACCTTTTCTCCTCTAAGTTGTTCTTGCCAGGTATTTTAGTCACAGCAACAAAAAAGTGACTAACATAGCCAGACATATGCTTGTTTTAGTCAGCTTCTTTGTCACTACAACCAAAAGATGTGACAAGAACAATTTTAGAGGAGAAAAGGTTTATTTGGGGCTCATGGTCTCAGCCCACAGATGGCCAGCTCCATTGCTCTGGGCCTGGGGTGAGGCTAATCATTGTGACAGAAGAAAGCAGCTCAGGACATGGTCATCAGGAAGCAAAACACCAAAGGCACACTCCCAGTGACTTACCTCCTTTAGCCACACCCTACCTGCCTACAGTTACCACCCAGTTAACCCATTCAAGTGGATTAACACACTGATTGGGTTAAGGCTGTCATAACCCAATAACTTCACCTCTAAACATTGTTGTACTGTCTCACACATAAGCTTTTGGAGGATATCACATCTAAACCACAACAATGCTAAACTATTTCCATGCATTTTCTCTACTTTTTGCAGCAGTAAACTGACATAGGGATAGTAATCCCCATTTTACAAAAGCTCAGAAAGATTTGCTTACCTTATGCTCCTTGGGGTTCCTAGAATTCAGAACCTGATCTAAGGAAGCAAAGCTTTTCCCTCCCCATCATACTTTAATCACAGCTACAGCCCAGATGTTATCACAGTGCTTGAATTTCTGGCAGTTATGCAAGTTAGACCTCAGGAGTTTCATTTTTCATTGCTTATCAATATGAGAAAGAAGGAACAAAAAAGAAATGCTTTTTTCTGTATATATTATTCACATATGTTCATCCTGTCTTCTCCACTGGAATATGAGACCCACATCCTTGAGTCTTCCCACCACAAATAATACAAATGCACAAGAGAAACTATCTAACTCCATTTCAAATAAAAATATTGTCTTAGAAGGGCGTGGTGGCTCAAGCCTGTAATCCCAGCACTTAGGGAGGCTGAGAAAGGAGAATCGCGAGTTCAAAGCCAGCCTCAGCAACGGCGAGGTGCTAAGCAACTCAGTGAGACCCTGTCTCTACATAAAACACAAAATAGGGCTGGGGATGTGGCTCAGTGGTCGAGTGCCCCTGAGTTCAATCCTCGGTACCAAAATATATATATATATATATATATTGTCTTTCAAAACGAAAATGAAAGAATGTTTACCCCTATATTAACCAGGATGATTACAATCATGGAGAACTATATTACAGAAATCTGATCTCCTATGTATCAACAGACTGGAAAGGACAGCCTTGTTTCATCTGTAATTCCCTGGACTCAAGAAGACTTACTATCATGTGCTAGATGGTTCCAAACCATCAATCTTCCATCTTCATTTAGCTTCTGATGAGAGCCCTGATGGCTCTTCATTAAAGAAAAAAGTACAAACCTGTTAGTACGGTATTCTGGGCTCTCTAAACCTGGCCCCAACAAAATATGTCATTACTTACTAACATGATATCTTCAAGAGGTAAAACAGTAAAGAGGCTGAGAGAAAAGCTCTGAGAAAAAAAAAACTAGAACATCCAGGTTGAAATCTCACCGCTAGCCCCCACCCCCATATGCTGTGGGATTTGGGACAAATTTCTTAGCCCTGTATTTCCTCATCTGTGAAATGAGAGTAAAACAATAAATACCTCAATGGTTGTGCAGAGGATTTAAAAATATATGCAAAATGCTTACAGAACAGTGCCTGGAATTCAGCAAATATTAACATCAGTAGCTATAATTATTATCATTAAATAAAATATGAACAGTCAAATCCTTTAGTTACCAAGAAACATTGCTCTTTATATGGTTGGTATTTACATCTGGTAGTCTCCTTTCCTGGAACACATTTTCTCATTTTTTCCAATCCTAACCATTCCTCCTGGTCCACATCAATACTCACTTCCTCCATCAAACTTTTCATTCATCAGACTCATCATTCACATTCTCTTTCATTACTAGGCACCCAAAGCATGTTGTTTCTTTACTCTTACCCTTGGTTAGCCACATTATTCACCTCCTTTCTCCATTTAACTCATAAACCACAGGACAGTAAGATTCATGTCTTAGCATAATTTTTTGGCATGCTTCTCAATACCTTAAAAATGACTTATAAATACTTCACACATACTAGCTTAGACTATAGATGCTTAATAAACACAAATACATATTATAATATTAAGGCTTTCATCTTCCTTCCAGTCTCATTTGAAACATTATTCCTTGTTTTGGAGCTAAGACCTTCCTTCATCCCTTCTCCTCATTCCACTCTCTACTAGAATGATATTCCAGAGTCTTCTTCCCCTTTCTCTTTATAACATTCAGTCTCTCCACTGTATTCATTCTCTTCTTTATCCACTAGAGTCTTCCATTTCTGTCTTCTACCAAATAAGTTTCTGGTATCTTGAGAAGCTCTCCTGGATTCTTTGGCCCCTCTGAGTTCAACACTCTCCCTTTGGCTCCCGTCTCTTGGTATGCTCCTAATGCTCCTAAGTCAACAGTCTACAGTCTGTTTCCTAACCTACCACTTACTTGTTACTTTCCAGAATCTGTTTTTGAAGGTCATTAGTGAGCTCAAATCCACAAATCTCTTCTTGGCCCCTCTGGACTTCATCACTACATGTAACATCACTCACTGACACATGTTCTTCCTTTAGTTTCCACAAACCTCTTCCTTGACCAAGACTCTGTTGTATTCTGTTTGATTCATATTTCACTGGTGACTTATGCTGCCTGATGTTTTCTTCCAACACAGTTTTCTATGAGGAACTTGTTCACTTTCAGGGCTTCAACTCACTTCCACAGAAAGCCCCATCTGCATGCTCCATTCTTACCTCACCATGGAGCTTCATTCCATAGAGCTTTTATCTCCAGTGGGCTACCAGCTATCTCTGCTTAGACACAACACCATCTCCTCATATTCACCAATCAAAATCATATTGCCTTCCCTCAAAAGGTATTTCCCTCCTTCCTAAATTCCCCATAACTATCCATAGAGATATTTTGTTGCTGGGCATGTAGTTCAGTGATAGAATATGTGCTTCAGCATGCACAAGGCCTTTAGTTTGATCCCCAGCACCACACACACATATACAAAAAAGATATTTTCCTTTTTAATTCGATATCCTTTCTGATTCCAAGGTCTACAACAATCCTGCCAGCTCAATGCCAAACCCAGAAATTTCTTCTTTATAAAAAGGCTTCAACCAGTTCTATCTTTTTCATACTCACTGCTAAAAACTTACCAGTACTCCCTTATGACATTCATTCCGTAAACTTCCTATAATACCACTTTAATCACATCACTTTTATTCAAAACTACAATAGACTCCCATATCCAATGAGTTAGATAACCCTGAAGCAAGGCATTTAAGGCCCTCTGCAAACTAGTTTTATCCATATTATTTCCCAACATAAACTCTCTGCTATCTGCTAATAGGCTGATATAGCCTAAATTAATCCCACACTCAAGTTTGGTACACAACAGGCACTGGGTAATGCTTTCTTAGGCAACCACATGATATACTATTCAAACTGCAACATTTTTGAAAGTGAATTGGAACACTAAAACACAATTTAGATTTTTTTAATCCTTTTGTTTTTAGATGTTAATGGACCTTTATTTTATTCATTTATTTATATGGGGTGCTGAGAATCGAACCCAGTGCCTCATACATGCTAGGCAAGCATTCTACCACTGAACCACAACCCAGCCCCAAAATTATTTTTTAAAAGCTTATTTATTGACCAACCAATTGTTGCTCAGCAAAATATTAGAGCACTTGTAAGATCAATCTAATCGTAAACCGTTTTCAAAAATAAAATTACTTGCTGGGCACGGTGGTACACACATGTAATCCCAGTACTTTGGGAGCCTGAGACAGGAAAATCATGAGTTCAAAGCCAGCCTCAGCAACAATGAGGCACTAAGCAACTCAGTGAAACCCTTTCTCAAAATAAAACAAATAGGGCTAGGGATGTGGCTCAGTGGTTGAGTACCCCTGAGTTCAATCCCTGGTAACAAAAAAATTTTAAAATAAAAAATAAAAATAAAATAAAATAATTAGCTGAACAGTAAAAATATATTAAATTTTCTATTTTGAAGCATCTGATGTCACTAATACAAAACCGGCAAGTTCAACTGTTTACAGAGTACTTTTGCTAAGGAGATCTAGTCAATTAACAGCTATGACCTCGTATTTTATACACACGAGAAAAAATTGGTACTGACCAATTTTCTAAACTAATTTCACTCATTTTCATTTTTACTATATAAAAAAATCAAACACTAAAGAATGACAGGAACATTTACCTCTTACAGCTGTATGTTAGTTACACTGTCATTTTTTGGACATGGCCTTCTTAAAATCAAACAAAAAAATCATACAAACATTGACATAAATATTACTGTTTCTTTCACAGATTAGTCTTTTGGTTTTCATGTGTCAGTGATATCACTACAAATCCTGAGGTGGACAGTAAACGTCATCTACACTGTGTGCAATTACACTCATTCATTAACTCTTTTGACAAACATAAATTGAGTTTTTTTCCCGTTGGTACTGGGGATTGAACCCAGGGCCTCGTGCACGCTGGGCAAATACTCTACTACTGAGCCACGCCCCCAGCCCTTTTTATATTATTTCATGATAGGATCTCATTAAGTTACCCAGGCTAGTCAGACACGGCGATGCGCACCTGTAATCCTAGCAGCTTAAGAGGCTGAGGCAGGAGAATCATGAGTTCAAAGCCAGCCTCACCAACAGTGAGGTGCTAAGCAACTCAGTGAGACTCTGTCTCTAAATAAAATACAAAATAGGGCTGGGGATGTGGCTCAGTGGCCAAGTGCCCCTGAGTTCAATCCCCGGTACCAAAAAGAAAGTTACCCCAAGCTGGCCTTGAACTTGTGATCCTCCTGCCTCAGCCTCCTGAGTAGTTGGGATTACAGGTGTGTGCCACCATGCCTGAGTTTTTATTCTAAAATTGTACATTTTTTGGTTGATTGGTTTTTGGAGATTGCCATCAAAAGAGTTTATTATAAACTATAAAAAATTACCAAACAACCAAACTCAGTAACAGAATTCAGACTACTCTTCATATGCTTTATTTGCAGCAGAATTGTTCTACCTCTCTTCCTGTGTTAGCCAACTTTTTGTCATTATGACCAAAATATCTGACAGAAACAATTTAGAGGAGGAAAGATTTATTTTTGACTCATGGTTTCAGTCCATGATCAACTGACTCCTAGGGAGAAATATCAAGGCAGAAGAGTGTGGTGAGGAAAGCTGCTCAGTTCATGGCAGCAGGGAAGCAGATAGAGAAAGGAAGGGGCCAGGGACAAGTTACAGTCCCCAGGGGGATGCTCTCAGTGACCTATTTCCCCCTACCATGGCCTACACTTGCCTACAGTTTCTACCTCTCTTAGTCCATTCAAATTATTAATCCACAAATGGATTAATCCACTCATGATCCAATCAGTTCCCAAATGCCCCACCTTTGGACATTGCTGCATTGGGCACCAAGTCTTCAACACATGAACTTCTGGGGGACACTACAGATCCCAAACTTAACATGTCCCCTTATATCAAGCCTGAGTTCCTAAATTTCCCACTAATCCTGCCAGCTGGCAGCCAGGCAACTTCATGCACCTCCCAGACTGCAGAATCACAGTCTGGTGTAGACTATAGGGCTCATAGAGTCATTAGCTCAAATATCTGTCCCACCACTACTGAAGACCTGAAGGAGCTGGGTATCCTTAACTACTTGAAGCAAACAGTTGGTTTTACCAGCAAGCAACCCGCATACTGTCCTTAGAAAAGGGTAAGGGAGAAAACAGGCTCTTACTTCTCATTCTTTTTTTTCTTTTTTTTTTTTAATTTTTTCTAGTTGTAGATGGACACAATGTCTTTATTTTATTGCTTTGTATGTGGTGCTGAGGATCGAACCCAGGGCCTCTCGCATGCGAGGCAAGCGCTCTACCGCTGAGCTACAATCCCAGCCCCTTACTTCTCATTCTTCAGATTTGAGCACATTGTAGTGAGAGCTCTGTTCACTGAACACTCACGAAGCACAGTACTAGATGAGACTATGGCAGAAAATGGAAGAACAAAATGGATGCCTAGGAAAACTCATCCCATGATTCTTTTTTTTTTTTAATTGTTTTAGTTGCAGGTGGACACAATATCTTTATTTTATTTATTTATTTTTATTGGTGCTGAGAATCAAACCCAGTGCCTCACACATGCTAGGCAAGTGCTCTACCACTGAGCCACAACCCCAGCCCCCATCCCATCTTCTTTCAACCACTCAGAATAGTACTTCATTCAAAAAGGAAAAGTCTGGAACAAATAATAAACTGGATGGCTACCAGGATAACAGGCCAACATCGAGATAGTCACAGATGTTTAGTCAACTTTCAAATCCACTGCTAGTAATATCATATAACCTTACAAAGATGAGTAACCAGTTGATCGAGTAGTGGAGTTAAGGAAAATAAGTTTTAAAAGAAAAGAAGGACTGACAAAAGAAGAGGAGAAATGTGCATTGAGTTGGGATGGAAAATTCATAGGAAGTAACATTCTACTTTTTCAATACTATCGATTTATGTTTTAATTATGGTCCTGTGTCCAAGAAATCCTGTCTGGGAGATTTGATTGGATGTCCCTCCCACTTTCTTTAGTTTCAAACACACCCCAAAACGCCAAATCTAAGCTTGAATTTTAGAAGTTTCAGAAGTCGCTTGGGAAAATGAGAAGTAGGTGGCACACATCTTCCGGTTCTCTAACAAAAGCACCACAGACAACACATTTAGCTTTGCAGCCCATTCTGTTGTAAGATCAAACATTTTTATATCAAAGCCATTCAAAAACCTCTCTCAGTTTGCCTAAATTGTGTTATTAAACCTAATTGTTTGGATACATCTGAAAAAAGAAGAGAAAATTTCTTTCTTTTTTTTTAATATTTTTTTTTAGTTGTTGATGGATCTTTATTTTATTCATTTATCAATTGTATGTGGTGCCGAGGATCAAACCCAGTGCTTCGCGCATGCTAGGCAAGCGCTCTACCACTGAGCTACAGCCCAGCCCAAGAACAGAGAACTTCTTAAATTCCATTTTCTATCTCCCTTCATTGTGGGCTTAAAGGAGACAACATGGCACAGAGGAATGCTCCTTCTTCAGAGAGAGTTCCAACTGGATCACACACTAAAGTAAGTGCGTGGTGTTTGAGTGTGTCTGTAGTAGCTCTCTACAACTGCAGCATCAAATGCCTGCATATTTTGGCATGACTTACCGTCTGCTTGAATTGGATCCATATGACAGGCTGTAAAATATCCTCACGTAACATCTGTTTGTACTGTGATTCTGCTTTGTGCCATTGTAATTTCTTAGTCTAAATAATTAGTCTTGAATTATATAATGAAGCCATCAAGCCTTGTCAAGTCCTCCCTTGCAATTTCCCTCACACCATCCTTCCTTCCTAGTGCTCCTCCCACACCATTAACTGTCATGGCCCAAACTAGACTATTACATTGCCTCCCAACTCTATCTACACCTACTATGTCCCACAACAAGTGTTGCCAGTCCTGAATTACCTCCTTGCATGCCCCATTGCTTCATTTAAAGCAAGGCCTCAAACAAGTCTACCCTTTAGTGGCTCTCTATCTGCCAAAGAAAAGGCCAGTTTAGCATCACATTTAAGACCCGTCATAAACTGGGCCCACTCTAGCATTCATACTGTCACTGCTCCATTTCCTCTCACTCTGAAAATCCAGCCTATCCACTAACAACTCTGCTCCCTTACACGCATGTGTGTGCACACACACTTTCTGTTTGCAGGTTTCCCCTGCCTGGCGTGCCCTCACACTGACCTTCCTTTACCTGTTACTACTTGTCTTTTACCAAAGCCAAAGTCAGCATCTTCACTTCACTGTCTGAGAATGGTACAAATGTTCTCTTTGGCCTTTCTATAAAAATTACTGCTTTACAAATGACCCAATGGGTATTTCTTTGACATGTCACAGTGTTAGTCTGGTCTGTGTTTGTTTCACTAGATTGTACCTGAGGGTACAAACTGGACCACCCAGTGACCAGCTGCTACTTCTTCATCCTTCAGTTTGGTACTAGACACACAGCAATGAGTATATATTTGACTAAATAAGCAGTTAAAGATGTTGTTTGTTTTCCCATTCAACAAATATTTATTAACTACCACATATGTGCAAGGCTCTGTTACAGGCACTATGTAAATAGAAATGAACCATACATGTGAAAATCCTTGGCTTTGTGGAACTTACATTCTAGATGAAGAAAAACAATAATTTTTATTTTTAAAAAATGTAAGCTATATATAACATTGGAAGGTACTAAGAGCTACAGAGAAAAATTAAAGTGGGGAAGGAAAATCAGGGATCTAAGGTAGGAATGTGATTTTAAATAGAATGAGCACAGAAAGCCTAAGAAAGTGACATGAGCAATGACTTATATGAGGTAAGGAAACAAAGTATGGATGTCTGGAAGAACAACATTCTAGGCAGAGGGACAGCAGGTGCTAAGATTCTGAGGCAGGACTATATCTGGTCTATTCAGAGAGAACAAAGAGGAACATGGGAAAAAGAAGGGGAGGAATAGGAGGAAAGAGGGAGAAAAAAAGAATAGGAGCTTTACTGGGAAAAGCCTTGAGAGACATTAAAGCACTTGGACATCCATCGCTAGTGCAATACAGCACTAGTGATACATCTGACCTGAGCCTGAAAGGATTCACTTGGATGTTCACTAAGAATAGACAGATGAGGACAAGAAAAGAGGCAAGGAGACCTGTAAAGGAAGTTACGTAATTAATCAGGTGAGTCAACGAGGATGTGGACCAGGGCAGTGGCAGGGGCTAAAAAGTACTCTGGGCGTATTTTCAAGGTAGATGTGCTAGGATTTGCTGATGGACAGCATAGGGGTCACAAGGAAAAGAAGAATCAAGGATTGCTTCAAGGCAGGATGAGGCTGCTGCTACAAGAGTGGGGATAAACTTGGGAGGAATAGGTTTTGGGAGGCGGGAAACATTTCAGATATTAGAAATGCTAAGTTAGAGTAATGAGTGGGCAGATTAAGGAAGTAGATATAGGAATCTAAAGTTCAGGAGAGAAGACAGGACTGAAAATAAAATTTGGAGAGCTGTCAGGGAGTTGTCAGTTACAGATGGTATTTAAAGCTATGGGACTAGATTGGAGCTCGAGAGAACAATTCATCTGTGAATTGCCTGTCACTGATGGAACTGAAACTACAGCAGGCCAAGAGAGGGAACTCATTTTCCTCACTCACACAGAAGCTGTGATTAGCTAAACTTTGGAGAGAGGCAACTAAGATAAGCAGGATAGTTTTCTGGAAAAGTTTTTAAAAAAAAATTTTTTTTTTCTGGCACTAGGGATTGGACCCAGGGCCTTGGATCTGCTGGGTAAGCACTCTACCACTAAGCTACATCCCTAACCATGGAAAAATAAACTTTTAATAATATTGATTTGAGCTAGTTCTATTTTCTACAAAAACAAAACAAAACAATAACAAAAAAAACCCATAATGTGGTAAACAAGTTAGAGCAGTTTCTCGACCATGGTACTACGGACATAGCCCCAAAAATTCTTTACTCTGGGGGGCTGTGCTGTGCATTATGAGATGTTTAGCACCATCCCTGGTCTCCACCTACTAGAAGCCAGTAAGAAGCACACACTCGTAATCCCGTGTTGTGAAAACCAACTGTCCCCAGATGTTGTCAAATGCCTTTTGGGAGGACAACAAAATCATCCCCAGTTGAGAGCCACTGAGTTAGAGCAAGTTGTCAACAAAAACTAACTCCTACGTATGATGTAAGCATCAAAATCACCCACTAATAGCTGCTGCTATCCAGTGCTTACACCCATCATACTCTCTTCTCCTGCTATTTTACTAGCTGCCTGAAATGGAAGTTTCTAATTATATTCACTAGTTGGAGTGAGGAAAATAAGCAATTACATCAATCTGCCATAAAAAATGAACTGCTGGGGCTGGGAGTGTAGCTCAGTGGTAAAGTGCTTGCCTCATATGTATGAGGTCCTAGGGTCCATCCCCAGCATCACACATACACTGCACTTGTGATTTTTTCCAGTGTAAAAGAGACATCCTAAGTCTACCCTCTTTTAAAATGAACATTTCTGCCCACTCACATTCACAGCAACACTTTAAGAACCAAAAGGCGAAAACCACATGTCCAACAGGTAAATGGATAAACAAAATGCAGTACACACACGGAATGGAACCGCATGAGGCATCACGAAAGGAAAGAGGCTCTGACACGCTGCAACATGGACAAGTCTCAAGGACATTGTGCTCAGTTAAATAAACCAGTCACAGAAAGACAACTACTGTGTGGTAGTTCTGCTTTTATAAGGTACATAAAGTAGTTAAATTCATGAGACCAAAAGTAAGTGGTGGTTTCCCAGCTGGAGGAAGGAAAGTGGGAAGCTACTATTCAAGGGATATAGAGTTTCAATTTTAAAAGATGAAAAGGTTCTGGGGAGACATAAAAAACTCAAAAAACTTAACACTAAAAAACCAAATAAACCAATCAATAAACGGGCAAAAGAACTGAACAGACATTTCATAGAAGAAGAAATAGGATCAGTCAACAAATATATGAAAAAATGTTCAACATCACTAGCAATTATAAAAATGCAAATGAAAACTACAGATTCCAGGGCTGGGGTTGTGGCTCAGTGGTGGAGTGCTTGTGTTTATGTGTGAGGCACTGGGTTCTATTCTCAGCACCGCATATAAATAAAAAAAAAAAAAGTCCACTGACAACTAAAAAATATTAAAAAAAAAAAAACTACACAGATTCCATCTCACTCCAGTCAGAATGGCAATTATCAAGAATACAAGCAACAATAAATATTGGCAAGAATGTGGGGGGGAAAGGTACACTCTCACATTGCTGGTGGAACTGCAAATTGGTGCAACCACTCTGGAAAGCAGTCTGGAGATTCCTTAGAAAACTTGGAACGGAACCACCATTTGACCCAGTCATCCTACTCCTAGGTTTATACTCCAAAGACTTAAAATCAGCATACCATAGTGATGTGGCCACATCATTGTTTATAACAGCTCAATTCACAATAGCTAGGCTATGGAACCAACCTAGGTGTCCTTCAACAGATGAATAGATAAAGAAACTGTGGTATATATACACAATGGAATATTACTCTGCCATAAAAAAGAAATGACATTTATGGCATTTGCTGGTAAATGGATGGAACTGGAGACTATCATGTTAAGTGAAATAAGCCAATCTCCAAAAACCAAAGACTGAATATTCTCTCTGATATTCAGGTGCCAACTCACAATAGGTGGGGATGGGGTGTGGGGGTGTCACCAGATTGGACGGGGGAATGGGGGGAAGGAAGGGTGGGTGAGAAAGATAGCAGAATGAATCAGACATAATTTTCCTATGTTTATATATGAATACACAACCAGTTTAACTCCACATCGTGTACAAACACAAAAATGAGAAGTTACACTCCATGTATGTATGATATGTCAAAACACATTCTACTGTCAGGTATAACTACAAAGAACAAATTAAAAAAACAGGTTCTGGAAACTGGTTGTCCAATAATATGAACGTACTTAACACCACTGAATTGTACATCCAGAATACACTAAGATGGTAAATTATATGCTATTTTACTACAGTGAAAGAAAAGTGTCAGTGCTGAAGTCAAAATCATGTGGATTTAAATACTGGCAGAATGCCGAAAGAGGTACTTGGCTCATAGTAAGTACTCAGTAGTCGTTAGTAGCTAATTATAAATAAGTACTTGAACTAGAATTATACCAAGTTAGTGTGCTAGCTTGTCAGGAGTCATGATTGACAGTTACATGTGCCTTTAACTGATGAAGTGAGAAAACAACTACAAATAAAGTTTGGTAGAAAAAAATGACTTTCTGATAATAAAATCATTTTTACTAACTGAATATCATTAAGTATAAAATAAGATTAATCTCATTCCATTAAAATCAGGCCCTCTCCTATGAATTTATCATGTCACTTACTTTAAAGATCTAGACCCTTTTTGTATTAGTTTTTCAAACCTTAAAAAAATTTTAAGCATTCATAATGTATTTATATACACATGTGAGCCCCTGAAATTATCAATAATTCATTCTATATGTTGGCCTATTTATATAGAGATTTTTCTTTCATTACTGACTTCAGTAATTGCTTATGAAGTCTGTTTTGACTCTCATTCATTTTCTTCTTTGAATAGGTGCTCAAAATGGTGCAATTTTTTGGAGGTGGTGGGGTACCAGGGATTGAACTCAGAGGCACTCGACCACTGAGCCAATATCCCCAGCCCTAGACACAGGGTCTCACTGAGTTGCTTAGTGCCTTGCTGTTGCTGAGGCTGGCTTTGAACTCGCGCTTCTCCTATCTCAGGCTCCCAAAGTGCTGGGATTACAGGCATGCACCACCATGCCTGGCAAAATGCTGTAATTTTAATAGCTGCAGCAGAGGTAAAGACAGATAAGAGAAAAATTAACAACAGAAAAGCTAAAGCAACAGAAATAAGAGAAAACCCATTGTCCACTATTGGTTTCAAGCAAGAGGTAGATTAGAGTCTAAGTTCCTAGGTCTCCAGGATACGCTCACCAGTCATTAGGATAGAAACTGGTCTCACTCAGAGGAACCGTGCACTGACCGCAGCTGGGCTTCTCACCTGCATGGGATTAATCTTCACTGAGCGCTCAAAGCACTCCACACATTCTTGAAACTCCTTGTTCCGAAGATGAAGGAGGGCTTTGGAGCGCTGGGCCCGAGCACTGCGGTGCCGGGACAATTCCCAGGCTTTGTCATAGCAGGAGTGGTCTCGAAGGACATCTCCAAGCAAACAATATAAACTTGGTGTTTCTTTTTTCTCCAGCTCTTGCCTGAGGATTTCTTCTGCCTGAAACAACAACAGAAATAATAAAAGTGCTTCATTGTGACTGCTATTTTTACCATATATACATCCTCTATTCCATATGATTCAAATTTTATTTTTGACATTTGAGATTACTTGCTTATTCCAGGCATCTAGGTAGGACACAGGCTGCATAAGAGATACCCAATGGAAAATAAATACGGTACAAGTAAAAGAGGATCAAGGGGGAAGAGGTGAGTCCCGACTTCCTGACCTTCTGAAATCCCAAAGAAAGGCACCCAGGAGAGGCTCACTTCATGATATCAGGGGGGCCTAATCAGCCCTTTTTCCTTTCTACAGTTGTGTCACCACTGTGACGATTTATTAAGAGCAGTGCTTTTAATTTACCTCTACCCAACAGCAATGAAATATGTGTTTCTTTTCTTAAAATGTTATGCTCAGGAAGCCTGGAATTGCTAAGAAATTTATGAAAGGCGGCAGAGGATACAATTCAACAGGCATTGCTAACCACCTACCTCTTAAACCACATCTTACCTCACAAACTTGCCAACACAGGAGCTATCTAATTCCAGACAATCCATTCACTTTAGACGTTAAAAATCATCCTGCATACACTGCATGGGCTCAAGTGCCATTCCCACAGGTCCACAGTTCAGAGCCACCTCATCACTCAAGCTAGTTCTATGCTCGTCGCCACTAGTCCACCACTTCCTACACCCATGTCTGCCATGCTGTTTCTGATCAATTTCAACAGACAGCAAGAAGCATGAGAGTAACCCTACTATGCATCTTCACACACAAACAATACCTTCAAACAGCAGTAGTAGCACCAAAGATGCTAAGACTGCCAAGTGGGTGCAGAGACTGAGCAAAGCTATCCTTGAGTAATCTGAAAGCTAATATGTTAGATTTTTTTCTACATTGAACATATACATAATTCTTAAGCTGTCTAATTTTTTAGAAATCTTTTAAAGGAGGGATGTGCTTCTAAAGTGTCTCTGGATGCTAGTTCTGCTGCATCTGTGACATAGTGTGGATAATGTAGGCTTCCATGCCTAGTAGGAAAGTAGAATCAGAACTTATAAAAGGGTTTCTAAGGAAAAATAATAAAAGAGTTTCTAAGTCCCAAATAGCCAAAACAAACATGAGGTTTTAGATTAAAATGCATGTAATTCTTCTATCCACAAATAATATAACAGTTAATATATCTATCCATAACTCCAGTAAGGTCAGCCATAAACAGATGCATTTAACCAAAATTATGTACAACAAATTGTGGCAACCACAGAATTTCTACTGAAATGGTCTCAAAGTGTGGTTGAAGGAATTTCTCTTGATGGCATGGCACTGAAACTTGGTATTCACACCACCTCAGAAATTATGAAGGCAAATTCATTTAACGTATTTCTTTCCACTTCGGCCAGTTACAGTGGATTATATGGTCTACAATTAAATAATGACCATTATAGTAACTTGGTATAGAAGTGACTGCAGGCAAAAGTACCCCTGGAGAAAAATGGAAATTTGTGAGTGGTGTTTAATCTGACTGGGCTGGAACACAGCAAGTATGCAATGATCACAAAGGGGCACAACGCTGGAAGTCCTTGGTATCTAGTCACAAAAGAATTCTTGAATTATCATAATGCACCTACCCAACACAAGGTTTTTCGCACCAACTGATGGGACCCAGAAGGGAACATAACAATTGTGAGGTAAGTTGTCTGCTTCCAAGTTCACGAGACAGCTCAAAGAAAAAAAATAAATGAGCCTCAGCATTTTAATTCCTCAAGGTTAGAGAACCAGGGAATTTCTAATGATAACCTCAAAGAACTTACTTTACCTTATTGCTGACTAGGCAGCACAGCCAAAATCAAACATTGGTAGATACTGCTCCTGCAGAATTGCAGAAGGGTAATGTAGGGTGAATTCAGTTTTGTTAGTTCTATGTGAAAGGTATTTGACTGGGTTAATTGAATATGTGTTAGTCTGTTTGATTTCTTCTACTGGCTTTCATCTATACATCATTTTATTATTATTGAGTGATTGTTGTAGATGGGCTTGTGACTATGATTAAAGTGGTGACACTGTGTGGCTTTTAAAGCCGGGTGATTCATGTGAGTAGTCCTACTGTCCTGAGGTCACTATACTTTGAAAAAATAAGCTAATTCATGAGGAAAAATCACATGGAGTGAGGCTCTGAGATCAGATGAGGAGACAGAGTTACCCAGCCAGTCCCCAGGTGTCCCATTCCCTGTGGTCCTCACACCAGCCACCATTGGATTGCAAATGTACAAGCTCCCAAGCCACCGTCTAATCAAGCCCTTCCTGAATTCCTGATCACAGAAATCATGAGAGAGACAATGACTGCTGTTGTTTTAAGCCACTACATTTCCAGCAGGCTTGGTACACAGTGATAGGAACTGCATGTTTTTGGTTTTTTTTAAAATATTTTTTTAGCTGTAGATGGACATAATGTCTTTATTTTATTGCTTTGTATGTGGTGCTGAGGATCGAACCCAGGGCCTCACGCATGTGAGGCAAGTGCTCTACCGCTGAGCTACAATCCCAGCCCCAGGAACTGCATGTTTTTTAATCCAAGAGTGTAAATGTACTTCATCATGGCCAGAAGCTAAAGAAGACACACTGATTATGAAGGAACTAGACCCAAGAATTTAAATTTGGGATAATTCAGCTAACAGAACCCCGCAAATTCTACTGAGTGTTCTATACCAGCAGAGGTACCCCTGTCCTATCCGATAATACTAAAGCTACCTTGCTTAAGACACTACAATGACTTCATGTTTCCATTCCTCATTGTCTCCAGACATACACATAATCTTACAAAAAGAACTGTAAGATATTGTTAATTTATAGAGGAAAAACCTTGGGATCAAGTGGTGAAAGAGATTCTAAGAGTGCTAAGCCAGAGAAAAATGGGGTCATAATTTAAATCAGGCTGAATTTAGATACCAGATAGTTTTGATTCACAGCACTAACTCAAGCAGCTGGGGATGGTTCTAAATTATCTGCTCAACTGCTTGACTAAAAAAACATGGACTCAAATGTGGCCAAAACTAAACAAAGTTGAGATACCAGAAATTCCTTGGTGTAATGTGAAGGAAAGAATCCAACCACTTAGAAGGCAAAGGCTGTTGTTAATTTACCATTTTCAACCTGCTCACCCGCCCCTGACTCTGTCCCCCCTACAGGGCCTAAGGAATACTTCCTTCACTTTGGCTTTGAGAAATACATTGCACTGGGAGACACTGCATACATGAAGAGTGCCACAGTAAATGTCCTGTGTAAGGAGGGGAAAAGTTTGGAGGGTCTCCTGTTGACTTCAACAGGGATTAGAACCCAGGGTGATAAAGACTTGGTGATACTCTGAACCCCTAGAGCAATAGGCACAGCCAGAGTAATGATTGGAATGGTTGAATTAGCATGGAGTTTAAGTGGTGACCAATCTTGAAACTTTAGGACCAAATCAGATGAGCAGCCAACTAAGTTCAAACTTGATCTGAACATGTAACGGTAAAAATAATAATAATAACAACAACAACAACCACCACCACCACCACCTAGGTTTGGAGACCAGATGCCCTAGTTTCCATGCTAGGACACTGTCTCTCACCCAATTCCTATTCCTAGGTCACTGTACAGTCTTAAAGCCTCTAAATAAAAGTAAAGGAGAAGCCAATGCCACTTAGAAAGGACACTGCAATAACATAACAAGTATATAGGTAATTTCTCTCTGGTCTTCTCCAAAATAGTAAATATAACTATTTACCAGTTATTTGTATCCTGGGGAGAAAGAAATAGTTCATCTTTTAGAGTCAGCTGTTAGTTGATGCTAATCCTTTGAGACCCAGAACATAACTGTGATGAGTGCTCTGGTTTAAAGCACTCAGTCATCCCACAGTAGGCCTCCTAAATCTCCAAGCCCACTCAGTGGTTACTTCCTTAGTTCCTGTGCACAGTGAATTAGACATAGTAAGTGAGCAGCCAGCAAAGTCCCTCTTAAGTGCTACTGCAGCAGACAGCCAAGTCAAAGTCCCTGAAGCTTTCCTTCCCCTTTAAAAAAAAGTAAATCCAAAGCCATACTGCATATTTATATAAGCCACAGAGATTTATTTGTGCCACTATCAAAAACTTGAAAAAGACTAGGAAGTGGTTTGGAGAGGTCTGAGTAGTTTGAACTACTCATCTAATCTGAGAATACACATGGGGCCTGGAAAACATCATGGATTATTACAAACTTAATACAGAGGTGACTCAAATTATAGCTACTATCCAAGATATGATCTCTCTACTGGAGATGCTGACGCTTGGGAGGCAGGAACCAATACAGCAAATATACTTTCTCTATCCATATCCAGATAACCCAAGATCCAGTGGGCTTTCCCCAGCACAGAAAAAAGTACCCTTGCCTCATCTTGCCTCAGAATTACACGGACTTTATGCTATAATTTAGTTTGCAAGGGGTTTGAATATCTCACTATCCCATTAAGACAGACCTCACTGGTCGATGACTTTTAGGACGCCATGCTAATAAAATTCAAGAAACCAAGATAATAAACTGTGTCAACATCAGCCAAAAACCAAATGGAAGAAATCATATGCTTGACATCATGGTTATTATTAGGAAAATGTTCAATTTATAAAAATTCATTTAACACAGTACCACTAAGGAACTCATCTATTAAGTAAAGCAAGGCCTGTTTTAAAAGGAAGGGGGGTTAAATCTTATTTGCTCTAAGGATAGCTCCATATAGAAATCATTTTGAGAAACATTTTAACTATGTAACACAATCTGCAAAACACTGCCTGCTAGTGTTTATTTGCCACTTTGCAAATAAGAAAACTTTGGAGTTAAAGGGCTAAACCTTGCACAGGCATATGTGCTGGATTATGCCAAGTCAACTTATTTAACGTGGAAAATATGTTTTCTGAAATCCCTTTTCCCTCTGATTTCACGTTAGTGTTGGCCAGAGGGGAACTTGGGGATCTGAAAAGCAGAAGTAAAGCAATAGCCTTTACACAGTAAAGTTGCCATGGTTAAATAAGATGTCACACAAGAAGCCAAGGAGTCCTGCAGTCCCCAGCTTGTCCTTGTTTTATGTGTCCACCTTGCCTTTCCAATTGCTGGCTCTGCTGATCAAGATCAACTGCAGGTCCCCGTTAGGCTTCTGATGTGGGACTAGGGTGCTGCTTCATACAAAGACGCCACAAGCTTCCCCTTCATAGGCCCATTTGAATAGCTGGAAGTGCTTGGCTTCTCACATTTCCCTGTAAATTCTGACTTATCCACTTGCCCCAGTACTTCCAATGAATTGGTAAATGACCTTCCCACGATCCTCTGACTCCTTACACACCTTCATTTTCCCAGTTCTCACATTTGTGTAAGATCTAATGCCTTCAGGAAATTTTCCCCAAAATATTCTAAGTGAGTATACTTCCTTAAATAAAGCAATCCTGAGTGATTTAATCTTTATTTTTTAAAATTTTATCTTTTAAACTCCATGTGTGTCCTTCCATTTGATTTGTAGGTTAGTTTTTATCCAAATCATTATTAAATGCATTCTGTCAATCCCTACAATAATTCTGAGAAGTAGATATATTCATGTGCCCATTTTTGAGATAAGAAATGCTTAGATTTCTTAGTTGATCAGCCCCAAACCAAAAGGCACTAAGAGGAAAAGCAAGAACTTGACTCCAGGCTAAATACTATTTCAAAGGTAGACACCAGCAAAAATGGTGTAAGAACGTGCTCCACTAGAAAAGCAACTAGAAAACTGGCAAAAGGTGTCCAAACCAATTTTTCCAGAACTCTGAAAATTTACCAAAGACATACAATAATAGAGGGAGCAGTTATTCAAAAGGAATGGCCAACTCTTCGTAAAAATAGCAAACTTTGTGGCATTTCAACTTGTACCACTTCTATCTCCTCCTCTCCAGCTCTGTAGCTGGCTTGAAACCAATACCCTAAAATCATGGTGAAAAACTAGAATAGATTTAGAGCTCCTTTAAAGCCTCATTTCCAGAAAATCATCATTATATGCCCATTATATGTTGGTCTGATGACTCCATGGAAGAGTCCATTCACAAGGTGTCTTTATTTGACCTAACTCTGAGCTTGCCCAGTAAAAAAACTTTGACAAAAACAATTAGAGACAACTGATCAATTTTACAGCTGTCTGAGGTGGTAAATAAGAGGGACAATGGAATTGAAATGCTTCATTTGAAAGTGTCCATTTAGCCAATAATAAATTTTATATTATCGTGATTAATTACAAAAAGACTAAATACACCAAAGGCAGAGACTGGCAGAAAGGATAAAGAAAAAACAAAAAACAAGAACAAAAAAACTATGATCCAAGCCAGGTACAGTGGCACACACCTGTAATCCCAGCACTTTGGGAGGCTAAGACAGGAGAAATCACGAGTTCAAAGCCAGCCTCAGCAACGGCGAGGTGCTAAGCAACTCAATGAGACCCTGTCTCTTCATGAAACACAAAATAGGGCTGGGGGATGTGGCTCAGTGGTTGAGTACCCCTGAGTTCAATCCCTGGTACCAAAAAAATATAAATAAAGAAATAAATAACCATGATCCAACTAAATGCTATCTGTAAGAGATATACTTTAGATTCAAACATATAAATAGGTTGAAAGGAAAAAAAAGAAAAGAAAAAATGTGGGGAAAGAAGATAATATCAAGTAAAAAGTAATCAAAAGAGAGCTGGAGTAACTATACTAATATCAGACTAAATATGCCTTAAGATAAAAATTGTTAATAGAACAAAAACGTATTTTTATAAAATGTTCACTCCATCAAGAAGACATACTTATACATGTATCTGTCAAGAGAGCCTCAAATAATAAGAAATAAAAACTGACAGGACTAAAGGAAAAAAATAGACAATTTAGTAATATTTGGAGACTTCACACGTAACTTTCAATAATGGATAGAACATCTATACAGAAGATAGAACTAACAGAATTGAATAATGCTGTAAGCCACCTAGAGCTAACAGACACTTAAAGAATGTTCCACCCGGGCTGGGTTGTGGCTCAGTGGTAGAGAGCCTACCTCGCACGTGTGAGGCACTAGGCTCAATCCTCAGCATCACATAAAAATAAATAAAATAAAGACATTGTGTCCATCTACAACTAAAAAAAATATTTTTTTAAAAAAAGAATGTTCCACTCAACAACAGCAGAATACGCATTCTTTTCAAATGTATAAAAACATTCCCCAGGATACACTGTATATTAGTTCATAATACAAGTCTCAATAAATTTGAAAGGACTGAAGTCATACACTGTATGTTCTCCAGCCACAATGGGATTAAATTAGAAGCTAATAACAATAGGAAATTTGAGGAATCACAGGTATGTGAAAATTAAACAGCATACTCCCAAATAAATGAGTCAAAGAAGAAAAACACATTGAGATAAATAAAAACAGAAACATAATATGCCAAAACATATGAGATACAGCAAGTCAGGCTTAGAGAGAAATTTATAGCTATAGATGCTTATATTGAAAAAGAAGAAAGATCTCTAATCAGTAATCTAAGCTTCTACCATAAGTAACTGAAGCAAAAAAAGCAAACTAAACCCCCAAAAGCAGAAAGAAGGAAATACACCATAAATAAAAGAAAGGATAGAAAAATAACAGAGAAAATCAATAAACCAAAAAGTGGTCCTGAAGACTCAAATTACTAAAATCAGAAATGAGAGATACTGTTACCAAACTTACAGAAATAAAAAGGATTATAAGGGAATATCACACTCCCCAGCTACCTTACACTAAAAACAGGATTTGAGGCTCAGAATGTCAAATCATATTCCCGAAGTATCTGTTTAACCAAAAACACTTTCTATAAATATTTTTTCTACTTCTAACTCCACTGCATTATAGACTAACAATTCACCAGAGTCCAAGACCTAGTGTTTTCAATCTTTACAAAGAAGACAATATACAAATGGAAGATTAAATAATAATCAGAGAAATCTGTGGAAATGCTAAGGTGTCAAAGATTCACCTTGGAGTCACTTCCTCTGTCAACTCCCACCTACTGCAACTACTGTAAAAACGAGGCACACAATGGGATATGTAACTTGTCCTTACCATAAACACTATCAGTTCTGGGCATTTTGTGCACTGGAAGAATGGTCTGGAGGGGCAGCTTCCTAGAGAAGGTGGGGACATACTATAGCAGTGACCTTGCTTGCTCTGAAATAACCTCCTTCCTCAAATTCCTATTCCACATTTTTGTGTTAGATAAGTTAATTCTTTCCTGTTGAGATCTTATACCTCTTCTTTCTGCTAAAAGAAAGATCTTTCCCAAGGGTGGTGCTTAAAGGCAATATATTTCCTTTCTTCAACTAGTCACATTGCATTCCTCAGTCTTCTTCATTCTCTCCAAAATGTCCTCGTTTTTCTCCTTTCTCCTCCTCTTATCCACTAAATTTACATAATTTATTACCAAATAAAGAACTATAAAAGCTGCTTCCAGTGAATATAAATAACACACAAGGCCACTGTGCATAGCCTGTGTAACATCACTTTTGCAATATTAAAATGTGAGTGGCCATAAATCTTCACAGAATGCAAAAGCTTTGGTATTTACTAGCTATGGGATGCTACTTCTCCATGGGAAAACAGAGATGTACATTTTTATAGGACACTAGAGAATTTTCACCTAAATGTCTATTAAATAGGTTAAAATACATTTCCACGAATGCAAAGGATATTTAAGTGGGGCAACAAGCTGCAATGAACCTACAGTGCTTGCAAGAATTTTGTCAGATGCACACCCCAATGGCCATTCCCTCACCCTTTGTATATATACAAAACTAGACTGTTCAGTAATCTATTTTATTTTTCAATTCCACACAATTAATTATTATTCTTAATAAAATTTGTGGCAATGAGCACACATGTAAGGTATCAGTTTGCAACTTCAGATTTAGAGCATTGAAATCCCACCCCATTGTGGACATCAGTTGCTCTTTCTCCTGCTCAGCATCTGTTCCCTGATCTTTTTTATTTTTGGTACCACAGATTGAAAGCAGGGGTGCTTAACCACTAAGCTACATCCCAGTCCTTTATATTTTGAGACTGAGTCTAAGTTGCTTAAAGTTCCGTTAAATGCTGAGGCTGGCCTTTGAATATGTGCTCCTCCTGCCTCAGCCTCCATTGTAGCTAGCATTATACACATGCATCAGCATGCCTAGCTCTTCCCTGATTTCTGATAACAGGATTCCTCTTCCCTGAGGAGACCCATTCCATGCAGGTTCAAGTAAAGCCTATCAGAGGGAAAGCACATCACTCTTGTAAACTATCTGTCAGAGATACGAATTTTGAGTATAGCTTCCCAGTAGAATTACTAAAGTTGGGCTTCCTGTGGCCATCATGTCAGAACAACAAAGTCAGGATGACATCACTTGAGCCCTTGGCTACACTTCTCAAGCCAGGTCTACTAGAATTTTCAGTTGCATGAACCAATGAATTCCTCTTTTTCCTAAGCTAGAGGGTGGCTGATTCTTTAAAAACCAAAAGAGCTTTAATGCATCCCTAGAAAACTGTGTTGCATGATCCATTCTACAGACATCCAACTACAAGAAGATTATCCATGAGAAAGCAGGTACTTCTAGTCAGAAAAGCAGTTCAAATGCCAGTTCTATTTACTAAATGCATGACTGTGAATAAGTCAAAATTAGTATTTTGAGGGGCTGATCTTCATGTATACTCTATCTACCGCAGGTTGAAAGAATTCAGTGTGAAAGGTACCTAGCCTTTGGGAAGCATATGGTAAGCACTGAATGAATCTTCTTCCTGGAAAAAGAAATGTTCATCCTTCCTTCCATTAGGAAAGACTGAAAAGAAGGATGGGATTGTGGCTCAGTGGCAGAGTGCTTACCTCGCATGTGGGAGGCACTGGGTTCAATCCTCAGCACTGCATATAAGTAAATGAATAAATAAAGGTGAATCAACAACTAAAAGTATAAAAAAAAAAGAAAGAAAAAGAAAAGACTGAAAAGTAAGATGCCTGAGATTTCACTACTAGGAAGAAGGAAAGGACTTAAAACAATTTTGAGGAACACAAAAACTTTCTGCAAATAGTCACACCAGTCAACAGCTTATTCGAAGATAGAAGAACTGCTGCTGTCAACTGTTAAGTCAGTAATTACTTAACTAAGCCAACAGGAACCAATACAGTGAGGTCAGAGAGAAAAATAACTACCGATATTAGATGAATAGAGCTAAATTTTCCCATTTAAGCCTGACATCAACCAAATATCAGGTTTTTATGAGTGTAGAAAATTACAAGATGAGTCCTAAGAAACTCGGAAAGGAGTCTATACAAAATACAAACTGGCTGGGTGCTTATAATCCTAGCCACTCAAGAGGCTGATGCAGGAAGATCACAAGTTCGAGGCCAGAATCAGCAACTTTGTGAGACTCTGCCTCAAAATTTGAGGAAAAAAACAAAAACAATAAAAGGGACAAGGATGTAGCTCAGTAGTAGTAATAGCACCCCTGGGTTCAATCCTCAACACCACAAACAGCAACAACAAATATGAACAAACAAAAAAAGATAAAAACTGAGTGGGCTATTGTTTTAGAGAAGGATAGCTGAGAGAGATAAATGTAAGAGCCAAAAAGAATTTGGAATCTGTCTTAGCATTTGTTATGTCATATTCAAATATTCTATTCACATATATCAGTACTATCAGACCATAACCAGCTTGGTTGTAAACTCTGTTACTCATCTTTGAAATACTGCCTCAGCACAAAGACTACATATATGTTGGGTTAATTCAAATGACACTTGTACTAAAACCACAAAGAGATTGTAGTGTTTTCTAAGGGCCTTCAGATTTTAAAATCTGAAGAAAAATACAAAAAGTTCTTCCTATCTGGGGTCAGAGATCAACTCCTTTATGAGACATGCTCTGGCTAAAATCAATGCTTAAATATCACTATGTGACTGTGGAACCAAATTAATAAAATCATATTGTTCTATTGTGTACACGTATGGATATGTAACAATAAATCCCACTATCGTGTATTAGTATAATGCATAAATAAATAAATAATGTATTCTAGTGAACAGAGCCATCTAGCAGAATCTTAATGTCATAAGCTATCCTAACCAAGTGACCTAGGAAGCAACTTTTCTTAGGACTAAAACCACTGAAAAGCAAAGCAGATGGCCTAAAAGGAGACCCTAAGCATCCAAGGGGTTTCTCACTCTGATTATGCACCTTTTTTTCCCACATTTTTTAACTGGTGCATTATGGTTGTACATGATGATGGGAATGATGATGTACCTTTTGATCAAATGGTCCAGTGTTGAGAGGTAACTGAGAACTTGAGATATATACAAGTAAAGGGGTTACTTTTTTGGGACTCACATTTGTGACAGTCTGTTTTCCTGAAATTTGAAAATATGAAGGAGGGAAATATTACTCTAAGAACTATTAAGATTTCAGAGCTGATGATGTGGCTCAATGGTAGCAGCTGCCTGGCATGTGTGAGGTCCTGATTTTGATCTCTTGCATCACACACACAAAATGAACAAAAAGAAAAGAAAAAAATAAGGATTCCAGAAAGCACTCTGCCAGGGAAAAGGCCTTGCATTTGGGGTAAAGAATACAGGTGAAGGTTAAGTTTAGTCTCTAGTGAAAAGAGAGATAAAATGCTTCAGTAAAATTATTCATACTTGAGTCAGAAGTAATTATCAAAATGCTCTTCATGGCTGTGATTTTTGCCTTGACTTTTGTAAATTAACAGGATGAATTAAAATTCTAATGTGTGATAAGAGTGGCCCCCATCTGACCTTGTGTCTGGGAAGTATATAGGGAAGGGGAGCTAGCAGACTAACCACCAAAGGAAGCCCTCCTGGCAAAAAATGCAGGAGTCAAAAATGAGCTCCAGACTCAGAGAGAGAACCAAGCATAAAGAGTATCTTTGAGGATTAAAGATATGACAGACTTTGGCATAATAACTAGAGATTTGCTCCAAGTAGATGAAAAAAAGGCAGGCTAAGAACTGAAGAACACACTATTAGTCAGATTTGGTCTCCTGGCAATGGCTTTAGGAGTAAAAAAGAAGTGTGTGTATGTGTGTGCGTGAGTGCGTGCATGTGCCTGTGTATGCCTAGAACTCACAACCATGGATGTAATAGTCAAATTCCCTTCTCCTCTGAGGCAGAGAGCAAATGTGGACTCTGATTTTAACTACAGGGTCTGGTTCTCAAAGACAGGGGACTGACTCCTGGGAAGGTGCTCTACCATTCTTAACATACAGAGGAAGGATGAATGGGGCAGAGCCAAGACAGCACCAAAGCACCTTCTCCTCTTCCAGGGGACCCTCCTGCTAATAGAAGGGCTATTTCCTCCCAATCTAAATCCTTATTCTGTGAGCAGCAACTGGGAGGTGAAAAGTGCAAAGCACTTCCCCCCACCCGAGCTGGACACTCCCCTAGATTAGGTCTGTGGTACTGCCTAGTCCTATCCACTCTCTCACAGAGCCAACCATTCACTAATTGCTTTTTACATTACATTTGTGACAACATCATGCTCTCTGGCTTGACTTTTCAGCGTATTTGCCAACACAAATATTCAAAGTCCAAGATAAAACAGTAATTTAAAACAGGCTCTAGTTATCCAATTAGTTGATCATCTTCTACTTGCATTACCAAGCTGGAGAGTATTTTCAATTATTTTGTCTATTTTTCTCACTCAAGTGAGCACAACAAGTTTTAACCTACAAATCTAATATCCAATTTTTAAGGAATTAACAGTAACCACAATGGCAGGCAGGTGTAGGGACAAGAGTACAGGCTTTAGAAGAAAGGAAGTCTGAAATCAGACTCCAAAATCTACCATTTATTAAGAATAATTCATACTTTGTAAGTTGTTATGAATAGTATATGATAGTTACAAAGTAGTTATATGAAGAATGTTGTATATGAAAGGCACTCAAAATTATATTACATAACAACATGCTCAGTGTCTTTAGCATTTACTGAGCAAGAATCAAAGAATCTTGAAGGTTCTTATTTCTATTACTAAAGTTAAAAAGTTCAAATGGAAGGAGGAAATCTCATAATTTTCTTCGGAGAAGGAATAGTATGGCAGCAGTTGGAGAGGTATCTTCTGCCACATGTAAAGTCATCCATAAGGAATGAAGGACATAGAGATTTGCTTTAATGTAGTAATCATTCAGCAAACCCTCAGCAGTCATTCATTCAGCAAATATTTTCAAGTATTAGCTCTGTGCCAGGCCTGTGCTAGATTCTGGGGAGACAGCTGTAAATAATATAGACACAAATCTGGTTCTTAAAAGCTTACATCAGTCAGAGAAGCCAGCAAATGGGGTATATCAAGAGTAGTCCAGGAAAAAACAGGAGAACAGCAACCCCAAATCTGGGAAGTAAGTATCAGGAAGGTTCTCTGTAGACAGCAATAGTCAAGGAGAAACCCGAAGAATAAATGGGAGTTAGTTGAAAGACTAGCATTCTAGACAGACAAAAGGAGCATGTACGAAGCCCCTGACTGAGGCAGTGCTGCAAAGAGAAAATTACAAATAGCTAACCTCGCTGGAACTTCAGGAACAACCTGGATGAGAGTATGAAGGGGGATGAGGCAGAGACAAGAGGATGGGGCAAAAAACAGTTGGTGATGGATGCAGGAGCAAGATCATGAAAAGTTTAAATCATTTGCTCTCAAGGGCTCCAACTTAACCCTGGAGAAAAAAGGAAGTTGCTAAGGGGGTGGGAATGACACAGTCAGATTTGTCTTTAGGAAGTACACTTTGACTATAGCATGGGAAATCTTTTAAATGATATAAAGAAACTCTATCTTAGAAATCAAACCCTCAAAACAAAAAAAAAAAATCAAAAGCAACTGCTAAAAACACACACACACACACACACAAACCAAATCCCCCCCAAAAAAACCCCACTGTTTTAGAAATAAAACATTTACTTGTACCTTAAATGAAAATTTCTTTTAGAGTCCACATTTACAACGATCTGCAAATGTACCACAATAAAATATATGGCTATGGAATCTCAGGTAAGCCTTGCTTTCTAGAAATATCTCACTCCCTCACCTTCCACCCTCACTGCCATCCCCTCAAGCAGCTTATGCCAGTGCAGTCTTTGCTGCTCACTTGGAAAGCCAATTTGCTCAACAAAATAAGAATCTGCCATCAGCTACAGGAGCCAGGTAACCAAAAATAGTAAATGCTAACAGATGAAAACCAGTTTTGATCCCAAGGTCAAGCAAAATGAATCTTAGATGTTTTGCCAGTGACCATTAAATGAGAATGTCCATAGGTAGTTTCTAAATTAGAAAGCCTGAGCCCCTACAGCAGCACAGTGTGAGTATTCAGAGTACAAGAACACAATTATTAGAATTAGATAATTCTCTGAATTTGCCTTTTAGAAATACATTATGCCATTAAGCATTAAATGCAAGGATTCAAATTTCACAAACTTCTAGTTAAATCAAAATGTGGTGAAAACTACTGGCATATGACCAATATTAAAAGAATCTCAGCTGTTTAAGAAATAAAACATTTGTTTCCAACTTGAAGCAAACCTTTTTAGCATATATGACTAAACTGACCTACAAATGCAGCATACAAAAAACAGGTAAGGGAGATCTTTTATGAGACAAATAAAATAGTAAAATCAACTCTTAAAATCAGTATTTTCAGTGATTGTTTAGCTAGAACTCACAAAAAGACTTAAGACAAAATAAATGATTATACATTCCTAAAAATTAAAATATGCACATTTCCAAGAGAATTTAGAAACACAGGCAGTTATCATAACTATAGGACAATTCTTACAAGGTCATGTGCCAATCTTAGAAAATAATATTGCAACTGCTTAAAGGGACACATTCAAGCTCCTTCTCTGAAAGGAACAGATACATTATGTTCTTTTTCCTACAACTAGGAAATCTAGCTTTACATATTTCCTAAAATGATTAAATTAACTTAGTATTTCAAAACATGCTTTGAGTATTTACAATTCATCAATCTGCTTATTTCAAAAATTACCTTTTCAAAAACTACCATATTCTCATACACAGTCATTTATTTATTAATTGACCAGTGTAAGAGACTAACAAGTAGGGTGGGGATATAGCTCAGTTGGTACAGTGCTTGCCTCACATGCACGAGGCCCTGGATTCAGTCAACAGCCACCAAAAATGAAAAAAAAAAAAAAAAAAAGAGAGAGAGAGAGAGAGAGACTGACAAGTAAAGAATGAGGCAATGGGAGCCACATCAGACTAGAAGTCATGTATTCATTTATCTGTGCATTCCTTCATTAAAGTACTACTTTAGTGCCAGACAATAGACACTAAAAAAATTAAGGCCCTGAAGAAATATAACACCATATTTTATCAAATTTGAGATGCCATCAATCATAAGACAAACTCTTAAAGAAAAAAATGCTTTTAATTATGATCTAATGTTGGAATGAATCATACCAGTTTCTCATTGCTTTGATTTTTTTCCAATCTATTCAGGGAAGTTTGACAATTCTTCCTCCCTTTAATACATTACTTAACATTTTAAATGGCAACTTTTTATTTTTTTAACACTTCTCTATATACAACAAAGCATCATCTCCTTTTGGGTTTCTTCCTTTCTTGGCTCCCACAACGCATTTGACTGTTACTTTTAAAGAAAAGTTGGTGGAGTTATGATTTCTCCAATGGCATTTATTTCACTAATACCAAATTTACATTTCTCTACTTACGTTCTGTCATTTTCTCTGTATTCAATAACTTTTTGTTTCAATGCCAAATCATATTTAAATCTTTCTGAAGATATTTTAAAAGGCAATTAAAGTCAACATATGAGTACTGACACTGTGTCCGTATACCAACTGAAATGAGGATACCGAATACAGCCGTAACTCTGCTTGCACATGCACAGATTTTGAAACTCGATGAGATACTAAAAATATGAAAAAATAGATTTCTTAAAATCAGAGAAGTATAACCACAAACACTTCCAGAGCACATACAAGGTAAGCCCCATTCCATGTGCTCTTCATGTACTGTGTCAAAGAAACCTAAAAGGTAAGTAGATTATGTGCTTCTAGATGAAGAAATCAAGACAAGATGGATACAGTAACATCACAGAGCTAGAATATGGCCAGGCTGGCATCTGAATCCAGGCAGCCTAGCACTAGAGGTTGTGCTCTTAACCACTATGCCACACTTCCTCTCGAGTAAACAACAGTAACTAGCTTTGTGATTGGAGGCAAATCCTAAGGAAAGTGATTCCTCTCACTTGGAAAAGGAGGGAGCTGGAGTGGATGATTTCCTGTAGAGGGTTATAAAATGTTGTGATCGTTTCCCAGGATCACAACATTTTATAATCCTCTACAGGAAAACCGTAGCCCTTGCTGGTTTCTCCTTAAGCCAAAATAGTTCAAAGACCTTCACTGCCATTAACTAGTGAAAGAAACGTAAGCCTAAAATAGACATACTTTGGAAAGTATTTAAGTAAAATATGTGCTGGGACCACTAATTTTCACCTTTAGGGTGATGGCAAAAGGTTTTCTGTAGATATGGGCAAGCCAATTTATGGGTTTTACTCATTGAAGTGCTTAGTTCAATATTAACATATGGCTACTCACAATGCAGAGCCTTTGGTCTTCTTAAAATTCTACTCATGTATGAGGGGAAAAACAATAGATTACTAACAAATACAAATATTGTGAAATTTCCCCTCTTAACCCAATTTGAGGGTGAAATTAAACATGCATCACACACAACAATTCTTCTGACCCAAAGAGGATTGCCACATCCTGTGGATCTTCTTATACAAACCAAGCCAGCTACTGGCCTGCCAGAGTGACCCTCTTAGACCCATAACCTCATCATCAGGAAACCTGTGAAAATTAAAATAATTCCTAGTATTTCACTTTGAAGTTGTCCTACAGGAGAAGAGTCAATGAGACATGGAGTTAAAAATGCACAGTGTCTTCAAAGCTTTCATTTAAATATCAAATACCACATCAATATCAATCTCCTTTTCTGTAGACACATAAAATAATCTGCCACAATAGAAATCAGAAAAAACCATTGAGAAACTTTCTGGAAAAAATAAGGAATATAAGTGAATTTTGGCAACAGTGGGTTTAAACAACAGCGGGTTTAAACAGCAGCAAGGAAGAAGATGCTCAAAGGGAGACAGTTCTCATCAGGACACAGGATTTTATCAGTACATACCTTCCCATGCTGCCCGGCCCTCTCATAGCAAATGACCACGTCTTCCCACATTTCTAGCTTCTCAAAGATCTGAAGAGCTGAACTGGTACATCCCAACTCAAAGAGCAAAGTTGCCAGTTGGCGCTGGAAAAAACAGAATAATTAACACTTCTTGATCATTATTCTTGATATAAAGTGAGATTCCTGTTTCACTTGCAGGTATACCCAACCTGACTTTTTAAGGGCTACTAATTTATTACAGCCCTTTTTAAGGGGCTTTTTAAGGGCTGTAATAAATGCACAATTTCTACAATTCAACCTCTAATCAGGAATTTGTAATGATCCAATATTTACCTTTACTTCAGCAAACTTCATTATAGGAAATGAAAAATTAAAACACAATATAGAAACCTGTTCAAAATACTCAATATGTCAATTTTTAACATAAGAATTCAAAAGAACTTCAAAAGCAAAATAAGTATTTCCTTCTTACCTAAAGATTCTATATATGACGATCTGATTTGAAGGTAAAATCTGGCTAAAAACTTTTTTAAACTCTGAACAGGAACTGCAGATAACATGAAATTCATATACATCAGTCCTCAGACTTTCTATATGAAGGCATCTCTGACTCTTTCCCACTCAGGTTTTCCTAGGTTTATTTTAAGCAAATTCTAACAATCTTAGTAGCTAATTTCCCAGTGCCTGGTAGATAAAAAGGAACAAATTGGGATAAGGTCAATGAAAGTGAAACATATTCAAAGTATTATAGTTTTATAAGTGGTCCATCCTGTGGGAATGGAAAAAATTTTAGAAAGGTGAAAAAAAAGTAGATAAGGTACAGTTTCATATTAGTGAGAGCTATGTTGTTTTCTCTTTTAAATACACTTTTCTACACTGAAAATTGGAGTTGGCACCATGGTGCACACCTGTAATTCCAGTGACTCAGGAGGCTGAGGCAGGAGAATCATGAATCCAAGACCAGCCTCAGAAATTTTGCAAGACCCTGTCTCAAACTATTAAAAAAAATAATAAAATAAATAATATATATGTATATATAAAAGAGGGAGTTAAAAAGGAAATTGGACACATATTTAAGAGTCAAGAAGCTGGGGCTGGGATTGTAGTTCAGTGGCAGAGCACATGTGAGGCACTGGGTTCAATCCTCAGCACCACATAAAAATTAATTAATTAAAGGTATTGTGTCCATTTACAACTCAAAAAAAATTTTAAGAGTCAAAAAGCTAATGAATGTGCAAGATCTAGGATAGAAAAATTAAAATGTAAAATGAAATACACCAGAAAACTATAAGCTAATATATTCTCAAAATAAATAAGAGGGTGGTCCAATTTTTTTTTTATTCCATGTAATATAGGAGAATTTGGCTATTTTAGAGCATTTCATGAAACTTTTTCAAAAACTGTACATAGTATATGTACATATGGGAGCTGGAATAAATCTTGATGTTCATGCAGTAAGTACTTCATTTTTTTCACTTAATGAAGAAAGTAAAAAAATAAAAGAAAAGAAAAGAAGGAAGTTAGTAAACATCCCAGATGATATGGCTAGTTAGTGGCAGAAGAAAGACTAATTCTCTTTTTACAATAAAATATGCTGTTATCTGCTGACCTTTAAAATAATACATAAAGATATGGTTATTCCCTTTAATGTAAGAAAAAAAAGTGATTTAACTTCTTTTTTTTTTTTTTTCTGATGTCTAGTGATTTAACTTCTTAATGAAAAAAAATCTTTAACTGCCTAAGGATTCTAAAATAAATAGCTTCTAAAATCTACATGCAATCTACATAAAAAATTTAATCTACTTGAACAGTATTTAAGTTTTCTAATGCTTCTGTTCAGAAACAGATAAAAAGGCTATACTCTCAACAGACAAGTTTAGTCATAAGAACACAGAGTCGGAAATATTTATCTACCACAACCACATAGTACAGCGCATTTACAAATTTCACAGAGTTAAAAACATTCCAAAAAATTCTAGCTGTTAATGCCTTCTTGATGAAGAAGACACTTCTTCTGAATAATATTTATTGACCTGTATTTACTGAGACTCCTTTAATACATAAAGTGTATACATCTACTTGAAGACTATAATCTACTCTAAGAAATCTTACAATGGGGATTCTGAGTCATTGAACAGTAGGTAGTATTTATAATTCTAAATTACTACCTATGTACATAATCCACAAGAGAGAGCACAGGAAGCAGATTAAAATGCCAATAGCTGCCAAATCATCTAAAAAGCCTCTGGTTGGCAACCATTTGACTCTACTTAACCTCTTTGTGCTATAGCCTTCCCATCTGTAAAATAGGGATATTTTTATAAAATTGTTGCAATAAAATAAGGTAATATGTAAAAAAGGCAAAAAAAATGCACACACCACATTCAATGTGCAGCAGAAGTTGATTATTATTAGCAGGCATAATCACAACCCAAGGAAGAGATTAAAAAGGAGGCAAATAAGACTAAACATCAGGACACCAGAGATCAAGTTCGTGTACAGCTGAGTGATCAATCAACCCTGGGAAGTTAATCACGTGGAGCCTCAATATTCTCCATAAATTAAGAAACTGAATTAGATAATCTTCAGTGATAAAATTTTACAAAATAGAGAAAACACATCTGTAATACAAGAGGACCACAGTATAGGTGCCCAGAATCTCCACCTCAAAATGGGGCTCTGAGCGCCACACCAAGTATTCATATACCCTTAGAAAGAGCAGCTAGACATCTCTCTCAGTAGAAAGTACCAGCCAGACATGGTGGCACATGCCTGTAATCCCAGTGGCTCGGGAGCCTGAGGTAGGAGGATCACAACTTCAAAGCCAGCCTCAGCAACTTAGTGAGATACTGTCTCAAATTAAAAAATAAAAAATGGACTGGGGATGTGGCTCAGTGATTGAACACCCCTGGTACTAAATAAATAAATGAATAAATAAAGCACCAAATATTAATGCTTTCTTTCATTTTGATTTTTACATTGGTTTAAGGTTCATTCTTCAGAAAAAAATCCTTAAAGGAGTTTTTATATATGTATGTATTTATTTGATACCAGAGATTGAACCCAGGGTGCTATACCACTGCCTCCCTTTTTTAGACAGGGTCTCGCTAAATTCCTGAGGCTGGCCTTGAATTTGTGATCCTCCTGCCTCAGCCTCCAGATCATTGGGATTACCACTGCACCCGGCTTAAAGGAGTTTTTAAATACAAAAGGTTACTTTGAAAATGAAAACATTTATGGTTCTTCTATATTTAACTTCTAACATCTACCTAATAAAGCTTTAAATTATTTTAAAAATGTATTAAAAGTCTAGTATCACTTTAATCAGAACAATTTGAAGTAGTTAGCACTCCCCAGCTACTTTTACTATTTTCACTCAAATGTTTGAATATTCAAACATAAGTTGAAATTATCCTTGTCTAATACAAAGAATTTTCCATACCCAAGGACAAACAAAAGTACCTGAATGGCCCAGTAAGGTGGTACTTGACAGCAATAGAAAACCTTCAGACGTTCCAACACAGAAGTAGCTTTATTTTCAAACTGGTCTGCAAGAGCCTAAAGAACACAGATAATAAGCAGAATCAGTTATTGTTCAGTCATTTTTACTTTTTTAATGAAAAACTGTTCTTTAGCACACCCATTTCACAACATAATGATGCTTTGACAATATCAATTTCTGATATCAATCAGGGAGACATTATATAAAGAACTTCATTTAGGACTATTTTCTCAGGCAATGAAGTGAAAGGAGAAAGCATGTCTATTTGATCCTAGAGAGCGAGTTCTCTCACTCCTCAGCAGCAGCTCTCAGGTTGGACATTCATTCTTGCAAGACCATCTGTATGGGGCAGTGGGTAGCTGCAAGCTACACACATTGAAGAATGCCTGCACTGGACTGAAATTCCTACCCTGGTACTGAATAACTGAACTCCTGGAGGCTATACCAAGAAGTAGATCAACAAGACTAAGGTGGCTGACTCAGAAAAGGAACGAGGGCCAACTGAAAAGTCAAAGGTTGGCACTATCCAGTGGCCAAGTGATCAGTCTTCAAAACACCTCCAGACTCAATATCTAAGTGGATACAGACACCATGGAGTTCCTAGACAAATATGTGAGCAGCAGCCTCACTATTATGACCATCCTCCCCTGCCTGTTCATCAGTTATTCCATTTATACTTAGTATACATAATTGGACCTTCTCTCAACTCTGAATTATAATGACACTTTTTCCATTATACACTACTCAAATTATCTTTTTCTGCCAGTTTTCACAAGCTTGTAGTAACATGTCAATGTTAACTTTGTTATATGATAGTAACATGTCATGTAGTAACATGTCAATGTTAACTTTGTTACATGATAGTAACATGTCAATGTTAACTTTCCAATTTTAATACACAGGTTGGATTATGGTAGGAGAATGTCCTTGCTGCATCTGAACATAATAAAGCACCATGTGGCAACTTACTCTCCCATTCGTTAGGATCCAAAAGACAGTTAGTTGTACTATACCTGTACCTTCTCTTAAATTGTTTCAAAATTTTTGCAAAATGAATTTTAAAAATTAAAAGAAAAAGTAAAACATAGCAAGTACAAACCTCCTCAGATGAAAAGACAAGAATCTAATACATCCTGGTAACAGTCTAAGACAAGGAGACAGCTTGGAGAGCTATGCAGGGAGACAGTTGCTAAACCAGAAGTCCCCTATGTTATAATGGGTATGAGATGCACTGTTACTCTAAGAACGCCCCACAGAATGAGCTCAAGGGTGAGAAAACACTCATTTACACATCACTTCTCAGACTAAGCAAGATCCCATTCAATCAAATCAAAACAAACTGAGATATAACCAGACTCCTAAACCATCCTGGGCAAAGCTTTCTGATCTTACTTCAAAGAAACTTAATAGCAAAAAGTTACCTGCTTCTGCCCAGTGCTGACTAGTTGTGGGACTGAAGACAGAGAATAGTAACTTCTGGCTGAATACGTGGACTTACAACACATAAAGAGATCATAGAATTACTTTATGAAAAGGGGAACAATTTTCACCAACTTTTTTTTTTAAAGAAAAGAACATGCCTATTTAATAACAAAAAAGTAACATAAGATTTTCTTTTACTAAGTTCTAATTATATGCAAAATTTTTTTTCAAACAAAATTCATGCTGTTTGCTATAGTGACTAGCTAAGACATATTAAGTGCTCAGTAAATTCTTCCTCAATTATTAATGAATAGATTTTTATGTATCAGATGCTCTCAGATACTGCTGGATGATCTCAGGATATCTAAACGTGATACTCTCGGATATTCTCCAAAATGACAAAGACTGCTGGAGAGAGCAGAGAAAATCAACACTTATGGAGCTGCATACCATGAATAAAGCTGTCCAAAAATCTGGTTCAGCCATATGCATGATAAAGATAAAAAACAACTCTAATCCTATTTCACTCTTATACAGGATGTACTCTTTCTACCTTAAGCATGCCTACCACCTAAATAAGATTCACCTGCCCATAAATGATGGCTATATAAGAATATGAGATATAAGAATGTCATAGTTAGGGGCAACAATGTACACTTATATCCTCCACTGGACTCAAAGCATTCTTTTTCACTTGCTAATTTACTAAAAATATAAGGACATTACTACAATACATCTTCAGGTTTTTCAGATCAGGATAACTTTAAGCAATTTATTCTAAAACAATTCCATTATATTCCAATACACTGGAATGTGATAAATGGGAAAAGAAGCACTAGCAAGCGAATTTCCTAGATTCTGTTCCAGGTCTATCCCCAACAAGTGAGCCATTTAACCACAATGGCACACATCTCTGAAATTATTTTACAAATGACCCTTGCACTGTCAACCATCTGAGTCTGACTTTATCAAAAGAGTGTTTTCTTTTGTTCTGTTCTGTTTCAAGCATTTGAGGAGATTTTTGATTAATTGTCAGCCCCAGTTTTTGAACAGAAGTATCATGTACTTTCATTAGGGCAAACTAAGTGCTCAAATAACCTGGAAGACAATGGCAGAATGTAAGTGATCAGAGAAGGGGCCTGAACTAAAGTAAGCTCAGTTACTACTGTATATATTTACTTTATTAACAAGAACATAAACAACATGCTTGCTGAGAGAGTAGCACATTGCAAGCTTTCACATATGCTCAGAAAGTTTGGCAAATAGTCTCTAAAGCACTGTGTCCTTTCACTGATTCATTTTTTTTTTCTTTTCAGTTCCTAAACTTCATGAGTTTCACATGTGAAAGTCATGGGCACTTAGTTATAAATAAAAACAGATATGAAGATGTAGTCTTTGAGAAAAGATGGTAATGCAAAACATGGAGACAGAACATGCACGCCCAAGCGTCACCAATCATTGGATATGCTTAAACCAATCATTAACAGTGGTTTAAAGCCCAGCGGGTGGCACATGCCTGTAATCCTGGCGGCTTGGGAGGCTGAGGCAGGAGAATTGTGAGTTTAAAGCCAGCTTCAGCAACAGTGAGGCCCTAAGCAACTCAGTGAGATCCTGCCTCTAGATAAAATGCAAAAGAGGGCTGAGGACATGGCTCAGTGGTTAAGTGCCCCTAGGTTAATCCCCCATAGCAAAAAAAAAAAAAGTGGTTTAAGCTCCTGAACAAACTTAAGAATTGAAAGCAAGACAGGCTACTGTAGGAGGTTGACTAAAGAGATGTGGATAAGTGGAAAAATTAAGGAGCAGAGAGTGAGGAGTGCTCTGGGGCACAAGACCAGAGGTGTGGGGGAGCCAATCACAGAAAAATCTACCACAACTGCTGGACAAGAGATTTCATGGTGCAAGGACTACTGTGACTGTTTTGAAGTTTTAAGGGCCCCCTCCTACTTTTTTTTTTTTTTTTTTTTTTTGGTGAGAGGGGCATAGGGGATTGAACACAGGGACACTTTATCACTAATCTACATTCCTAGCACTTTTTATTTTTTATTCTGAGACAAGATCTCACTAAATTGCTTAGGGCCTCACTAAACTACTGAGGCTGGCCTCAAACTTGTGATTCTCCTGAGTCTCTGGGATTACAGGCACATGCCACTGTGCCCAGCAAGACTTTCTTTTAATGTGTTTCTCCCCAACTCCACCTAAAAGTATTTATACTTTGAGTGTACTCTGAGTAAATATTTGTACATATGGAACCTCTAGCCCCATGCAATAACAACTCCCAAATCCTCAGGAGCCACAATATTACAGGTCAAGGAGTATTTCTATGGCATGAATGATAAAATAAAAGCCCAGAAAGCAATGATACATCCTTTTTTTTGGTAGCGATTGAACTCAGGGGTACTCAATCACTGAGCCACATCCCCAGCCCTATTTTGTCTTTTATGTAGAGACAGGGTCTCACTGAGTTGCTTAGCACCTCGCCATTGCTGAGGCTGGCTTTGAACTTGAGATTCTCCTGTCTCAGCCTCCCAAAGTGCTGGGATTACAAGCGTGAGCCACCGCGCCCGGCTACATCCCTTATTTTTGATGCTGTTTCAGTATAGAAAGAACGTCCCAGAAAAACTAGAGAAAATAAAGACTACATTGTAATACTAGCACATGGAGAATGATTTACTATATAAGGACAATTCTCAACAAGGTCTGGTAAGATTTAGACTTTACTTATGTGGTCATATCTAAAAGCATGGCACATATATCTTCAAAAAGAGTAGAGCTGGTTCCTTTCACTAAGAGCCATTCATTCTCACTAGTGTGGTATCAAAGTGTTTTATCAGCCTTCTGAAGTGCCCAGTAGAAATGACTGATCATATGCCACATCACCTTATCCTTGCTTGTCTAATCGTTGTACATGTATGTGTGTGTAGGAGAATGAGAATTATATAAAAATATGTACTTAATCAAATATATCTAACAGTTGGGCTCAACAATTTTCTTTGACAGAGTCTGCAGTCATTCAGCTGTGATTTACAAATAGAGCAGTAAAGTTAACTGCCACCTCAAACTCCAAAGCCTAAGAAAATTTCCAATGGGAACAAAGAGAATCAGAATTAAAATCCACCAGACATAGTGGTACAGGGCTGTAATCCCAGCAACTGAGAAGGCTGAGGCAAGAGGACAGCAAGGGGGGCTGGGGCTGTGGCTCAGTTGGCAAAGCACTTGCCTTGCAAGTGTGAGGCACTGGGTTCAAACCTCAGCACCACATTAAAAAAAATAAACAAAATAAATATATTGTGTCCATCTATAACTAAAAAATATTTAAAAAAAAAAAAGAGGACAGCAAGGTCAAGGCCAGCCTGGGTAACTCAGGAAGACTCAGACTCAAAATTAAAAAAAAGGAAAAAGAAGAAATCTATTGACACTCCTACTATCAACAACATTACTAAATCCATTGTTAATCCATTTGTACATCACAAGTAGGAAATGGCAGCACTCAGATATAAAATAGGACTTGTCCAAAGCCATGAAGTGATAGAACAGGTGAGCTTGGCTGACTCCAAACGCAAGATTTAGCAGTTCCTTAAAACTTTGTAATTACATGGACAATGGTTATATCTGTGAAAATAAAAAACAGCTTCCTGTTAGAAAAATATTGAGAACTCTATTTAACCATATTTTCTCCACCTAAATCCCACCATACAGGAATCAGGAATATGACTTGTCAAGAATGTGCTCAGTTATCGCTTCTGTCCTAGTAGGAACGGGGTGCACTACTGGCAGCTGGGAGAACTAAATCTGCTTTTCAAGATTCCAGAGCCAAAAGTGGAACAAAGAGGCAGAACTCAAGGAAACCCAGATAGTCCTTGCAGAGGATCCCCTTCCCTCAGGCACATCCATTTCCGTTCTTATACTTCTTTTATCTCAGGACCATTTAAATTCTTATAAATTACTGAGAGACTCAAAAGAAATTTTGTTTCTCTGTATTATAACCTACCATTATTTATCATGTAAAAAATTAAAACAAAAATATTTAATATGAAATAATAACTCAATTACATCAACATAAACATTTTTATTAAAATGAAGTATATTTCCAAAACAAACAAGTCTTGAAAAGAGTGACATTGCCTTAGAATTTTGCAAATCTCTTTACTGCTACCTTTAAGAGATGACAACTGCAGAGTCAGACCTGCTTCTGTAGCCAATCTCTTGCATATTTTGGTTGAAGTTGACAAAGAAAATCTGGCTTTGCCCAGATATACAGTTGGAAAACAGGAGTAGGTTGGTAGGTTTTATGGTTAATTGTTGACATGATTCTTTGATACTACCATAAAATTCAATGTGTGGTGGTTTCTTAAAAGTTACTTGCAATGTGGAATTTGAAATTCTGTCAATGAACTTTTCTCTGTTATATTAAACACCCTGCTATATTAAAATCCATCAGTCAAAAAACTGAAACAAAAGCATTCACTGCTCTATCTTGTACTTTGATGGATCTTTTTATCCATGCTTGGTTTTGTAACAACACGCACTGATCATTTGGAAAATGAGGTAACTCTCCAAATCACATTTCATATAATATTAAAAAGCTACATGCAGTAATATCACCATCAATCTCATCAGAAAAATCTTATCCTGGGCTGGGGTTGTGGCTCAGTGGTAGAGAGCTTGCCTAGCATGTGTTTCTTCATATATACAAACACAGATAATGCCTACTTAGTAAGATTATTTGGCATGGCATATAATTGTTCAGTAAATAAAATTAATGATATGTAGTTCATTAAATAAGGGTTAGCCAGCTCTGCATAAACAATGATGACTATAATTATACCAGCAAATAAAAGCTCAGCTACAATCACATAAACAAATCCTAATACACTTTTCAATAACTTTCAGATGCACAAGCACATTGTTATTAATGCAGGTGAAAGCTAGAAGGAAGGCATATTTTCATCTCCCATATATTGGAAAAGCATACTATACATGAAGTACTGTAATTATTTCACTATTCTTCAGATTTCCCAAGTCATAATCATTGCTTTTAACCCCTTATGAAGGATTGGTCAGTTTTACTTTTCCTGTACCTCAACTTCCCCTCCAGTGAAGTAAGGGTAATAGCAGTCAACACTTACTAAGGATTTACTATATACCTGGTATTATTCCAAGCATTTCACAAGTATTAACTCAGTAATCCCTCAGCATAGATATGTTGACACACCTGCTATCCCTACTCTACAGATAAGCAAAGCACTCAAGGTTAGAAACCTTCACCTCAGCCACAGCAGATGATGTTCACATGCTCTCTCTTCCTTTTGGAGCACAAAGTCTATGGATAACAAACTCTAGTGCTATTCTGACAACAAACTTTCTGATACTGAAGCAGTCAGAGAAAAAGAGACATGAGAATGAAGGTAAGGAAAAACAATGAGAAAGATCTCCTTTGTCTGAGTCCCTCAATCTAGCTATCTTGGAGACTGCAATACCCTAGGCCTCACAGTTATAATACTTAATCCATTTCCTTTCTTACAGCTAGTTTTAATTGGATTTCTCTTCTTTACAACTATCAGATTCCTCTTCCTAACTTTTACTAATGCACAAATACCAAGGGTTTTGAAAAGCTCTAAATTTTAATCTGCCCATCATAAGCACATTATATTTAGGAAAAGGATATTTAAAATAGGTGTGAAAATCAAATGAAATTTCTTAAATTTTGAAGCCACACTCATTTATTAAGCAAGCCAAATATTGCCAAAGTCAACTTGAATCGCTCTGCTCTGCCTCCCTGTCCTTCTTAAGTGGTTCCTTGGCAATAGTACTTTCTCCATTCTAAAAGAGTTACATATCAAAGTCAATACCAAATCAGAAAAGCATAAACACAAGCTGATGTACTTGTGTGAAGAAGATACATGGAAATAAAGGCCATGAACATTCTGAGGTACCTACTTTTTATAAGAGTTAGTCTTGAAGGCAGAACTAATGATCAGTTTGTAATATAGAGAAAAGGCTTTGTTTTCTTTTATGTTGAGAAATACAGAGTGAACATAAATTCAGTTAATTAAAGAGTTAATCCATAAACTGCAGTCTCTTATTAATTCATCTCAGAGATTTAAAGTGTAGCGTTTAAATATTAGCTCATTATTTTTTAAAAATGAACTCAGTAAGAAAAATATGGACATGCCTTTATCACTTTTCCTTTCCTTAAAAATATATTTTATTTTATATATACTTTATATATTATTTATTTACGTGTGTATGTGTGTGTGTGTAGGTATACATATATATGTGTGTGTGTGTGTATCTCCAACAGAACTGAACTGCTACCCTCTGGGAACTCCGAGAACCTCAGTGTGAGCTTGGTGACTATGCAGTTCCCATTAGCTTGGTACTGGGACCTGTTCCAAGTCCTGAAAATTCAGACTTGTAATAATCTCAGAAAGGCTGGTACTTAAAATTCTCAGATTACTGAAGTGCCAGATAAAAACAGTCCTTAATTTAGCTACCTCTTATTCAGTCCTACCAAAAAGTATAAAATTCAATATTCATTTTTTTAAATCCAACATTTAGTAAACATCCGATGTGTATCCACTCTAAGAATATAAAACACATAAAATATAAAACTTGATGCATCAAGAAACTCATTTTCTAGGATCTAAGAAGGAAAAGTCTCCAAATAAAATGTAATATAATTAGTAAATGCTGAAATACAGCTATGAAAACAAGAGTCCAGAAATAAACTGTACTTGTATAGTATCAGCTGATTTTTCAATAAAAGTGCCAACCTAAATGGGAAAAGACCAGTCAGTGTAGGAGATGGTAAGCAGAATTGCAACAGTCTCTACCTGAGAAATGACGACAAACCTAAAGCAACGTAATTCACACACTGGCTAACAGAAAACAACTTCATGAAGCCTTCTCTCATAAAGTTTAAAATGAAGCAAGATAGGTAAGAAACGTGGGTGGGCTAAAGGAAAACTTACCTTCAGGATCAGAATCTGGCTGGGGGATAGGAGATGGCAGGAGGGCATAAACTATTCTTTGATCCTGTGAGAATGCCAAGGAAACCCTCTGACACTATTGCTCCATGGAAAGGAATCCTCCATAGCTGGAAATCTTCCTGATAAGCTCTGGGGTATTGGGGTGCCCAGACCTGCACCTGAGAGCATGCTGTGTTGTCTCCAGCTTAGTATAACTAAACATTACATCTTAGAGTTGCATCTATTAGCTCCTTTCTTACAGTCTTATCTGCTCCTTTTGAGAGAACCACAGTTACAGAATTATTCTCAAGTTGAAATGATTCTCATAAGCTAGCCTCTGCCCCAAACTACTGCACTCCTGCTAAGGGTTCTTTTTTTGTACTAGGGATTGAATCCAGTGGCACTTTACCACTGAGGTACATCCTCATTCTTTTTATTTTTTATTCTGAGGCTCTTGCTAAGTTGCTGAGTGCTATGGTTTAGATATGAGGTGTCCCCCAAAAGCTCATGTGTGAGACAATGCAAGAACTTTCAGAGGTAAAATGATTATATGATGAAATGTATAATATAAGCTGTGAATTAATCCACTGATATGGATTAACTGGGTGGTAACTGTAGGCAGGTAGGGTGTGGCTAGAAGTAGGTCAGTGGCAGTGTGACTTTTGGTTTTATATTTTGTCCCTGGTGAGCAGAGCTCACTCTCTGCTTCCTGTTGCCATGTCCTGAGCAGCTTTCCTCCTCCACACCCTTCATCTGTGATGTTCTGCCTCACTTCAGACCCAGAGCTATGGAATAGGCAGACCATGGGCTAAATCTCTGAAACCATGAGCTGAAACAAACATTTTCTCCTTTACATTGTTCTTGTTAGGTCTTTAGTCACAGCAACAAAAAAGATGACTAAAAAACTGAGGGTCTTGCTAAATTGCTATAGCTAGCCTTGAACTTGAGATCCTCCTGCCTCAGCCTCCTGAGTCACTGGGATTATAGGCATGTGTCACTGCACCCAACTTTACGTGTTCTTCTTTATGACCCCATGCAGAGGACAGTTCTGATGGGCTGCTTTGACCTGAGGTCTGGCTCTGGTCTAGGGGCATAAAAGAAGATTCCATGCTAATACATTTGATATAGTGCTAATGTAACTTTCCATGTATCAACCTCAGTACCCATTACTTGGGCTGCAGGATTTTCTCTGGCGCTATTATCCTGTTCTTTAAACACTTTAAACTTTTTTTTTTGGTACTGGGGATTGAACTCAGGGGTTCTTGACCACTAAGCCACATCCTCAGCCCTATTTTTTTGTGTTTTATGTAGAGACAGGGTCTCACTGAGTTGCTTAGCACCTTGCTGTTGCTGAGGTTGGCTTTGAACTCACAATTCTCCTGTCTCAGCCTCCCAAAGTGCTGGGATTACAGGTGTGCACCACTGCGCCAGGCTTAAACATTTTTTGATGAATAAGTGGCTCTCCTAACCACTGCACACCTGTTTTATCTTTCACAGTCTGAATTTAATGATCAAAGGATACCTCACATGTATTTAGTTCACTGCTCTAAGAACAGCCTATCTGTTAGCTTGTCACTCTGGGAAGTATGACCCATTCCAGACTAAGACTTCTTTTTTTTTTAATACTTATAGATGGATACCATATCTTTATTTTATTTTAATGTGGTGCTGAGGATTGAACCCAGTGCCTCACACACGCGAAGCAATTGCTCTATCATTGAGCTACAATCCCAGCCCCCAGACTAAGACTTCTTTAAATCAGCACCATTGGCCCTGCGAGGAAGTCCTCCTCCCCAGGGTCTCTATGTCTTATTCCTTGTGCTTTATCCTGGCCCTGCTATCAGCAACTCTGGACCCTACTCTGCCTCCTAGACTCACACACTGCCTGCTTGCACCACTAGGAGACATTCAGACTTCACATCTCAGAAGGAAAGAAATAAAGGAATGAAGCATCAGGAGATATGGGGCTTATTTAAAAAGAAAAGCATCTCTGGTATAACAGCCAATGGCCTAGTTATTTTCCCAGTTCAGGGCCCTAGGAGAAGATGTAGGGAGAAAATCCCTGCCAACCCTAAAGAGGACTACTAGTTAAGACACACCCTGGAGAGGGGTGCAGAGTCTGCAGTCAGCCCTCTCATTCAAAGGAAAAAACCTCTCAGATGATAAGACTCTCTTGCTTCAGAAGGAACTCATATTAGCTGTCAATACATTAGGCATTTACAAAAAGCAATATCCATAAAAAGGAAGGGCGAAGATGAACATACAAAATAATTCACCCCGAGGAGAAAGAATTTATAGAAAGAAAATATTTCAAATTCTAATAAACAACATGCAAAGAAATTGCATGAAATATTGCATTTATAATATAAAATAAAACTATTATGAAAAAGAACAATCAGAAAAATATAAACCTTCTGGAAATTAAAAATAACTGTCAAAAAGCCAGGCATGGGGGCACATGCCTGTATTCTCAGGTGAGGCTGAGAGGTTGAGACAGGAGGATCACAAGTTCAAGGCTAGCATGGGGAACACAACAAGTAAAATAATAATAATTGGCTGGGTATGGGGGCACACGCCTGTAATTCCAGCAACTCAGAAGGCTGATGCAAGAAAATAGCAAGTTCAAGGCCAGCCTCAGCAACTTAGTGAGACCCTAAGTAACTTAGCGAGACCCTGTCTCAAAATAAAAAGGGACGGGGATATGGCTCGGTGGTAAAGCACCTCTGGGTTCTATTCCTAGTACCCCCCTCCGCTCAAAAGAAAGTCAAAATAAAAAATTACATGGATGAACTGAATATTGGGAATTGGGCTAATGGTCAAAACTAGTGATATAAAAGAAAATATGAAAAAAATCTCCTATAACATCAAGCAAGAAGATAAAGGGATACAAAGTTTGGTAAAAAGAAGAGTCAAAGAAGATAGGTAGACCTGGAAGTTTCACATAAGTCTACTATAATTCCAGTTGCAGAACTGAATTGGAGAAATAGTTTTTAAGAAAATGAAGGCAGAAGTAGGGCTGGGGCTGTGGCTCGGTGGTAGAGCGCTTGCCTCGCATGCGTGAGGCACTGAGTTAGATCCTCAGCACCACATAAAAGTAAAATAAAGATATTGTGTCCATCCACAACCAAAAAATATTTTTAAAAAAGAAAAAGAAAATGAAGGCAGAAGCATAATTAAAGAAATGCCAGGAGAAAATACCTCTGAACTCTATAACTGCTCACATTTAAAGAAACCAACATGTACTCCAGCAAGCAAAATAACAAATACGAAAACTACCATTATTAAGCACTTGCCATCTGAGAGACACTGCTCTAAATATTAACTCATATATTCCTCATGAAAATTCTGTTCATCCATTATATACAACAAGAAACTGGGCACAGGTTAAGTAGTTTGTCCAAAGCAGAGGCAACTGTGACATGGCAGAGCTGGAATCTGAAATCAGGTAGTATGACTCTGGAGCCCAGACTCAAATTTAGATACATCCAGAATTCTAAAAAGGGAGAGAAAGTTCTAAAAATTCTCGAAATGAGAAGAAAAGAAACAACCTAAAATGGAACAAGAATCAGACTGTCATACTTATCAGCAAACTGGGATGCTGGAAGACATCTAAGTATTGACCTCATTTAAACTCCTGAAGAAAGAAGATTTGAAACTAGAATTCCCTACCCAATCTATTAAATTATGACAGAAAAATCCTTATTGCAGAGACTCGAATTTTACTATACATATTCTTCAAAAAATCTCCAGAAACTTGATTTCAGTAGCTAAATTTGAGAGAGCACTTGTTGCATTTCCTTATGTGGGAATCCATTCACATCATTTGGTTCTGTAATTAATACTCATAATTATACTGCTAAGCTGAGTTAAAGTTTTAAAAATCAATATATAAACCAAACACAGATGACAAAAATTACCAACAAAATGCAGAGTAACAATCCCTGACACCTGAAAAAATAAACATGGAAGAGAGGTTGAGAGGTGCACTGATTTCTTTTTTTTCTTTTCTTTCTTTCTTTTTTTTTTTTTTTTTGGTACCGGGGATTGAACTCAGGGGTACTCGACCACTGAGCCACATCCCCATCCCCAGCCCTATTTTGTGTTTTATGTAGAGACAGGGTCTCACTGAGTTGCTTAGCGCCTTGCGGTTGCTGAGGCTGGCTTTGAACTCACCATTCTCCTGTCTCAGCCTCCCAAAGTGCTGGGATTACAGGCTTGTGCCACCATGCCCAGCTCACTGATTTCTTTATCAATCATAGTGGGGGTGGGGGGCAACAGATTCTATCTAAAGTTGATAAATCAAGAAATGGAAAAAGTATCTAAAGACATCCAATGGAAATATAAATATTTAAAGTTACCATGGAAACCACTAGGACAACAACACAAAAAAGAGAAACTCCTAAAAATGAACTAGGAATTAGAAAAGAATTTATATCTTCCATTTTAAATCCTCTGAGTAAACTAAATCTTTTTATTATGTGGAGTACTAAAAGTTTTAATATACAGTTTGAAAATCAAAATGCATTAATTAAAGGGCACCTTCGAAAATAGGGGATTGGTTAAATAAACTATAGCACCTCTATTTAACAGAGGACATATGGCTATTGGAAGGAATGAGCTATGTCCACAGGTATTGGCATGCAGAGTTGACCAAGCTGTTATGTTGAGGAAAAAAAATATAAAGCAATATAGATTGTATGACTCCATTTATGTTAAAGTATATTTATGTTTGTTTACGTATAGAAAGAGGTCTAAAAGATAACAAATTGTTAAGACTGGAAGGCAAGCAGGGGAAAAATACTTCTGTTTTTGATTTTTTTTAATAAACAAGTATTATTTCTATAATTGAAAACAAGTAAGAATAGTGATATCATTTAAAAAACAAAGCTCACTTTGCCTCTACTATGCATGGGTTTTGGTCCACATGTTTCACGTAATGCCTGCAGAGTATGGTGATCGCATCCATTCTTTTTTTAAAAACCAGAAAGAATCTCTTTCTCAAATTATTCAAAAGTAAGTCTAAGGCTCAGTGTACAGATCCTGATAATCTATCACTGCAATCAATTTTCCCCCAATCAAGGATTTTGTAATGATGTGCCCTTAATCATTACTAGAAACTAAACAGCCATGCAAAAAAAGGGCTACCAACTTTTAAGAAACATTTTGGCCCACACAGGAGCAATAATCTCCACGACATTACCGTGGAGAATACCACAATTGTGATGTTCCAGGTTCTCCCCCCACAATCAACTATGGTGAAAATCCCTATTCCTCCATGTATGCATGCAACTACAATATCAAGAACACATGAGGAAAAATAAAGGCAAAAATATACATTCAGGACAGTTAAATTGCACCATGAATAGTTTCTAGTGACAGAAAATTTCTATGGTCTCAAATTCCCAATTCAATGCAAAAACCTTCCAGAAATTCAAGCAGGAAAGAAAACATTCCTGCTCAACAATCATCTTCAGAGGCACAATTATTTGGGCAGGAGCAGATCTTCACAATTTAAATTAGCAGGTTTAAGAGAGCACTTGCTAATTAAAGATCATTAGCCACATTATCATTATTTTGTGCATGCTTGCATGGGGGTGTGTGTGTGTGTGTGTGTGTGTGTGTGGTCTGTCTGTGTGGTAATGATGATTGAAGCCAGGGGTGCTTTATCACTGACCTACATTCCATTCTTTTTTATTTTGATTTTGATATTGACAAGGTCTCACTAAGGTGCCCAGGCTGGCCTCCCTCACGCAATCCTCCTGTCCCAGCCTCCTGAGTCACTGTGATTACAGACATATGCCACCCCTCCCAGCTAGCCAGATTATTTTAATAATCAACATAAAATAATCATAACATTAAAACTCAAAGAGTGAACTGTGTTTCACCTAACACTAGATTAAAGCAGTTAATAGGAAAGTTAGAAGACAATGACAAATTTGGTTTGCACAATTTTTTTGGTTTGGACATAAATAAGATAATCTTTTGAATTGTGGTTTCAATTAGTTTGCTCCATATTTGGATTACATCTATAATATGCCATTTTCACCAATTAAAAGAAAGAAAGATGTGATTCTATGGTAAAGAAAATGTTGATTATATAATCAGATGGGGAAGGGAAAGCTGAACGATAATAGAGAAAACTACCTTAATACTCCACCAGGGGAAAAGACGAAGTAGGGTATAAATGACTACTGAAAACTATAATTTTGCCAGGCATGGTATTACATACCTAAGATCCCGCCTACTTGAGTGGCTGAGAAGCAGGAGAATTACAAGATCGAGGCTAACCTGGGCAATTTAGCTAGACTCTGTCTCAAAACAAAACATAAAAGGGGGCTGCAGATATAGCTCAGTGGTAGAGCACTTGCTAGCATGTACAAGGCTCTGGGATCAATCCCCAGTACTAAGCAGTTAAAAAAAAAAAAAGAATATAATTTCACTTTAACTCATGCAGCTTCTATTATAGCTAGTATAATAAACAGGGTTTCTGTAAGCACTATTTTCTGCATTATCACTCATAATCACAGCCTTGAACATGATTATGTTAAAGAACTCCAGCCTACAAAATTTTCATGAGATGGGTATTTTTTCATAGATGGTCCTCAACTTCTTCCTCTGTGGATTTTTAGTGGGGAAGGATGTGGTACTTAGGATTGAACCCAAGGCCTCAAGCATGGAAGGCAAGTGTTCTACCTCTGAGCTACATCCCCATCTCTTTTCATTTTATTGTGAAAGTGTTTCACTAAGTTGCCCAGACTGGCCTCAAATTTGCCATCCTTCTGTCTCCACTTCCTGCACATCTGGGATTATAGGCATGCTCAACCACAGGTAGTCTCTTTGGATTTAATATTCTTCATTTAATTACCTATAGGTATATAAGTTTGATATATCTCACTTAGAAATTCCTTCCAAATCTGTTTTAGGACCTGCTATTGAACCCTTCAATGTAACTAATTGCCTATAACTGTAAATTATAGTCCAGGCTGTTATTAACTGGTCAGACAAATTTGAGCAAGTCACCTGATTTCACCACACCTGCATTTCTTTTTTCTTCCCCCAAGATGAACAGGACAAAATGAAGCTCTTCCCTAAGGACCCTTCTAGCTTTTTTGTTCTCCCCAGTTTGAACAGTTTATCATTTTATCAGTTTACATAGGCTTGGAAGCACCTGATTTTCACAGAAACTTAAATCAGAATTCTTAAAAATTTGTTTTGTGTGTATGTGTATAATTTTAAATCATTTTCCTTATTCTTCAGGGATGTTGTAACTTCAACAAACACATCAAACTGAATCAGAGGAATTAGCAAAAGTTAGGATTATGAGCTAAGTGGCTCAACAATGACAGAAAATTAAATAAATTTTGCATTCATCTTGTCACATTTTAGCCAATTTCCAAAATTATGGCTTGGGGAAATGAAAAGAATTTTTCTGAGGTTCCACTCTGCAGAGGCAAAAATAATGACTCCCTAATTCTGTCCTACATGTAGAGCTATACTGCTTTCTTGATAATGTAGCAGGTAGATGACAAGTTGAGGAGATCTCATAAGTAGTAAGGCCAAGGACAGGGCAAAATGCTAGTACATGGAGATTCGATCCTTTCAAATCCATGCTCCCCTCTCAAAGCACATTCTTGTAATTTGATATAAAAAATATACCTCATAATTCATATTGATGCAGCTTTCAAATTGAAAAAATATTATATCTTTATAATCACATGAAAGATTTATTCTTAAACATTTTTAGTTTAATTCACCACAATAAAAGAAAATTGAATGAAGACCTGGTTATTTTACATGCCAAGGTTGATGGAAGAGGTGAATACAAAGCAATCATTTCTAGGTCAATATGTACTTAATAAATAAGGGACTGTATTCTAGTACTATTTGCATTAACAGGCAGGCAAGCTGGGCACGGTGGTGCACGCCTGTAATCCCATCATCTCGGAAGGTTGAGGCAGGAAGACTGAGAGTTCAAGGCCAGCCTCAGCAAAAGTGAGGCGCTAAGTGAGTCAGTGAGACCCTGTCTCTAAATAAAATATAAAATAGGGCTAGGGATGTGGCTCAGTGGTTGAGTGCCTCTGAGTTCAATCCTCGGTACCCCCCACCCCCCGCCAAAATAAAATTGGCAGGCAAAAATTTTGACTAACAAAATGTTAAACTGTTTTCTACAGTAAGTGCTAGAGTTGTTTAGCTTTCTGATTTTAATCCATCTTTGTAAACTAATCTTATTTGAAATGCTTTTTTAAAACATTTCAATTTAATCAGCAATAAGAAAAGGATTTTGAGTTTTAGTACCTTTAACTTTAATTTCAACTTTAACTTAAGTGATCTAAATTTAAACAATAAACTAATTAAAACATCCATTATATTTGTCTTTTATCTACACTGCATCCTCTCCCAGTAGAGCAGCTCCTAAACTAGGTCTTTGCTTCTACTTCTACGTCACCAGTACATACTGCATGATGTTAAGACTATCTTCAAAATTATGACTTTTATCATGCTGCCCATAGTTTCTTTTACTGAGAAAAGAAAATCCAAATTCTTTTACACTATATAGTTGGCCTCAGAAAGTAAAGAACCAGCCTTTCCAACCTTATCTCAGACTGCTGTCCAACATGAACCAAATGGACATGAGCTAGCAGAAGGGCTCTCTATGCACTACGTGTCACCTCTCTAAATCATCTCATCTTCTTTCCTACCACCTGACAGACTGACAGTACCACGTTATGCTGAACATGATTATTTAGTAAACCTGCACGTATTTCACCCAGTACTGTTCTAGATCTCATTATTCCCAGTGTTCAGAATAAAAAAATCTAACTCAAAAAAAGAAACATCTGAAAACAAAAAAACACCTGGGCCAGGCTAGGTGGCACACACTGTAATCTCAGTGACTCGAGAGGCTGAGGCAGAAGAACTGCTAGTTTGAGGCCAGCCTTGACAGTTTGGCAAGACCCTGTCTCAAAATAAAAAATAAAAAGGGTTGAGGATGTAGCTCAGTGGTAAAATATCTTTAGGTTCAATCCCCAAATACCTTCCCCCCACCAAAAAAAAAACAAACAAAAAAAAAGAAAAACAAACATCTGGGACCAGAAGATGCACTGGATTCTATCTTCACTATTTAGATGATAGGCAGGAACAACTTTTCTCTCCAACTATAAATTTGTTTGCTTGCTTTTCAGTTTTTTTAATATCAACTTTTAATTTCTGAATAATCTGATTTACAGAAATTTGGAAAAGACAGATAATTCCTATAGCTCTTCACCCAATTTCTCCCAATGTTAACGTAGTACCTAATCATGTTATATTTTTAAAAACTAAAAATAAACATTGGTGTTACTCTTAATTAAATCAGGTTTTATCTGGACCTCATCAGTTTTCTCCACAAGTATCTTTTTTTTCTATCTTGGGATCCAATGCAGGATACTGCGCTACCTTTAATCATCAGATCTCCCTAGTGTCTCTGGTCTGTGACAGCTTCTCAGTCCTCATTTCAAACGACTTCCACAGTTTTGAAGATTATCTATCATGTTTTTTTTGTAGAATGTCTCTCAATTGGGCTCCCAAGGTTTTCTCATACTTAGACTGGGGTCACGGGTTTAGGGGAAGAACACTGCTGAGGGGAAGCATACTTCTCACTGTACCCTATCAGGAGACACATGGTTTCCACAGACATCACCAGCGATGTTAAACCTTGATCCATTTGATCTCCTTGCCAGTTTTCTCTACTATCAAAATTACCACCTTTCCCTTTCCTTACTCTCCACTTTGGAAGTGAGCCACTGAGTCCAGCTCACATTCAAGGGTGGGGGCAACATCCCTACATGAATTACTTGGAATCCTTCTATATGGAAAATTTGCCTCTTCTCCCTCATTTTTTCAATCAATTTATAGCAGCAGTATCAACTCATGAACATATATTTTATACTCCAAATTAAACTCAAATACTATGTTATTTATTTTGTTGCTCTAATTGCTTTAGCTTTGACCATTAGGTTTCCTTTCAGATTAGCTCCTGTGACCTTTGGACAAGCTTGCTTTCCTTCTTTCCTATTCTCTGTTTTAGCACTACCTTACTTTTGGGTACTATCCATGGAGCTCTGGTTCCAGTTATTGAGGAATGATATTTAGAAACCAAGACCTGATGTGCTTGTTAATGCTACTGAGATGTAAATGCCTCTAGACCCCTTCAGTGGACAGAGCTATGAAATATATAAAATCTAAGGAATAATCTTTGTATTTCCAACAGCCTGGGTAGAGTGCTCTAAACTTAGTGAGGTATCCATAAGAAACTATTTTTGTTTCCTAGAAATAAAAAAAATGTCCTTTGTTTTCTAAACTTTGGAATAAGGAAATATTAATTCAGATACAGACTATTACTATAACAAAGTAATTTAAAAGTGCCTAAGCATAATATATAACAACAAATCCCATCATTATGTACAAATATAACGCACCAATAAAAAATGTGGAAAAAGAAAAAAATAATCCCTTTCTAAGCAAATGAAGGATAGAAGCAAACAAATTTACTAATTTTTTAATTAGTAAAAATTTTCTAACTATTTTCATTAAAAAAAGAAAAGCCTAAGCAAGACAGAATTTTTTCTTATTTATAAATCCAATAGTACGTGCTTCAGAAATGGTAAAGAGGCTCTGACACCTTCAAAATATCTCTGACTATAGGTGGCAACTCCAGTTCTCCTGATTTCCCAGGCAAAAAAAGGAGACAAAGTGTCAGGCGAGCACACACATTCCCTGTTAAGGGCATGACCCAGAAGTGGCACGTATCACTTCCATCCATATCCCATTGTGCAGAAATTACTCACATGTCTCCTCCTACCAGCAAAAGAGGATGGGAAGTCATGTGCCTGGATTAAATTCAGGAGGCTTTATTACTAAAAGAAAGGGAAGACTGTATAATGGAGGTACTAAAATTAGCATCCTCTGACAGCAAACCCCTGTTTTTACCACAGCATTCTGTCTCGGTATTTACTTTTAATATAGCAACAAATACAGTCTATACTTAAGCACATTCTACTAAAATAAGCTAAAATTCTGTCACAATGAAAAATTTAAAATAAGATAAATAAATAATGGCAGTGTAAGATTATATGCCATTGAATAAAATAGGAATATATGAATCCACACTCAAATAAGTATATGAAGGAATAATTAAGAACACTCTTCCCAACAGTAGAATACCAATTAAGACATCATTAAATAGCTAAAGAATTAGAAAATTACCACTTGGCAGCTATCACGGTAATCACTTCTATAGGCAGGAAATATCGATACATGCTAAAACTAGTGGGTGAAAGTTGCAATGACAAATAGAATTGTAGCTCAGTAACTCCCCCAAAATATTTATTAATACAATGGGAAAAGAGTAACTGAATGTTGGGAGAAACCTTATAAACCAGCTTACTCAAGTGACCAAATAACATCACCAGTGACAGGACACATGTGCTACGTAAGGGGAGAAGAGTACATTTCTGTAATATTACTGTCAGACCCGCAAAACCTGATTCAAATCATGAGGGCACATTACCAAACTCAAAGTGAAGGAGAGTCTCCAAAGTAACTAGACAGTAATCTTTAAGGAAGAACCAGGGAACTGTTCCAGACTGAAGGAGAATGAAAGGAGATGACAGCTAAATGCTATGCCTGGATTCTTTTGTTGTGAAAATTGATAAAACTTGAAAGGAGTCTCATGGTGAAGGTTAAAGAGCAGGCCTTTGTACTATTCTTACAACTTTCACATAGGTTTGAAATCGTTTCAAAATAAAAATAAATTTTAAATATCATTTTTATTGGGTGATATAGTCAGAATGTGTCCCCTAAAATTCATATGTTGAAACTTAATGGCCAATGTCAAAGTATTAAGCAGTGGGGTCTTTAGAAGGTGATTAAGTCATGAAGGTTTGTGCACACACAAATATGTCACAATGAATCCTAGTATTATGCATAATTACATTGCACCATTTAAAAAAAGGCAGGGCATATAAAAAGGGGGCTTGAGAGAATGGGCTTGCTGTCTTCCCTTCTTCTGCCATGAGAGGACAGACAGACATCACGATCTATGAGGAACAGGTCTTCACCAGATCGTGAGCCTACCAGTGCCTTGATCTTGAACTTCTCAGCTTCCAGAACTGTGAGAAAATAAATTTCTATTCTCTATATATTATCTATCCTCAGGTATTTTGTATCACAGGATAAATGAACTAAGACATTGACTTTATGAAAGCCTATATCTTTTATGAGATTTTCTATTTTTCTTGGTAATAAATATGTATCATGGGTAGTCTATCAGATGATGTGTAAAAGAAATGGACAGAAATAAACTTTAGTATTAAATGGAGAATGATGTCTGAATGTAGATTATTTTTACATGTGTCTAGTTAACCACTAGTGAACATTTTTGTATTAGGATGGATTTTTTTTCGGGGGCGGGGGAGGTACCAGAGATTGAACTCAGGAGTACTCGACCACTGAGCCACATCCTCAGCCCTGTTCTGTTTTATATAGAGACAGGGTCTCACTGAGTTGCTTAGCACCTCACCGTTGCTGAGGCTGGTCTTGAACTCACAATTTTCCTGTCTCAGGCTCCCAAAGTGCTAGGATTACAGGCGTGCGCCACCGCACCCGACTGGATGAATTTTATTTCATTAAACAACTGGCACTTTTGGGACCACATATTTTTTATAGAGTAACTCTTATATCATCTCTCTTAAAGTTCACCATAAGCCTATAAGTACAACTATTATTACCCTCTTACAGAAAATGAAAAGGAGGTCTACTGAGGTTAACTACCAAGACCACAGAGCTACAAAGTGACAGAGTTGAGCTTGGAGCCACCCAGTCAAATTTTAGAACCTACACTACTGTTACACTATAACAAATAAATAGTCAAGTGTTGAGTAAATCATAAGCCATCTCACTCTTCCACTCATCAGAAACCTAAAACTGACACATTCACCCTTACCTGTGTCTGCTTCATTGCCCGCTCCACTCGGCGTGTACTTCCTCGCTCAAGTTTTGTCCGGAGGATCAAGGCTGATGTCTGAATGGCCCAGAACTTTGGTTGTGAAAGCAAACACTGATAAAAGAGGAAAATAGAAAAGTAAGCTAGAGATCATACTGTGAATAAGAGAAACTTAACTCTTCTAAAAATATCAAGATACCTCCAAATGCAGATTTGACAATCTAAGCAAACACAGACAAAAGGCTCTCCGTTTTTTCAATTTACATTAAAGAAAACCATGCTAAAACATATGGAAATGCTTTCTGGCTGTGGTTAGGATCAGGAGTCTCCAATTTTAATTAAAATGCTTTCCTAGAAGAGGCATCTCAAGCAAGACTGGCCTATATAAAACTTAGAATATGCACATAATGAAACTGAACCCCAAAGAAAAGCTGTAATGGCCATCAATTCAGAGGGCATGGCAGAAACCATTAAACATGACCACAAGCAGTGAGAAATAAAGTGAATGATTTGGGTGAAACAAACTGTAATAAGCAAGGACAACTTGGCATAATGAACACAACTTAAGATCTCTTTGATGGTGACCTAGAATCAAACACTGCCCCTGGGTAGACATTACCAACAATAACTTTCATTAAAGTTTACTGGAAAGAAAGAGAAAAAACTTATTTGTCTGAATGTTGACATCATCTTTGATCATTGCTTATTGTCTGTTTCTAAGTAAACATTTGCTTGTTTCCAAAAATCAGGTATGAAAAGCAACTTAGTTAGAATCCAATTAATCATTCAGAACCTAGATGTTCATTAAGAAGCATCTGGGGACCTGGGGTTGTGGCTCAGTAGTAGAGTGCTCACCTAGCACACATGAGGCACTAGGTTCAATCCTTAGCACTACATTTAAAAAATAAATAAAATAAAGGTATTGTGTCTGTTACAACTTAAACATGTATTTAAAAGCAGCAGCATCTGGGAAGGTTCTGCACCTCTCCCCACCCCCCAAGGTAAATCAGATCTCTGAAAGCAGGATCTTAGTATCAGTGCTTTTAAAAAAACAAAAAAACCCTATCTTGTCATTTTTTGAGGGGTAGGGTGGTGTACTGGGAACTAAACCCAGGGCACTTTACCACTGAGCTACAATCCCAGCCTCCCAGGTAATTCTTAAGTGTAACCAACCTGAAGAACTATTAGGCTAAAACAAAACAAGTGTTTGTCTTTGGTCAAATTCATTCATTCCAAATTTTCATTAAAGGTTAGCAAGAAGTCCTTCAATGGAGCATAAACCATATTGAAGTCACTACAATTCTTTACTGTACTCTGCCCAGCTCTCTTATTTGTACTAACTGCATGGCCCCTCCAGGTATTTGAATTGTTAACCTCTAATCTAGAACAATTCCCCTTACAATTAAGAGGGAAATGAAGCACCAACATATGAAAGCACTATTCAGTATCACACCTTCAGGAACAGTGAAAACTGGTACCAACACTCAGTCTCCTGAGACCCATAACATCTTTATATCATTTTATAACTTTTTCCAAATGAAATTTTGATAATTTAAATGGTCAAATTAAGATATGATTAACTTTCAAAAATGGATAATAACTACCTAGGAAAATTAGAAAGTGGAGTAATATAATATGACTCAGGAAAGAATATTGAGATAGCAGAAGAAGAGTAGGCAAAGAATCTGCAAATAAGAGAGGAAATGCAAAAGAATGGGGCCCTACATAAGTTTATTCATGAATCCACCTGAGCACCTACTACATACAAGGAAGTGTGCATTGGGCTTAGGGACAGAGTAGCAAGCACTAAAGACAAAGTCCTTGCTCTCATAAAACTCACATTCTAAAACAATATTTTATTAAATAATCTTACTCTTCTAAATCAACTTTGAATATTGAAATATTTTTATCTCCTTGAAATATAGTTTACAAGATTAATGTATAATCTTATTGTTAGACTCCATTAACCTAACCCTACAAAAAGAATACATTTACCATAATAAATAGGGGTATATGGCACTATAAAGACATGAATAATGAAATGGAAGGCATTAAAAAGAAATTGGAAATCATTATTTGCAGGGCATGGTGGCACACACCTGTAAACCCAGTTACTCAGGAGGCTGAAGCAGGAGGATCACAAGTGCAAGGCCAGCCTCAGCAATTTAGTGAGACCCTGTCTCAAAATAAAATATAACAAGGGCTGGAGATGTAGCACCCCTGGGTTCAATCCTTAGTACCAAGGAGGAAAAAAACTGTTAAAATGTGCACTATTTGGCAGAAGACTTTATTATAAAGTATGATCTCAAAAATTTTTTAAGAACTTTTTTCATTAGATAAATCTGCAAACCTGTCTCTACTAGCACAGTTGGCTGTGTCGCAGTCTTCTTTTCTTTTTGCCCTACTAAAGGGATTATTATCTGTAAACTCTTGATGACAGAATGGAAGAGCACTGAGAAACAACACTATACAACAGTGGGGAAGGTCCCCCAGGTCAAGTATAGATTAGAATGCCAGCTCCACCAAGTTAGCCACGTGCCCTTGGGAAGGTACTTCATACTCACTTCTCAGTTTCCTCCTCCCCAAAATTGGAATGACACCTCTCACCAAGGTATGAGGATGAAACAGTCTGAGGAGATAAAGGTCAACAAACCCATGAGAGCAGCCACTGAAGCACATGGGACCCCTCCAGAGACTTTCCTCCTATTAGGTTTTCTCTCCACATTAACAGAACATCATCCTCCACAGCAGGTGGGCAAGGGTGCTCACCTCCCATCTGTACCCATCATTTTGCCAACAAGCACAGTGAGGAACATGGATGGGCTCAAGGCACAGGTTCATCAGAGTTAAAGCCCACCTTTAAAAAGGTTGTCCCAAAGATCTGTACACCAAGGGATGAAATGGTTTCCTCAGAAACAGAACAAAGTCGGACTGTTTTCTACACTGGCATGACATCAAGAGGTTTGTGTGAGACTTTATGTGAAAGTCAAAAACCACATTCTCCTTCCACACTAAATGTAAAATGCAATCTGACATTTGAAAGAAGAACCTGACTGGTTAATGATCACTGAAGAATGTATCTTTTATCTGTTTGGCTGAGAGACACAGACTAGAGAAAGTCTTTCTGAAAGGAAGTGACTGCAAATAGGCCATACTTGGTATATTGTATAGAATACTATCACTGTGAGGTGAGAATCAATCAATAATGTGAAACATTAGGCAAGGAAAAAGAAAACTAAACAAGAGTTTTATACATGGTCTATTGACTTATGAAGAAAAGTACATTTTAAGAAACTGACACTCTGGGGCCGGGACTGTAGCTCACTGGTAGAGCACTTGCCTTGCATATGTGAGTCACTGGGTTCAATCCTCAGCACCACATAAAAATAAATAAATAAATAGAATAAAGATATTGCATCCATCTACAACTAAAAAAATATTAAAAAAGAAAGAAAGAAAGAAAGAAAGAAAGAAACTGACAGTCTGATAGTTAAGCAACCAAATCCAATGGGGAGGAAACTAATCTCACCTGCCTAAGTAGAAGGCCAAGCCCAGTTGGTGAGAACACAAAAGCCCTAAGCCATTCATAATGAATGGAGAGAGCAATTCAGTCTTCACTATGTCCCCTACAGTGGGTCACTGCTTTTAATTCCACTCAATGCAGAACCACTATCTACATGGCTGGCTCTGTGTCAGCTTAAATGTTATCTTGTCAGAAAGTCTTCTTGATCAACTTATCTGCACAGCTCCACCTCTACCCAGTAATTGTCTATCACTGCATCCAGTTTGAATCCTTTAGGGCAGAAGCCCTAGCTATTTGGTTCACCAGTTCCATAGAGACTGCCAGCACACTGCAGGTATGCAAAGAAAGGGATTGACAATAGAAGGAAGGGAGCAGGGGTGGGGAAGGGAAGGGGAAAGAGAGGTACTGGGGACTGAATCACAACAATTTTCTACTTACAGTCTGGGTGTTGAATATATGATATGATGCTTTTATAATTATGTCAAAATGGATTCTTCTGTCATGTATAACTAAAAAGAACCAACTTTTTAAAAAAAGAAAAGAAAAGAAAGAGACTGAGAGTTGGTGCAGTGTCACTGAGATAGGAGCACTGCAAGTTTGAGGTGAGGCTGGACAACTCAGCAAGACTTTCTCTCCAAAAAGTAAAATGACCAGGACCCACTAGAACACACCTGGGTTCAAGCCCCCAGAAAAGTAGAGGGTACAAAGAATGGAACATTTTCTTTCTTAGTTCCCTTGGGAAAGGTGTTCTTCATTTTTGAACCTCATTTTTTTTCCACCTATATCATGGTAGAATTCGATCTGATGGCCTCTAAGGTTACTTTCAGCTACAAAAATTTTATTCTAATAAAATTGTCTTTATGGCAAATAATAATATATATTATTTTAAGTAATAATATAATTATTCCAACATAATTTGTTAAAATGTTGTGTAAAAATCTACAAAGTAATACCAATTCTTCTCTCAACTAGCTTGAGTTCCTCTTCCTTCCCCCCCATTACCTATGTGCCCTTGAATAAGTGGATTAACCTCTCTGCAACTAAGATGTCTTACCCATAAAGAGAAAACACCAAACTATAAGATGACCAAAGGTTCTGTCATCTCCAAAATTTTATAATAATGAAAGGGAAATAATGTCATGATTCCTGAATTCATCTTGGTTGAATTTTAGTTATTTTGTATTTTGAATTAAGTTCAATGCAATCACATCAGACTTCATATTAACTAAAATATCTCACAAAAACATTTCTTTACTGTTCAATATAAGAATGAGAGAAGTATGCAAGATCGGCCTAATTGCTTAGGTACCCAAAATGGTAAAGATAGTGGAAGATATGACAAAACCAAACTAACCATCGGATCAGGAATGGTAAGGTGTCTCACACAGAAGATGTTAAATAAGCACATAGTTTCAATTTTGAAGAGGCAATGAGTGACCGAATATATAGTACTTAAGTACAATCTGGTATAGTTTCTTATTACCATAGAATTCTAGCTCGGAAAACCAAATACATGGTATTTTAAATGACTGTTCTACATTCTGTAAAAAACTTCTGATATTTTTCTAAGGAAAAACAAAACTTTGGGCATTAAAAAAATCCTTAAAATATTAAACACAGAATTACCATATGATTCAGCAATTTCATTTCTGGATACATACCCAAAAGAATTTAAAGCAGGAGTTCAAATAGAGACTTGCACACCAAAACAAACCCAAATGTTCATGTAAGAATGCATGGACAGGGCTGGGGTTGTGGCTCAGTGGTAGAGCACTTGCCTAGCATGCATGAGGCACTGGGTTCGACTTTCAGCACCACATATAAATAAATTGATTAATTAAATAAAGGTCCATCGACAATGAAAAAAAATTAAAAAAAAAAAAGAATGAATGTACAAAATGTAGTGTTTATATGTAAATATAGTAGCTACTTAACTGCAAAACCCTGTATAACAATGGAAGGGAAGTACAGGAAGCACAAGGTAAGCCAGCTCTCTTACAAGGCATATAGTCCAAAAAATATTTGAAACTGTGACCACCCACCTAAGCATTAAGGTAGAGCTCATTCTGCCAGTGCATAGCTTACCAACCTCTCCATGCAAATACACTGATGTTAATTACCCTAAAATCTAAAAGGCCCAATAGTCTCTAGCTCACTCACTTTAGTAGAATTCTTTCTAGTGACACAAACGAAATATGCCCCACTATGATTAAATCATGTCTCTGTTGACAGCAGAGTTTCTGGCAACTCCATCCTGGTATCTGGTGAAATGTACAGACAGCACTAACTTGAAAATAACTGGTTGCACATTATAGCACACTATTCTATTTATCTCTATTGTCTTGAGAGAATACCTTGCAACCACAATTATTAGATTTTTCATTAAGAAAAATGAAAACATACCGATTCACCTGTGAATGATGCTTCTTTTGTAAGAAACTGTCACTTTTTCCATATAGAAATGAACAGACCAGCCTGCACCTTGATGCTTTTTCTACCATTGGCAGGTTCGAGGAAACGGATCAGATTCTTCCCAGCCAAAGCACTAATAAAGTTTGTAAGTCAACTAGACCATATGGAGAGATATTCAAACTCTGTATGTTTGACACATGTATATAAACTTCTACACTATATGTATATGAACTTAATAAATCTAAACAAACTTGAATGAACTTGTTAATAGAAACTACATTTATATGAGACATTCTAGTTTTGTTAAAATGTACTGAGGAAAGAGCTTCATTAACAGTACTATTCATTCAGAACAAAGAAAGAATTGGCCATTACAACTTATCTGATAAGGAATGTGGTATTCACATACTTACATACTCTCCTCCATGTACTTTTTAGTTTGATTTGAAGAAATCCTTTTTTTTCCTTTATTAAGGCATTATAGAGAAAACTGCACGATGGATTTTCAAAAACTCAACAGCCTTACATATTCAACACCCAGACCATAAATAGAAAATTTCCAGAATCCCAGCAGTCTCCCTTCTGTTTTGGTCTTGTCCTTACAAAGAGTAACCACTCTCCTGACTTCTAACACCATAAATTAGTGCGCATGTTTTTCTGTTTTATACAAATATGATCACAGAGTACACTTGTGTGTTGGAACTTCTTTTGCTCAATATTATACTTGAAATTTCACCCTTACAGTTGCATACATTTGTAGAATGTTCAACTTATTGCTGCACAATATTCCATTGTGTAAATATACAATTTATTTGGGCTGGGGTTATAGCTCAGTGGTAGTGTGCTCGTCTAGCACACATGAGGCACTAGGTTTAATCCTCAGCACCACATAAAAATAAAATAAAGATATTCTGTCCACCTACAACTAAAAAATATTTTTAAAATATATATATATATATGTACAATTTATTTAACTATTCTACTGCTAATGAGTATTTAGGTAGATCAGACTGTGGGATTGTTACAAATAAACTGTAAATATCCCACATATGCTCTCAGTATATGCTGCTATGAACAATCTACGACATGTTCTTTAGGTGAATGTGAACAAGTATTTTATCGAGCATTTACTTAGGAATGACATTGCTGGATCATAGAGTATTGAATACATTTAGCTTTTCCCACAGTAGTGCTATCACCAGAGAAGGTTCAAGGAGTTTCTGGAGAGGAGGACTCAACTCAGAACAAGTGGGGTTCCTTACAGATGTCACACAAATGAATTTAAATACCTGTCAGAGGTACTGAGATTTATTTAGAAAAGCTAAGAGTACATACATTCAGGGGAGAATGTGGGCCATCTTGAAAGTGGGAGACATTTTTGAGGTTCTTAGTTTCTTCTTTTAAAGAAAACTTAATGAGGGGTAGACATGGGAAAGAACGTAGGGGTGACATCAGTATGGTGACCACAAGATAGTTTATTGTGGTCTGGCAATTCTCAGGGTCTTTAGGCTGACATGATCAGTAGACATCATTAGGAAGCACAGTAGATTATGGGTTTCTTAAAATATTCTATCTCTCTTTGCTCAATCTACTTATACATAGGCTAATCAACAGTACCCAAGATAATTTTTATAAGTGAACGAACATTTTTAAAAAGAATTCCTGAAAAGCCAGGCACAGTGGCACATGCCTGTAATCCCAGCTGCTCAGAAGGCTGAGCCAGGAGGATCGCGAGTTCAAAGCCAGTCTCAGCAACTTAGCAAGGCACTTAGCAACTCAATGAGACCCTGTCTCAAAATAAAAAAACTAAAAAGACTGGAAATGTAGCTCAGTGGTTAAACACCTTGGGTTTAATCACAGGTACCAAAACTAAATTAAATTAATAAATAAATAAAATATTGAGTTCTCCATAAACAATGCCCCCTCTCTACTTATTTGGGTCTTCATTAATATCTTTTAATGTTTTGTAGATTTTAGTACAAAAATCTTATAAATCTTTTGATAGATTTATTCCTAGGAATTTGATGATTATTGACATTAGACACTTTTTTCTTTCTAATTTTTTAAGATTGTGTAAAAATACACAGAACAGAAAAGTCATCATCTTAATTTTTAAGCCTACAATTAATATTAACTATATTCCTTTGTTGTGCAATCAATCTCCACAACTCTCTACATTTGCAAATGAAACTATAAAATAACAGCTCCCGTTTCCTTCCTGTCCCCTACCCCGCAACCTCAGGCCCTGGAAACCACCAGTCTTTGTATCTCCATGAATCTGAATTCTATGGTACTTCATGGAAGTGGACTCATGCGGTTGCAAAAGCTATCTTTTTGAAGTCCATTTGTTTTTAACCTTAACTGTAGTGACTTGATTTTAAAATATTAGTACATTAAATTATAATATTGGTTAAAAATCCAAAAGGGCCTAAAATATAAAATAGGCTAAGAAATTTTGTGTTCAACCAGTCCAACTTTCAGCGTTAGGATGGCTCTACTAAAAACGTTATGCTATTTGCAGCCATGTTCTTGTATATGGGATGGAATTTACACCACTTCCATAGGGTAGAGCCCAGAAACAACTTACATGAGAGTAACATACATGTGCTCTTTTAAGAAAGGCTTTCCCACTTCCTAACTCACATTAACCAAAATCTTATAAAAGAGATTCACTGAAACAGAAAACTTTGTATAATCTGTGTATAAACCTTCATATGCTCAGGGCTGGGGCTGTGGCTCAGTGGCAGAGTGCTTGCCTCACACGTGTGAGGCACTGGGTTCGATCCTCAGCATCACATAAAAATAAGTAAAACAAAAATAAAGACACTGTGTCCGTATATAAATAAAAAATATTGTTAAAAAAACTTTCATATGCTCTTAAGATTTTTATTATCTTGAATATTGACATAAACTCTCATAGTATCTTTATTTATAGATACAATGTTTTTTGTTTTTTAGTTCTGGGTCTTAGAGCATATGAAGTAAGTGCTCTATCACTGAGCTACATGTTCAGCCCTATTTATAATTACAATGTTTTTATACATTAAAGAAACAATCTGGGTTAGGAATGAACATCAGTAGTAGAACACTTGCCTAGCACATAAAAGGCCCTTGGTTCCCATCAAAAAATGGTCTCACACATGCTAGGGAAGTGCTCTGCTGCTGAACCATACCCCCAGCCCCACTTCAGCAACTAGTTATAAAAGGAGTGTAAAAAAAGCAGAAAAGAGTCATGCACCAAAGATAAAGGAAATGCTGCTCTGCAAGCCTTAAGGGTAACTTACTCCTTCAAGACATGCCCCCTGAGGTGATGTGCAAACTAATACTAACATCTGAACAAACTTAATTAACTGCTTGAAATGAAAAAAAGTCTATGAGCACCACTTTAACTCACGTTAATTACCAAATTATGGAACCAGCCCAGATGATTGTCGACAGATGAATGGATAACGAAAATGTGTGTATATATATATATATAAGCACAAAGGAATTTTTCTGTCATAAAGAATGAAATTAGATCCTTTGCCAGTAAATGGATGGAACTGGAGAACACCATACTAAGTATAATAAGCCAGACTAAGAAAGTCAAAAGTCAAATTTTTTTCTCATATGTGAAAGCCTGAGAGAAATACGGAATTTGAAAAGGATGTAGAGGGAGTGGAAATCCCACGAAAACAGAAGGGAGCTCAGTGGAATAGAGGAAGGATATGGAGGGAAGGGAGGAGAAGAAAGGGGAGGAATTAAACCAAAACATGGAATGAAATTCACCAAACTATGCTTCATACATATGTAAACATCCCATAGTAAGTTCTGCCTTTATGTATATCTACAAAGCACCAATTTAAAAAATAGTAGCTGGGCATGGTGGTGCACTCCTATAATCCCAGAGGCTTAGGAGGCTGAGGCAGGAGGATCGCAAGTTCAAAGCCAGCCTCAGAAACAGCGAGGCCATAAACAACTCAGTGTGACCCTGTCTCTAAATAAAATACAAAAAAGGGCTGGGGATGTGGCTCCATGGAAGACCAGTAGAATAGAGAAAGGGGATCAGGGGGAGAAAGCAAAGGAAGGTAAGTGGAAGTACTAGAGATATTGAAATGGAGCAATTATATTGCATACATGCATGAATATGGAAAAATTAACCCCACTATTATATATAACTATTCACACCAATAACAAAGTAAATTTTTATATTATGACTCCCACACAACACACACACATTTTATTCAGCTAACAATTTTCTACTAACTGCAACATTCTCCTCAGGCCCAGAAAAGTAGCAAGAAAATTCTGTAACACCAAAGAAGATCTGCAGTGCTATTTCTAAAAACAAATTTCCTTTTCATTCTCATCATGGTAGCTTTCAAATAATCTTCTTGAAGAGGTCACTAGGATCCCTTTATAGACAATCAGTCTTCTCCTTTAAACATGAAGGAGATTTCAGATAAGTTCTTTTTCCACATGAAAATCAAAGCCAGCTCAGAGTCCTCCTTGTAGGTGCATAATTGTCTGGCAACACTAAAGCCAAAACGGATGGTGCCCACCCAGGTCAGGCTGACCTTACAAAGCAAGGAACAAAGAAATACAGTAAAAAGGAAGCATATTCCCCTTTCTATGTCAGATTTAAAATAGCACTCATTTCAAATCAGTTCCAAATGACAGTAAGTTTAAAATTCCAAGTTAAAGTTATTAACTACTCCCAGAACAGCAGTCCAAATCCTCTATCCTTGCTCTGTAGACCATTTAAAATCTGTCACACACCTATTTTTCCCTTGGTCTCACTACTGCCCTATATACGTCTTCCAGCTTGGCTGAAGGACCCTGGTGGAGCTGACCCTCGCCCGTCCCCTGGCCTTTGTTCTTGCTGCATCCCTGATCCAAACCCCATCTATCTTCCAAGGTCTGAACTCAAATCCTCCCCTACTGAACCTTCTTTGGCTGCTCAGACTTGAATATTTTCTTCTTTTCTTTAACAGTTGGGACATTTATTACCAATATGAAGTTCAACCTGCCTGGTATTGGTATTTCTTTCTTTCTTTCTTTCTTTCTTTCTTTCTTTCATTCATTCATTCATTCATTCATTCATTCATTCTTTCATTCATTCATGGCTAAGTTAAAAATTCCACAAAGGCAAGTCCCATATTTTAGACCTTTATTTCTTTCCTGTTACCAAGACCCATACTGGCTTGGCATATCCTAAGATGCTGGATCCTCTGCTATCACAATGCTTTTAAAGTTCTTCTCTCTGCTATACAAGTTTTCACATAGAAAGCAAAGACAACAGAGTGATCAATTTGTTGGGTCTGATGGCTACCTCAAAAAACAAGACCTGATTCTGGAGACTCTAATTTATCAGCACTGCCAGATGCATCTTTAACACTTACATGAAAAGCTGGCCTTCTTAGAACCTGTGAGCTATTTTCAGACTGAATTCTTCATCCTTTCATACTGTGCTAATTCGTACGGCCAAAGTGAATCTCATAATCATGAACATTATCCATAAGATGCTAACTAAAACAAAACAAAACAACAACAAAAACTACAAGCAAATAGCAGAAAGACCAGTAGAGTAGAGGAAAGGGAACAGGAGGAGGGAGGAGGAAAAGGAAAGAGGAAGTATTGGGAACTGAATTAGAGCAAATTATATTCCATGTTTTAATTATGTCAAAATGAATCCTATATGTAACTAAAAAGAAACAATAAAAAATAAAAAGGCCTAAGGGCTTTAGCTTCAATACAGGCCAAAACCAGAAGCACAAAGCCATGAGTCTGAGGAAAAATTCTTAATATCAATACATTAGCCATCTTGGCTATAAGTCCTGTATCTGGGGACCACAAGCCCCACTAAGGAACTTTTTCACTTTGAAAATTAAAATGTAGACAATGAAGCCAATACTGTCTATTTTTTAAAATGGTTTAAGAGATCAAATAACTTTGAAATGATCTTGGTATTGCTCAAAATTTTTTTAAATTTTTTATTATTTGATATGCATGGAAGGTTAAAAATAACTAAATATATGCTATGAGGTATTACAGAAATACCTGTGAATCTAAGACTGGCCTTTTAAATTGTTACGTTTACAAATTCATCCACATTTATACTTATAGCTATAGTTGATTTATTGTATTATACTTCACTGTTGGATAATATTTCATAGTTATGATAAAAAGTCACAATTGAGCCAGGCACACATCTGTAATCCTCAGCCTTGTGACTGAGGCTGGAGGATAGCGAGTTCAAAGCTGGCCTCAGCAAAAGGTAGGTACTAAGCAACTCAGTGAGCCTCTGCCTCTACATAAAATACAAAAAAGGGTCAGAGGTGGCTCAGTGGTCTACTGATCCTGAGTTCAGTCCTCAGTACCAAAAAAAAATAAAAGTCACAATTGATTTATCCCTCCTCCTGTTGACAAACATTTGTTTCCAGATTTTTCTGCCATCACAGATGGTGCTATTGTTAAACACTCTTATACACGTCTACTGATGCAGACTCAAGAGTTTTACTTACATATACTTCAAAGAGTGGAACTTCTAGGACATTGTGACGCAAAACTTCCTGATAGTACACTAAGTCACTCTGATGTGGCTAAATAAACATGAATTAAATTTTTTAATTCTACTTTTTAATTTCAAATTATTCCTACAAGTTACCCAAATCATAAATGTATAACAACTAACAAATTGTTTGGCTATTTTTGTGATGAAACCCTTATTTCTTTAAACACTCCACACATAACCTGTTCTGAACAATTCTGAACAATGTACCCTTTCATTTGTTGTTTGCTCTTTGTTGACAATCATGGGAGCCTCCTTACCTTCTGTTTGTCCATCTTTAATTGGTTTCTGCAGCCCCAGGCCAGGTGGCACTATGAATTTAGGATAACTTAGATTTGTCTGAGGGCCTTAGCTCAGCAGAAAGTTCAGAAAGTGCTATTACTCTCAGGTAACTCCACCTCTCACAGCCACTACCTGCCAGGCTGCAGCTCCCTGCCTCTCACTTCTGTCTGACCTGAGCTCCTAACTTCCTCATGTGTCTGTGCATGTGAGTGTGTAAGTCAGGTAGGAAGAATCTTTAGACACCTCTTCTACCTCTTGTGTGACTAGCAATCTTAAGGAGTGTGCCCTTTCCAGGGCCTACTTGCTCTACAGCAGGTAGAACTCTCAGTACATCATCTGCCATATTGCCAGAAATGGAAGACTCCAATCTGGTCTATTAGTCCCCCTTCTTTTGTTTAATCTGTCTTCAGGTTCATTTCTTAACTCCTTCTTATTACCTATAATACTGAAGACAAAAGCAAACAGTACCAAAAGAAAGGTACTGGCCAAAAGCAGAGGTCCTTGGAAATAAATGACCCGGCAGGTATTAGAGTCCTGGAACAAGACACAAGGTTGAAACTTAGGAAGAGAAACAGGCAGACTCACGGAAATGCAATAGCAACCTTAGCATATCCCAGAGAGCCTGCTTATTTCTTCAAACCAAAACAATGGTTAGATAGCCCTAAGACAATGGTAGACCTTGCTCATTTTCTATAGTTTTTTTAAACAGGGTTTTTTCTTTTAAACTTTTTCATTTCAGATATTATCAATGTATTTTCTCCTTCAAAAAAGTTGCAAGGATGGTATTAAGAATTCTTATATCTTTCACCCAAATTCCACAAATGTTAACATTGTCCCAAACAACCAATAATTTCATCTCTAGGTAAAAAGAGATTCTACTGCAGATGGCATTTACAGATTTAAAATAATTCTACTAATTAGCTTTTTGATCTTTATTAACACAAGTAGTTGCCTGAAATCATTTGTTGATACCTCATTGTATTTCAGTAGATGTCAATTTTACATTAAAGTTTCCTGCCCTAAGAACTCCTAAGGTCTTACATTCATCTTGGCTACCTTTCTGTGTGTTTCTGTTGGTTATCAACCAAGGGGAGAGAAAATTCAATCTAACATTTTTTTCAATATCAACAATCTGTGTTAAATGCTAAGGGTCAAATATATCCCCAACTGCAGCTCTGAACAGCATATTCCTCAACTTAAATTTAGGATTTCCTTTGAATGCAGGTTCCCAAAATACTTGGGAAGAACTAGTCTGATTTTGTCTCAGCAAGATAATAAACATCATCATAAATGAGAATATTGAGCAATTTCCTACTGGGAATTTGCTTTCCTTCTACATTCCATCAACCTAATACGTTAGATAGGTTAAATATTTTGTGTTGTATTTCTGGAATTAATGACAAAGACAAAATCTATACTGAAATACAAATCCATTTTAATAAACTGATTAATCTTAAATATTATTCTAAATAACATACATGCATTCTTCCCTCCAGGGAAGTATTTGATTGATAGAATAAAATAAACTCATATTTAGTATAGATTGTCATCTGTTTGGACAAATGTACATATCTATGTAACCACTACCAAATCAAGTTATAGAAATTTTCCATCAATGCAGAAAGTCCCCACGCATCACTTTGCAATAGATCTGTAATCTATTTTCTGTCATTATGATTGAGTTATCTCTATCCCCAAATTAAATCATACTGATACTGAGATCCATCCATTCTGTTGTACTTATCAATACTTCATTCTTTTCTATAGTTGAATATTATTTCATTAGATGGGTATAAAATAGTTGATCATGCACTTGTTGATGGACATTTGGGCTGTTTCTCATTTCAAGCTATTATGGATAAAACTGCTATGAAAATTTGTGTATAAGTCTTTGTAGGAACATACACTTTGTTTCTTGTGGGCAAATATCCAGAGGTGCATTTGATGATTAACTTCATGAGAAAATGCCAAACTGTATTCCAAAGTGGCTGTACCATTTTACATTATCAACAGAAAAGTATAAAAATTCCAAACTCTCTATGTGGTATTTTTTAAGGGTACACAGTGGTATTTTCTTGTTTCTTTAATTTGTATTTCCCAAATGATTGATCATATCACACATCTTTGATGTTTTCACTGGCCTTTAATATACAGTTGTCCTTTAGTACCCATGGAGGATTGGTTCTAGGATCCCCTAGATGGAAGAAAAAATTCACAGTTCATGTACTTCACAAAGGTCTTACTTCCAGAATGAAGACCTCTTCCAACTCAGTAATAAAGGGCAAACCAACCAATTAAAAATGTATGAAGGATTTGAATAGACACTCCAACAAAGATACAGTTGTCTGTATCTTATTTATTCCATCAACTGAGGTCAGAGAAGTGTTAAAAGTGTCAACTATGATTGTGATATTACCTATTTCTCACTCTAATTCTGTTAATTCCTGTTTCATGTATGTGCAGCTATTATTAGAGACATGGTACATTGTGATCGTTCTGTTTTCCTGTTAAATCTTCCTTTATTATGAAATAGTCCTCTTTGTCTCTATAATACGTTTTGAAACAAAATCCATTTCATCTGATATTGAAGTTGAAATCTAGTCTTTTTATACTTGCTGTTTTTGTGGGTTATTTTCCACCCAATTATTTTCAGCCTGAGTCTTTATGTTTACAATACATTTTTTCCTAGGGAGCACAGAGCTGTCTGTGTCTCATATTTTTCCCCATTATTTGGAGTGTTTATCCATTAACACTTAATATCATTACCCATGTAGTTGAATTTAGATGTACCATTTGATTTTACATATATCATTTGGGTTTTCTCCTTCAGCATACTAATAAAGTGAACTGCACTGTTTCACATTAAACCAATTTCGTATTCCTGAGATAAACACTACTTAGTCATGACTCATTTGCCTTATTATACACTGCTATTTCATATATTTTATCTAGTTTTGTCCTTATTCACAATAGGAATTCAAACCAATAGCAGTCATTCCAACATGACTAGAAAGGAAATTTGTAAATAAGCATTGACTTTAAGACACAGTTAACTGTGGAAGAAAAAAAGATCAGTTCTCAAGTCAGTTCTGAATAGGAGATAACTAGAAAAGAGGACAGAGCAGGGGATCACTCAGCATGAAGCTGTTCCCTCACTTAACCTGGCATTTTTCTGTTTGTTATTGAGGCCTTTTCTTTATGTTATCTTTTCACTAGGCTGACTCCACCAGGCAAATCATGGTTTTTCAATCTTGCTCAGGTCTTGCTGTGTTTGCTCCTAGGCACTCCTACTCTGAAGCAACTGACTTCAGTAACACAAACTATCAGAATTAATACTACAAACTCAACTAAAATTTTAAAATGAGTGTTTCCCACGAGGAAAAAATGATAATCATTTTAATCTGTAAAAATGGTTAGCTAGGGCTGGGGCTGTAGCTCTGTGGTAGGCCACTTGCGTGGCATGTGTAGGACACATTGGGCTCAATTCTCAGCGCTAAATATAAATAAACATCCATCAACACCTAAAAAAATTCTTTTAAATGGTTAGGTAACTGTTTTACATTCATATATAAGCATCTATTAAATAACTTTAAAATCAATAGCAGAGCTAGAAATGGTGGTGCACGCCTGTATCCCCACACTTGGGAGTCTGAGGCGGGAGGACTGCCTGAGCAACAATGTGAAACTCTGTCTCACATTGAAAAGGAAAAGGGGAAAGGGGGAAAGAAGGAGGGGAAGGGAGGGGAAGGAAGGGATCAATGGCAGAAAGAGAAAACACATCAAATAATGTGAAACTCCCAAAGGACTCTTTCCTTCTTCCACTTATAGAATCACTGGAGCTTTTGGCAGACAGTGAGAGGCAAGCTGCCAGTATCAATTCACACTTTTGCCAATGAAAACTAAAACACCTGTATGAATTAACTAAATTGTTCCCATTTTCAACAATGAAAGGAAATTAAAAACATTAGTGAATGTCACTGATTTGGCTCATCTGAAAGGAAATAACGTAGATCTCACAGTTCACTTTAAATTATCAAGCTGATACAACATGAATGGTTCTCTAAAACAATATGGGTTATTTTTACTATGACTCAGTCAGTTTTCCTGAGATGTGTGGATGTAATTTCTCAGGAATAGCACCAAAAAATGACAACCTTATACAAGGAAAGCTATTCCTCTCAGGACAAGCTTCTGACTTTACTGAATTAAAACATTTCTCAACATAGCTCACATATTTTCAACATGCTGAAACATGAAAATACTGGCCAACATATCTCCAAAAAGGAGAGTCACCATTAGTTTAGTAAACTTTTGGACAGTTTACTAAAACTGAACATATTTTAGGACCAGCAAGCCATCATTTCTTTATTCAGTAAGTATTTATCAAATGCCAAATACCCATAGTACCTGTCCCTCCAACAGCAAAAATATTACAATTTCTGTTGTACTTGCTTTTTTCTATCAAGAGAGGAAGACACCTCAAGGCCCCAATAATTCACAAACCCCAGTCCCAGGTCACCATGTTGCTGCCAGAGCAGGCAAAGAGGTGTGCAGCAAGAAAGAGCATGCTATTCCTATTCGCCCTGTTCTTTTCTCTTCCCTGCTCTCAGCCAGTTCCACACAGGTCTTACTCAGGCTCCTAGAAAACAGGAATGCTGTCCCAGAAACCAAGATGCAGACAGCCAGGCTCATCACCCAATGCTGCAAGACCTCCTCCTGAGTACTTTTGTTTACATTGCACAACTGGATCCTCAAAATAAATTTTCCATTTTGGAGAGGAGCACATCACCACCCCTTCCTTTATTTTATAGAAGAAGAAAGTGAAACAAGTAGCAATCCTTATCGTGCAGTGCCACCTAAATGATGGAACTAAGCAGAGCAATGCAGCTGCAGAAGAGAAATCAATACTATTTAAAGGTTACAGAATATTATATTCATTCTCTTTTTCTGCATACATTTTTTGTGCAATAACTAGGAGTAAAATATTGAAGCACTCTACCAGGCCATGTAATAGACCCAGAAAAGAAAAGCCCAGTCACTAAAGTTGGGAGTCTGGTAATGGAAAGGGATATACGCCATTTATTATAAAATATGCCAAAATACAACCCTTGCCAAAAGAGAGGTACAGACAAAAATTCAAGAGTACAGAAGTAAGAAAGCTTGTAAGAGTGGTCCCTCTTTTCTCAAACACTCTTTGAGCTATATGATACAACTGTCTGGTGGTATTGATGGAGGACTGGTTCCAGGGCTCCCTGAAAATACAAAAATACAAAGTTGCTCAAGTGCCTTACATACAATAGCACAGTATTTGCATATAACCTACATATACTCCCATGCATTGAAAGTACTTAATACAATGTAAATACTATGTAAATAGTTGTTACACTGTATTGTTTAGGGAAGAGTGACAAGAAAAAAGTCTGTGTATGTTCACTACAGACAAAATTATTTTTTCAAATATTTTCAATCCATGATAGATTAAATCTATGCATGCAGAACCTACAGATATGAGGGTCAACTATATAAATAAGGTTTCTTCTTTGAAACCAGAAGCCACTTCTAAATTATCATCTTATCCACTTCAGTACCATGCACAAAGAACAGGTAAGAGGAAGGACTGACAGATAAAAGGAAGAGTTAACGAAGGCAGTTTGGGTTTTTCTGGGGTATTTTGTATGCTTCTTTTAGGACAGAAAAACAGGAGGGAACAGTACACAGCCCAAAGTATCATGGGGTACCTAAAAAGCTCTTTTCACATATAAGTTTCTGGTCCTGCTTCTCAGAAATCAAACATTTACTTGGTATTAACAAACTCATCTCTTTAGAAAAGTCAGGCCTGACACTGTGAGTCTCTGTAATCCAAAAACTTTCCCCCAAAAGAGGTCAAATCAGTTCTGACTGGGAAGAGGTCTGAACAAGAGAGAGTAGAAAAATTATGTAGCATAAAGACCTTGAGGGGAAAAGTATGAAACTTAATTTATGACCCTCACTGCAAGCAAGAAGTGATAAGTTACCTATCATTAGAAGTCACCAGAGTTATTTACTTCAGGAGTACCTCACAATTTAGAGGAACAAGAATAGGTTAGAGAAAGAAAAAGGTTTAAAGAAAGGAAAGAGAAATATCTTCAATCACATAAAGTGTTGAAAGAGTGAGTCTTTTCAGGGGTGGATAATATACTCATCACAAGGAAGAACTGCTTATGTGACCAATTCCAAGAGGATGTTACTACTAATCACCTGCCCTTAAGGGACACCAGCAGGAATGTTTCCTATTACATGCCACATCCCCATTTACCTCAGCCATCAGAAGAAATCCAAGCTTCAGGTCATTTGTAACCTAGACATGTGTCTTCCTTCAGCTCCGTACTTGCCTATGATGACTCAGTTCATGGCCATCATAGACCCTCTGTATGCTTCCCTTGTGCCCCACTTCAGACAGATCTGTGTTCAATGTCACCTTCCCAGTGAGATGTTTCCAAGACCACCTTGTCTAGAACAATCACATGCATCCCACTCTTAGTCACTTACCTTGCTTTATATTCCTCCTTAGCACTTCTACTGAAGATCTCTCTCTTTGTCTACTGTGTATTTTCCCTACAAGAATGTAAACTGATGTAAACTCTTGAAGGGGAGGACTGTGATAAATACTGTAATCCCAAAGACCATCACAATACCTATATATATAAACTATTTAACAGACATTTAGCTGAACAAATAAATGGAAGGTACATAAGTTTTTTTATATGCTTTTAAAACAATTTTACCACTTGCCAAATTCTTTACAGCACACATAATGAATAAAATAGGGACATTTCTACATAATTACCTAAAAAATACATGACATAATGATATATATTCAATATTTCTAAGAATACTGAAGTGGGAGAAAAAAAAAAAAGTGGGCACCCAGAGAACACACACAACATATAACCAGTTCCAAAAGGGTGTGTAGGAAACAGTGATTTGCAAAATTTACATTACAGTACAAAACAAGCTAGCTTTTCTTTTTTCTAGATAAAAGCCCTTTCTTTTGCCTTATCTGAAAATATCAAAATTCTGACTTAAATTATTATAAATTTAAAAAATACCTTTGATAAAGTGACATATCTTACCAATTTGTATCACTAAAGAAAATACATCATTCTTGCCAGGCACAGTGGCACACACCTGTAATCCCAGCACTTTAGAAGGCTGAGACAGGAGAATCATGAGTTCAAAGCCAGCCTCAGCAACAGCAAGGCACTAAGCAACTCAGTGAGATACTGTCTCTAAATAAAACACAAAATAGGGCTGAGGATGTGGCTCAGTGGTCGAGTACCCCTGAGTTCAATCGCCAGTACCCAAAAAAAACCACACAGAATATGCATCCTTTTTTAAATCCATAAAGCCAAAAAAGATACTAACCAACCCCTTTCTCTATGACATACTTCTCTTGAAAACTCTTCTTTGATCATGAATCCTTACATATCCACTACCTCATCTTCCCTTTTCACTGCCAATCTTCTTCAAATATAGTGTTTATCTATCAGCTTGCTTAACAGTTCATTCCCTCCCTAATTCTAATGACATGACTATCCATGCTACAAGTAAGCAAGGGTCTCCTGTCAAATCCCACACCCTCTTGTCTGTCTGCATTTCTCTCCTGACTGCTCCAGCTGCTGAATGCTGAGGAACACTCCATCTCTTGACACTCCCTCCTCCCCTGGTCTGCACAACCCATGCTCTCTTCTCCATGCACTGAGCTCTCTTTCTCACCACACCCATGCAGGCATCGCCCTCAGTCTTAGATATGAGTTGCTCTGGTCCTGTTACTTCATTAATTCGTTCAACAGATATTTATTGAGTCCTTTTATATGCAATATAATGGAATAGGCCTTGGGATTAAAAAATGAACAAGAATTATTTGGTCACAGCCTTCAAATCTAAGCAAGTACAAAGAAAACCTGTTAGGCGTAAGTCAGCAGCAAGAAATGTGGCTTAGAAACTAAAATGATACAGATTTCTTCCCCTTAAGTTCCTTAGGTAGCAGTATTTCAACAAGAGCAATCTAAGGCAATAGCAGACCAGAGGCAAAATAACTTATAAGGAAAATTAACAAAATGGAAAGGAAAAAGACATTACTCACTGATGTAAATGCCAGCAGCTCCTCTTCAGTTAGCTTATGCACTGGGTTATTCTTTTGAAAATTTGTGCTTTAAATTTAAAAAAAAAAAGTACATAAATTCTAAATTGTATGTTGCAGATAATGAAATGCAATTTTTAAAAGCAAAATGAACAGCTATATTTTATATGTTTGAATATACATACCTATTTACTAAATTATGCACAAAAATATTATTATAACTACTACACAAGTAAAAATTAAGCAGTTGTCAAAGAGGGAAAACAATATGAATTCTAAAACCCTGTTGATAAAAGTATAATTAGTAGAATAATTTTTGGGAAACAATTTGGCACTATCTTGTAAAGTAAACATTCATATATCCTCAACTCAGTAATCCCATCCTAGATAGAAAGCCCAGAGAAATAACAAATGGGTGGTGCAAGAAATGACATACATAAATATCCATAGTAGTATTGTGTGTAACAAGAAAAATATGGAAACAATCCAAATGTCCAAAAGGAAAATGCCAAGTTATGATTTATCCATCCAAAGAAACACTGCACTGTGAATTAAACTGAAGCTACAGATAATGACATGAATCATAAAAACACAGTAAGAGAAAAGAAAGGACATCACACAGAACTACCTGTCAAAATATCACCATTTTTATAAAGCTGAAAAATATGCAAACTAAAGCAGCTGAGTTACAGGCATACAAAACATGAGATTAAATATGTATATATAAACATACATATGTATGCACACATACACACACACATATATACCTTTTTTTTTGGTACCAGGGATTGGTGCTTAAATACCAAGCCACATCCCCAGCCCAACCCTAATCCCTTTTTTTTTTTTTTTTTTTTTTTTAATTTTGAGACAAGAGTCTCACTAAGTTGCTTAGGGCCTTGCTAAATTGCTGAGGCTGGCTTTGAACTTGCAATCCTTTTGTCTCAACCTCCCAAGCCACTGAAATTACAGGTGTGTGCCATCCCAACCAACTCTAAATGTATATATGTTAAAGGCCAGAAAATGGCAACAAAATTCAGGATAGCATTTTCTTTTTTGCTGTCGTTATAGAGGTAATGGGGATCTAACCCAGGGACACTTTACCAATGCCCTATAACTCCCAGACCTTTTAGTTTTTTATTTTGAGACAGTCTCACCAACTTGCTGAGGCAGACCTTGAACTTTCAATCCTCCTGCCTCAGCCTCTAGAGTCACTGGGATTACAGGCGTGCACAAGTGAACCCAGCTAGAATAGCATTTTCTTTTGAAAAGAGGCAGAAGGATGGGATGCAGAAAATGCACAGGTTGTACCAGTGGTATTTGCAATCTTCTATTTCTTAGATTGGATCTTGGGTTTACCAATATCCATTTATCATACTATATAACTTAAATTTATATAAGAACTACTTTGAGAATGCCTAGGAATATTTTGTGTAAATATTATGTATATTAAGAATGAAAAGAAAATATCACCCTATAAAATAGTAACACTTTCTTATAGTTTCCAATTATTTGAGGATTTTATAATGAGCATGAAATGTCTGTATAATAATTTTAAATGAACCTATTTTCATTGTTGGTAAAAAAAAATTAAATGAACAGAGAATTAATTATGAAATAATTTAAAACACACATAGTACACATAAATGTACACATATACATAATACACTTTTAAAAAATATTTTTAGTTGTAGATGGACACAATAACTTTATTTTTTTATTTATTTTTATGTGTTACTGAGGCTCAAACCAGTGCCTCACACACGCTAAGCATGCACTCTACCACTAAGCCACAACCCCAGCCCCACATAAAATACTCCTAAGACATTTCTACTTTGACTACACAAAGCAATTATATATCAGGTGCAAGATGACCCCATTAACCTCTTAAGTTCTTTCCAGTCTAAGACACTACAATTGAATAAACAAAAAGAAAAATCAGTCTAGAATAAGAACCTTATCTAAAATGGATCAATGTTCAACTCTTATGCAAAAGTTCTAATCCTATAATGCACTACATAAAGTACATAGATAAAAGTGAAATGTTATAGGTTCATTACAAATAAATATTACAAGGGATTGCAGAGTAGTTCAGTGGTAGAGCAGGTGCTCAGTATGCACAAGGCCTTGGGTTTCATCCAAGGATGGAAGGATGACACTGAGTCAGGTCACCAATATTTAACATAATTGTCTGCTTTAGGCTTATAACATATTACAATGTAAACCTGAAAATCATACTACTAGATTAAAAGGGAATTACCTTTTCCTTCCTCAGTCATCTAAATTATTCTGGTGTGGCTATATTTTAAGGAATTCCTCCCTTTACATAAAAGCACTCAAATGTCCTGAAGAGTAAGAGACATGGGGCAAGTTCCAGCATCTGATCTTCAGGTAAAAATCAAACTCAAGCAGAAGGCCAGTAAAAGGCAAGAATCTAAGGAAAGAGCATGAAGCTATCCCTGCTGCTGAGTTAATCTACAGTCTAAAAATGCATCTTCTTAAAGTCTCTCTTTCATACCAACCCAGTCTACCACAATGTCTAAGTCACCTCTTCATAAGGGCTCGCAGCCACAGGAATCAGACAGATCATTGTAACAATCACTGTTTAAAATCCTCATGATAACTCCATCCATGCAAATCATCAGTTCACTGAAGTTCTAATTCAAAAGTTTATAAAAACTGCCTCAAATGCTGTAAGATTCAGAAAATAACCAAGTAGTTTCTACCAAAAATGAGGATTTAAACTGCCTATGAAACCCACTCAGCATTTTTATCTGTCCTATATATTGAGTTTCCATCAATATCTTATTTAGGAAAAAATCAGTATTAGAAGAAAGCATTTCCTGGTTCGTAGAACTCTTTCAACTGTGAAGTTTAACTGAATATGGCTCAAGTTCAATTGACAGAATGCTTGAGAAAAACTTCAGTTGGTTTGATTTAATATCCTAATGAATTGACAGTTATGAATTTGCCCAAAAAAAAAAAACTTTTTAAAAAAAAATAGCATAAAGAAGAACTCCAAATTTGGGGTCAGTAAACCTTGAATTCAGTCAGGCACAATAGCACACACCTATAACCCTAGCTATCAGGAAGCTAAAGCAAGAATATATCAATTTCAAGACCAGCTTCAGCAACTTAACAAGACTATCTCAAAATAAAAAATAAAAAGTGCTTGGGATGTAGATTAGTGGTAAAATACCCTGGGTTCAATCACCAATACCAAAGTTGGTGGGGGGCAGGGGAGACACGACTTGGATTCAAATTCTAATTGCCAGTTGGTAATTCTGAGCAAGTCATTTAGCCATCTGAAAAATGGAAAAAATAACCTCTAGGGTTTATTAGAATGTTTATAAGAGACAATGTTATAAAGAGAAAGTACATGTTATAATGTCTAGCACACAGTATTGTTCATTAATCAATGCTATTCATATTGTTATATTAAGTATCATTATAAATTAAATAACTTTTCTATAGTAAACATATATTATCACCAGAATCAAATAATGTAATAGAATTATTGCCTTAGACTTAGAAAACAACTCTATTTGTACAGTCACTTTTAGTCATGGAAGAGGGGACTGAGAAATGAATTTAACTTTTGCATAAATGCATACTTACTGCTAATATATAGAAGGAAAATGCCAGGAGGTAAATGCTAAAAGATGAATCATACAGAGTTAAAAAAAACAAATTTCCTTCAAATGCTCCTTTCCTGAATGGCCTATTACTAATTTACTGTACTTTTACAGTACTGTACTTTTGTGATATTCTACTTTGAACATTACCAAATCTCTTAATGGTAAATGAGATATTTATATTGTCCAAAGCACCTTCTTACAAAATATTGATTACAAAGGAAAAATGTATAAGTTGGGCTCCCCAACCCAACTAGTTGAATAGCAGAATGCTTGCCTAGCATGCGACGAGGCCCTAGGTTCAACAACCAGCACCTCCCCCTTCATAAAGAGTAACTTCAACCAGGCACAGTGGTGCAAGTCTATAATCCCAGTGGCTTAAGAGGCTAAGGTAGAAGGATCCCTAGTTCAAAGACAGCCTCAGCAACTGAGCAAGGCCCTAAGCAACTTAGTGAGATCCTGTCAAAATACAATATAAAAGAAGGCTAGGAGTTGGCTCGGTAGGTAAGCACTCTGGGTTCAATTCCCAGTACCAAAAGAAAAGGAATAACTTCATGTAGAAGAAGCCTAGAAAGCACCACTTTATTTTTTCTTTTCTTTTTTGGTACTGGGGATCACTTAACTATTGAGCTATCCCCCAGCCCTATTTAATAATCTCCAGTCTTTTTTATTTAGAGACAAGGTTTTACTAAGTTGCTTAGAGCCTCACTAAATTTCTAAGTCTGGCTTTGAACTTGCAATCCTCCTGCCTCAGCCTCCCGAGTCACTGGGATTACAGGTCTGTGCCACACTGCAAGTACCACTTTAATCATATGGTCAAAGGGAACATTACCAGCAGTGGGACAAATGAAAACTGTATTCCAGCTCCTAGGATGCAGTAAGAACAAAATTTTGTATCTTTATATCTCTGATATCCCTGCTAATAATCTATAAGGTGAATCTAATCATTTTTAAAAATCAGACAAACTCAAATTGAGGGAAAGTCAAAATAATTGGCTTATAAATTTCAAGTATCAAAATCATAAAAGTCAAGCAAATATGAGGAACTATTGCAGACAAAATCTAAAGAGACATGACAACTAGAAGGAACATGTATGTTCTAGACTAGATCATTTGTTCTAAAGGAGATTACCAAGACAAAAGGCAAAAACAGAATGAGGTGTGAAAATTAAATGACTGTAAAGTATAAATAGTAACTTTTAGTTGTTTTTGTTTGGTTTTGTTCTCTTGGCACCAAGGATTGAATCCATGGGTGCTTTACCTCTATGAGTTACATCACCAGTCTTTTTAATTTTAATTTTTAATTTTAGCAGTTACTTTGAGTCAGGGTCTCACTAAATTGCTGAAGCTGGCCTTGAACTTGTAATCCTCCTGCCAAGTTGCTAAGAGTACAGGCATGCACCATGGCACCTGGTTTAACTTTCAGATTTTGAAAGCAGTATTGTGGCTATGTACAAAAATACTAATATTTGTTGGAAAAACACTAAGATGACAAGGAGACAAGGTATCATATTAGAAACTTGTTCTCAAAAGTTCTTTGCACTGCCCTTCCCTTGCAACTTTTTCCAAGTTTAAAATTATTTCAAAATATTTAAAAAAAACTATTTCCATTATATATAAGGTTCTATAATATTAAAAAGTAATTCTATCCAAATTCTGCTTATCAAGGAAAGAAAGGAATGAGTATACAACTCATAGGAGATTCCTAAACTCTCTTTTCTTTAAAAAAATATTTTTTAGTTGTAGGTGGATACAATATCTTTATTGATTCATTTTTACGTGTTGCTGAGGATCGAACCCAGTGCCTCACGCATGCAAGGCAAGCACTCTACCACTGAGCCACAATCTCAGCCCCTAAACTCTAACTCTTTAATTGGCTATCCAAGAATTCCCTATCTTCATAAGCACTTACCAAACTCTCTATTCATCCAAAACTCTTGGGACTTTCTTGAATAAAAATTTCCCCAAACCTAAGAAAATAAACATGTGAGATAGCCATGCCAGTCATCAACTTACCAGACTCCAAGGATAATAGCAAGCTCTTCAGCACATAAGTCAGGCATCTGAAACTGCTCACACTCTGCTAACTTTATCTCATTCAGAACAGTGTCATCATTGAGCTCAAGATTCTGGTGGAATACAAAAGAAAATATTTAGACCAAAAAGTAAAATTTGATTCACACAATAGAATGGTATGTCACTGATGGCTAGGAGAGATAAAGTTAACTTTCCTTTTTGTTTACAATTACATAATGTCTACATATGGTCAATAGACTGTTTCTTATAAAATACATATTTGGGAACAATTTACCTTGTAAAATGGAAGATGTATCATCTATACCTCAAGGATGTACTGATTATAATAACAATAATAGGTAATAGCTGGGTACAGTGGTGCACACCTATATTGCCGGCTACTGGGGAGGCTGAGGCAGGAGGATCACTGGAGTCCATTTGCTGGAGACCAGACTGGGTAATGCAGTGAGACCCCCTCTCAAAAAAGAAAATAGGGAATAGAAGCTATCTTTGACTAAGCCTACTATACAAAAGCCCTTCTGCTGGTCATTTTACAAACATTTGCTTATTTATTCTCACAAGAATTATAAGCAATATGTATTTCTATTCCCATGTATAGATAAGAAAACAAAAAATCAAGAGACTTTAAGAAGCTGATTCAAGGTCACAAAGTATGTGGCAGCATCAGGATTCAAAACCTGGCATTTCTCTCTGCTCTAATTTCTAACTTAAAACATAAACTCTCTAATTCCATTTCTCAATAGTATAGTGTGATCAGCCATGACCCATGTTATAAATAATAGGATACTAATGACAGAAATATCAAACTGACAAGCTCACTCTAAAATTTATATAGAAATGGAAGGGATCTAGAATAGCCAAAATAATTTGAAAAAGAATAAAATCTGAAGACTTTAGAGTAGTTGAGGGCTGAGATGTGGCTCAGTGGTAAAGCACTTGCCTAGCACCTGCAAAATAGTACTTGATTTCAGGAGTTACTGTAGAGCCAAGACACTGTGGTACTGACATAAAGATAGAAAGACAAAGCAGTCTGAGATTTTAGAACCATGGATATATAGTCAGCTGATTTTTCAATATAGATACCTAGGTAATTCAATAGGTAAAATCTTTTCAATAAATGATGTTAGAACAACTGGACATCCATTTGGAAAAAAAATGGCCCTCCATTTTTATCTCGCACCACATAAAAACTAAGTCAAAACTGATCACAAACCTTAATATAGAAGCTAAAACAAAAACTTTTAGAAGAAATCATAAGGAGAAATCTTGAAAGTCTTGGGGCTAGAAAGTCTGTCCTTAATTAAGACATGTAAGAAAAACATAATTATAGAAAAACTCTATAAAATAGACTTCATCAAATTATAAACTTCCAATTTTTGAAAACAATATTAAGAAAATGAAAAGTCAAGCTACAGACTCAAAGAATGTACTGATAAAACACATATCTGCAAAGACACTTGTAACTCAGAATAGGGAGAACCCTTAGAACTCAATAAGAGGAAGAAAAATTAGCCAATTAAAAAATGGGCAAAAAATTTGTATAGACACTTCATAAAAGATGATAAATAAATGCCCAATAAGCACACACACCCCCAAAATTCTTGACTATAGTAGCCAGCAAAGAAATACTAACTAAATCAGAATAAACTAGTAGTACATAAACATTAGAATGGCTAAAATTAAAAAGCTGATCACACTTGATGTAAGAAAGGTCTCAATACAATTAGAACTTTCACACATTGCTGATAGAAATACAAAATGATACAACCACAGAAAAGACTTTGTCAGTTTCTTATACATTTACCATTTGAGGCACCAATTCTGCTAAGTACTTAAAAGAAATGAAAACATATATCTACACAAAGATGTGCACATAAATGTTCACAGTAGTTTTATTTGTAATCATCCAAAATTGCAAACAACCCAAATGTCTGTCAAGAGATAGATTTTTTAATTATTCAACCAACAGAATTTTATTCAGCAATTGGAACTACTGACACATGCAACCATATAGATAAATCCCCAAAACATGCTCATACAAGGGTACATACTGTCTGATTATGTTCACATGAAATTCTAGAAAAGGTAAACTACTTGTAGTCACAGAAGCAAAACAATAGTTGTTCAAGACTAGAGAAACGGGTAGGGACTGACTACAGTGGTGTACTGCAGAATTCTTTAGGGCAATGGAATTTATCTTTTCTGTAATATAAGTGTATACATTTATTTGCCAAATATTGAAGTGTACAATTAAAATGGGTCAATTTTTCTGTAAGATATACCTCAATAAAAGTGATTCTTTAAAAAATGAATCAGTAAAACCACAATGAGATAACACTACAAACTGGGCTGGGGATATAGCTCAATTGGTAGAATGCTTGCCTTGCATGCACAAAGCCCTGGGTTCAATCCCCAGCACCACAAAAACAAACAAACAAACAAAAAAATAACACTACAAACTAACTCACTAAAATGGCAAATGTTCAAGACTGACACCACCAACTACTACCATGCATGAAGAGCTACTGGTGCTCTCCAGCACTGACGGGCAGAATGTAAAACCCGACAACTACTTTGGAAAGAGTTTAGTAATCTCTCACAAAGTTAAAATACACTTACCACACAACTCAGTCCTTCTATTCCTAAATATTTACCCAAGAGAACTAAAAACTTCTTCGAAAACTACAAACAAATGTTCCAAACAGCTTTACTCATAATAACTATTAGAAACAATTCCAATGTCCACCAACAGCTGAAAAAATAAAGGCAGTTACCCATACAATGAAAACTACTCAGCAATAAGTGGAAGCTAATTATTGTTATTACAACGTAGGTAAATCTCAAAAACATTATGCTAAATGAAAAAAGCCAGACACAGTCAGGTATAGTGGCTCACACGTGTAATCCCAGGACTCAGAGGTTGAGGATGGAGGATCCAAGTGTGAGGCCAGCCTCAGCAATCTGGTGAGACCCTAAGGAACTTGCCAAGACCATCTATATAGGTCAGTGGTAAAACGCCTTTGGGTTCAATCCCCAGTATGGGAGGGAAAAAAAGAATTAAAGAATAAAAAAAAAGGAAAGAAAGAAGCCAACAACATGATTATACTGATGTGAAAATTTAGAAAAGCAGATCTGTGACAAAAAACAGATCAGTGGGAGAGAAAGTGACTACAAAGGAGTGTGAGGGAGCTGGATGTGGCGGCACACACCTGTAATCCCAGCACTTAGGGAGGCTGAGACAGGAGAATAGCCAGTTTAAAGCCAGCCTCAGCAAGGGCGAGGCGTTAAGCAACTGAGACCCTCTCTCTAAATAAAACACAAAATAGGGCTGGGGATGTGGCTCAGTGGACGAGTGAGTACCCGAGTTCAATCCCTGACACCAAAAAAGAGTGTGAGGGGACTTTTGGGGGTAATGAAAATGGATCTGCATTTTCATTATGGAGAGGATTACATGACTCTATGTATTCTTCAAAACTCACCAAACTGTATATTTAAAATAGGTGTATTTTATGTAAAGTATTTCAATACACTGATTTAATATTTTTCTATATCAACATAAGTAAAGCTAAAATAAGGAAGATTTTAGGAGCCCAAGGGAAACAGACAAAAGGGAAAAAGCCAGTTTCAGAAGGCTAAAAATTATGTATGGCTAAAAAATCAAGCTTTGGAAATGACGAAAAGGTAAGCATTTCATCTGCTCAAATCACAGGCCAAAGGAGCAACTTTCCCTGTCTACCCTAAGACTCACCCTCGCTGTAGGCCTCACTTTGATCTACAAGGCTTTAAGAGGATTGCAGTCTCCAACAGCTACTGATCTGGAGGAACAAAAAACTTGAGGCCACTCCTCAGTCCCCAATGTAAAAGTTCCTCCCTGAAGAGCAGCAAGACTGGCAGGTGTATAGCACACCCTGCTGGTTCCGTTCATTTCATCTGAGGCTTTTCAGAATTTTTTTTTTATTTTTATTTTTTTGTAGATGGACACCATGTCTTTATTTTATTGCTCTGTATGTGGTGCTGAGGATCGAACCCAGGGCCTCACGCATGGGCGGCAAGCGCTCTACCGCTGAGCCACAATCCCAGCCCCCAGAATTTTTAAATAGAGTAACATGTACTTTGAGGGCTGGGATTGTAGCTCAGCAGTAGAGCGCTTGCCTCGCATGCGTGAGGCCCTGGGTTCGATCCTCAGCACCACATACAAGGCAATAAAATAAAGACATTGTGTCCATATACAATTAAAAAAATATTTTAAAAAAAAACATGTACTTTGAAATTTTCTGATTAGTATATATAAAATGTTAAAAAAAATACATCAAAAATATTAACTTTATATAATACTAACTTGTAATATGTACCAATATAAAATTATTAATTAGATACTATACATTCTTTGTTCATACAGTCTGTACTCTGATATGTATTTTACAGCACATCTCAGTTTGGACCAGCCAAGCTTCAAATATTCATTTGTCACATGTGGCCGATGGGTGCCATACTAGACAGTGCAGTGCTAGAGTAGCCCATAACTCTTACCTTTTTGTATCCTTACAATATTGTATCAACTCTTTATCTGCACCCAGTGTTTAATAACTCCTTCAAAGAATACCTTCATTTATCTTAACTGATCCTTAACAAAGTGTAATGTGGGAAAAACAAATGAAGAAATGATATAATAACCTTCCCAGGGGGCTCACCAGGCCCTTCTTATGAAGAACAGAGTCTCTTCCTCCTAGCCAAAGACTTCTTTGCCTCTATCACAGAAGACCTGAGCCATATCAGTATTAGCAACAGGAATTATGTATTTCCAGATACAAAGAAATGATCAAAATAGTTTCAATCTTCATTCAAGAGTCTCTATGTTGCTAATTAGATCTTTTGAAATTAAAATGAATCTGCTATAGTACCAACTTACCTGTTCTACAGGTCCTCATATTTAACTATTGTTCTATTCTAGTCCTATTCAATCCTTGAAACAATATATTAAATCAAGAAATCAGCACATAATCTACCACCAGTATGTGGGACACAACATATTCAGTATTTAATGTGTATTTCTTTTCTGTGGTGGCTGAACATATATGTATTTCTAGTTTTTTGCGAATACACACTTTTGAGCCGGGCGCGGTGACTCAAGCCTGTAATCCCAGCACTTAGGGAGGATGAGACAGGAGAATTGTGAGTTCAAAGCCAGTCTCAGCAATGGCAAGGTGCTAAGCAACTCAGTGAGACCCTGTCTCTACATAAAACACAAAATAGGGCTGGGGATGTGGCTCAGTGGTCGAGTACCCCTGAGTTCAATCCCCAGTACCAAAAAAAAAAAGAATGACAA
>CM053411.1:58214120-58225149 GCA_028644305.1 Xerus rutilus
AGGTTGTGTCTTTGATTTGTATAGTAGGGTGCACATCACTGCTGGCTTATTGAACCCTGATATCCAGTAGCTTTAGTCTTTTGTTAATTTTTCATTAGTAACAGACTACAAATCTAAAAAACCCAAAGGGAAAATATTATGTTCCTCAGGTATTAAAATTACTTCATATTCCCAATTCTAAGATACATATTTTCACACTATAAATTTCTAATTAGGATGTATTTTGCAATTACTATATTTGGTATAATAGTGCTTTCTTTTGTTCCCTGAAGTAGTTATTAAATATACAGTTTTTATAATCAAATAGTATAAGGAAATAACTAATTTAATGAATGATTCTATCTTCCACTCATGAGAATGTTTCCATCTAATCCATACCTACATCAGTCAACTTATACTTTCCATCTTTAACTTCTATTTAACAAGATAACAAGATTATCTGAATGTATTTTATTTCAAATATGAAAATATTAAATAAATTATACACTGTAGTTTATACATTCCTTATTATTGTCATCATATCCTATTTATCATCAAAGGAGACAATTTTCAATAGAACACAATGAAGAAACCAACTTACAATAAGGCATTACTGAATAAGATGCTTAGATTTAAGAATTAGATCTCCTTTCACAGATGCTACTCTATGAGCTAAAAGTCAAGCTTACTACAGCTAACCTAAGCTCTGGGGAGGGTCTGACAAAGATCCTATACATTAAAGGAAGAAATAAAGGATGGAAGCAGGTATTACTACAATTCTCTGACCAGCATCGACAAACAGTAGTATACATACTCACTTTCTTGAGCCTTTTTAAGGTAGAAATCTGTACCTTTTTAAGGTAGAATCTTTTCAAGGTACATCTTTCAGGTAGAATAGTGTGCCCTGTGTAATCTGATTCCTGAGTTCCCACAGTTCTCCCTTCTTCATTCATTCTATTCTTAGAATCAATAGCTGTACCTCACTGAAGTTATTAGCATAAAAGCAAGCAGTGTACTTGGAACAAGCCCAGGAGATACATGAGCTCTTCAAAGGCCTTCCCTGAGATTAACAACTGCTGCCACTTTTCTCACTCATCCCTACCCTCTCCCTTTGGCATTATTATCAGCACAGAATAGAATTTTAGCGTTCACTGTACTCAAGGTAAATTTGCTTACTGGCTCTGGAAGAGAGAGAAGCAAAATATGAGCTTCAAAGAGAATAAAAATCAAAGGACAAACAAAAATGTAGGTGTAAGGTCTCTAGAATAAGAAAATATAAACACTAAAGGCCTCCAGAGAACAGTTAGAGAGGACTATTAGCAGGTCAACTGACCAAGAGTTATAAATTCAAGCTACAAAAAAAGAATTCATTAGACATGTCAAAAAATATACTAGGCAGCAACCAACCCAATAATGACAGAGTAACAAGATACAAATCATAAAACTGGTGAAAAGGAATTCTGAAAATTGGGTTATGTATTTAGAAGATGCAAACAAAACTTCAAGACTCTGAATGTTCAAAAATATCCATGGAAGGCAAAAGTGAAGAGACAATATGGTAGCAACTATGGTAGTCTCTACTTAGTCTGCCTTTTGTAATCTTTTCAAGGGAGTGATACATAACTGACTGCATTACTAATTCATGCTTATTGAATTCTAAAAGAAAAATACCATTTATCTCTACTTAAGGGCTAAAAAAAAAAATAAAAGCTCCAACATAGGGTCCTCCCAACTGCCTTAAAAAGGCTCGAGAGCCCAGCCCAGTGGCATACGCCTGTAATCCCAGCACTTTGGGAGGCTGAGATGGGAGGATTGCAAGTTCAAAGGCAGCTTCAGCAAGAGCAAGGCACTTAGCAACTCAGTGAGACCCTGTTTCTACATAAAACACAAAACAGGGCTGGGGATGTGGCTCAGTGGTTGAGTGCCCCTGAGTTCAATCCCCGATACCAAAAAAAAAAAAGGCTCTTAGAAAGGACAAAATGAAGTCTCTTCCTACCCATTCAGTGTTTCCAGGGTATTCACCTATTGGAACTGTTACACTTAGATTATTAATTGAATTTAATAACTTACAGTCCAACTTACCTTGGTTAAATGTTCCTGAGGAGTGGGTGATGGACTGAACTCACAATTTGAAAGGACATCCTCTTCCCTTCTTACATCTAGAATCAGTTGTGCCACATAATTTTCCTGGAATCGTGTCCTTTTTCCCAAAGCACCTGAAAAAAATAAAATGAAATGATATCTATGGATTTGTCAATGAGAACTACAGTACAATCATGAAGAATAATGTTTTCAAAGTGCTTTGGAGTTTACAAGGTGTTTTCTCCATGTCACATAAGAGAAACCTGAGGCTCAATGATGTTAAATGACTTAAAATTAGACAGCAGATCAGCTACAGTGCAGGACTCAGACTCAGGATTTTGCCACTAGATTTCCCACACTCATTTTTACATCAAACTACTTCCCTCCTCAAAAATGAGTAATTCATTAAGTATTGTAGATAGAGGAACTATTATTATCTCTAAGAACAGATGAAAAGAAGGAGGTTTTCAGGAATAATCACCTGTTTAAGATCACAGGACTTCTCCATATCAGACCTAGAGCTTAAAGTTAGAATCATTGGATTTTAAATCTCACAGTCTAGTACTCTATCGGACTTTATATAAGACCAAAAAAATTTTTTAATGTCTCTGAAATGTGCTGCAGTCATGTTTCAGACCACTTTGAGAGAAGCAAAAATTCCAAGATCCATTCTCTGGAAAATATCCTATTTACAAAGACCCTTGATTACAAAGAACAATCTAAGAAGTCTGGATTTTGGGGCTAGGGTTGTGGCTCAGTGGCAGAGCGCTTGCCTCACACATGTGAGGCACTGGGTTCAATCCTCAGCATCACATAAAAATAAACAAACAAAATAAAGCTGTTGTGTGCATGTATAACTAAAAAATATTTTTTTAAAAAATTAAGATTTTAGCCGGGCGCGGTGGCTCAAGCCTGTAATCCCAGCACTTACGGAGGCTGAGACAGGAGAATCGCGAGTTCAAAGCCAGCCTCAGCAATGGCGAGGCGCTAAGCAACTCAGTAAGACCCTGTCTCTACATAAAACACAAAATAGGGCTGGAGATGTGGCTCAGTGGTCGAGTGCCCCTGAGTTCAATCCCCAGTACCACAAAAAAAAAAAAAAAAAAAAATTAAGATTTTACCCTGTGAAGAGTCTGGCTCTAAGTTATGCATCAACCTTTTAAACATATTATGCCAAAGACAGTCACCAAAATGCTTCAACACAAGTTTCTGTTTTATAATAAGGTTATAGCTAAGTGGGAAAAAAAAATAGAACGATAATACAAAATGATTCTCATTTTGTATTTGTGAACACCACATTTGTATTTTTAAGCTCATCACCTCAACTTGGACAAAGAGCATATAAAAACTAGCCAGTAAATATACCAACAGTTAAAGCTGAATATACAGAGTACAGCATCATTAATCTCTTAATATAGTCCCCAAAAAGCCTCCTTAGGACCAAAATACTTAAAAACAATCTCTGAAAACTAACCTCACAAGTTACATTATTTTAAACTATATTTTCAAATATAGACAAGATTCCAACTTGTACATGGCATTGTTCTGAAAGCTATAAGCTGGATATAAAATAACTTTTCTCATACAAATAATGTAATAGAAGGCTAAGATCCCAGACCAGCCCACAAAGTCATATTTAACTCATGTCTAAAGAATACACTAACTCAATTAGAAGCACCAAATTTGCTGGTTAAGACCAAGCCTTAGACTCTGTTCTTAGCCTAGGGAGGAGAGATTCAATAATTTCAACAGTCACATACAGGCAAACACATCCTGGGATGCTCAACCAATGTTTAACAGGTATAAATGAAGTGACTGATTGATGATGTCTGACTTCATTAATTTATTCAATACTGACTGCCAATAATATTGTCATACATTAAAGATACAGCAATTTAAAAAAGAAAGCAGTATTTCTTATTTGGCATTCAGAAGAAACACAGAGGTTTTAGGAGAAATTCTATAATTCACTTATTTATTCAACACGTACTTATTGAATGCCTACTATATGCCATATAATGTTCTATTCTACTGAAAACACATTTGCTCATAAGGAATACAAAATGGGATTACATGTCAGTAATCCCAGTGACTGGGAAGCCTGAGACTAGAGGATTAAAAGTTCAAGGCAACCTTGATGACTTAGCAAGGTCCCTAAGCAAGCAGTAAGACTCTGTCTCAAAATAATAAATAAAAAGGATTGGGGATACAACTCAGTAGTAAGGCACTTCTGGGTTCAATGCCCAATTTAAAAAATAAACAAGTAAACAAACACAAAAAGGCGAGGAACTCAGCTCAGTGGTAGAACGCCCCTGGGTGATTCAATCCCCAGTACCATCCACACTGCATACACACACACACACACACACACACACACAGTAATACAAAATGGAGTACAAAACAAGCACAATGGATGGCACTTAAAAGAAAGGGCAATGCAGAGGGGCCACTTAACTTGGAGGTCAGGAGAGGCTTCTGGAGGCCCACACACTGAACCAACTGCTCAAAGTTCATTTGTGAGCTGCCTGGCTGCTATCTATTACAAGCAGGTGTCTAACTAGATTAGAACAATAAATGGGAATCTTTGGGGATAAAGAAAATAAATCTGTCCTAAAAATATAAATTTTTAAATAAAATCTTTAAAATCTATTTTTGTTTTATTTTTATTATAAAAATAAAATCAATTATTCACAAAAGGCAAAGACTTACCTGTCAAATCAATATGCAATTTGCCAATATCTTTAGCAATATTGAACTGATCTTTTGCTTTTTTATACTCATAATAATATAAAAATATATATGCACATTCCAGATGGAATTGAACAGCCAAATATCGACCCGAATCACCTACAAACAGATTGTCTAGTTTCATCACTGCAAGACAAAAGATGAAATATTTTAAAAAATGAGTAAAATGTTGATCCTATAATATTAAAGAATATATTATATAGTTTCTGCTCTTGAAGAATTTTAAATGTACAAAGTAAGCAACACAAATATAATAATAGCTAGCATTCTCTGAGCACTTACATGCTCCAAACATACAGCTAAGGATATTATACACATTGCTGCCTTTATTCCACACATTCCTAGGAGATCTGATTCATAACCTTGCTCTTGAGCTTAGAGTGCTTGTCCTAATCATGCTACAAAAAATTATAGCAACAAAAGGTGATAATACATAGTACTAAATGAATCTATAAAGAATACAGAAAATTTCATGAAGGAGAGATCAGCTTAATATCCCCAGAGAATACAGAATTTCTCCCTTAAAGGAAAAGAGGAATTATATATATCCATATATATCTAAGACAATTACGAGTATCAAACAGAGAATGAATCAATATTGTCATAGTCAAATCTCTAAACACCTGAGAAGAAAAAATGGGAGAAAATAATCTACTAACACAGGCATCTGAAATAAAATGACTGCCAAAATTTTTATTTTTTTGGTACCAGGGATTGAACTCAGGGACACTCAACCACTGAGCCACATCCTCACCCCTATTTTGTGTTTATTTAGAGACAGGGTCTCACTGAGTTGTTTAGCGCCTTAGAGACAAGGTCTCACTGAGTTGCTTAGCTGCCACACAAACAGGACAGCAAGCAACATTGAGTCAAGGGGAAAAGATTCACCCTAAAGGCTGGGGTTGTAGCTCAATGGTAGAGTACTTGTCCAGCATGTGTAAGGCACTGGGTTCGATTCTCAGTTGTCCATCAACTAAAAAATTGTGTGTGTGTGTGTGTGTGTGTGTGTGTGTGTGTGTTTATGTGTGTATATAAAGATTCAGCCTGGTGTGGTGGCGCATGCCTATAAACCCAGCAGCTCGTGAGGTTAAAACAGGAGGACTGTGAGTTCAAATCCAGCCTCAACAACAGCGAGGCACTAAGCAACTCAGTAAGACCCTGCCTCTAAACAAAATACAAAATAGGGCTGGGGATGTGACTCAGTGGTCGAGTATCCCTGAGTTCAATCCCTGGTACCAAAAAAAAAAAAGATTCATCCTAAGAACCAAAGCCATAGCCCAGCTGTCACACAAATCTACAGGCCAGATTCAGGTATCTACATAATCCGGGATTTCTCAAGCTAAGCATACAGGTTCCCAGAAAAGTGGCAGGAACAAAGGCCAAATCTCTTCTCAAATAAGGTAACTTCAATCAGGATTCAAGGAATTTCCCAATAGCTGTGGTTGTGGCTCAGTGGTAGAGCGCTTGCCTTGCATGTGTGAAGCACTGGGTTCGATCCTCAGCACCACATAAAAATAAATAAAACAGAGATATTGTGTCCATCTACAACTAAAAAAAAATTAAAAAAAAAAAAAAGGAAATTTCCCAGGTAAATTTCTAAGAACGTTAGCCTATAGCAAAAAGGAAGGGGGGGGGGGAGCAAACCAAAAAGGTTATTGACATCTGAAAGTTAACAGAAACAAAAGAGAAATAGACCCTCAGAACTTCAGTATCTAAACTTACTAGATACAGTACATGAAATGTTTAATAGGCTTCAAGAAATAAAAAATTAGGCAAGCATGGTGACACAAGTCTATAATTCCAGCGACTTGAGAGGCTGAGAATATATAAAGAGAAATCCATCCCTAGTCTTATCATACTCAAGTGAAAAAATCACAAATACAAAATTTTAAGAATAACAAAATGAAACTGACTTCTGAACACCAACAAAGAGAACAAAGAGAAAACAATTATATCTTCATGGTGCTACCTAAAACTTTTAGCCAATGATTCCAGAGGTAGGGTGAAATAATAACATCTTCAAGCAAACAAAACCAAGGAGTTTATCACCAAGATGCATTTGTTCAAGTGGAGTAACTGCTACATTGCTTTAGGTAACTTTTAGTATACAAAAATACAACTTTTGAGTTTTGCCTTCCCTACGTGGAAAGAATAACATTGCCCACAGGCAGATGGAAAAAGAGCCAAAGATAGCAACCTAATTTTGCTGTTTCAAACTGCAAAAAATTGTCTTTCAAGTTTAGAAAGTAAGAAAGCTGAGTCACTGTACAAACAAGGTTTAAAATTTCTGATTAAGAATAGAAGTTGAGCCGGGCGCGGTGGCTCAAGCCTGTAATCCCAGCACTTAGGGAGGCTGAGACAGGAGAATCGCGAGTTCAAAGCCAGCCTCAGCAGTGGCGAGGCGCTAAGCAACTCAGAGAGACCCTGTCTCTACATAAAACACAAAATAGGGCTGGGGATGTGGCTCAGTGGTCGAGTGCCCCTGAGTTCAATCCCCACTACCAAAAAAAAAAAAAAAAGAATAGAAGTTGACAGCTGGGTGCAGTGGCGCACGCCTGTAATCCCAACATTTTGGGAGGCCGAGACAGGAGAACGGTCTGTCTTTGAATCGCGAGTTCAAAGCCAGCCTCAGCAACAGCGAGGCACTAAGCAACTCAGTGAGACCCTGTCTGTATATAAAACACAAAACAGGGCTGGGGATGTGGCTCAGTGGTCAAGTACCCCTGAGTTCAATCCCTGGTACCAAAATAAAAGAATAGAATAGAACAGAAGTTGAAGCCAGGAATGGTATTGCAACACCTGTAATCCCAGCCTCTCAGGAGGCTGAGGCAGGAAGACTGAAAGTTCAAAGCCAATCTCAGCGATTTAGCAAGGCCCTAGGCAACTTGGCAAAAGCCTGTCTCAAAGTAAAAAGTAAAATGAGCTGAGGACGTGGCTCAGTTGTAAAGTACCCCTGGGTCCAATCCTTAGAAATCCTCAAGTACTCAGAAGAAACATTTTCCAATATTAATTTAGCTATTGATGAAGATATGCAAAAATCTGAAGAGTAAAAAGCAATGAAAAGATAGAAAATCACTGTTTCTCCAAAAGCAATATAGTCATCCAATTGACATTCCCATAAGAAGCTCAATCTCATGAATATTAACTACACATGCATAAACAATAGCAAAGAAATATTTTCAGATATGTTCTGCTCTCCATAAAGACAGATTCAAAAACAACAGTAGGTATGAAAAAAAGTCTAAAATTTATCTGAACTCACAAAGTGAGGAAACATGATAGCTCATAACTTGATCAGAATATAACTAGAGTCACAGTGACACCTCACTCTAAGACCTAATACAAATACACTAACAAAAGTGTGAACTTTTTTAAAATGTATTTTTTAGTTGTCAATGGACCTTTACTTTACTTATTTATTTATATGTGGTGCTGAAAATCAAACCCAGTGCCTCACACATGCCAGGCAAGCACTCTACCACTGAGCCACAACCCCAGCCCCAAAAGGGTGATCTTAAGCAAAGGATTACATAATTTCTTTAATTGATTAAGAAATGCTATTAAATGGTTACTGAGCAACTACTATAAAAACAGAAACAACTGAAGTTTACAGCATAATCAATAAAAACTGATCAAGTCCATCTTAGCTAAACCCATTAACAAATTCTAACTGATATTAGGATAAAGACAAAATTCCCAAGCATGCCCTATCCTGTCCTACATTCCTGGACCTCCATCTCCCACACAGTTCTCTCTCTGCTCCAGCTACAATGACCTTCCTTCAGGCCTTCAGACAAATGACACTCTCAGGTCACAGAGGCTTCATGGTTCACACAGGCACTTCTTTTTAACAGGAAAAGTATGAAGTCAGCTCACTATTCAAGACTATCCTATCATCCATATACAAGGTGATGCTTATTTGATTCTCCAACAGGTCCAAAACCCTTAACAATAATGATATTCAAAAAGCTCTGAAAACTAAAAGTTTTTTTAATCTGACCTGACTTCATTTAGCCACAAAAACTTCTTAATTTATTTTTTTAAGTACTGAGGATTAATCACCCCAGAAGCTACATCCCCAGATCTTTTTATTTTTTAATCTGAGAGAGGACCTTGCTAAATTGGCTTCAAACCTGCAATCCTCCTGCCTTAGCTTCCTAAATCACTAGGATCTACCATACTCAGGTAGCAGGAAAATTGGATATGAATGGATGGGGTAGAACCAGCCCTTCAGGTGAAAATTTGCAGTAGGAAAATGGAAGGATATAAATGAGATGAGGAATGGAAGCTTTTGCCACTCAAAGGAACCAGAGGGTCCTGTCTGCCTCACTAAATGTGGCAGGAAAGTATTATAAGCAGTCCAAAACTCTGATGTCTGTCAATGGAGGATTGGGTGAATAAATTATAAAACATCCACACACTGGAATATTGTACAGCTGTTAAAAAGTGAAGAACTTTACAAGCCAAGTGCAGCGGTACATTCCAGTAGATCCAGCTACTCAGGAGGCTGAAGCAAGAGGAACACTTGATCCTAGGACAGCCTGGGCAACACAGCAAGACTCCATTCCAGGAGGAAAAAAGAAAAATAAAGCTCAACTAAACCAGAAATTAATAAAACCAATAACTAAGGAGAAAGAGAAAACAGGATAGAAGGGAAACAGAAACAGAAGGCAGACTTCTCTAAATATACCTTACTTTGTAGTTTTGACTCTAGAATCATGTAATTGTTTTACATATCCAAAAATTAAAGGAAATAAAAAAGTATTCCTTAAAAATTGAAAATAAATGGAAAGAAATAACACTTATTTGGGGCTGGAATATAGCTCAATTGGTAGAGTGCTTGCCTTGCATGCACAAGGCCCTGGGTTCAATCCCCAGCACCACAAAAATAAATAGATAGATAGATAAATTTATGTTCATCTACAACTAAAAAAATTTAAAAAAAATAAATAATACTTATTTCAAATAAACATTAGCCAACTCTAATTTATACTCCCCCAAAAATCCTCTTCCTTCTGACTTCTTCATTTCTTGCTGTTGATCCTTTAATTTTTCTATCCCTCTCCTGCCTGTTTCCCAAGTATTTACCTCTCTTCCATCTCTATAATCTTTAATTACATCTATTAAATTATTATATGTTCTTAGAATTTTGCTAGATCAAGTGGCAAGGTTTAGCCCAGTTGTCCCTTAAAAACAGGGTAGGGGCTGGGATTGTGGCTCAGTGGTAGAGCGCTTGCCTCGCATGCGTGAGGCCCTGGGTTCGATCCTCAGCACCACATACAGAGCAATAAAATAAAGACATTGTGTCCATCTACAAAAAAATTAAAAAAAAAAAAAACAGGGTAAAGGAAGAACAAGGCAGCTAAGAAAAGAAAACACATAATCATTCTTCAGTACAGTCAAATTGTGTGTTACAGGGGAAATCCATGAGGCTAGGATAGTTGACAAACTTTGTCAGAAAGGTAGTGCCTTGAAAGATGTATAGAATTTGGCAAAACCTCACCTAAAGACGGCATGCCTGTAAATCCCTGCACTTTGGGAAGCTGAGACAGGAGAACTGCCTCAGCAATGGTGAGATGCTAAGCAACTCAGTAAGATCCTATCTCTACATAAACCACAAAATAGGGCTGGGGATGTGGCTCAGTAGTTGAGTGCCCCTGAGTTCAATCCCCAGTGCCAAAAAAAAAAGATGGGTCCATGTATGTCTCATGCATTGCTGTATATCCAACACCTATCATACAAGCATTGTTGTTGCTCAAAAAGTGTCCATGGGGTGAACAAATATTTTAAAACCCCTTGATGGCTATCACCAACAAGATGGAAATCCAGTGTCCTAGAAATCCTGCCTATGTGTTCAACCTTATCACCTGACACACATCCTCATGTTGTTCTCTAGCCATTCCAAAACTACTAAATTCCTAATCATATAAAGAAGTTCCAAGTCTTTATGCCCTTTGCTGTGCATACTACATGCCACCTCCACCTTCTCTACCTAATAAATTTCTCATCAAGATTCAGTTCCAAGCCGGGCGCGGTGGCTCACGCTTGTAATCCCAGCACTTAGGGAGGCTGAGACAGGAGAATCGCGAGTTCAAAGCCAGCCTCAGCAATGGCGAGGCGCTAAGCAACTCAGTGAGACCCTGTCTCTACATAAAACACAAAATAGGGCTGGGGATGTGGCTCAGTGGTCGAGTGCCCCTGAGTTCAATCCCCAGTACCA
>CM053411.1:58230816-58248009 GCA_028644305.1 Xerus rutilus
GGCACCAAAATAGACATGTAGACCAATGGTACAGAATAGAAGACACAGAGAGTAATGCACAGAAATACAGCTATCTCATACTAGACAAAGGTGCCAAAAACATTCATTGGAGAAAAGATAGCCTTTTCAACAAATGATGCTGGGAAAACTGGAAATCCATTTGCAGTAAAATGAAACTAAACCCCTATCTCTCACCATGCACAACACTCAACTCAAAGTGGATCAAAGACCTAGGAATTAGACCAGAGACCCTGAGTCTAATTGAGGAGAAAATAGGTCCAAATCTTCATCACGTTGGATTAGGCCCCGAATTCCTTAACAAGACTCCTATAGCACTAGAAATAAAAGCAAGAATCAATAAATGGGATGGACTTAAACTAAAAAGCTTCTTCTCTGTAAAAGAAACTATCAATGAGGTGAACAGAGAGCCTACATTCTGGGAGCAAATTTTTGCCACACACACTGATCTCCAGGATATACAAAGAACTCAAAAAACTTAACACCAAAAAACCAAACAACCCAATCAATAAATGGGCTAAGGAGCTGAATAGAAACCTCTCAGATGAAGATATACAATCAATAAACATATATATGAAGAAATGTTCAACGTCTCTAGCCATTAGAGAAATGCAAATCAAAACTACCCTCAGATTTCATCTCACCCCAGTCAGAAAGCAGTATGGAGATTTCTTAAAAAACTTGGCATTGAACCACCATTTGATCCAGCTATCTCGCTCCTTGGCCTATACCCTAGAGACTTCAAATCAGCACACTACAGTAAAGCAGCCACTTCAATGTTTACAGCAGCACAATTCACAATTGCAAAACTGTGGAAGCAACCCAGATGCCCTTCAATGGATGAATGGATAAAGAAATATTATATACACAATGGAATATTATTCAGCAATAAAAGAGAATAAAATTATGGCATTTGCAGGCAAATGGATGGAACTGGAGAACATTATGCTAAATGAAGTAAGCCAATCCCAAAAAACCAAATGCTGAATGTTCTCTCTGATTAGTGGATGAGGATACATAAGGGGGGTGGGAATGGAGAACATAGGAGAAATGGAGCAACTCTGGATGCGGCAGAGGGAAGGTGGGGGGAGGGAAAGGGGAATGGGTATAGTAAAGATGGATGATTGAGATCGTCATTACTACCCTTGGTGCATGTATGAAGACACAAATGGTGTGACTCTATCTGGTTTGCAACCAGAGAAATGGAAAAATTGAGCTCTATATATGTACTATGACTTGAAATGCATTTAAATAAATTTAATTTAAAAAAATTTAAAAGATCAAAAGGAATCCTTTATTATGCCACCTAATAATCTGTGATACTTCATATCCAGAAAAAAAGAAAAAAAAACAACTTCAAACAAAAACTCATTTTTACATGTCAAAGAAGAAATTAAGAAGGAATGTCTTGCCAAGAAATTAGAATGGAACTACAGGTCCATATTAAACAATAATCTGCTACATACCTTGATCAATACAGTTTTCAGCAAGAGCAAAAAGCTGAGGTGAACGCTCCTCAAGCAACTGCTGATGGACATTCACACATCTCAGAGTCCACCATGGCAAGCTCTAGAAAAAACAGATAAGCTGAAATAAAAGGACACTTTAGAAAAAAACTTTTACATTAATTGAGATTCATTTTTTAGAATTTTTTACATGCATTAAATTTATTCTTCAATAAGTTTACCCACCCACACTGCTAAGTTTACAATAATACCAAAAACCACTTCCAGTGTCTTTCATAAGAAAAACACCTCATTTCCATTCTCCTGAAGGCTATAATTTTTTTCCTAGTCATCAGGGCTTCTTGATGCTATTTCATAATTACCATCTCCTACTTTAAAATGTCTTGTTGCTGGGTGTGGTGGCACACACCCATAATCCCAGCTACTCAGTAGGCTGAAAGCAGGAGGATCACAAACTCAAGACCAGCCTAACCAACTTAACAAGACCTTGTCTCAAAATACAAAATAAAATGTGCTGGGGAATATAGTTCAGTTGTAGAGCACTTACCTACCATACCAAGGCAATGCCACAAAAATAAAAAAATTAAAATTAAGCCAGGCACGGTTGCACACACCCGTAATCCCAGCACTTTCGGAAGCTGAGAATGGAGAGTGGTAAATTCAAAGCCAGCCTCAGCAACAGCAAGGTGCTAAGCAAATCAGTGAGACCCTGTCTCTGCATAAATCACACAAATTAGGACTGGGGATGTGGTTCAATGGTCGAGTACCCCAGAGTTCAATCCCTGATACCAAAGAAAAAACATTAAAATTAAGAAAAAAATGTCTGTTGTGAGCCTCCTACTCTACTGTGGCACTCTCACCACCACAACAGACATACCAACTGCAGGATATCTCCTACAAGAACCCCCAGCAGGGATGACTTTTCCATAGCCTGAACTTCTAGCACATTATTTGCCCTTCCCTTTGCAAACACATCCCATTATATTTATGTAAGTTGTCCTTAAGTTTCAATGCCATTCACCATCTATCCAACAAGATAAGAAATCAAGTCTTACTCACCTTTGCATCCTCCTTAAAGTAATGTATTTTGTACAGCCACACAGTAAAAATTACTGTGGATTCAGATATTCACCAAAACTGGGAAGATTCCTTCTATACCCTTGTGAAACCACTTCCTGAAGCCTTGTCCTGATCTCCTGCCTCTCTGAACCTCTATGCTGGTCCTAGAAGTTGGCACCACATTGCACAGCACTTGTTTTTCAAGTGTATAACTTATATCTGAACCAGACTGCATTATATACAGTGACTTGACTAATGCACAGAATGAGCACATAGCAGGTTTTTCTTATATTCTCTCATGCTTGTTCTTGCAAAATCAATTCATCCTTATTAAGGACTAGGAATGTGTCTCAGTGGTAGAGCACTTGCCTAGCATGCCCAAGACCCTATGTTCAATTCCTAGCACCCAAAAAAAAAAGAAAGAAAAAAGAAATACATCCTTATTAGGAAAAACAAAAAACAACAACAAAAAAAACAAACAAAAAATAATTAACAAAGCCAGAATAGAAATATACCTGCACTGCCCAATGCCATACTCTTTCCCTAGAAAAATCCATGGCAAAGGTTTATATTCTTCTAGACCTTCCTCTATGTATGTGTATACATGTGTCAAGTTATAATAGGTTTGGGGGAGGGTATTTGTTTTCATGGTAATAGGGATTGAACCCAGTGGTACTCTGCCACTGAGCTGGATTGCCAGTCCTTTTTATTTTGAGACAGGGTCTCACCAAATTGCCCAGGCTGGCCTTAAGCTTGCAATCCACTTGCCTCAGCCTACTGAGTAGCTGGAATTACAGGCATATGCCACTATGCAGGACCCAAAAGTATTTTTTAACTTGAACTTAATTTCTTAAGGGGATTCCTTCCTAAACGGTTACCCAGCACAACTGCATCAATAACAATGATGCAACCACAAATGAATTTTGATTCAATGATACAATTCTTTCTAATTATTTATGCTGTTTCTTCAGCCCAGTTAAGGAAAGGTGGAATTATCTAATACAAAGAGTTTCGAAATATTTTTAATTAAGTTCCCTAAGGTGTTGCTTCATTTTCCTTCTTTTCCTAACACTAAGGCTAATGAAGTCAGTCTACATTTCATTTATCTGTCCCATATCAGCTGTCAGCAACAAGTGAGTCATCTTTGGCAGCAAAGTCTTTCCTTTTCTAGCTATGGAAATTTATATGCATCCCAGTAAAAAAGACTGGCCTTTTAAGAAAACGTATGACCTAAGATGCTGAACTCTTAAACATCTGATCTAGAAACATTAACTCTTAACCCAAAATCTTGATAAGAGGGAGGAGAGTGTAAGACAAATATAAAAAGCACAGCTGATTTTTCTACTAGAAAATATAATGGCCCTTTTCTATTTGTCAAAAGTTGCTTAATAGAAAAATCAGGGCATTAATAAAAAAGAAAACTAGAAATCTTATTTCAGACAATTTCTCAATCACAGTTCTGATTGAGATGACACACTAGTCAAGAAGCTCATAGATGGTCAGGTATTCCAGAGGCACCCAACAAATGTGTGCAAACTCATTCTGTTTCATAAATAAGGAAATAGATATTTAGAAATTAACAAACATAAGGCCAGACACACCTATAATCCCAGCTACTCAGGAAGATGAGGCAGGAGGATCACAAGTGCAAGGCCAGTCTAAACAATTTTGCAAGACCTGCCTCAAACTAAAAAATAAAAAGGGTCAGGGATGTAGCTCAGCAGTAGAGCACCCAAGGTTCAATTCTCAGAGCCTGGGGGGTGGGGTGGGAAAGAAAGGCAATGATATATATAGACCTAAAGGAAAAAAATTGTAAGAGAACAATGTTTCAATTGAAAGGCAAGATTTCAGCAGAGAATGGTATTTGCATAGTGATGTACTACAGTAAAGCAAGGTTGGAAGCCAGAAGTTAAAAAGTTGTTTAGGATCTGCCAAGAAATTATGGTAACTTGCCTCTTCCAAGTCTACAGAGTATGACATCTACCCCCAGTTGTTCACATATTTACTAATTCTTCTAAATTGTTGATGATATGCATATTATTTTTCAAGCGATGCTTAATATACTGATGATGAAAGTCTTCAACCAACAAAACTGTTTCATTCACTCATTAGTAACCATATTTTCACTACAAAGAAAATAATGTCATTTGGCAGCCTCACACCTTGGTAATGCAGTTTTTGGAGCAAAATAATAGTCTATAAAACCATTTAACTCAGATCAACTTGGTACAAATTGTTTATTCAAGCTACTGTCAATAAGAAATCATAAACAGGGCTGGGGTTATGGCGCAGTGGTAGCGTGCTCGCCTAGCACGCGGGAGGCACTGGGTTCGATCCTCAGCACCACATAAAAATAAAATAAAGCTATTGTGTCCACCTACAACTAAAAAATAAATATTTAAAAAAAAAAAAAAAAAAAAAGAAATCATAAACAGGCCTCATAAGACATGTTGAAATCCATCTATTAAACATCTTCCTAGTACAATTGATTCCAAATCCTCTGGTTCTCTCAAGAGTTGCTGGTACAGGCATCATTTCACTTCTTACCTCTTCAAAACAAAGTCAGTGACTAAACTTGACTGCTTGAGAAAGTAAGCCCCTACACAGTACAGACCACATCTACGTTTTTGCCTATAGAAATAATGTGTTTCTGGCGCTTTTCTGTTTGTTTGGAGGTCTCCCTATGCTGTCCAGGCAATCCTTAAATTCCTGGGCTCAAGCAATTCTCCCGCCTCAGCCTCTCAAGTAGCCAGGACATAAGCACATGCCACTGCAACCAGTTAAAATAAATAAAATTATAACTTTTTTTTTAAAAAGTCTACACTTGTAACTAAAAAACATATAATAAATATATAAAAATTTTTTAAATAAAATATCATGGTTATTTTTTTTGGTACCGATAATTGAACCCAGGGGTGCTTAACCACTGAGCCACATCTCCACCCCTTTTTGTATTTTGTTTTCAGACAGGGTCTCACTGAGTGGCTTAGGACCTCGCTGAGTTGCTGAGGCTGGGTCTGAACTTATAATTCTCCTGCCTCTGCCTTCCGAGCCACTAGGATTATAGGTATGTGCCATTGCACTCAGCTAAAATACCATGTTTCTTAAAACCTTTCAGCCAACAATTACAAACTGGGAATCTTCACATAAAATTCAATACAGGGTTTGCATCAAACCACGTTGCAACAATAAGTAAAGCAAGGGTTATCAAGTTATATCATGTAGGCCAAATCCAGTTCACTGCTTGTTTTTGTACAGCCTAAGAACTGAAAATAGTTTATGCATTTTGAAATCATTGAAAATAATCAAGACTAAACCTGGCATGGTGGTGCATACCTATAATCTCAGCAACTGAAGAAGCTGAGGCAGGAAGATCTCAAGTCTGAGGCCAGCCTGGGCAACTTAGCAAGACCCTACTTCAAAATAAAATAAAAAGGGCTGAGGGTATGGCTCAGTGATAGAGGGCTTCTGGGTTCAATTCCTGGTACCACAAAGAAAAAGAAAAGGAAAGGAAAGAAAATATTCAAGAATAACATTTTGCAGCTGGGCACGGTGGCACAAGCCTGTAATCCCAGCACTCAGGGAGGCTGAGATAGGAGAATCGCAAGTTCAAAGCCAGCCTCAGCAACAGCAAGGCGCTAAGCAACTCAGTGAGACCCTGTCTCTACATAAAACACAAAATAGGGCTGGGGATGTGGCTCAGTAGTCGAGCGCCCCTGAGTTCAATCTCCAGTACAAAAAAATAATAATAATAATATTTTGCAACAAGTTTTAAAAGTATATATAAATTTGAATTTCAATATCCATGAATAAACCTTTATTGGAACACAGTTCTGCCTACCCCTTTATATATTGTTGCTTGCTGCTTTCATACCACCATGCAACAGAGCAGAGCAGCAGCCAGACATACACACTGCACAGCTGTCAACCTCCAATAAACCGCCAAAGACCTTTGTATCTCTCTTGTGATTTTTGTCCCTCCTACTGCACATCAGCTTCCTGTGAGTATGAGTGTTTCTCCTCACTAGTTTATATATGCCCTGAAGAAACCACGTAATAGATATTCAACAAATGTTCTACTAAATCCAATCCAAAAAATGAAACCATTTAGGATGTGAGCCCAAAGGCAATAATTAAGATTTACTGCTTTCTAGCTATTGCTCATGATTCTTACATGGAATTCATAAAACCTATTAATGACTTTTTTTTGGGGGGGGTGGTACTGGGGATTGAACTCAAGGGTACTCAACCACTGAGCCACATTCCCAGCCCTATTTTGTTTTATGTAGAAACAGGGTCTCACTGAGTTGCTGTTGCTGAGGCTGGCTTTGAACTCACCATTCTCCTGTCTCAGCCTCCCTAAGTGCTAGGATTACAGGCTTGAGCCACCGCACCCGGCTATTAATGACATTTTTAAATCTATACTTAAGATTCTGAGAATAAGCATTTATACACACACAAGGCACACAAATTCCTAAAAAGGCTCAATATAATCTCATTTTATTCTAGGTGAATGTGATAAGGAGAAGTTTTTGCTTTTTTACATTATTTCATTATTATTTTGAAATTAAATACCTCGAAGATATAGAAAGCAAAATATACCAAAGCATTGTCAGCAACACACCTAGAGTCTGATACTAATAGACACAAAAACTAACACTTGGGTATAAACTTCACAGATCCTTTTCTTGGCTTACCTGAATTGTCGTCAGTTTATGTCTAACATTCACTAGGATAATGTGTGCTATGAGTAGTAGTATAGGCTTTGAGGTGAGGCTGTACACCGATTCACCATCTAGAATGAGCAGGCTCAGAATAACTGTATCCAGTCCTTTGACCTGAAAAAAAGTTTGAAAGCTAAGGTAACATAATTTAAGAGCTTATTCATCTTTATATGTCTTATAATAACATGTAGATTTTACAGTTAATTCTGCTTTGAAATAAGGACATTAATCTAGTACACAGCAACAGGCACCAGACAGAATTTAATACTAGAAAGATTCTTACAGAGCTACAAATCCAGCCTGTCCTGAGAGATAATTATTCTTGTGTTCAAACTTTAGAGGAATAGCAAATTCAACCAAAAGTAAAAAAAGAAAAAAGAAAGTTCTGATTAGCTTGCAGGGTGGCATACGCCAGTACTCAGGAGGCTGAGGCAGAAGCATCATATGAACCCACAAGTTCAAGACCAACCAGGGCAATATAGCAAGGCCCCACTTCAAAATTCTTTTTTAAAATTAAATTAAAAACAGAAATCAGGAATTCAACAAAGTGCTAGCACTGAAGAAGCCATGATGACTTCACAGATTTACTCACAACAAAATACCATCTCAAATGGATTTATATTAAACATCTACATTGTGCTTATGCTTCACTAGCAAGTGAATATCATTATCAATATTTCTCCACTCCACAAAGCCCATCAAACCAAACCATCAACAAGGGCTTACATACAAAATGCTGAGTAGACACACAACCATAGACCAGAGTGAACAGATGGCTCCAACATCAGCATGCCTTATGAAAAATCCACTCTCTGCTGAATAGAGATCTTTCACAATGAACAAAGCACCAGTGTTCATAAAAGGTAAACTGTAGAATTTTAACAGCTGCACCAAAACAGCAGGAATGTTTAATCATTAGGAAATGATCTCTAATGTCATAGACAAAAGATGGTGTTCTGCAAGCAAGGTGGCATACGCCTATAATCCCATTGGCTCAGAAGGCTGAGGCAGGAGAATCTAGAGTTCAACTCAGCAACTCAGCAAGGCAACTCAGCAAGGTGCTAAGCAACTCAGGTAAATAAAATATAACATAGGGCTGAGGATGTGGCTCAGTGGTTGAGTGCCCCTGAATTCAAACCTTGGCACCCTCCCTCCAATAAAAGTGTCCTTTCTGTTTCTTAGTATGTTTATGGAAAATTTTTAACTAAAGCCTCAGTTTCATCAATTGTGAAATAAAATAACTGAATCTACATTTAATAGAATCCTTATAAAGATTAAACTAGTCTAAGTATGTCAATACTTAACTCAATATTCAAAATTTAGAATAGTAAATAAATATTGAGTATCTTAAATGTTGTTAAATATTCAATAGGTAAGAAAGAAATAGCTATAACTCTAGGTGAATCCTCCATGCTACTTTCATCATCACTGACAACTGTAATAGCACAATAAAGACAGCATGAATAACCACACCAGATTGCAAATAAAGCTTACTGATGTCTAAAGATAGATGGAATTAAAAAGGGAAAAAAGAAAAAACCTGTAGGGAACTGTTCTATAGTTATTACAACTACCTTCATTTAACAAGTGAGGAAGTAGACTCAAAATAATTAAACTGGAAGCCAGGCACAGTGGCGCAAGCCTGTAATCCCAGCACTTAGGTAGGCTGAGACAGGAGAATCGTGAGTTCAAAGTCAGCCTCAGCAATGGCGAGGTGCTAAGCAACTCAGTGAGACCCTGTCTCTACATAAAACACAAAATAGGGCTGGAGATGTGGCTCAGTGGTTGAGTGCCCCTGAGTTCAATCTCCAGTACCAAAACAAACAAACAAAAAATAATTAAACTGAGCTGGGCGTAGTGGTGCAGGCCTGTAATTCCAGCTACTCAGGAGGCTGAGGTAAAAAGATTGCAAGTTGAACGCCAGCCTCAGCAACTTATGAAGATGCTATCTCAAAATAAAATTAAAAGGGTTGAGGATTTAGCTCAGTGGTAGAGGGCTTGCCTAGCATGTGTGAGGACCTAGGTTCAATTCAGAATAACAAAAATAAAGAATCTTATCTTACTTTGTGATAAGAAATATGTCTACCTATTCTAGCACAAATTTTTTTTTTTTTGGTACCAGGAATTGAACTCAGGGGCATTCAACCACTGAGCCACATCCCTAGCCCTATTTTATGTTTTATGTAGAGACAGGGTCTCACTGAGTTGCTTAGCGCCTCACCATTGCTGAGGCTGGCTTTGAACTCGCGATTCTCCTGTCTCAGCCTCCCTAAGTGCTGGGATTACAAGCGTGAGCCACCACGCCCAGCTTCTAGCACAAATTTTAGATCATTGTCTTCTAACCAAAATCCCTAAATGTAAATAACAAATAAGCAAAATTTTTTTATTTATTTATTTTTATGTGGTGCTGAGGATCAAATCAGTGCCTCGCTCACGCTAGGCAAACATTCTGTCATTGAGCTAAATCCCCAAATAAGCAATTTAATAGGGCAACAAATACAAATTACACAAGATAGTCCATGATACCATTACCTCTGACACTCAAAGCCAGAGTCTAGTTACCAAACCTACTTCAATCCAAAGCTCTCTAGAGATAGCATGAACAAGTCAGACAATATATGAGTGAATGAATAGATAAACAAAATTTTCTTCCTAGTGCTTCTCCTATATCATCATAAAGAAGTTCAATGCTGTGGAAATCCTCTTACACCTCTGATATGACATTGACATTCCAACTAAGTTCTAAATGTGCTTTGAGATTTAGGGAAATGGTCCTTTTTAAGGAGGATTACTTATATTTTCAATAAAAATAGACAAAACAAAAGTTAACAACTCGCCTAAGAATAATTCTTTAATCAAGAGAGCAGATGACATATAAAAATATATTCATCAGCATAACTGTGGAAAAAATATTCAACATCTACAAGCCTGAGAAAAACTTAATATGAAACCAGATTACCATGAGATCACCCTTTATGTGTAAGAGTTAACCTACTGCTCATACATGAGCTTTCTGTACTATTCCTCTAGGACTATTTAGCACCACTAGTCAGAAAACAGTCCTACAAATATAAAGGTCCTAAGTTGGAAGCAAGGAAAAAGAATTTTGCTTTAGTGATTATATTACATGACCATAAAGTATATTTGCAGGCATTTGTATACTGCAAGAACTAGGAAAATGAATCAGTATAGGAAAATGACAGTTAGAAAACAGGGATGTGCTACTCTCCAGTTTTAAAACTTCAGCTCCCTCTACCTTCCAAATAAACATCTTCAGGTCACAGGTGAAGAGTATAGTTTTTATAAACTATAAAAACCTTTTTGAAAAACCTAGCACTACCAAGAAAGATCAACATGTGGGGCTGGGGTTGTGGCTCAGTGGTAGAGCGCTTGCCTAGCATGTGTGAGGCACCGGGTTCGATTCTCAGCACCACATACAAATAAATAAAATAAAGATCCATTGACACTAAAAAATATTAAAAAAAAAAGAAAGAAAGATCAACATGTGCATACCCTAAAGGCAGAGCAACGCCACTCATATATATATATATATATATATATATATATATATATATGATATATATATATACCACAGCAGATATATATATAGATATATATATGATATATATATACCACAGCAGACATTATAGTAGAAATATTTATGTCCCCCCAAATATTCATGTTGAAATCCTAACCCCAAGGTGATGGTAATAGGAGATGTGGCCTTTGGTGGGTGATTATATCATGAGGGATTGTGGATACTGTCCAGCCTCCATAACTATGAGAAATAAATTCCTATTGTTGATAAACAGCCCAGTTTATAATATTGTGGTATAGCACCCCAAACAGACTATGACAGCAGAACTTCCAACACAGTGCTAGAAAGTTTGTAAGTATATTGAAATTTTGATCCCTTTAGCCCTCAACCTGGCAAAAGATAGCCTACAGGATAATAATAACAGCCTCCTCTACTGCTGAGTGCACTATGTCAAACACTATCATTTTTTGTTAAATATTTATTTTTTAGTTGTAGGTGGACAGAATATCTTTATTTTATTTTTATGTAGTGCTGAGGATCGAACCCAGTGCAAGAAGGAATGAGATGCTCCACGTGTGCTAGGTGAGCACACTACCACTGCGCCATAACACCAGCCCAAACACTATCATTTTTTAAAGTATGCAGCACTTTGAAAGTTTTACAAATGATTTCCTGAAGATGTGCTCTTAATACCACTATAATAATAGCAAAATATAAAAACCACCTAAATGAAAATCATAACAGATACATAGGGCTGAGGATGCAGCTTAGTGCTCGAACTCTTGCCTAGCATGCACAAAGCCCTGGGTCCAATTCCCAGTACCACAAAAAAAAAGATATCATAGTAGATATATAAATGATAGTATATTCATGTAACTGGAATACCATACAACAGTAGAACTCACATGTTAATAACAGCATGTAATTTCCAAGTATACCATTGACCAAAAAAGGTCAAAAAATAATATATACACTTTCATTTACACAAAGATCAAAACTGGTAACACTAAATACAATTTCTAGGGATTCAAACTGTAGGTGCTAAAACCATAAAGAAGAACATGGATTGATGAATACAAAATTCATGTGAATGATTCATGAGAATAGGTCAGGGGATGCTATCAGGAAGCATACACAGGGGACTTCTAAGGTTGTATTTCCTAAACTTTCTGAAAGCAAAGCACATGTAAAGGACAGTACAGAAGCTGTGGTGTGGCTCAGTGGTGGAGTGCTTGCCTAGCATACGTAAGGTTCTGAGCTCAATCCCTAGCACCAGAAGGATAAAAAACAAACAAGATATGAATACTCAGCAAATATTTCAACTATGACTATTAGGTAGACTTCAAACCTACATTATAAAGCCTAGCCGGGCGCAATGGCACAAGCCTGTAATCCCAGCACTTAAGGAGGCTGAGACAGGAGAATTGCGAGTTCAAAGCCAGCCTTAGAAAGGGTGAGGCACTAGGCAACTCAGTGAGACCCTGTCTCTACATAAAGCACAAAATAGGGCTGGGGATGTGGCTCAGTGGTCGAGTGCCCCTGAGTTCAATCTCTAGTACCAAAATAAATAAATAAATAAAGCCATAGAAACCAAAACTGTTTCATACACAATAAGAGAAGGAATGAGATGTTCCATATAAGTAAATTTCTAGATAACTGAAACATATTTCTTTAAGCGCCACACTCATTAGGTTGTTATTCCTCCCACTTTGGATGAAAACCTTCATAAAGTGTAAAATTATAAATTCTCTTCTTAGACATGGATACCAAAGTCCCTTTAACTTTTCAATAATCATTTAGAGTCAGCATTATGAATTTCAATGATTCTATTGCAATATAGATGGTGACTCACTAAGCTGATATATACAGAGCTAACTACTGTAGTTTTCAAATCTTGTCTGCTTTTGTACTTCTCTGTCCATTCTAACAACAAATTATTAACATCTATTTCTAATCACTACATTGCACTACTTCTAATTCTAAGAAACCAGGTAACAATAAACAGGTAAGTCCCTTTTGCTTTATAAGCTTTAAATGCTAAAGGGCGCTATTTTCAGGCTGAGCGACTGACAGCTATGTTCAAGATCACTAAGGTGGCTGGATAAGTTAAAGTTACCATATACTTCTTTTGTAGATCATCTAACACCCACCAAGCCCTAGATGTGATGCTAAAAAAACTCCTGAGGAATTCAAATTGCAAATACTACTGATGACCTACTGATGAAGGTCAAAATTCTTGTCACAGATAGATAATAATTATAATCATAATAATCATAACCACGAAGCACCTCTATGATAGGAACTTTAAATGTTTATAATAGAAAGGAAACTACCCCTGGAAGCCATTTTTAGGCACAGCACCAAAATTCACATGCAACAAAATTAAACAGACTTCCAGATTTGCTGCTTTTCCAGAAAAGATCTTTCTGAAACTGTGATGTTATAACCAAGAAACAGGTATAGTTGCAATGTTCTTTTTTTTTTTTTTTTTTTATAGTTGTTGATGGACACAATGTCTTTATTTTATTGCTTTGTATGTGGTGCCGAGGATCGAACCCAGGGCCTCACACATGCAAGGCAAGCGCTCTACCGCTGAGCTACAATCCCAGCCCAGTTGCAATGTTCCTTAATAAAAAGAGCAAGTAACGAACCCCAGCCCTAAGCACGGAGTAGGCGGAGGAGACCTACCATGCATGCAAGGAGGAGACACACTGTAGGCCCCCATCTACCAATGCAAGACTACGCCAGCCTGCTTCCATCTAGAGACAACAATCAGGAAGACCATCATCAAGGTCCTTGCAAACCTGATTACATCAGAGCTGAGATATTGGTAACCTGCAGGGACACTAAAAGATTATAGAGTAGAAACTTTAATACCTCAGATCGGCACTGTTAGAGAGGAAGACACATGAACAACATGAATAAACAAAGGAAGAAAATGCCCCAAACAACCAAAGATGCTACAACAATAGAATCCATTGACAGCACAGTAGATGAAATGTAAAAGAAAGAATTCAGAATGTACATAATTAAAATGATACGTGAAGCACAGACTAATGTAAGACAGCATATACAGGCAACAATTGATGGATTCAACAAAAAGATAAGAGAGCAAATAGAGGGACCAAAAGATTACTTCAAGAAAGAGACTTTGAAAACAAACCAAACAGAAATCTTTGAAATGAAGGAAACAATAAACCAAATAAAAAATTCAATACAAAGCATCACCAACAGACTCAATCACGTGGAAGACAGAACCTCAGGCAATGAAGACAAAATATAGTCTTAAAAATAAGGAAGACCCCACAATGAAGATGGTAACAAACCATGAACAGAATGTCCAAGAATTATGGGATAACATGAAAAGAACAAATCTAAGAATTATTGGGATAGAGGAAGGCACAGAGCTATAAACCAAAGAAATGCACAATCTCTTCAATGAAATAATATCAGAAAAGTTCCCAAACCAAAAGAATCATTTGGAAAATCAAATACAAAAGGCTACAGCACACCAAATGTACAAAACTACTACAGATCCACACCAAGGAACGTTATAATGAAAATGTCTGATATAAACAATAAGGGTAGAATTTTAAAAGCTGCAAGAGAAAAGTTTCAGATTACATACAGGGGGGAAACAATTCGGATCTCAGCAGATTTCTCAACAGACCCTCAAAGCCAGGAGATCCTGTAACATACACCAAGCTCTGAAAGAAAATGGATGCCAACCAAGAATCTTATAACCAGCAAAATTAAGCTTTAGATTGGATGAAAAAATAAAAAACTTACATGATAAACAAAAGTTAAAAGAATTCACAATGAGAATGCCTGCACTACAGAACATTCTCAGCAAAATGTTCCATGAGGAGGAAATGAAAAACAACAATGAAAATCGGCAAAGGGAGGAACTACACTAAAGGAAAAGCCTATCAAAGGAGAAATCAAGTCCAGTTAAAAACCAAAAATAAACCAAAATGAATGGGAATACAAATCATACTTCAATAAAACCCTGAATGTTAATGGCCTAAACTCATCAATCAAAAGACACAGAGTGGCAGATTGGATTAAAAGATAAGACCCAACAATATGCTTCCTTCAAGCGACTCATCTCATAGAAAAAGACAACTACAAACTAAAGGTGAAAGGATGGGAAAAAATATACCACTCACATGGACTGCATAAACAAGCAGGGGTTTCCATCCACATATTAGATAAGGCAGACTTCAAACCAAAGATAGTAGGAGGGGATAAAGAAGGTCATTTCGTACTGCTTAAGGGAATCATAGAAACCACAGAACTTGATAACATAATCAATAATTGAAAATTAACAGGGGGCTGGGGTTGTGGCTCAGTGGCAGAGTGCTCACCTAGCACATGTGAGGCCCTGGGTTCGATCCTCAGCACCACATAAAATAAATAAAATAAAGGTATTGTGTTCATCTACAACTACAAATATATTTTAAAAGAAAAGAAAAGAAAATTAATAGACATATACAGAATATTTCATCTATCAACAAGTGAATATACTTTTTTCTCAGCAGCACACAGATGTTTCTCTAAAAAAGACCATATGTTATGCCACAAAGCAAGTCTTAGCAAATACAAAAAAATAGAGATACTACCCTGCATTGTATCAGACCATAATGGAATGAAATTAGAAATCGATGATAAAATGAAAAATAGAAGCTACTGCAATAACTGGAGACTAAATAATATGCTATTGAATGACGCATGGATAACAGAAAACATCAGAGAGGAGATAAAAAAAATTCTTAAACAGGTAAATGAGAACTCTGATACATCATATCCAAATCTCCAGGACACTAAGGCTGTGTTAAGAAAAAAGTTCATTGCATTGAGCTCATTCATTAAAAGAAGAAAAAGTCAACAAATAAACAACCTGACATTACATCTCAAAGCTCTAGAAAAAGAAGAACAAATCAACACCAAAAGAAGAAAAGACAGGATATAATTAAAATCAGGGCTGAAAACAATGAAATTAAAACCAAAGAAACTGAAAAAATTGACAAAACAAAAAGCTGATTCTTTGAAAAAATAAATAAAATTGATAAACTCTTAGCCACTCTCACAAAAAGAAGGGGAGAGAAACTCAAATTACTAAAATTTGTGATGAAAAAAAAAATACCATGACAGGCACTATTGAAATACAGAAGATAATTAGAATCTATTTTGAAAATTTATACTCCAGTAAAATAGAAAATCCCAAAGACACCGACTAATTTCTAGAAGCATATGATCTGCCCAAACTGAATCAGGAGGACATATACAACTTAACCAGATCAATTTTAAGCAAGGAAATAGAAGACACCATCAAAAGTTTACCAAGAAAAAGCCCGGGACCAGACAGATTCTCAGCTGAGTTCTACAAGACCTTCAAAGAGTTAATACCAATACTCCTCAAATTATTCCATGAAATAGAAAAGGAGGGAACTCTTCCAAACTCATTCTATGAGGCTAGTATAACCCTGATTCCAAAACCAGACAAAGACACATCAAAGAAAGAAAACTTCAGACCAATATCCCTGATGAACATAGATGCAAAAACTCTCAATAAAATTCTGGCAAATCACATACAAAAACATACTTGGATAGTGCACCACGATCGAGTGGGTTTCATCCCAGGTATGCAAGGGCAGTTCAACATACAGAAGTCAATAAACACAATTCATCACATCAACAAACTTAAAGACAAGAATCATATGATTATCTCAACTGATGCAGAGAAAGCATTTGACAAAATACAGCACATGTTCATGTTCAAAACATTAGAAATACTAGTGATAGTAGGAACATACCTCAACTTTATAAAAGCTATGTATGCAAAACCCAAGGCCAACATCATCCTAAATGGAGAAGAATTGGAAGCATTCCCTCTAAAAACAGGAACAAGACAGGGATGATCTCTTTCACCACTTCTATTCAACATAGTCCTTGAAACTCTAGCCAGAGCAATTAGGCAGATGAAAGAAATTCAAGAGATACAAATAGGCAAAGGACTCAAACCACTATTATTTGCCGATCACATGATTCTATACTTAGAGGATCCAAAAAATTCCACCAGGGAACTCCTAGAATTAATAAATAAATTCAGCAAAGAAGGATATAAAATCAATACCCATAAATCAAATGTGTTGGGAGCGGCGGCCACCGCCCCAAGATGGCGCCCACAGGATTGGTGACGCCGCTCTTGCCTCCTGTAAACAAGCCATTTGCGCATGCGCCCGTTGTTACCAGGCAAGAGGTCCTATGAGGGCCCTATGGCTGAGCAATACGTAGCCTAGAGTGATTGGCTGTGTGAATGTATAAATGATGGAGCTTTTCCTGCTTGGGGGTCCTTTTTCCTTTATCCTAAGAAGTGTCTAGACAT
>CM053411.1:58248509-58351564 GCA_028644305.1 Xerus rutilus
ACAAGCCATTTGCGCATGCGCCCGTTGTTACCAGGCAAGAGGTCCTATGAGGGCCCTATGGCTGAGCAATACGTAGCCTAGAGTGATTGGCTGTGTGAATGTATAAATGATGGAGCTTTTCCTGCTTGGGGGTCCTTTTTCCTTTATCCTAAGAAGTGTCTAGACATCCATTAAAGTGCTGCAAGAAGAACCTGGTTGTCTTGTGTCTTCCTGCGGGCAGGGGACGCGGCACAAATGCATTTTTATACATCAGTGATGAATCTTCTGAAAGAGAAATTAGGAAAACTACCCCATTCACAATAGCCTCAAAAAAAAATAAAATAATTAGGAGTCAATTTAACAAAAGCAGTGAAAGACCTCTACAATTAAAACTACAAGACACTGAAGAAAGAAACTGAAGAAGATCTTAGAAGATGGAATGATATCCCATGTTCTTGGATAGGCAGAATCAATACTGTTTAAATGGATATACTACCCAAAGCACTATACAGATTCAGTGCAATTCCAATTAAACTCCCAACATCATTCTGTATAGAAATAGAAAAGGCAATACTGAAATTCATTTGGTAGAATAAGAGACCCAGAATAGCCAAAGCAATCCTGAGAGCAAGAAGAGTGAAGCAGGAGACATCACAATACCAGACATTAAACTATATCACAAAGCTATACTAACAAACAAACAGCATAGCAGTGGCACCAAAATAGACATGGGGACTAATGGTACACAATAGAAGACACAGAGACACACCACACCCTTTATCTCATACTAGACAAAGGTGCCAAAAACATACATTGAATAAAAGGTAACTTCTTCAACAAATGGTGCTAGGAAAACTGAAAATCCATTTGCACCAAAATGAAACTAAACCCCATCTCTCACCATGCACAAAACTCAACTCAAAGTGTATCAAGGACCTAGGAATTAGACAAGAGACCCTGTGCCTAACTGAGGAAAAAGTAGGCCCAAATCTTCACCATGTCAAATTAGGCCCTGACTTCCTTAACAAGACTCCTAAAGCACAAGAAATAAAAGCAAGAATCAATAAATGGGATGGATTCAAACTAAAAACCTTTTTCTCAGCAAAAGAAACAATCAATAAGGTAAGCAGAGAGCCTAGATTCTGGGAGCAAATTTTTGCCACACACACATCAGATAGCGCACTCATCTCCAGGATATATGAAGAACTCAAAAAACTTAACACCAAAAAAACAACCCAATCAATAAATGGGCTAAGGAGCTGAACAGACACTTCTCAGAAGAAGATAAACAATTGATCAACAAATATTTGAAAAATGTTCAACATCTCTAGCCATTAGAGAAATGCAAATCAAAACTACTCTAAGATTTCATCTCATGCCAGTCAGAGTGGCAGTTATCAAGAATACAAACAACAGCCGGGCACAGTAGTGCAAGCCTGTAATCCCAGCACTTAGGGAGGCTGAGAAAGGAGAATCACGAGTTCAAAGCCAGCCTCAGCAATGGTGAGGTGCTAAGCAACTCAGTGAGATCCTGCCTCTACATAAAACACAAAATAGGGCTAGGGATGTGGCTCAGTGGTTGAGTGCCCCTGAGTTCAATCTCCAGTACAAAAAAAAAAGAATACAAACAACAATAAGTGTTGGCAAGGATATGGGAGAAAAGGTACACTTGTACATTGCTGGTGGGACTGCAAATTGGTACAATCAATCTGGAAAGCAGTATGGAGATTCCTTAGAAAACTTGGAATGGAACCACCATTTGACCCAGCTATCTCACTCCTTGGTCTATATGCAAAGGACTATAAAACAGCATACTACAGGGTTGGTGCTGTGGGTCAGTGGTATAGCGCTTGCCTTGCATGCATGAGGCACTGGGTTCGATCCTTAGTGCCACATACAAATAAATAAATAAAGATATTGTGTCCATGTACAACTAAAAAAAATATTTAAAAAAAAATAGCATACTGTAGTGATGCAGCCACTTCAATGTTTATAGCAGCTCAATTCACAATAGTTAAAATGTGGAATCAACCTAGATGTCCTTCAATAGATGAATGGATAAAAAAACTGTGGTAGATATACACAATGGAATATTACTCAGCATTTAAAAAGAATAAAATTATGGCATTTGCAGGTAAATGGATGGAGATGGAGAAAACATGCTAAGCGAAGAAAGCCAATCCCAAAGAACCAAAGGCCAAATGTTCTCTCTGATAAGTGGCTGCTGATCCGGGTGGTGGGGAAGGGAGGCTAAGGAAAATGGAAGGGGAGGAGGGGAGGGACATGAGGGCAGGAAAGAGGGCAGAATGAGAGGACAACAATGCCCTGGGTACATGTATGACTGCACATATGGTGTAACTTCATATTGTGTACAAGCAGAGAAATGAAGTTGTACTCCATTTGTGTACAATGAATCAAAATGCATTCTGCTGTCATGTATATCTAATTAGAATTACTTTAAAAAACTTTTAAATTTTAAAAAAAGAGCAACAAACAGATCTCCACAAAATGAGGGTATCTGAAGAGCAGTTTGAGACTGACAATGGAACTTGCAGAAATATTTGAAATCTGATCAATGAACAGAATTCTTAATAGTTTTATGCAAACCACAAAATTCCTTTCCTATCCAGTATTAACTCCAGTTTAGAAAGACCTGCTTGTAATGAATAAGTAACACAACAATAACAAATATGACATTTTCAAGAAACATACCTCATTGAATTGCTGCAACAAAACAGACGGTAAAAAATCCTGAGGGTGCAAGTCTGTAGGAGGCCCCGTCCAGTTACTCTGAACAAAAAGCTGCAAACTGCTTACACCAAGGAGGAATATCAGCAGTTGCCTGCATATAAGAATGATTAAAGAAAGTAAAATGAATCACTATCACCATAAAATTATCAAACATGCTATGTCATTTCAGTTTAAGAAAAAGATATCAAGTAACAATTGTTGAGACTACCCTAAAGTACTACTAAAAATCAATTCTGAAACAATTTACATCTGTAATATTCAGTATTATAACCATGAGCCACATGTGGCTCTTTTTAACTTAAATTTACTAAAATTAAATAAAGTTTAAAATATAGATCTTTAATCATACTTTCCATATTTCAAGTGCTCAACAGCCAAATGTAACTACTAAATTCTTCTTTTGCTTTCGGATGTATGTGCACCATAGTAGCGGCTACCATACTGGACAGAGCAGATACAGAACATTCCTAGCACCATAGAAAATTCTTCCAGTAGTGCAGATACAGGTTCTACTCAAGCACCTGATACTTTTCCTTACATTCTATTTAATAGCTCTGACAGTAACAGAAGATTTAAGAAAAACTGACTTTATACAAAAGAAAACTGACCATAAAAAGTTTTTTTTTAACATTTACTGATCCTGTAACAAATGTTGGAACGAAAAGACTTCAAGAAATCTAACTAAAATCTCTATTTTTTAATGCTGTTTTACTTTAAGATAGAAAGACATTTTCTACGAAAGGAGTGATATGAAACATTTCAGGCCCTATATGTCACATGTTTGTTTTTTTGTTTTGTTTTGTTTTTTTAAATATTGTTTTAGTTGTAGATGGACATGTCTTTATTTTATTGCTTTGTATGTAGTGCTAAGGATTGAACTCAGGGCCTCACGCATGCGAGGCAAGCACTCTACCACTGAGCTACAATCCCAGCCCCACATGTTTGTTTGTTTATTTGTTTGGGTTTTTTTGGTTCAGAAGACATAATTGTCAAACTTTATATGAAACATTCAACTCCAGCAAGTAACAGCCAAGAAATACTGGAATTTCATTCTGAAGAGAAAGGAACAACAGTCACCTTCTCATTCCCACAGTCCCTAGGCCTCTTTCTTGGGGGACTGGGGAATACCAGGAATTTAACTCAGGAGCACTGGACCACTGAGCCACATCCCCAATCCTATTTTGTATTTTACTTAGAGACAGGGTCTCACTGAGTTGCTTAGCACCTCGCTTGTGCTGAGGCTGGCTTTGGAATTACAAGCATGCACCACCACACCAGGCCCTAGTCCCTTTATCAAAAGGAAAATTCTTTTTCTTTCTTTTTTTTTTTTTTTGGTACTGGGGATTGAACTCAGGAGTACTTGACCACTAAGCCACATCCCCAGCCCTGTTTTGTGTTTTATGTAGAGACAGAGTCTCACTGAGTTGTTTAGTGCCTCGCCATTGCTGAGGCTAGCTTTGAACTCGTGATCCTTCTGTCTCAGCCTCCCAAAGTGCTGGGATTACAGGCGTGCACCCCCATGCCCAACTAGGAAAATTCTTTTTATTTATTTATTTATTTATTTATTTATTTTAGTTGTAGGTGGACAGCATATCTTTATTTTATTTTTATGTGGTGCTGAGGATCGAACCCAGTGCTTCACGTGTGCTAGGCGAGCACGCTACCACTGCGCCACAATCCCAGCCCTAGGAAAATTCTTTAAGTGGAAAAAAATAATCAGACCTACAAGCCTATAAAAGCCCAGAATATAAAGCTCTGGAGGTATGCAACTGACAACAGAACAAGGAATAAGCAGTTCTCTCAAGAAAATAGGTAACAAAAAGAGCCTGTCTGTAGGTAGAAGTTAGGAAACAGAAAAAACAGGTGTATAGCAAGATCTTAAAGTTTTAATACAACCATTCTAACTAAAAATGCTTAAGGTGAATTGAGAATAGTTTAATTTTCTAATGCCCAAAAATGAGTAAAATGAAGTGACTCTTGTCAAGCTAGAATTCCAATCTACTAGTGAATAATACACGTATGTGTATGTGTGTATGAGTGTGTGTGTTAATGGGTATGAGGCAAGCTACTACTATGGTACATACATATCAGAAAGTAAGATAAGAATCAAGATTGGATATTGCAGGAAATATAAACCATCAAAAAACCTGAACAAAATGAAAAGGAAATATACTAATTTTAAAAATAAAAAACCTATAGTAACATATGCTGGTAAACTACTTACAGATATGGGTTATGTCTTATATTTACAACCTCAACAACAGAGCACAGTAGTTGATTTATTTGTTGAAGAACTAAATAAAGCTATTCCCTAGATAAAAAACTAAAAGAAAGTAGCATGCATTTTCAAGATAATTAAAATTAGATGTGGATGCCACAGATAGTTGAGAAAAGAAAAAAGGCATATTAACAAACCCCCAACAGTAAAACAGAAACTACTGAAAGGTTTAGGTTTCACAGTGTGTAACTTGCGCACTATCCTTAGCCCTATAAAATTACATAAACTTGAATGAAAGAAAGTAAAACAAAGATTTCATAATAAAAATATTAAGTTTAGCTGGGTGCGGTGGCACACACCTATAATCCCAGCACTTCGGGAGCCTGAGACAGGAGAATCACAAGTTCAAAGCCAGCCTCAGCAACGGCGAGGTGCTAAGCAACTCGGTGAGACCCTGTCTCTACATAAAACACAAAATAGGGCTGGGAATGTGGCTCAGTGGTCGAGTGCCCCTGAGTTCAATCCCCGGTACCAAAAATATATATATATATATTAAGTTTTCTGATCTCTTCAAAGATAACAATCTAAAACATAATAAAAGTAGTTAGAAGTGTCATTCAGTAATCTAGAAATAACAATACTCTAACTGTTGAAAGGAGATAAGGTCTAAGGTGTTTTTATGGTTCAAACTTAACCATATGGAAGTTGAGTATGTATTGGGTTAGCAATTACCACCCCATTATGTGCTGGTCTCAAAAGTTCACTACATCACTTTACCTTTTCATTCTGTATGATCTTCTAGACAAGAGAATTTATAAAGATAACTCAGTACATCTTAAGTCCAGGCTTCTCAACAACTGCTAAAATCAGTGCCCATAATATATATATTCAAAATCTGTTTCTCCATGAAAATCTTAAATAAAATTCTACCTTTCTGTTTGGTCCAAATCTGCCGAACAATCCAGAAATGTTACTATCTGCTTCTCCAGGTAGCTGTCAATGTTTTCTTCAGCCATCATTGTTGAACTTAAAATATTTTGAGTCACTGAATGTAAGAACATGGCCTCATAGCTCCCTTCTAATAGTAATTGTAAGAAAGATCCACTCTCTGTAATATAAAAAAATTAGACCAGTAACCCAAAAGAATGATTTTGTACTGTAAAGAAACCCTAATAGGGAAATGCCATTTTATTATTTTTTCTTTTTTTTAATATTTTTTTAGTTGTAGATGGACACAATGTCTTTATTTTATTGCTTTGTATGTGGTGCTGAGGATCGAACCCAGGGCCTTACGCATACAAGGCAAGCGCTCTACCGCTGAGCTACAATCCCAGCCCCGGGAAATGCCATTTTAATATAAAAAAGGTATACACAAAGAATGCTTGCTGTGCGTTAATCACAAAGCACTGAGTAAATATCCGTCATTCTGCAAACATTACCACTCCTAAATTTGGAGTTCGCCTATACTATGAGCAGCAAGGTAACAGTCATACCAAGAAATAATATTCCTCATTAATAGGTATTATTAATCTCCTGCTTGGAAATTCACAAAGATTCCAAATAACAACACAAGTTTTGTTAGCCAGGGTCCTAGGATTTTTCACACTCTGGCTCATTTATTCACTCACTATTCTCCCTCATGAAGCCACTCCAAACATACTGATTCACTAATTGTTCTCCTCATATACCCAGGCACATTTCTGCCTCAACACTTTTGCATTTGTGATATTTCCTGCTGAACTTTTCTATACTTGCCAGTCAGAAACTAAAAATCAGTTCAAGTCTAATGTTCCATGAAACTTTTCTAGACCATATTTCATACCAGCAGATTTCCTCCCTCCTGACACCTCCTGTGCAAGTACATGTGCATACATACATACACACACACACACACACAATACTCATACACTGTCCCAAAACCAGATGTCTCTATATGCCACTAGTAAATGTCCCTTTTAATTCTTTGCCTCCCTGGTAAATATCCATTGCTCACAAGAATTACATCTTTACCGCCTCGCTTCTGCTTCTCTACTTACTAGCTGTGTGACTTTGGAAAAATAATCCATTTATATTCAGATGTCTTCATTTGCAAAATGGTATTAAAATAGTTTTTACCGTTCGTGTCTATTACAGGGAATAAATAAATGAATAGATGTTAAGGGCTCAGAAAAGCAGCCAAGGGGCGAGATGGCTTAAACCTATATCCCAGAGACTTGGGAGGCTGACGCAGGAGGATCCTATGTTAATAAGAATCCAGCTTCAGCAACTTAGTGAGACCCTGCCTCAAAGTAAAAAATAAAGAAAGGGTTAGGGATGGAACTCGGTAGTAGAGCGCCCCTGGGTTCAAGCCTCAGTAAAAGAAAAACACAACGAAAGTTGCCATTGTTATTATTTCCAAGCCTGGGCAGTGAGAAGTTTGGGGTTAAGACGCACTCAGCCCGAAGACCGGCTGTCAAGGGCTCAAAAACACCAAAAGCCTAGATTTTGGTGTGGGGTTGGGGGGACAAGGAGGGATGAAATCCAGAGCTGGCATCCCGCATCCTCATAGCTCCCATGCTGGCCTAAGTCCCTGAAGGTGCACCTCTCACCAGAGCCGAAGACCCCCTCCTGCTTCCATTGCAGCCGCTCAGCCTCGGTGGGAAAGCCCCTTAGAACTGCCACCTCCGGGGTCCATATCAGCCCGGACATCTCCGCAGCCCAAATGGGTTCCTATGAGTGAACAAAAATGAAAGGAAGCAAATCCAAAGTCGCCGAAGTCAAGTGGGGACAATTATCGTAACCACCTCCACAGAGCTATAACCCCATGTATGGATACAGGCATAAGGAGGCAGCCATGACAGCAGCGCAGAGTACCCTGGGAAAAACACACACGCGTCCCCAACCCAGCTTCCGCCTAGGAAACCAACCCGAGCCTGGGTACTGAGCATGCCCAGTGGGGATGTTCCCCCCACGCGCTGCGAGGCGGGAGGGCGGGGTTGAGTTCAGCCACGCCCCTAAGCGGGGAGATTTCCCGCAGCTGTGAACTCAGTGGAGCAAGTGGGGAAGGGTGTTCTGCCCGCAAAAAAGAACTCTGGTGAAAAGTTTCGTTTTTACCTAGCATGCATGAGGCGCTGGGTTCGATCCTCACTACTAGCAAAAAATAAACCAGCAACTCACAACACAGATCTTGGCGATTTCATAGGAGAGGCAGGAGCTGTGCTTCTTAATGCTTTTGTATGAGAACCCTCTTGAAGATGCCACTTAACCACTGAACTACATCCCCAACCCCAACTCCTTTTATTTATATTTTGATACAGTTTCGCTAATCTGCTGAGGGTCTCGCTAAATTGCTCAGACTGGCCTCAAACTTGCTATCCTCCTGCCTCAGCCTTCTGATTTGCTGGGATTACGTATGTGTGCCACCATGCCTGGCTGATAAAACTTTTTTTTTTTTTTGGCAGGGGAGGTACCGGGGATTGAACTCGGGCACTAGACCACTGAGCCACATCCCCAACCCTATTTTGCATTTTATTTAGAGACAGAGTCTCACTGAGTTGCTCACTGCCTGGCTCTTTTTTGTTATTGTTGTTGTTGTTTTGGTACTAGAGATTGAACTCGGGGGCACTCCACGGCTGAGCCACATCCTCAGCCCTATTTTGTGTTTTATGTAGAGACAGGGTCTCACTGAGTTGCTTAGCACCTCACCATTGCTGAGGCTGGCTTTTGCAGAGACTGGCTTTGAACTCATCCTCCTTCTCAGCCTTTTGAGTTAGGATTACAGGCATGCACCACTGCACCCAGCAAAACATTTTTTTACTCATTCAAACTTATGACTTTTGATGTACCCTATCATGTTCCCATTAGTGAAGAATCATAATTTCAAAATCCAACCTTCCCTGGAGGCAATCATCACACAAATTCTATAATTAAATTTGCCATTGATGGAGAGTACAATTCATAAAAAACAATTTAAAAATTATAATCTTTGCATACAATAATTAATATGGGCCACGGCCATAGCTCAGTGGTATAGTGCATGTGTAGCATGGGGAAAGCACTGGGTTCAATTCCCTGCACCACAAAATAATTAATAATATGTGAGTGTTATTTCACATACGTTATTTTCATCATTATGACCAAAATAGCTGACACCAATCATTTACAGGAAGAATTTATTTTGAGGAATAGTTATAGGGGTTTCAGTCCATGGTCAGCTGGTTCCATTGCTTTGGGCCTGGAGTGAGGTAGAATATAATAGGAGAAAGGCATGGCAGAGGGAAATGGCTTGCTGCTCAGTTCATGGAAGATAGGAAGGAGGAAGAAAAAATGAGAAGAAGAGGAAGTAGGAAGGGGCTGAGAAAGGATGAACCTTTCCAGGCATGCCTCTAGTGACCTGCTTCCTCCACCTAGATCCCACTTCCCAGTAGGCCATTCAGCTTTCAATGGATTCATTCACTGATGAGGTCAGTCCTCATGATCTAATCACAACCCCCAAATCCCAACTTCTGAACAAAAGAGACTTTGGGGGACATTCTAGATCCAAACCATAACAATGTTTTGTTTTTATTGTTTTTATTTTTTTTGGCACTGGAGATTGAACTCAGGGGCACTCGACCACTGAGCCACATCCCCAGCCCTATTTTTGTGTTTTATGTAGAGACAGGGTCTCACTGAGTTGCTTAGTGCCTCCCCATTGCTGATGCTGGCTTCGAACTTACAATTCTCCTGTCTCAGCCTCCCAAAGTGCTGGGATTACAGGCTTGCGCCACCCGGCCCGGCAACAATGTTTTGTTTTTTTTTAAAGCCCTCATGCTAGAAAAGTGGATGTAACTATACTTAGGATATAACTATTTGCCACAAGATCAACCAGAGACAATATAACTACAGCTCCACAGAGACATCACATCTCCTGTGCTACTCCTAGACTTTTTTCTCTTCGGTGAAAATAAAGCTCTTCAGTGCTAATCCAAATCAAAAATAACTGTTCTGCAGGGCTATTATTCAAGTCGTTCCAACAGCTCCCAGTGGACTGTGTCTCCTTGAAAAGATTACAAAGGGTACAACCATATCTGGGGGAAGAACCTTGAGGATAATTTCCCTAAAGATAGAAGTTAAATAATTCAAGATGGTCATCAAATTTTTGTTTCTTCACTTTCACTGATGTAGCAAATAGAATGACCCAAGCCCTGGGGACATAAGAATTCAGATTTCCTAACACAAGGATTTATGAATAACAGACATAATGGATAGCATATGACCAATAAATTGCCTTAGATTTCCTTTTGGCCAACTGTAATAATGTTAGCATTTCAAGCTGGGTCTGAATTTATTCTACAGGTGAGTTAAAACTATCTGAAGCCGGGTGCGGTGGTGCACGCCTGTAATCCCAGCACTTTGGGAGGCTGAGATAGGAGAATCACGAGTTCAAAGCCAGCCTCAGCAACAGCAAGGCGCTAAGCAACTCAGTGAGATCCTGTCTCTACATAAAACACAAATAGGGCTGGGGATGTGGCTCAGTGGCCAAGTGTGCCTGAGTTCAATCCCTGGTACCACACACACACACACACACACAAAAAGCAAAACTGTATCGAGCTGAACTAAAAAGCAAACTGGTTATCTAAAGTAGATGCAGTGAGTCACTTAATCTTACTTTCTTGATTAAACCTGGGAAATCATGGGCAGTGGTTCCAATGTTTTTCCGGTGTCTCAAAACTCCAGTGTATTTGGTTCACATTTATTTTGTAGCTGTTGTCCAAATCTCCACTGCTTCTATGCAGTCACTGTCCTGATAGATGATTCAGCAAATGACTCAAGACAAAACCACGATGAATTATGCTGGTCAACACATACACTGAAAATCAGCTCTCACAGGCACTCATTTTAAGAGCATCAACACAGTAGTTAAAACCTGGACAATCCCTGACAGTATTTCCTGCAGATGTGGCTGAATGAAGATCAATGTGAGGGACTCAATATTGAAAAATTCTCATAAACCTGGGGAAAAGACTGTTCTGAAGCCATGGTAACAAACAGTAACTAGACCTAGTTTTAGACGTGTTCAATCACTGAACAATTTAGCAGAAGTGAAGATATTTTTGCAAGTCAACCAACCGTGTCCTTGTCCTTGTTTATGAAAGTCAGGGATAGACTCGCTCAGCTGAAAAGTCTCTGAATGTGAGGCAATCCACGATGGCCCCACATAGATAACCACATTTTATAGATGATGTCAAATACTTATGCTTTTAAGTCTACCAGTACTTGAACTCTGAAAGCCTTGCCTAAGATTAGTGTTCCCTGTGCTAGAAGAGACTGAGATAGACCTACATAATTTTCCCTTCCTTCAGCTTTTTTTTTCTTTCAGCTATTGAATAGGGTCTTATCATTCTTGGACAATATATCACGCCATTTGTGATGAGGCACTCTGTGATGTGTCGATCTTCTCTACTGGCACTATGTAGAGATGGCATTTGATATACTCATGAGGCCCCACAAAAAGGGCTACGGTATGTGAGAGAGTTTTAGGAGTGTGTGTTTCTAGGCTTCGTGCCTATTTGCAGCCCAAAGAAAAGGAATGCTTTTACTCCCATACACACTAACAGCAGACATAAACAGAAGAGGGGACTGTTGTTTGAGAGGATGCTGAGTGGTTTAAACACAAAAAGTCTTTAAGAAAAGTCCAGGTAATAAGATCCAGCTGTGGCTGACATTGCTCCAAGAATATAGCAGTGCATCAGCCATGAGTTCTTTTCATCTGACATGTTATTTAATACTACAAGCCTGAGGATGCTCATAGTATTATCTCATTTTAGAAGCAAAGAGATTAAGACTTCTGGTAAATAAGTGAATAAGTGACAGACCTGGAAATCAAGTCAGTAAGACACCAAAGTCCTTATTCTACTCTCTGTACCAGGGTTCCTTGAAATCCCGAGACCACTAGAATCAGAATTATTATGAGCCCTGCATGGTGGTCAATGCCTATAGTCCCAGCTACTCAGGAGGCTGAAGCCGAATTTCTGAAACCAAGAAGTTTTAAGCCAGACTGGGTAAAATAGAGATACTCCCAACCCCCCAAAATAAGAATAACCTATGGCAGTCATTAAAATGCACATTCTTAGCCGGGCGCAGTGGCTCACGCTTGTAATCCCAGCACTTAGGGAGGCTGAGACAGGAGAATCACGAGTTCAAAGCCAGCCTCAGCGACGGCGAGGCACTAAGCAACTCAGTGAGACCCTGTCTCTACATAAAACACAAAATAGGGCTGGGGATGTGGCTCAGTGGTCGAGTGCCCCTGAGTTCAATCCCCAGTACCAAAAAAAAAAAAAAAAAAATGCACATTCTTGGACCCTCTCTGGTTCTAATAAATCAGACTATTTGTGCACTGGGTACAGAAATCTGCATTTTAATGAATCCCTTAAATGTTCAGCACATACTTGGACTTTGAGAAGTGTAACTGTCCAACATATGCCTATAAGTGGCAGAAACTTCTCCTCCTGGACAGGTTTGTCTCCCCTCCACATGATCTATTGAATAGTTGGGCAAAGACACTGCAGTTCCATGTCTCTGATTCCTGTGGGCATTTGTGCAAAGTAATCCATTAACATCATCATGAATTCTTCAAATATGGTTAATGTCCTAGTGTTTGTGTAAATGACATATGAAGTCACTATGATGTGAATTCAGTTTGTACCAGGATCTGACCAAAACTGTCACAGATGAGTAGTGCGTCAGTGTAATTAAAAGACTTCTGCTTTTAGAAATTTTATTTGATGATACCTTTTCTATTTTCCCAATCTGGTAGACGTCAGCTATGAAGGATAATTTAGGACAGGTGAAAAAGACTTGTTCCTTTGCCTATGAATATTCAGAGAAATGCACAGCTTAGGTAATTTTCCTATGCAAGACTGAACTCATGAGTGTTGGACCAGAGGGAGCTTTTTTCCTTTTATTTCAATGCCAGGGAATGAACCCAGGGGTGCTTTCCTTCCGAGCCACATCCCCAGTCCTTTTTATTTTTCATTCTGAGACAGGTTCTCATTAAGTTCCTTAGAGCTCACTAAGTTACTGGGGCTAGCCTCAAACTTGGAACTCTCTTGCCTCGGCCTCCTGAGTTGCTGGGATTACGGGCATGTGCCACCATGCCCAGTTCCAGAGGGGGCTTTGAAAAAGACTAAATAAAATTTCAGAATGCAAACTTAAAACCTCAGCCCAATCTAGGTTCTGTTTGAGGGAAGAAGGATAATCAGATAATCAGTGTATGCACCCATAGAAAGAAAGAAATTACTAAGAATGTCTATAGTGCCAAGGAAAGTCAGGTTGTTTTTTTTTTTCTCTTTTTTTCTGAATGTTCTCAAGAAACAAGTTGGTGTGAGCAGGTTTGGGATGAACTGGATTAGATGACTTTAAGTCTCAGTATTTTGTGATTTTTTTTTCCTCACAGTAACTTAAGATTCATTATTGGAAAAGTTCCAGCCTCTTATATTGTTTAAATGTTGAATAGAGACAGATATGCTGGTTTCTCCTAAGCTATGTATCTCTAAACACCAATGACTACACAAGGGTATCAGAGCTGCCAGGATTGCTAGCAAAGAAGTAAATCTGTGTAGATCCTGGTGTCATACAGTTCCTGGCTTATCTGTTATCCATGACCTGGTATTAGAGAGTCTCCAGACCTCCCCCATCACCTACGTTGCCAATTCCCACTCCTTGTTGCAGAATGGAGCAGAGTATTATTTAAATGTAAAACTTGAGCTGCCTCAGTAGAGGTAAAAGCAAGCACAGAGGATAAAGATCTCAGTGAACAGGTGAAGACAAGGACGTAGTGATTAATCCCAGCTGCCCACAGAAGTGAGGTGGGGCCACCTCTGGAATTAAGGGTGGGTGACTGAGGAAGAGATCTGTAGTCCCCTTCCTTACCTGGCAAACAGCTTGATGGTACTTCTTTCCAGTAAGTTAGCAAACTCTTAGAAAATCAAGCGCTAGTGAGAATAAAGTCATCAGGTAGGAAGCCTGGGGTCCAGGACACAGATGCCTAGAACTGGTAGCAAATACTAGGCCAGGTGTTAGAGGTTTCTCCTTTGAGGGAGATTAGTTTCTTTTCCTTCCTTTCCTAGTCCTCTGCCAGCAGCATCGCCCCCACCCTCACCCCCACCCCCCACCCCGCCCTACCGCTGCCAAGATCTGCTTTTCTTCCTCTTCTTTCCTTGGTGGTAGAGGGGACTAGGGGCTGAACTCAAGGGTGCTTTACCACTGAGCTACATCCTCAGCCCTTTACTTTTTTGATACAGGGTCTCACTAAATTGCAGAGGCTGGCCTTAAATTTGTGATCCCCAGCCTTCCAAGTAGCTTGGAATACATGCCTGAGCCACCGTGCCCACATGGTTAGTTTCCAAACCTGGCTTGAGCTCTCCTTTTTTTTCATATAACTTCTTCATCTTCGTCCTTCAAGACTTAGGATTTCTTCCTTTAGGAAGCTTTTCTTGACCATATCACCTTGGTGATGTGATCATCAATATTTTTCCTGAGGTAAATGCCCTTCTTCTATGCTCCCAAGTTACCCTACAAATAACTCTGAAAGAGAACTTACTGTACTGCACAGATGTTTTCATGTCAGTTAGTCATTCAAGTGCAGGAACCTGCACCTTGTACAAAATGAGTGTTCAAATGTTCATTTATTCCCATTGGCGTGGGAGGCTGAGGCAGGAGCATAACAAGTTTGAGGCCAGCCTCAGCAACTTAGCAAGACCCTAAGCAACTTATTGAGAGCCTGTCTCTAAATAAGATATTTTAAAAAGGGGTTGGGGGGGCTGGGATTATGGCGCAGTGGTAGCGTGCTCGCCTAGCACGCGGGAGGCACTGGGTTCGATCCTCAGCACCACATAAAAATAAAATAAAGATATTGTGTCCACCTACAACTAAAAAAAAAAGGGGGGGGGGTTGGGGATGTGGTTCAGTGGTTAAGCACCCCTGGGTTCAATCCCTAGTATTTAAAAAAAAAAGTTCATTGATTATGAAGTCTAGATCCCAGAAGGGACCATTTTAATGTTATCATTTCAAATTTAGATTTTTTGGCCTTAGGTTTTTTATTTTTTAAAAATTATTTTTATTAGTTGTTGATGAATCTATTTATTTATTTACATGTGGTGCTGAGAATCAAACCCAGTGCTTCATATGTGCTAGGCAAGTGCTCCACCACTAAGCCACAACCTCAGCCCCTGGCCTTATTTTTTAAAAGACACGGATTAGATCTGAAAGCACTGATATTGTTACTTTAATTCTATAAAGCTTTCTAATGTCTAATGATTATGGGTGGAGAGAAACTAAGCACAAATTTGAATGAAGTTTTTAAAATCCACAATTAGAGGCAAATGATACACTTGACAGCTTTTATCATTCAGGCCCAATGGGATCATGACAGAACAAAACCAACCAAACAACTACAACAAATGACATGGAGAGGGAGCTGGGGATGTGGCTCAATAGGTAGAGTGCTTGCTTAGCATGTGCAAAGGCCTGGGTTTAATTCCCAGCACCACACACACACACCAAAAAAAAATCAATAAATAATATGGAGGATTGCTGACTGTCTTTTTACATATTGCTGGTGATGGTATGCTTAGATTTTAGCTGGCATGTCTGTGGCTAACGCATAGATTTCTCCTTGTCATAGGTTCACTGTTACTGTTCCGTCATTCTTGGTACAGCTCACCACCTACCAGACCTTAACACTATATTGTTCTAGAACCTTTGATTTCCTGTTCACACTGTTTATAACTCCTTTATCTATGTCTGAAGACCTTTGTAATGTGCTTCCCAGAGTGTTTCATGTTCCCTGGTTCCTGTTTACTTCAGAGAGGAATTTACTGTTCCGAATGCACCTTCTCCCAGTCAGCTGCAGATTCCGGGCTCCCACACACCACTTTACTTTATGTACAAACTGTCAGGAGTAACCTCAGCTTTCCTTTATGGTAACTGGTCTTGAAAAAACATCCTTTGTTCCCCGATGCTTAGGCCTTGAAAGGGCCAATTCTTTGTAGAAACAGGATTCCACACCATGGCAAACCATTTTAGAAACAAGACATACTAATTCACCTAAGTCTTTATTTATTTGGCTCTAGGAAGAATTTGCATGAAAATGAGCCTATATGGCAGGTACAGAATGTACTGTAACAGCACCAGAGAGGGACAGCCTCTCTCCTCTACAGAGCCTCGATGTTAATACATACATGTGACTTTAGCAATAAAATCAGATAGTCCAGGAAAAAAAAGGAGCCCTTTAGGAAAAAAAAAAAATCAGTTTAGAGTGACTTTTCAAATTGATCATTCCTTTTCATATACTTAAATTCAACTAATGGATACATTCGGAGGCCCAAATCTTGGCATAGAATAAAATCATGTGCATTTATTTTTTTTCTGCATCTTAGAATTAGAAGGCATAAAATTAAATACGTTGAATGTAATAAATTCATCCATACAAGTGCAAGTCTCCAGCTATAATGCATTTTATGGCAGATTTATTATTTTTAAAAATGTACCAGTAAATCAAAAAAGAGGGAGTATGTCCATTTAACTTTTATTGAAGTGTAGGTAGGAGGTCTTCAGAAATCAAATATGAGCATGAAGATATGGCCAAACATAAAATCTATCAAATTCAGTGAAAAGTTGCTGACTTTAAATAGTAGTTGTAAGAATGACCAATATATATTCTTTGTTAACAATCCCTCACTCTACAGTAAAAAAAAAATAAAATAAACATTCAGTAAACATTCTTTCCTAAGGTAGTTTCCCTTATATATCAGTGATTTATCCATTTCTTTGTATACACAAATTTGTTGAACATACCAATCAGTGGTTCTCACAATTGAAAAATAAAAGCACAAAAAGTTTACACTCTTGTACAGGTAAATAAAAGATCACCTTGAATTAAACTGGATCTCCTTAAGGGCATAGTATAGTTTCAGTTTCATTACCTATTACATAATTAGTTTTTTACATACAAATATTGACATATTTGGCTTGTGCTTCGAAGCCTTTGTTTCTATAAAATCCATGTCAATGCAGCTCATAACTGGAAGTCATTGGACAGGTCTCTGCTGCTGCTGGCTTTGACCTGGTCATGTGTTAGTGCATCCTCTGCACCTGCTGTGGCCCTGCATGCATCAGAGGCATCGGCAATGTCAGGGTCCAAGCCTTCAGGACAGGGAAGTTTTAGCAGCTCTTCACGAAGTTGAGCAGTATGACGCTAAATGAGAGAAAATTGCTAACGTTAGAACACTAAACTCTGAAATTCACTAAGGGAGGAATGGGATTTAAACAAGCACCAAAGCACCAGGCTCACAATTATTTGCTAGGTGACTCTTTATGCTAGCCACTGTTATAGGCAATTTATACATCAAGCAATAAACAAAACTAGCAAGAGTCCCTAACTTCAAATAACTATGGTTGCTGAAAAGCCCTTAGTAACATGCCCACAGACACTACCATGCCTTAAACCTTGTCACAGATACAGCACTACTGACGACTTATACATACATCTAAAAATACTAAAGATGGTAACCTTTTGACTTATCATATTTGGGGTCTCTGCCTAAATGCATTTTGAGAGAAAGACAAAACAATAAATCAAAATACACTGAGGCTGGGTGTGTAGCTAACTGATAGAGAGTTTGCCTAGCATGTGTGAGGCCCTGGATTTAAACTCCAGTATTGCAAAAATAAAATAAAATAAAATAAACCCATTGCTATTTTTTAAAATATTTTTTAGTTATACATGGACATAATATCTTTATTTTGTTTGTTTTTATGTGGTGCTGAGGATTGAACCCAGTGCCTCACATGTGCAAGGCAAGCCCTCTGCCACTGAGACACAACCTCAGCCCCTGTTGCTATTTTAGAAAATGAAAATAAGTTATTAAGTACTAGGCTATATGTAAATATTTCCAAAATGTTTCACATTAACTGTCTACATTCAGAACAAACCTTAGAAATATAGCTCAGTTGGTAGTGCTTGCCTCGCATGCACAAGGCCCTGGGTTCAATCCCCAGCACCACAAAGAAACAAAAAAACAAAGAATAATTTTATCATTAGAATTTTAAAAAAAATTTGAATAAATGAAAAAAGAATATTAAGAGAATAAAAAGCTATCTATTATTCCATTCTGCCATTTACAGAAGGATGTAAAACATTAGGAGAGTGGGTAGTTGTCTACACACCTAAAGTGTTGCTTTATAATTTCTGGTGGGAGAAAAATGACCTTATATGTCACACCAAGGGCTTTGAAAATTAGTTGTATCAATAACTGACTTTGATACTTAATCGATATATAAAGAACTATTTTTATGTATGAGATGTGGACAACACAAAGGCAATGGGACAGGGATGGTGGTGCACAACTGTAACCTCAGCTACCCGAGAGGCCAAGGAAGGACGATTGCATATTTGAGGCCAGTCTGGGCAACTTAGTGAGATCCTATCTCAAATTAAAAAATAAAAAGGCCAGCACTTTGGGAGGCTGAGACAGGAGAATCGCGAGTTCAAAGCCAGCCTCAGCAATGGCGAGGCGCTAAGCAACTCAGTGAGACCCTGTCTCTACATAAAACACAAAATAGGGCTGAGGGTGTGGCTCAGTGGTGGAGTGCCCCTGAGTTCAATCCCTGGTATCAAAAAGTAAAAAATAAAAAGGGCTGGGAGGTAGCCCGGTGGTAGAGTATCCCTGGGTTCAGTCCCTGGCACAGACAGGCAGACGGACAGATGGACAGGTGGATGGATGAATGGGAGTGGGGGGAGAAAGGAAGGAAGAGAGAAAAGGAGGAGAAAGGCAGGCAGGCAGGGAATGAGCACAATAAGACAATCTCTGATCCTTGGGAGATTAAATTCTGATTGGAGGTATAAGACACATAAACAGAGTAAGACAACCACTTTTTTTTTTAATATTTTTTTAGTTGCCAATGGATCTTTATTTTATTCATTTATATGTGGTGCTGAGAATCGAACCCAGTGCCTCACACACGCAAGGCAAGTGCTCTACCACTGAGCGACAACTGCAGCCCCGACAACCACATGTTTATGGTCACTTGTAAAGTTTCAAAGTGTATTTACATGCTGGTAATTCAGATTTTCCCTATCCCTGATTTCCCTTCCATGTGGTAAAAATTAAACAGGGAAGGAGACAGAAAAATCTACCACCTGTAAAAACCCAACTGAGAGAAGGCAATGCTATGACTATTATAGGATGAAGCTGAACAACTGCATACTTTTACCTTGACTAACACTCTGTAGCAAAGGTATAGTCAAAATGATATAATCTGCATTAATTCAGGGATGGAAATTTCCAGGTCAGGGTGACACAGAAAATACATCAAGACACTAACTGAAACAGCCAATTTAGAAAAGAGGCAGGACTTTATCCACTGGAGATTTATATAGAGAAATACATATATAACATATATTTGGGTCAGATCAATCTGGTTATGTACCACAGAAATAACTGGAAGGCAGAACATGGTACATGGAAACTGGTAGACAGACTGGTGGTGGGAGCTGGAGAGGGACACACAGGTGGGAGCAGCACCCTCCAGACAGCAACACTGGCAGGACCCGGCATTAGCAGGTCTGTGGGAAAAAAGAGTTCAACAATATCTCAAGATTTTAAAAGACAAAAAGGTTTAAAACTGAGTAAATATGGAAAGCTAGAAAAACTTGATCTGAAGAAAGATTAAATTCTAATCCTTACTGAGGTTATTACAGGGTATTTGAGTAAAAACATCGTAGTAATGCACGTCAGAAGCTAAGAGCAAACAACAGACTGAAGAGCAGCTTTTAAAAAGGAAGTTGCCAAAGTCAGGAGTCTAGATACAATGGGAGAAAAAGGGGAAAAGAGAACAAGAGCCTTGAGAGCCAACACAGAAAAGGAAAGGAAAACACACACACACACACACACACACACATACTGAAAGGATTAAAATAAAGAATGTAAGAATGAGGAGGACAGTCTATAAATGAAAAGTATAGGAGAAAAGACAAACACTGGGGCTGGTGATGTAGCTCAGTGGTAGCACGGCCTGAGCTTCAGTCCCCAGTACCACCAAAAAAATCTTAAAAGGACAAACTTAGACCATTGTAATGAGTGTACTAATAAGGAGACATAGCATATTTTAAGAGATTGGACTAAAATAATCTCATAATCTATTAATCAGGGTAGGTTCCAAAAAGTGAAATTTAAGCTGAAAATGGAATGGGGGTGCCAGCAGAGCAGGCAAAAGTGGAGGGAACTAGAAACCCTGTGTGAAGGCCTGCAGGAGAGGAGATAGAGCAGGTGAACTAACAGAGAAGTGAGAAATGAGTCACTGGCTTTTTCGTTTGTTTGTTTTTAAAATAGCTTTTATGTTTAAAAAGTTAAAATAGAAGCTGGGTGTGGTGGTGCATGCCTGTAATCCCAGCACTTAGGGAGGCTGAGACAGGAGAATCACGAGTTCAAAGCCAGCCTCAGCAATGGTGAGGTGCTAAGCAACTCAGTGAGACCCTGTCTCTACATAAAACACAAAATAGGGCTGGGGATGTGGCTCAGTGGTCGAGCCTGAGTTCAATCCTCGGTACCAAAAAAAAAAAAAAAAGTTAATATAGGGGCTGGGGTTGTGGCTCAGTGGTAGAGACTTGCCTAACACACATGAGGCACTGGGTTCAATTCTCAGCACCACATATAAACAAACAAAGGTCCATCAACAACTAAAAAATATATATATTTTAAAAAGTCAATACATGCATCACAGGAAACAGAAAAACACAAAGAACAAAGTCATCCAGTATCACAAGCAGCTTAGGTGGACATGTCCTTCCAGGTCCTGTGTATACATACAAAGAATCCCACTTTGGTAGGATCACTGGTTTTGAGAACTGGAAAGGAGGTAACATTGACAGAATGAAAAAATAGCAAAATACTACTAGTAAGGTGTAACCTCACTAACTGAGGGGGAAAAATGATAGCAATAAGCATTAATTGCTCCTGTTTGATAATGAAAGAAGAGAAATTGTTTTATATTAATAGAAGCAAAATAGAACTAGCTTACGAGGGTGTAAGCCAAAACCTAAAACTCTTTAGAATGGAAAATTTAAAACATATACAAAGTGGGCAGAATAGCAAAGTAAACTCCCATGTATCCACCACCTGGCCTCAATGATCAGGTCATGTCCAGTCTTGTTTTATCCATATTTCCACCATTTTCCTTGCATTTTGTATTGAAGCAAATCCCAGACATCATGGGGTTTGTCATTCATAAACATTTCTGTACACAAGTCTGAGAAATTAGGGATAATTTTAAAAAATCACACTGAAATACCCGGGCACGGTGGCGTAAGCCTGCAATCCCAGCACTTAGGGAGGCTGAGACAGGAGAACTGCGAGTTCAAAGCCAGCCTCAGCAATGGCGAGGCACTAAGCAACTTAGTGAGACCCTGTCTCTACATAAAACACAAAACAGAGCTGGGGATGTGGCTCAGTGGTTGAGTGCCCCTGAGTTCAATCTCCAGTACTCAAAAAAAAAAAAAAAAAAAAATCACACTGAAGAAACTAACAAATCTTTATTATCATTTACTTGTTTTAAACGAAGACAGTTTTAGAAGGAGTCAAAAAACTGAAGGTAGAAAGAGGGAAGATAACTGGCAAAGGATGGATGACAGGTTCAGGTGGCTAAAGACAGATACTTGGAGGCAGGAAAGGTGGCTATTACAAGGAATGATTCCTACACATGGGGGAAAATAAGTCTACAAAACTATCACATTTTACATTTGCATTTGTGAATATCCAAGGTGAAAACAATTGTTTGCCTCTCAGAAAATAGGTTTGCATGATAGCGACTGATACTAACTAGCCGTTAGAGGTTCTGCAACTCACATCTCCCTCATTATTCCAAGCAATACAATTCTAGAAGGTAAGATGCAGAGGTAAAGGAATAAAAGTCATTCAGGCAGCCAACTTTGTTGTCATTTTTTAAGAACTCCACTAAACTGTTGGCTTAGTGCCTGCACCCACTTTTAATTTCAGGAAATGCCAATCCATTGTGAAAAGGAACGTTATCTTTACTGTAGGCTTTTAGGTAGCAATCTAGTGTTCTGAACTTAATAATAATATTAAGGGTGCTTTTAACCAATGAGCCACATCCCTAGCCCATTTTGTATTTTATTCAGAGACAGGGTCTCACTGAATTGCTTAGGGCCCTGCTAAATTGCTGAGGCTGGCTTTAAACTAGCGATCCTCCTGCCTCAGCCTCCTGAGCTGCTGGGATTATAGGCGTGTGCCACTGTGTCTGACTTAAACTTTGTTTCTGTGGTGTCCTCCTTTTCTTTACCTTCTGGTAGGCACTGCTCAGTCAGTGCACATACAACTCTTCTTTCCAAGCCATCGCTATGGCTCGTGTTAGGCAAGTGTACTGACCTTGAGAGCTGCTGCATGGTGAGACATGGTCCTGCCCACCCGCTTGTCACTGCTGTACTGCTGGATGTCTGCAATCCACTCTTCACACTGGGCCATGATCTCAACTCTCTTCAAGTAAAAATGTTTGTGTATAACCTGGTGGGGGAGAGATGCAAGAGAATAGGATGCATTTACCATTAGAATTTAAAAGATGAAGTACATAGACATCACTCAAAAAAATGACATTTTAGATTTCATTGCAGTTTTCTTTTGTCCATAAAATTTCATTTCATGAACAATGCATCATTAGCAGGTAAGAATCAGGCTCATATATCAAATGAAATGTGCTAAAATACACAAGTCTGTATCAGAAAAGAATGTCCAATCCCACACAAGACACTCCAACAATCCTATCTAGAGAGCACAAGATACATGTGATGTAATATACTCAAAAGGTGAATGTAAATAAATAACCAGGAAAAAGGGATTTCCAAAGCACTGCCAACAAATATTTTTGTCTTTAAAGGAGAATTCAAAGAACTTATATTTAAGTAAAGAAAACAGGTGTAGTAAAGCAGTCCTGTAATCCCAGCAACTCAGGAGGCAGGAGGATCACAAGTTTGAGGTGAGCCTTGGCAATTTAGTGAGACCATGTCTCAAAACAAAAAACCAAAAAACTGGAGATGTAGCTCAGTGATAAAATGACACTGGATTCAATCTCTAGAACCAAAAAAGAAAAACAATACCTATTTAAGATCTTCTCAATGTCAAAGGAATTCATATGGAAATCAGAATGAAGCCCTAAATGTGGAACAATTCCTTTTTTGGGGGGTGGGTACGAGGGATTGAACTCAGGGGTACTTGACCACTAAGCCACATCCTCAATCCTATTTTGTGTTTTATGTAGAGACAGGGTCTCACTGAGTTGCTTAGCGCCTCGCCATTGCTGAGGCTGGCTTTGAACTCACAATTCTCCTGTCTCAGCCTCCCAAAGTGCTGAGATTATAGGTGTGTACCACTGTGCCCAGCTAATTTCTAATCTTTTGATTTTATCTTCTAGTTAACTTATGGACATGATTTTACTTTATGAAGTTCAACTTCCTTGTAGTAACTGTGGCTTATATTTGAAATTAAAAAAAAAAAAACAACTTTGAAAAATTTTGGTTTATATAACTAGTAACAATCTATTCTTGAGCCAAGCATGGTGGCACACGTCTGTAATCCCAGTGGCTCAAAAGGATGAGACAGGAGGATCATGAGTTCAAAGCCAGCCTCAGCAACAGTGAGGTGCTAAGCAACTCAGTGAAACCCTGAATCTAAACAAAATACAAAATAGGGGTAGGGATATGGCTCAGTGGTAGAGTGCTCCTGAGTTCAATCTTCAGTACCAAAAAAAAAAAAAAAAAATAGAAGATTAAAATACACAGAAAAGTGCAAAAATCACTGTGTACAACTGAATATATTTTATTGCAGTGCACACACCAAACTAACCTCTAACAAAGGTAATAAAGATTAGTACACATGACAGAAGCTCCCCATGTGTTTCCTCTCACCACTAATCTTTATCCAAAGAAATACACTGTCCTGACATAACTTTTTAATTTTTTTTGCAGGGCTAGGCCTCATACTTGTTAGCACACTACCACACAGCTATATCCCAGCTCCTATCCTGGCTTCCTTAAGCCTAAGTTAGTTTGTTCATTTTTGAACTTCATGTAAGTGAAATCATTTATAAAGGAAAGGAATGAAGAATCAAAATTGAGTTTTATACACTGTAAAGTTTGGAATGGAGATGTGGGTCAGTGGTAGAGTGCTTGTCCAACATGTGCAGCCCTTCGTTTGATCCCTACCGCACCACAAAAAATTAAACATTGATTTTCTGTCAGGTAAATATGTCAGTTTTTCCTCTACATTATTCAATTTCTAGTCAGGCTAAGAAAATGATGATGAAGGGAAACAATTCTAAGAAAGAAAACTGAGCCGGGCGTGGTGGTGCACGTCTGTAATCCCAGCACTTTGGGAGTCTGAGACAGGAAAATCGAGTTCAAGGCCAGCCTCAGCAATGGCGAGGTGCTAAGCAACTCAGTGAGACCCTGCCTCTACATAAAACACAAAATAGGGCTGGGGATGTGGTCGAGTACCCCTGAGTTCAATCCCAGGTACCAAAAAAAAGAAAGAAAACTGTTTGGGGATACAGTTAAAACAAGATGTGTCAGGTGTTGTGGCGCAGGCTTGTAATCCCAGACTCAGGAGGCAAAGTCAAAAGAATCTCAAGAGTAAGAACAACCTTAGCAACTTAGCAAGCCTGTCTCAAAATAGGAAATAAAAAGAGCTGGGGATGTAGCTCAGCGGTAAAGTGCCCCTGGGCTCAATCCCTAGTACCATAAAAACAAGAGCTGAGATGATTTTGACATAATAGGTGAAAAGCATAATCATATTTAGGCAGACTATGGGGACAACTAGTCATAAGAAAAGAGTCCTTGGGCTGGGGTTATGACTCAGTGGTAGCATGCTCACCTAGCATGTGTGAGGTACTGGGTTCGATCCTCAGCACCACATAAAAATAAAATAAAGATATTCTGTCCACCTACAACTAACAAATAAATATTAAAAAAAAAAAAGAGTCCTGCCTTGGGAAACACTGAAATAAAAGCACTTGAGAGAATCAACACAGGTTTTAGAAACTGTTGTCTAACTTTTTATTAAAGGAGACGTCTTTTCCTTTATGTTTACACATATACATTGCTGTGGAATATTTTAGTGATGTATGTAGAAACCTTGGTAGCACAATAGTAACCATTGAAAAATAAAAATTAAGAACACAGCAGGGGATGTTGATCAACTGTAGAGTACTTGTCAAGCATGTGCAAGGTTGTGGGTTCTATCCCTAGCACTGCCCAAAAAAGGAGAAAAAAGAAAACTATCCTCAAATATAGTCAGATGTCTTTTATGTGGTTTTACCTTTATTTTTAGGTACTAGGGATTGAACCCAGGGGTGCGTTACCACTAAGCTACATCCCCAGCCTTGTTTATTTTGACACAGGTTAGTTAACCTTGAACTTGTGATTCTCCTGCTTCAGTCTCTTGAGAAGCTAGGATTGCAAGTGTGCGTCACTGCATCCAGCAGGATTTATATGGTTTTAAACTCTACCCATTCTTTTTTTTTTTAATTTAAATATTTTTTATTTTTTAGTTGTAGGTGGACAGAATGTCTTCACTTTATTTTTATGTGGTGCTGAGGATCGAACCCAGTGCCTCACGCGTGCTAGGCGAGCACGCTACCACTGCGCCACAATCCCAGCCCCTCTACCCATTCTTTATTATTACTGATTCTGGGATTAACTCTAAAAAATAAGAGTTAGTATACCAGATACACTACATTTGAAGGCAAGTAATACTAACAAACTATATTCTCTAGTGTCTTTAATAAAGTATTTTATTAGTTTTTGGAACATACCTCTTTAAAGCATGGTGAAGGGTTTCTGATTTGTTCTAGCATTGCCCATTTAACTGTTGCTTGTCGAATGTTTCCATCATACTCTCGAGAACTCTGTGTGCCACTGGGAGTGCCTCTAGATCGTTCATATCCTGGTTCATTAAAATAAGGCTCAGCTACTAATATAAGGGACTGAACAGACACCAATACCTGAGGAATGAAGGAATGATGATGATGAAAAGAGCTACAATGGAGACATCTTCACTACCAGCAAACTGTTAGCTTGCTAACACACAGCTAATTCCTAGTAATATAATATTTTAGCTACTATAGCTATATGCCTAGTTAACATCTGAAGTCAGAGAAACATCACATACTACTTGTCTGCTTCATAAATGAAAAAAGATGAAGAGCAATTGCATTTTAATTGGCATGACAACCAAAAAAGTCATGAAAACATCATAGACATTAACAGATAAAAATGATTATCTTGCTAGGCATGGTGGCACACGCCTGTAATCTCAGATGCTCAGGAGGCTAAGGAAGGAGTCTGTGAGTTCAAAGCCAGTCTCGTCAAAAGTGAGGTGCTAAGCAACTCAGTGAGACCATGTCTCTCTAAATAAAAAACAAAATAGGGCTGAGGATGTGGCTCAGTGGTTGAGTGCTCCTGAGTTCAGTCCCCAGTACCAAGGGGCGGGGGGAGAATGTAGGAAAGCAATCATTCAGGGTAGGTAAAACTTGGAAGGCTTATCTGAGGATAATTTTCAGTTGACTTTCTTAAAAAAGAAATGCTAAACTATGACTATGAATTTAAAATATGCTGTACTAACAATGACTGTTTCTGCTTTCTAAATGAACAAGTAATTAAGTTAATTCATGATATCAGTAAACTTACATGTCTATCTCTTTGCTGGGATTCTGAACTATTTGGACAAAGGACAGGCAAAATGGGATATTATGCAACATACTTATTATATATGCTTAAGAGACTTGTGGAAATTTAAAAAGTTCAAGATTGTGAAATCTGTGTGTCAAAGGCTCTACAAAATAAGACCTACAAACCCCACGTTTTATGAATTTCAAGATAGCACTTGTGAGCCTCAGTTTTCAATTTTTTTTTTTTTTTTTTTTTTTTTTTTTTTGGTACCAGGGATTGAACTCAGGGGCACTCGATCCCTGAGCCACATCCCCAGCCCTATTTTGTGTTTTATGTAGAGACAGGGTCTCACTGAGTCGCTTAGCGCCTCGCCATTGCTGAGGCTGGCTTTGAACTCGCGATTCTCCTGTCTCAGCCTCTTTAAGTGCTGGGTTTACAGGCTTGAGCCACTGCGCCCGGCTTCAGTTTTCAAATTTTTAACTAAGATTATAGAAGAACAAGATCAGATGTGAAGAAATACATATACCAGTAGTATATTAAATTCAATCCACAATAAGCCCCAAAATGGGAACTGTGAGATGGGAGAAACCTACCTCTAATATCTTGCTGCAACACAGTGCATATTAAGAGCAACTGAGGGATTTTTTGAAAAGCAATTTTGACAAAACTAAAATTTAGACTTACACCCTAACTTGAGACTTTCAGCTCCAGATAAGATGAGATTCTACTATACCAACTGCTCACCTCTCAGCTATTTACTATGTATTTCCTACTATTCTGTCATGTTTGGATTTACTGTATTTACTCTTGGTAGTGAAAAAAAATTCAAACATATATACTTATTTTGTAAATGAAACTGTCAGAGAAGTTTTGTTTACTTGCAAAAAGCTTGAAGTCTGAGGATTCCACTTCTCTTCTGGTCTACCATGCCATGTATTTAAGATGCTTAAACAAACCTAAAGAAGGGAAAAAATGGAAAACAGAATTGAAAGTATTTAAAACCACACTGTCCCACCTAAAAGTAAAAATAAAATGCTCTCATGTCAAGGTATCTTAGTTTTATGTTCCCTATGAAACCCCTAAGGTCAGCCTGTGAGAACAAACTGTATTTTCATATGTGATTCAAATCTGTGTAGAGCTACTTTCTTCATAATGAAGAATGAGCCAGCACATACACACACATAACACATATTTTCATGAATAATTTCTCTAAAACCAGACAATTTTAGTGAGAAAAAGTGGTACTAGTTTCCATTTTTACAAATCTCTTTCTGAATTTGCAAAATTCTGAAAACGAAATATGCTTAATAGAAGAGAGCTTGATTTTATATCTACCTCTATATTCCACTTGTTATATTGTTTAGATTGAAGTTTATGGGTCAAATATGGCCTCACACAAACATGAAAATTGAAAAGGAAGGAACTCACAGAACCTCTGAAGGTCTTGAGGATTCCCAGGGTTCTTCAAAACACATTTTTGACATATTAGATACTGTTCACTTAGTAAGACTCAACTCAAACAATCTGCTAAATGCAGGTTAAAATGGGACATTTTATTTGTATTTACAAATTACTCTTGTGGTTAAAAAAAATAGCAGCATACTACAGTATTTTCTCCTGGCATATAACCTATCAATCTAAAAATATTCTTCAAATTTGTGAATTTTTAATGATAAATTTCCAATTTCATATAATGGGCAATGAATCTAGAAAATAAATAGTCCTTAAGTAGAGAATTCCTTCTCATTACTCTTTCAATACTGTGTGAAAGTAGCAATGAAAAGTACACCAGCATGTTTAGCATATGGCTTCTATTAGATTTGAATCTGTACAGCTTTGTGTACTATTAAAATTACTGTCATGGATATCATCCCATTTGATCATTATAGCATTCCTGTAATATTGTGTGTGTGTGTTTGCAGTGATGGGCATGGAACTCTGGGCTTCAAGTATGCCAGGCAAGTATGCTACCACTGAGTGATGAGCAACAGCCCCAAACCCATGGAAAGTACCAGTGTGTAAACTTTAAAATGAAGTTTAGGGGCTGGAAGTGTACCTCACTGCTAGAGCACTTGCTTAGCATGCACAAGGCACTGGATTTGATCCCTAGCATCAAAAAAGTAAATAAATAAAAGTAACTTTACAATTGTGTGGATCAGGGAGGACACAGATATGATGGCAAAAGACTATGTAATTCAGCACATTGGACTCCCAATCCCTTAACCCTTATCCCTTACCACTAAACCCTATGGAATTAATTTCTTTTATTTTTCTTTCTTTTTTGGGGAGAGAAGGGACAGTACCGCAGATTGAACCCAGGGAAACTCTACAACTAAGCTACAGCCCCAGCACCCCCATTCCCCTTTTGAAGCAGAGTCTTGTTAAGTTGCTGAGGCTGGCCTCAAACTGGCAATCCTTCTGCCTCAGCCTCCCAAGTCACTGAGATTATAGGCATGAACCACTGTACCTAGCTAAAATTAATTTCTTAAATAAATTTTAATATTTTACATGTAAGTTCTATTCAGGTTCTACCATCTCTCAAGTCATCACTTCTATTTCCTTTTCTCTTCTCAGAAAATCTATTCTTTGTTCTTTGAAATGAAGTAAAGCATACCCCTAGATAAATCTTGTGCAACACATCCAGAAAACTAATTTTAGTTTTTATGATTTGATCTAATGATGAAGAGGAAATGGTAATCTGGCCACAGATCTAAGTCAGGAGGATCCTTTCAAATCTAAGAAGTGAAATTAGTAGAAAACTTGGGGACATCTTTGATAAAATAGATTGATCAAGCACTTGATATTCTCATCATCAAAGAAGCATCTGTAAGCAACTCAGTGAGACCCTGTCTCTACATAAAACACAAAATAGGGCTAGAGATTTGGCTCAATGGCCGAGTACCCCTGAGTTCAGTTCCCAGTACCAGGGGAAAAAAAAAAAAAGCCTCTGCTTGTGAAGTCTATAGTTTCTTCTCACCTAGTGTTGATTTTTAAACATTAAATATTCAGCATGGAATTTACCACCAAAATTCCATCAAACTCAAAATTATTTTCAAAAGTGATGACTATTTTTTTAAAACTAATTTTAAAAGATTTACTGTCATAAGATTATTTTTATTATCCCTTTCTGCTATTTTTTAAAAAGTGAAAATGCATCTTCCTCTTTAGTACAAAAAATGTGAAAACATTTTCACATACATTAAACTTTAAAGATAAGTCCACAAGCCGGGCGCGGTGGTGCAAGCCTGTAATCCTAGCACTTTGGGAGGCTGAGACAGGAGAATAGCGAGTTCAAAGCCAGCCTCAGCAACGGTGAGGCGCTAAGCAACTCAGTGAAACCCTGCCTCTACATAAAACACAAAATAGGGCTGAGGATGAGGCTCAGGGGTCGAGTACCCCTGAGTTCAATCCCTAGTACTAAAAAAAAATATAAGTCCACAAATGTGATATTTATGATGGTAAAAATTTTTAAAAAGGCATGATTTGCAAAAAAGAAATAGTCGATGATATCATGCATTGCCATTTATCTACTTGTAAGCATAAGTGAAAAGATGACTAGAAATGGGGATATGGAAAATAAGGAAAGTTAAGAGACCATCTTAGACTCTAGCTAAGCTATATTCTAACTGGGGACAGCTCTCAGCAGTTTGTTCTAGAATGTGCTAAGTAAGCTGGTTCATCAGTAATTTCTTAACACCATAAATGCTTCTTAACATTGAAGTGTTTTTCCTCTTTTCAGATCCTTTGTTTGTTTGTTTTGGTACCGGAGATTGAGCTCAGGGGTACTCAACTACTGAGCCACATCCCCAGCCCTATTTTGTGTTTTATGTAGAGACAGGGCCTCACTGAGTTGCTTAGCACCTCGCCATTGCTGAGACTGGCTTTTAACTCGTGATTCTCCTGTCTCAGCCTCCCAATGTGCTAGAATTACAGGCATGCACCACCGTGCCCGGCTCAGATCCTTTTCTTACTTTTCAAGCTAACCTGTGCATACAGGCAAGTGAGGCATAAAGAAATCCATGTCTTCTTAGAACAAATATGACTAAAACAAAATTTTTGTTCCAATTACAAATAACCATTAGATCCAATACAGTGGTATTACAAACAAAAGTCTGCAATTACATTACCTTGCCATCATTGTAAAGGTTTGGATTGAATCGCACGCTATGGCCACCAGTTGTCTCTAGATTCACAAGAGGGGGTGAACTGGGATAATCTTGAGGAAAATACACATCAAACTCAAAGCAGCCGTTTGCATAGGGAGTGTCCGCTGGTCCAGTTATCAGGACCTGGTATGGACAAAAACAGAGGCCTGTGTCACTTCTTAATTGCTGATTTTTAGAACATTAAAGCCAGATAAGAAGACTTAAAGAAATAAGACTATCTCCTGATAGTCTATGCATATCTCTACCAGAATAAAATTGGAAGTTAAAAATAAACACAGGACTAGAAAATAGTTTTGGATTAGAATCAAAGTGACTCAGTTTTGGTGAAAATGGCCTATTAAAAAAGATGCCTTATTGGCAGCAAAAAAGTTTACCTTAATATCAAATACCTATTAAATCAGCAAATTACTTTCTTTTTTTTTTTCTGTGCTGAGGATTGAACCCAGGGCCTTGTGCATGCAACGCAAGCACTCTACCAACTGAGTTATATGTGCCCCAGCACCCCCTCCTTTTTTGACAGCTCTGCTTCATGACTTTCTCTATAATATTTTCCACAATTTGAGGTTCTACACATATTCATTACCATGTTTCAAGATATAAAGATATTTACCTGCTTTAAATCTTCAAGTAAGTTACCACTTAAGAAATAGCATTTTTATACTCTTTAGGATAATGACAAATAGGTAACAGGAAAAAATGTTCTCATATGACATGACAAGAGTACTGGTAGTTTAAAAAAAACCGCAGATGACTCAACAGTAAACACAATAATTATTTAGTGAATTTTGAGTCAAACAAAAGATAAATTACACGAGAGCACCAAAACCTTTTGTTAAGAGCTAGGGTGGGGGGCAAGTGGCACTAGCGTCTCATTCTCCAACAACTCTGCTAAATGCTATAGGCTTTGTGTTGGGATCTTTCAGGTACAGCAGAAACAATTCCCAAGTGTGGCTCATCTGGTATATTTAATGATAAAATAATTTCCCAGGTGATAATCCTACGAAGGGTTCTACTGTTTGCCAGAAGAAATAAGATGTGGCCCAACAGGCAAGGTCTATGAGGTTTCCACAGAAAGTTATCCAAAAATTAAAACAAGGAAGCAAACAAAAAAGCTTCCAGAACTCAATGGGTCAACAGTTTCAGCTATCTATCTGAGGAAGACAGAAAATTTAAAACATGAATTTAAATCATAGCTTTTTTCCAGGTGTCAAAATTTTAGGATTTTCTTAAAGCAGCCCTGTCTTAAAATTTAAGGCCAGATAATCAGAGTGTTAACACATAAAAGGTACAGATTATAAATTACTGTGTTGTCATTACTGTATTCATAGGACTTATACATTTGTAAAATACATAAATTTCCTGGAAAAGAAAATAAAAAAGATTAATAACTAACAACATTATACTATAAAACATGACATTCATTCCCTCGACAACAAGGAAGAAATCCTGTGTCCTACTGATCAGCATTAAATCCTTAGATACTATATTTGAAAACTGTGACAGGCCAAATACAAAGAAGTATGCTCTTTTGATATTTTTCTCCTAATTTTTATTTTATTTTCCTTTTCTTATTTTTCACTGGTGCGTTATAATTGTACTAAATGGTGAGATCTGTTGTGGCGTATCTGCACATGCACAAAATATAACAATATAATTTGGCTAATATCATTCCCTAGTATTTCTCCTTTTCCTCCCCTTCTCCTTCCCCCTGGTCTCTTTCTTCTACTGATTTCCTTCTGATTTTCACAAGACCCTGCCCTGACTCCATCTTTCTTTTCCTGTTTCCTCTCTAGCTTCTGCATATGAGAGAAAACATAAGCATCCTCGACTTTCTGAGGTTAGCTTATTCTAATTTTTTATTTTCATCATTAGTCTGACCTATCTACGCTGAACTAACATTAGAAACAAACTCCTTTCACTGTAGTCCAAAGTAGTCATAAAAATTTTCATTACATTTAAAAAATTAATTCTATTTCTATAGCTCTATATGAATATTTGAATAATTAGATTAGCCAGGGAGCTAAAGAACAAAGTTGTTTCTTCTACCTTCATGATGTCAAGTCGCTCCTCATCACAGCGTACAAACACACTAGAGGATGACGACAGAGGCAGTGAGGTTGAAAGAGTCACAGCTTCCTGAGCAAGGCGCCGGGCTCTCGCAGCACTATTGGCATCATTTGCATTTTTCACCTGAGACATGTAGTGGTAATTTACTTTAAAACCCAATTTCCCATCTTCATCTTCAGAAACCATCTCAAATGTATCTAAAAAAGAAAAAAACAAAAAACTGCTCAACAAAACAGAATCAGAATGGGAGATAGTTGTTATAATATAAACATCACAAATAAATCACTATTGTCTTCCACTCAAAATGGAGAGGATTGTAATGTGGAAGAACAATAAACTAGAAATGCTTATGTAGCACCTACACATACAAGATAACACTGTTAGATTGATGGAAGTATAATGGAAATAAAAGCAAGAAATTATTTTTAATCTACAGTGAGGACACACTGCTAGATTATACAAAGTAGTTAAATGATAACGTAAAGCAGTAAATAATCTAATAAAAGGGTAGTATATGTAATACTTTACCAAAACAATTTAAAATATAAAATTACTGAAAGCATTCTCACTATATTTCATTTAAAAAAAAAATAAAATCTATAAATACTTGCACTGATCTGAAATTTGAGAATAGAAATGCCAGGCTAAAACTTACATACTAGAATGAAAAGATTATTAGGGTAACTGGCTTCAGGAGGGGGAAAAAAAAAACTATGTTCTAAGTACTAGGACATAATATAATAAATGAGCTAATTCTAAATCATTTAGTTAGGCAGACTTGAAAGGACATAAGTGTTACTCTTTACTTGTAAAGTATGTATACAATAGGAAAAAAACACTTTTTTACTACGCTTTTACAATGTTGAATAACGGGGGAGACCTATAAACACTGTCACAGGTGTGTGCAGTAGTATTTAAAAGGAAGTCTTAGAATCTTTAATAAATCTTTCAAATAGAAAAAAATTTGAGCCGGGCGCGCTGGCTCACGCTTGTAATCCCAGCACTTAGGGAGGCTGAGACAGGAGAATCGCGAGTTCAAAGCCAGCCTCAGCAATGGCGAGGCGCTAAGCAACTCAGTGAGACCCTGTCTCTACATAAAACACAAAATAGGGCTGGGGGTGTGGCTCAGTGGTGGAGTGCCCCTGAGTTCAATCCCGGGTACAAAAAAAAAATTGGTTCATTTTGTGTATAAACTTACCATTATGCATAAGTAGAATTTAATAAGTACTATTATAAGCTTATTGTATCACATAGTACATACAAGCATTACTAACCAAATGCACTATGTCTCCGGAAGACTACTGACTAGTTCCTATTGGTAAACCTATAAACTGATTTAATCTGCTCAACATTGTTCTTTGTAGTATACTATAGGGATAAATTTCCTTTGAATTTCTTGGGGTTTTTTTGGGGTTTTTTTGTTTTGTTTTTGTTTTGGTACTGAGGATTGATTCAGGGGCACTCGACCACTGAGCCACATCCCCAGCCCTATTTTGTGTTTTATGTAGAGACAGGGTCTCACTGAGTTGCTCAGAGCCTCGTCGTTGCTGAGGCTGGCTTTGAACTCACGATTCTCCTATCTCAGCCTCCCAAAGTGCTGGGATTACAGGTGTGAGCCACCCGCCCAGCTTTCCTTTGAATTTCATAAATAGCAATCTACCAGATATAAAAATGGGTCTATTCTCATGCGGCGAGTAAAACTTTTATATCATTCATCTATAGAGAGAAAAGACAGTCTACTAATCCTACAATTTTATTAAAATATTCAATCAAAGATAATGGCTAGATACTAAAAAATGCACATCTTGGTTGACTCAAGCAATTTTTCGTCTATCAATTTGTCCCAAGCAATTAATTTCAAATGCACACAAATACTTAAATGCAATGACAGTGTGAGATGTTGCATGTTAGTGAAAAGCCTGAAGCAACCTAAAGGTCCAGTTTTGAGCTCAACTAATGAGTCTGTCATATAATGGGCTATTAGACAATTAATAAAAATTAAGTTATAGAAGAATCATGTCAATGGAAAATGAGATATAAGGTAGAAAATATAGCTTATTAAGAAAAAATCAATAGAACACTTTTTTTTTTCTGAATTATTCTGAAACTCAATGAATAGCAAAACTTGATTATGATTAAAGTTATATCCAATTTGGGGAGTTTGTGATTTTATGTGGTCTAAGAGAACCGTCCTGGCTAGCTAACACTAATCAAGGGCTCTGGACACAGGACTACATTTCTAAGAGGAAAATCAGAATCTATCACACAGAGGGATGTAAAAACATATTCCTATTGGCAAAGCAAAATATTCTGCACTGAAAGCACAAGTTGAAATTATAGAGATGGAATATGGTTAAATATTTCCAACTACAAAAATGTTGAAGTATGTTTCTTAAAGCCAGTAGTAGATACTTTTGATGATCCAATAAGTAGAACAAAATCTAAAATTTAAGAAAATATTTGCTTTTAACATACACTTATATACACAAATACATTTTAGGAATCTGTCTCTAACATTCTCTTTTAAAAAAGACAGAAATCCTTTCCCTCTCCTTGAGTGTGGGCTAAACTTATTGACAGCATGAAACCTTGAAGATTAGATCATACTAGGCACTAGGTTTCCTTTTTTTTTCCTCTGGGAAGATTTGCAGCTTTGATGTGTAAGGCATTCAAGAAGCCTAAGGAGAGGTCCACATGGGAAGGAGCTGAGGCCTCCTATTAACAGGCACACTCTTCATATGACTGAAGTTCCAGTCCACACCTTGACTGCAACTTCATGAGAGACCCTGAGAGAAACACTGAGCTAACTACCATTCCTGAATTTCTGACCCATGCAAACAGCAGCAAGATAATGAAGACTGGTTTTTTTAAGTATCTAAGTTTGGAGATAAACTGTTTATAACAAGAAGTAACAGAACTATTTGATAAAATACTATAGAAATTAATGAATCCAAATATGCTATCAATAACGTTGGCAATGATTAAATTCATTCAAAGTAACAAGTTTTCATACTTACAAAAAAATTTTTTCAATAAAATGATTGTTTAAAATGGTGTTTAAAAAATAAGTAAATCTGGGGCTGGGGCTGTAGCTCAGTGGTAGAGCGCTTGCCTAGCATGCGTGAGGCACTGGGTTCGAATCTCAGCACCACATATAAATAATAAATGAATAAAATAAAAATCCATCAACTAAAAAAACAGTTAAAAAAAATAAGTAAATCTACTCTAAGTGGGAAAAAAAAAAAAGACTAGACTGCTAAACTGAGGCAAAAAGCTGTAATATCATCACACTAACCAAACTCCAAACAAAAGTATAAGCTTCTTCTACATTATTTCTTATGATCGTTACAAAAAACCTGAGAGGTAAACAAAGCAAAAGCTAAATAATTTCTGCTGAGGTACTAAAGTTGGTATGACAAAAATCCATTTCTTTGAAGCCTACTTCAATGTTCTTTTTGATACAGTCAAAGTCCTTGGGTTGGTTCTCAAGGATGGAAAAGAAGCACAGAAAGTAATAGTCAATAATGGTCATCCAAATGTGAAATTTAAGTGTTGGTTTATACTTATAGACCAGCCTTGAGAAGTGCTGATATGATCTATTCATTGTTAGTTCTTGTCAAGAGCTGTGGAAGGCAAGAGGCTAAAACTGAACTGTTGGCTATATATTTGAAAGGTGAATCTCATGAAACTCTAAAAGAGGGAAGAGTAACAATTTATTCAGAGTTCAAGGTTGGCTTCCTTTAGGCCATGGAGAGGTAAAGGAAGAAACGGGACTGAGGATGGAGCTCAGTGGTAGAGTGTTCTTCTAGCATGAATGAAGATAAATAATTTAAAACATAAAATTAAAAGAAAAGAAAAAATACTTTGCTTTGCAGATATTTGGTTGTATTTTTATTTTTTCTAGGCTCAGTCCTTCTACTTAAGTTACAATTTCCAATTATTATAAACTAACTATACATACAGAAATATAAATTCAAGAGTTAGATGATAAAAATTCTTATTATACATAAGTAAAGAATAACTTTTGTGATAAACAAGTCTTAAAATCTTTACTAGAACATATTTCATTAGCACTGTTAAAAACTGAAAATGAGATCTTAGCAAATGAAAAATTTCTACTTACCAAACTGTAGCTTCTTCATAACAGCCACATATTTTTCTTCAAGTGATTTTAATACTGACAAAGGTTTGGGTTTCATAGCCACCTTCTTTGAATATTCGCCTAGTTTTTTTTCTGTTATTTAACATTTCAAAATAGATAACGTGAGTATATGCTTTTGAAGATTAAAACTAAAACAATTCACTATTACATCAAATGCTGAATTTAAAAAAGCAAAGTGTCAAACTCTTCCTCTTTAGTTATTTTACCCTCCCCCCACTATTTTTTTGGGGTATCAGGGATTGAACCCAGAGGCACTTAACCACTGAGTCACAATCCCCAGCCCTTTTTATTTTTTATTTTAAGACAGGGTCTTGCTAAATTGCTGAAGCTGGTTTTGAATTTGTGATCCTCTGGCTTTAGCCTCCTGGCCACTGGGATTATAGGCATGTACCACTGGGGCCAGCTCTATTTTACTATTTTGAGAATAAAAGCTATCTATTTCAAATTATAACAATAGAACTGCTCCCCCTGGGGGAGGGAAGGGGGATGTAATCAACTTTAAAAACCCCACAAAGGTGAAAACAACAGATATAAATCATTGTATTTTCTATGGCTAATACATGGAACGTCAATTTAAGCTGAATTCTCATATAGTCTTAGTCTTAATGCACTAGTTCCTAACAAAATGGCATTTTTCAATTTCATGACTTTCAGTCAGAAGAAAAATTTGTGATGCTCTTAGACTACTAAATGTAGCAATGGTACAGAGATATTTAAAATTAGGAACTACTCCTAACTGTAACCTGACAGAGAACAAATTTTTTTTAAAAAATATTTTGTTTTACATGTAGATGAACACAATATCTTTATTTATTTTATGTGGTGCTGAGGATCGAACCTAGTGCCTCACGTATGCAAGGCAAGCGCTCAACCGCTGAGCCATAGGCCCAGCCCCGAGAACAAACTTTTTAAGAATATGAAGTTGCATGAAACTCATTACCACAAAGTGGGAAGAGAAAGGCAGTTTTCAAGTAGGTAAATGAAACACCTTTGGGTCAAATGAAAAGGAATATAAGAGGAATAGCATCATACCTTGATTTGCTTGCCGCAAAGTGGTGGTAGCTGTGTAAACTATCTCAGCAGTTTTTTGGATGTCTGGTACCAAAAGAGTAAGTCCTTCTGGTTCTTGATCAGATCCATCTGGTTTTACTCCTGTTTTAACATTTTCCCTTTTAGATCTAAATTTTTTTAAATATAGAAAGAAATGCAAGAAAAATTAAGGTTTTAGCACTAAAAATAAAAGCTGTCATTAACAGTGGTTAAAAATAAAAATGAATGTGCATTTGTTGTACATGATACATAGCAAGAATAGTTTTGAGTAGATCCATTACTGCTTTTGAAACCACAGGATAAAAATTATGCATAGATTTACTATTCTAATTAAAAAGGACAAAAGATAGATATTATACAAAAGTCAGGCTATAAATAATCCAGATACTTGATATGCCCTTAGAGCCAATCTTTTAAAAACATATTTAAAAATAACTAGAGATAGAAATCACTTCTATTACTAAAAGTAACAAATGGCTATCTTCTGTCTTCTAAGACTTGCAAATCAAAGAACCACATATGTTTTCTTAATTTTAATACTATTTGTATTCACTGAGTACATTAATTTCCAAGAAAAAAAGAAATTTAGCATTTCAGAGTAAAATGTAAGCTTAAAACTGGGTATCTCATCACAATGTGCTTCTATACACTGGCCCTTTAAACAACACTAAGCTTTAGTACATAATAATTTTAAAGACATTCTACTAGCAGGATCTAAAATGTACCCAACCTTGTATCAAATTGTTATCATAAGAAGTTGTATTATGGGGCTGGGATTGTGGCTCAGTGGTAGAGCGCTTGCCTCGCATGCATGAGGCACTGGGTTCGATCCTCAGCACCACATAAAAATAAATAAAATAAAGATATCGTGTCCATCTACAACTGAAAAAATATTTAAAAAAAAGAAGTTGTATTATAGTAAGTTTTCAGTATATAGGACATCAAAATGTCTCTTTAAATATTCTAGATGAATACAGTAGTAGATTTATACCAGATTCACTAAAAATTATAACTAAACATTATTCTCTTTTTTTCTATTCCAACTCAGCCCATATTTTCACGTAACATTTTTACTACTTAGAATTTTTTTAAATCTACATCTTCACTAATTAGGTAAGTAGAAAATTTAAAATAAACTAAAATCACAGGTAAATAAAGATGTTTTAAATATTTATGCTGAAATATGATCTAAACTATTCAGATTTCTTTTTAGTTGTAAACCAACAAAAGGACTTTGCCATTATATTAAAACAGTATTTCACAAAGTGGGCATGGAGTCTTAAGAGAACTAAAAAAAGAATCAAATATAAAAGAAGAATCCCTAACAAAATAATGTTATCTATGTACAAATGAACCTTTACCACAAAGACAAAAATCTGCTCAGAAGGAAATCAATGCTCAAATAAAGGCAGATAATAAGTTGTAAACTAAGTAGCCATTCACGTGGTTAACAAGATAAAATGGATAAAATATATACGTGTGTTTTGAATTTGGTTGTATAGTGTGTGAAAACACTAGCATCCACATATTTCTAACTAAGGTATATACTATCTCATCTGGATGACGTAACTGAAGAGGTGCAGTTTGTCACTGGAGCACTGCCCTTTCTCCTATGTTCTCTCCTTATCTTCCCTGAGATATAGGTAATCACAATGAACACAGATCCACTTTTATTTGCCATACAGGATGTCCCTTGAGTGTGTGAGTATGTGCACATGAATAGATATGTGTGTACGTGTACGCAGAATACAGTGAATGTTTAAAACAGAAATATCTGATTTTTTACTGCTAGAGTCAACCAAGACATTGTATCTTCTAGAGCTATGAAATAAAAGTCTACAATTCAATTGTGAGCCTGACCATTTCTCAATACAGAAATGATTCTGACAGAAGAGCTCAAATTCTCAACTGCATTTATCAAAAGATATTAATAACCAGTATTAAACAGTGAGAATCAAAGAAGTACAAAAGCTCTTGATAGTACACACTCTGAATTTACAAAGACTTTTTTCTTTCTAGTTGTAAATGTTTTCCTATTAACAAGCTTAAAAAATTCTAACATACTAGGGCAACTGGACTATAATAAGAAAACAGTAAGCTGTTTAAGTTGTGGTTATAGCTATCATAAAATATAGATGGCTTCCTAAGTGTATTATCAACCAGCTGACCAACTGTCTTCCCAATAAAGATTTCACTTAAAGAAACATATCTTGCCAAGCAGAGAAGGAAGATATGAAAGTGAAGCTCATTTTTTCCAGAAAGGGTATTTTTTCCTTGAAGAAACAAGAACTTCTGGCACGGAGCATGAACAGTATCAATGCACTCAGGGCTTTACAATATTCACGTTCCTGACATATAGGTTACCTGTGAAAACCACTGATTCTAAATGTCAAGCCCTATTTATGAACACCAATATACTCATTCTAGTTTTTTTAAAAAAAGATTAGTAAGAGGTTATTAAAATAGTATAAGCAGCTGGGTATAGTGATGCAATGTCTGTAATCATAACAACTCAGGAGGCTGAGGCAGGAGGATTGCAAGATTGAAATCAACCTCAGACCCTAAAGCAACTTAGTGAGAACCTGTCTCAAAATAAAAATAAAATATGTAAGTAGGATGATAAATTTTGTGGGTTTTAACCAAAATTAAGTTTAAAAATAGTGCAGAATCCAGAGAACTTTAAAAAATGTTTGCACATCAAAGGCATAAAATAAATCATTAGGTATTTCTCATATTGAAGACAACAGCTAAATCAGGAAAGAGATATATTTTAGACCTTTACACAGGTTTTAAAGAGAACTTTTACTTGGACAGTTTTTTTGACAAAAACATTCGGGAAAAAAGGGGGGGAGGGGAATTTTCAAAAGGTGACAGTATTTCAAATATATGAAGAACACATACTACTACCTGCCTATCAGTGATTGCAACTACTCATTGTCTGACATTGAACTACAGCCAGTAGTCTCTTTTCTTTAAAAGTTGCAGGTTACTGTCAACCCATATGTAGGCCCAGCTCATGAAAAAAGGCCATACCTTAGCTCACATCCTGAAGACTGTGTGAAAAGCTATTTGAGTTCAAGGCACCTAGCTGGAAGTAGGTCTTTGAGACTGACAATGGATCCAACATGGTAAAAGCAATCAGCGACGGCCGCTACCATGGTATCCGCTGCTTTGTGCATACGTTGAATCTGGTTGTGATCACTGCCCTGAAGAAATATGAGGAAGCAACTGAAGTTTCTACTATTGCACAGAATTATCTGCAAACATTTTTCCACTATGCTGTGAATTCCAACTAAATAGCTAATAAATTAAGCAAATTTTGGCTCTGTGAAATATATTGAACTAGGATGTGAGCAAAATGGGTAAATCTTTCTCTTCAAAAGAAGAGGGTCGGGACCATGCCTCAACATTCAGTTATATTGAACTGCTTCTACTAATACTACCACCCAAGTTAGGTTGGATATTAAGACTAAAAATACCACATCAGAAGTATGTTCTTTTATAATCCATAAACTGAAAACAGCTTAATGAAGCTATTTTCCTGGTAGAACATTAGGAAGGACTTCTTTAAACCCCTGTTCTCCTAATTTTAAAGTGAAAAGCATCACACAGTTGAAATAAACATTTAAAAAATAGAATCACTTAAATAAGTTATCTGAAGACCACATGCTGACAGGTCCCGATTCAGATGTTTTAAGAATTAGCATTTAGAAGATTATTAAAAAACTGTAAGAGAACAAAACTTCTATAATTTACCTATAAAACAATCATTGAATTGTACGTCTTAGTTCTAAAGCTCTTTGCCAGGAACCACAGTTTAAAACAAGTTAAAATCAATGGTAAATTGAAAGACTTAAAAAAAATGATTTCTGTGGAGAACTGTTTGCTTCTAATATCTCCAGAAAGCATGAAAATAATTGGTGAAATGCACCAGTTAATGAGGTAAAGATCTCTATAAAATGTTTCCCGTGATTAATTTAAAACTTGTTTTTAACTTTGTAATTCCTTTTTATTTTTTCTTAAAAGCTTTCTAAACGGAAGTTTATTGGTTTAAATTTTTAATTAATTAAATTTTTTTAAAAAACTTCCTTGTCTTGGGAAACATAAATAAGCAGTATGAGAAAAGGAAACATTTAGAAGATAAGTATAAGAAGCTTTTTAAAATAGCCTTCTGGACACGGTGGTTCACACCTGAAATTCCAGCTACACAGGAGGCTTGAGGATCACAGGTTACAGGGCAGTTTGGGCAACTGATTGAGACCCTGACTCACTCACTCACTCAACCAACCAATAAAAAAGGACCAGGGATGTACCTCAGTTGTGGAGCACTTACCTAACAATGTGTAAAGCCCTGGGTTCAATCCCCAGCACCACAAATACAGTACCTTGATTTCTATATTAGATTATAATAATTTTTAGGTCAGATTAAACATCACCAGACATAATGAAGGTACTATGTGATATTGAAGAATGGTGTTGCAACAAACAATATGCTTTTACCAGTTTACCTAAGGACAACTAAACTAAGACAAGGAAAAGAAACTAAAACAAATGTTGGCATCAATGTCTCTACTAAGTAAAAGGTTGATGAAGAACTGAACTTGCTTACAAGTCATTGATGAAATAAACTTTTAAAGAAACGTGGGCTTGTCAAATGCTTCTTGATTGAGGAATCAGGCCCTTTTAATTTTGAGGGTATGAGAGACAGAGGTAAAAGAGGAGAAACTAGGAAAAGTTTAACTGAAGAAATCAAAGTAGAAACTATAATGTTTTGACTCAAGTCCTATAAGATCCATGGTGAGGTTATTAAAATGAGAATTTGATAGAAAACATGTCTTGCAAGAAGTGGGTCTAATAATATTTTACTGCTTAGGTAGATAAACAGGAAGTAGGGCATTTCTACAAAAGAATTAAGTTACTCTAAAATATGATAGACTTCTTCCCACTAAGAAGAAACCTTGAGATCAGTTAGAAAAATGGCAATAAAGAATGCTTGTTTCAGTGCTGTCAAAGAGAAGTTTAATGTTCAGAACGCCTTACACTAAACAGTCATTTGTGTCTTGCCTAAGAGCAATTAAGAGTTTCTGATCAATACCAAGTCCTTCTCTAAAATTTTTGTTAAAATCATGAAACACTCAATATTCTAAAATATGATTATTTGGCTACCGCATTACTGCACTAAGTTTGCATATAAGATCAGAGACAAAATAATCACCTTTGTACCTGCCACCGAGGAAGATATGAGGTGTCCCAGTTATTCAAAAGTAACCCCAAGTTGCCATGGCTGCATTGTAACTTCATTTTGCTATAATGCAGGCTAGAGTTACCAGCAGGTTCACCAGGACTAGTGTCCAAATCTTGTGGGCAACAGAAAGAATTTTCATACTAGACAATCTTAATTTAAATTTGAGTGAAAATAATAATGTACTGGAAGGAATTAGGTTATTCATGCCACAAATCCCTTTGATAATGGGTCAGGAGCTCTGACCCATTATGTTGAACAACTGGTAGTAAACAGCAAGTGATTGTTTTTCTTTAAGTATCAAATATTGCTGTCTAAACTTTTAAAATAATGTCTTCTTGATAAAGAAATTAAAGACATTAGAAATACAGGGTAAATTAAAACAGCAATAAAATTTAGGAGATGGAAAACAAGTGTGTTGCAGGGAGCTATTTTGAACAATAGAGAAAAGAATTTTACAACACACTGCTCTGATTCATGCAAGCAGATACCAAATCATCATGAAAAGCCAGAAGAAAAGATACACATCAAAAATTGAGACATTTTCAGAAAAATGTTTTTTATTAATTCTTATTCAATTAACTTTATATACTAATTAAGAAAAACAAAATGGGTTAGAGCTGACTTATCTCATTTATGTGATAATACAGTTGTTGCTGCTCTATTACTAGGTAGACAATAAAACAGAATGAGGTTTAGTTTACATTGGTAGTCCAGTAATTATTAATTAGGCATAACTAGAATTCAGAGTATATCTAGTGAAAAGCTGCCTTTGAATATGCTGCTATTGTTCTAACTTACAAATTCTTCAGAGTATGAAAATAAAAGAAAAAAATCAGAAAAATTATGTAAAATACATTATTATACACACTTTAAAAGATGATCAAAAGTAGATTTTTTTTCCAATTAAAAATACTTTCACTTCATTGATGTCATTAAAAAATTATACATCCTAAATACCAGGGGCATAATTGCTCTTTGGAGATTAATTTAGTGGGGTTTTTTTTTTTTGGTACTGAAGATTGAACTCAGGGGCACTTGACCACTGAGCCACATCCCCAGCCCTATTTTGTGTTTTATGCAGACACAGGGTCTCACTGAGTTGCTTAGCGCCTCACCATTGCTGAGGCTGGCTTTGAACTCGTGATTCTCCTGCCTCAGCCTCCCAAAGTGCTGGGATTACAGGCTTGCGCCACTGCGCCTGGCTTTTAGTGGATTTTTTTTTTTTTTGTACTGGGGATTGAACTCAGGGGTACTTGACCACTGAGCCACATCCCCAGCCCTATTTTGTGTTTTATGCAGAGACAGGGTCTCACTGAGTTGCTTAGCGCCTCACCGTTGCTGAGGTGGCTTTGAACTCGCGATTCTCCTGTCTCAGCCTCCCTGAGTGCTGGGATTACAGGCTTCAGCCAGCCGCGCCACCGGCTTTTTAGTGGATATTTTTGATGGAATATTAGGAGATCTGAATTCTCATAGCTGTCATGGAGCATAACAAAATAAAAAATGAATCACAATCTGTTGAAAGAGACCTGAACTACCTTTACACTAAAGAGTACCTGACAACTCTAAAAATATATAATGCAGACAAGTTGCTAATTGTGATGTGCCATGAAATACGTGTTATAAACTAAATTTTACTCAGCGACGGACTTCAAATTTAGTATTAAGACTGTTTGAGGTAATAAAGAGAGCGTGGCCAGGCATATGGTGGTGCATATGTGTAATCCCAGCTACTCAACAAGCTGAGGCAGGGGAATCACCAGTTTGAGGCCAGCCTCAGCAACTTGGCGAGTCTCTGCCTCAAAATAAAAAATAAAAAGGGCTGGGGATGTAGCTCAGTGGTCAAGTGTCCCTGGGTTCAATATCTTGTACTGATAGATTGATATAGATATATGTATTATATATATACCTATTTATATATATATACACACATATAAACGAGAGTGATAGAGTAAAATGATCATTTTACATTAATGTTATACTACTGAGGTAGAAATGCTAAGTCAATTGGTAATTTCAGGAATTTTACTTAAGTAACAGAATATGCTGGATATTTTGACATTTGATCTAAGTGCTTCTCAGGAACCAGCTAAGGTTCAAGTTTACCATTATACTATTATGAAACCAAAGTGATGTATCATATAAAAATAGAAATATCTGAAATGTGTCAATCAACTAGTCTTTCTTCATAAATACTGTTTTCCACACTGTATATCACAGGAATCAGGAGATTCAGGAACTAAATTCTATCTTTGTTGCCTATTACTAAGATTTTAATCTTTTCTAAGCAATAGTTTCCTTCTCTGTTAAACAAGAATTATTTTCTTACTTACTACATATAGCAAAAGAAAAAAAAAAGACTATATTCCAAGGCATTTGAAAGTAAATACTATATATAAAATTAAGGCTGTATTATATCACCTTCTTATAACTATACGCAACTACATATTTATTAGAACTTAACTACAGAAAGGCAGACTGGCTTATTCTCAAGAAACTAGAAGGGCAATCAATAAAACACATAGGCTAGAACATAAATATTACACTAATCAAAATTAATTGAAATTAAATTGGTAGAATAAAAGGAATGCAGGAAATATTTTTGTTTCCTATATTTCTAAGTCTTCTGTATGCCTGGCATGTCCTATATGTCTAAGACAGTCATAAAATTCATTTTCACAAGATTTTTCTTTTTTGTACTGGGAATTGAATTCAGGGGCACTCGACCACTGAGCCACATCCCCAGCCCTATTTTGTATTATATTTAGAGACAGGGTCTCACTGAGTTGCTTAGTGTCTTGCTTTTGCTGAGGCTAACAACTCTTTTTTTCTTTTTTTTTAATTTATTTTTTAGTTGTAGGTGGACAGAATATTTTATTTTTATGTGGTGCTGAGGATTGAACCCAGTGCCTCATGCGTGCTAGGCAAGCACTCTACCACTGCGCCATAACCCCAGCCCTGAGGCTAACAACTCTGAACTTGTAATCCTCCTGCCTCAGTCTCCTGAGCTGTTCGGATTATAGGTGTGTGCCACTACATCAGGCAATTTTCACCAGATTTTGATCGCTTATAACTGGTATGAAACTAGGTATACATGGCACTAAGTTCACATCTCATCACAGGTTTTCTTTGACATGTGTGCAAATACTGCTTACTCTGTCAGATACTTTTGATCTTTCTTTTTTCCTCCTTCCCTCCTTAGGGATCTATTTCTTTTCACCACCTATAGGCCTAAACACTGAAAGTATTATATAAAAAATTATTAAACTATGAAACTAAAGAAGCAAGGCAAAATAAAGTTTTTTGTTTTTTGTTTTTTGGTACCGAGGATTGAACTCAGGAGTACTCGACCACTGAGCCCCATCCTCAGTCCCATTTTTGGTGTTTTATTTTAGAGACAGTGTCTCACTGAGTTCCTTAGCACCTCGCCATTGCTGAGGCTGGCTTTGAACTCGCACTTAACCTGTCTCTGCCTCCCAAAGTGCTGGGATTACAGGCGTGCACCACCGCGCCCAGCCAGGTTTGTTTGTTTGTTTGTTTTAAATAAAATAAGTGAGAAACTGGCACTTTCCCTCCTGCATTAGCCAAAAAAGAAATAAGTTTCAAACACAAAGAGAGTGAATGTTGCCACCCTAAGGGCATCCAAAGTACATGATAATGAAAGTTTACAAACTGCTCTAGTCAAAGGAGTGAATTTCACTTACAGTTTAAAATTTTCTGTTCTACACAAGTGCCTAGTAGGATAGTAAGCAACAAAAGAAATGATTTTTTATTAATTGGCAAGTCCCTTTGATCTTTTTATTGAAGTGATTGATAAGGTAATTTTTTCTAAATACAGAACTACTTGATATTATCAGGCAAATCGAGTTAAACAGAACCAATATTTATGGTTCATTAACGACTTCCCCATTTCAGTTCAAACTGCTATAAATGAATTTCAACTGAGTAAAAAAGAAATAAAAACCTTCCCTGATGACAGCATCCTGAAATACTCCACTTCTTACTGCCTAGGCTTTAAGTGATAGACGATGGGAGAAAAACTGTAAGTGGAAAATCACCTTTAACCATAAAGGCCGAGCGAAAGTACATTTTCAAAATGCTATAAAACTAACACACAAAATGTCACGTATATTCCTAAAAATATTTCAGTTTCTGAAGACAATTCTGACAATTACTTACCTTTTCTCTTTCAGCTGAAAACCGGCAGGATTGAATGTAAATTTTTCTGTTTGGAAGTATATATTTGCCCAATGTTTGTGCATCCTGAAGAAATATTATTCTTAAACTTCCTTAATCTAAATGCTTACTTATAATTGCTCACAGTCAATAATTATACAGTTTGTCTATGTTTGATTTTTTATACTTAAATAAACACTGTGCAGTTAGTACAAATTGTGAAACTTGAAAGGATTTGTTAAGAAAGATATAGCATAAACACAGAATAAGGAGATATTAAAATACTATTGTCTTTAGGAAGCTCATGTGCAATTTGTATAGTACATATTCAACAACTGCCCAAGGAATTATCAAGTTTCTTAAAGACAAACTAAATCACAACAAATCACTCCCAGTTGCCACCTAGCAAAGTCAGGAAAGATGAAGTTAATAAACTAAAAATGGACATTACTCAAGTAGGGTTTTATAGTATACCAAATACCAATCACATCAGAGTAATGCAATAATCAGTCATCAAACTATAAAATAATCAGTTTACTATTAAAGTATAATTATAATTGAGGGAAATCTAAAACACACCTTCCAGTTGTATCAAAAAATAAAAATTCAGAGGCTACTTTTATGTGTGTGCATTCATCAATATATACAAATATATATAGTTATCTTATATATTACATATAATAGTGAAAACTATACTTATAGATTTACGGGGCATAAAAGGAAATCGCATGGTGTTGTGCCACTATGCCAACTCAAGTTCCTCCTCTTAGCATTCATTCTCATGAAAAGCCTTGATTTATGCAGAATGTTCAGTAACAAAGCTACAGTATTAGTTCTACCTATTCTACTCCTTGGCACATCACCTAAATGAGGGTAGGTGTAGAAAACAATACTACTAAAGTATCTTCTACATACTCCTTTATCCAAGAATTAACTCGCTCATCTTTTACTAAAATACAAGGGGATGGAATTGTGACTCAGTGGCAGAGTGCTCGTCTCCTATGTGTGAGGCACTAAGTTGATCCTTAGTATCACATAAAAATAAATAAAATACAGATATTGTATCCATCTATAACTAAAAACTATTTTAAAGAATAATAATATGAGTATCAATCACTTAGAAAGATAAGAGGAAATTTCCTTCGTTATATAAATTGTACCAATCCATACTTCCATACTTGGGGAAGAACTAAGCAAAATTCTGGAACAGCAGGATGGGCCTGGTGATGATGCAAAGCACAACACAATTGTAAACTGTAGCCACATTTAAAAACAAAATCAAGGGTAGTTTGTCTGTCTGAAAACCTTAATTTATTTCAATTAGCAAGAAAGAAATAGAGAAAAGGAGTAAAATTCTGTAAAATGCTCCTATGGGAGAGATATATTCTATTAATAAATGTTCTCCAAAGTATAGGCAGACTGCTAAGTGGCGGTGAAATATAATATTGAATAACTGAATCAAACAAGGAGAAAACACATTGAAAAGGAAAGGTCTTAGTAAGCCTTAGGGCCAGGTGTGGCAGGGTATGCCTATAATCCCAGAGATTCCGGAGGCTAAGGCAGGAAGATTTGAAGTTCGAGGTCAGCCTTAGCAAGGCCCTAAGCAACTTAGGACCTGTCTCAAAATAAAAAGTAAAAAGGGCTTGCAATATTGCTCAGTGCCCCTAGGTCCAATCCCTAATACTAATTTTTTAAAGGAGTAAAAAGCCTTTTGGTATGTTTTGGTGTTTGCCCTTTTTAAAAATATGGAGGAATGGTGTTAGATTATTACTGTTTTAGAATTTTTACTTTTATTTTTTAAACATCGTCAGAAAAGGCAAGTCTACACTAACGGAAAATATATTTTCCAGCAGAGCACAGTTGTGCATGCCTGTAATCCCAGCACTTTGGGAGGTTGAGACAGGAGAATCAAGAGTTCAAAGCCAGCCTCAGCAGCAAGGCACTAAACAACTCAGTGAGACCGTCTCTACTTAAAACACAAAATAGGAGGCTGGGATTGTAGGTCGGTGGTAGAGCGCTTGCCTTGCATGTGTGAGGCACTGGTTTCAATCCTCGGCACTACATTAAAATAAAGATATTGTGTCCATCTACAACTAAAAAAAAATGTTAAAAAAAAAAATACAAAATAGGGCTGGGGATGTGGCTCTGTGGTTGAGTACCCTTGAGTTCAATCCTCGGTACCAAAAAGAAAATATATTTTCCAGGGATTATTTGGGGCATAAAGGTTTGACTGCAAAAGGGCAGGTAGCATCAGGGAGTTTTTTAAGGATAATGAAACTGTTATATGTTCTGTTTGTGGTTGTGATTACAGGAATCTAAGTATGTATTCAAATTCATGAAATTATGTATCAAAAGAAAAAGAGATCAAATATGCTTGATGACAATGAAATTATAAAAAACAATCATATCATACTAATTGTACGACTTCCTTTTTTGGGGGGGGGGTACTGAAGATTGAACTCAAGGGCACTCTACTACTGAGCCACATCCCCAGCCCTATTTTGTGTTTTATGTAGAGACAGGGTCTCACTGAGTTGCTTAGTGCCTTGCTGTTGCTGAGGCTGGCTTTGAACTCGCGATTCTCCTGTCTCAGCCTCCCTAAGTGCTGGGATTACAGGCTTGCACCACCACGCCCAGCTTCGACTTCCTTTTTAAAAATTTTTTTAGTTGTAGATGAACACAATATCTTTCTTTATTTTTATGTGGTGCTGAGGATCGAACCCAGTGGCCTCATGCATGCAAGACAAGCGTTCTACCACTGAGCTACAATCCCAACTCCTCGACTTCCTTTTTAAAATCCATCAAATTTATATCTAAAAATACAGACACCTTTCCTGCTATACAACACATGGTACATACTCTGGCTTATGAAAATTAATTTTATTTTACATTTTACAAACAAAATGAGAATGATCATTCCTGATTATGCCCCTTTGAGCACCTGGGTTAATACATTTTCTAGGACAAATAATTATACACTATTTTATTCACAGTATGTAGTTCATTCTTTTAGACTTATCTTCTATTTAATGGTACTGGTTCTTCTGATATGGTAGTGATTTGAAGTTTCTTCTCTTAAAAAAATGTTATATGTTTATAGTTAGTTGATCTAAAGAAAAAACTTGGGGGCGGTACTGGAGATTGAACTCAAGGGTGCTTTACCACTGAGCTACACCCCCAGCCCCCTTTCATTTTGAGATAGGGCCTTGCTAAATTGCTGGTGCTGAAATCAAACTTATGATCTTCCTGCCCCAGCCTCCCAAGTTGCTGGGATTATAGGCATGCACCACCACTGTAGGCTCCTAAAGAAAAATTTTAAGTAAACTGCAGCATAGCATATAAGATCTAACAAATTAGCCAGGCATGGGTACGGTGGCACACACTGTAATCTCAGCACTTTGGGAGGCTAAGATAGGAAAATCACGAATTCAAAGCCAGCCTCAGCAACAGCAAGGCACTAAGCAACTCAGTGAGACCCTGTCTCTACATAAAACACAAATTAGGGCTGGGGATGTGGCTCAGTGGTCAAGTACCCCTGAGTTCAAGCCTCAGTATCAGAGAGAGAGAGATATCTAACAGATTTTCTTCACAAGTACTTTAGTCTGACAAAAAATTTCTACCAAGAAAATTTGTCTTCAGTTTTCAATCATGAAACATATCTGATTTATTTGATCATTTCAATAAAATCCCACTTTTATATGGGCTCATTGTTAGATTTGGATATATTCCAAAATAAACAGTATACATACAAAGATCCAGAAAATTTTTAAATTTAAAACACTGACTATTGAACAAGTTTTCTATATTTCTGGCTAGCTGGAATGACAGTTTTAAGCAAACAGTAGAAGAAAACATGAACATGTACACAGCCCCATCCTATTATTCTGGAATCTTAATACCAAACTCTTAAAAGAGTATTTAAAAATGACTGGGCCACTATCAAGCCAAGAGATAATAGCTTTCTGCCTTACTAGGTCAGTCAAATAACCATACAGTAGGATTATGGAACACTGCCTGGGATAATAGACTTTAGATTCTTATATATGAACAAAGGTATTCATGTTCCCAGAACCATTTGTGCTATGGTACTTGTACTCTATTGAAGGAGATCCCTAGTGACTTAAAGTCTGAGTTACATGATTGCTTTATTTCTTTTATTTCTTTTTTTTATTTTTTTAGTTGTAGATGGATGCAATATCTTTATTTATTTTTATGTGGCGCTGAGGATCAAACCCAGTGACTCACGCATGCAAGGCAAGTGCTCTACCACTGAGCTAACAGCCTCAGCCCACATGATTGCTTTTTTAAGTTCAATGTCTGGAACATGGAATATATTTCTATGCAGAAATGAATGTAAGAGAAAGAGTTGCTAATGAACACCAAATTTTCAGTCCCCAGACATGGCAGGATAGGATAGGATGCATATAGTTCTATTTGCTGAGATGGGAAGGGTGAAAGTCTTTTGTGCAACTACCATTTTGTTCCACCTCTCATTTCATTCAATTACATTGCAAAAGCTTTCTATAATGCAAATTAGAACAGATCACTGCTAAAAATATTTCAGTGGCTCATCATCACTTTTAAAGGTAAGTAAATCTATGACTTTTCTTCATCTTCTAGCCCCAATGTCCCAACAACACTACACCAAGGGCATACCCAACTTTCTTAGGTCCTCTAAATATGTGATAATTTCTTTCAATCTAACATTATTTCCACAGCCAGAGACACAATATCCTGCCATTCTTGATGTAGCTAATTCCTACTTGCTCTTTAGATTTGCAAACCTGTGCTGGTTCTCTTGTATTGTTTTTATACTTTTCCTAATAGCCACATATGGTGTTTTATTACAAGTGCTTGTTTATTATTTCCCCAACTTATATGTCAGTCCCCGAGAAATAAGACCAAATTTTCTTAAGCACTCACATTTAATAAACATCTGTTAAATGAGTGAATCAGTAATGCTCTGTGACAAGGGCAGATCTCATCCATCTTAATGTAATCACAAATTTATAATATACAAATTAGATAAATGTAAGGTAAAGTATGTGCCTTTCAAGTTTCTCAATAATCTTTCCATCTCTTATTAAAGGTTTCAAAAGCTTGGGAACACGCTAACCTATAAAATCCCCTATATTCTTTGAATTATCAGATTAAAATTAGGGTTCAGGATTGATATCAAAATAGGATAATCTCAATTAGTTTATTCCCACAGGAAATAGTAAATTTCTTTATACTTGGCCAAAATATTTTCTTTTAATTTTTCCCATCTCCAAAAGGAAGACAAAAATTCTAAAGATAACATGCACAAGTAATTTCAATGAAAGTTTAAACATAACCACCAGGTAGAAATCTGCAAAGAACATAATGAATCTATCTTTTTCTTTACCTACAACAACTGAAAAGTGAAATACAATAAACTTTTATTTGAAGAGGAGGATAATGCATGCCACCTGTATATGCTTGGTAGAAAAAAAAAGACAGTATTTTAAGTCTTGACAGCCTAGAAAAGAATGGACCTTAACTTTCTCTGTGAAGTTGAAATTGAATTCTCAACATGCCAAACCTTGAAAGGAAAGTAGAAATTACGGTTTCTTTTTCCAACAAAGGCTGAACAGTACAACAGAGACTGTGAGGGATCTCGACTAAGAAGCCCATGCAAGTCTTAATAGAAAACACACTAGAGTCATGTTTTGCTATTAGTAAAATGAAGTTACTAAAAATAGTTACTGCATAGAGTCACTGTAAAGATAAAATAATATAAATGAAACAAGCACTGTAAGTTGTTTTTATGATCTTGACATACATTCTGTACAGAAGTCAAGTGTTCTTTCAAAAAAAAGCAACAGCCTAAGATAGGTGAACAGGAAATACATTCGGAAAAGCAAACTGACCAATGAAGCCTCATAGGTGTCCATATTCTACTCATGCAATAAGTATATCCTAAAATTATCTTAAATTCAATACATTACACATACATTTTTGTTAGAAAATCCACTAGACATTATAGTGTAAGAAACCACATAGTTCAAAGAAAGATATTTCTTATTTGGTTTTATTTTCACATTTATAACACTACAAACTGGTGATACTGTTTTTAACCAAGGCTACAACAAGATTCCAAGGCAGGAAGCAATTTTTCATCTAATTAAAAAAAAATCCATCCCAGCACTTAGGGAGGCTGAGACAGAAGAATCACGAGTTCAAAGCCAGCCTCAGCAACAGTGAGGCGCTAAGCAACTCAGTGAGACCCTGTCTCTACATAAAACACAAAATAGGGCTGGGGATGTGGCTCAGTGGTCAAGTGCCCCTGAATTCAATCTCCAGTACCAAAAAAAAAAAAAAAAAAAAAAATCCTTGGGTAAAAAGCACTCAGGGTTTAACAAAATATTCAATGTTTACTTATAATCTAAAAGAGTTGTCTCAAAACACAGAAATATAAGTGACAAAAATATAAGGCAAGATTCCCCCTACAGATACATGGGCACCATGCGTTGTACAAATTGACTGGTCAAAACTACATGTTTATTGTAGATGAGTAAGGGACACTGATGACTAAGGTAAAGAAGAAGATGTTCAATTAGATGTTTTCCAAGGGAGACATTAGCTCAATTAGAGAACTGGATGCTTAGTTCAATGATGGTACCATACTGTAATTACACTAGCTTCCTAGATTATCAGTCAGAAAGATATGAAAAGAAATTTTTTTTAAGTTGTTGATGGATCTTTATTTATTTATATGCGGTGCTGAGAATCGAACCCAGTGCCTCACGCATGTTAGGCAAGCGCTCTACCACTGAGATACAGCCCCAGCCCCCAGTCAGAAAGATTTCTGGAGACCATCACAGAAGATAGGACCAAATACCACAATATATTCTTATATACAACAGAAAAAAATATACTATCAAAGAAAATGCAGCTTTACATATTCCTTCCTGAGTAACAGAGTAATATGAACCCACAGCTTCCATTTTTTGAGATGTGTTTTCATTATATTATCCAGGTTGGCCTTGTACTCCTGGGCTCAAGTAATCCCGCCACAGCCTCCCAAGTTGCTGAGATGACAGGTACAAACCATCACAACCAGATGAATCTATAATTTTTACTGCCTGGAAGCAAGTCATTGGTTTTGTTTTTTTTTTAAATTTTTATTTTTTCAGTTGTAGGTGGACAGAATATTTTTATTTTATTTTTATGTGGTGCTGAGGATCGAACCCAGTGCCTCACGCATGCTAGGCGAGCACGCTACCACTGCGCCATAACCCCAGCCCAAGTCATTGGTTTTTAAAGCAATAGTAACAGTACTTTAGCCAATAAAGACGATCTGATAAGCTGATTTTTCCCTCAAAGGTAAAGTGGCAACAACTATTTATCTAGTCACCAATTCTCTGCCCTTGGTAGATCTATATTGTTTTGGTTGTAGGCAAAGTAAACAGTGCAAAGATGAGAAAAAACATAAATTGACTCAAAAGACCACTGACAAAGAAAAATCTACTGGCAATATAAATGCCTAAAAAAAAAATCAGAATTAGGCCATCTTTAAGGAAAACTGACAACCATTGAACCAATTCTGCTAACAGGAAAAATTACTGTAGGTAATTTTAAATTTGTGTATTGGGTGTGGTGGAAATAGCCTGCAATCCCAGCTACTACGAAGACTGAAGCAGGAGGATCCCAAGTTCAACAACAGTCTGCAAAAGTTAGCAAGACCCTGTCTCAAAATAAAAAAAGGCTGCTGGGGTTGTGACTTAGTGGTAGAGTGCTTGCCTAGCATGTGAAAGGTCCTGGGTTCGATCCTCATTACTACATAAAAATAAACGTATTGTATTCATCTACAACTTTTAAAATATACACAAATAAACTAACAAATAAATAAATAAAGATTAAAAAGGGATGTGGACATAGCTTAGTGGTACAGCACTTGCCTAGCATACACAAGACCCTGGGTTCAATTCCCACAGCTGCCAGAAAATAACAAAAAAGTTTGGGATAACAGAACTCATCATCTCAGTCAACTAAGGTATAAACTTAAACAAAAAATAATTTAAAAATTCAATTTTTCCACAAATAATCAACTTTATTATAATTCTGACAAATACTGAATCCTTTGATTTCTAAGGATGGTCATATCATAAATTATAACATGAATTAAAATAAAACAGGAGCAATCCATAAACCCAAGAATTATGCTTCTAAGATTATACCCTGCAGAGATTTCTATAAACCCCATGAAATTCATGCATGAAGTGGTTATAAACAGAAAATAACCTAAATATTCAGTAGTAAATGGTCAAGTAAAATATTTACATAAAATGGAGAAACAGAAGTATTAATAATAATGTCAGCGATGCATATTTACTGACTGAAAGATGTCTTGACAGCAATACTGAGTGCAATTAGTATCTATTTGTTTAACAGGTAAAATGTGATAGCATTTAAGAAAAACCTCCATTATGTATAGCTATAAAATCACACAAGAAATATGTGATAAGCCACTGTGAATAGATGTATCTGAGTACAGGATTTGGAAGATACTTTTTCTTTGGGGATTTATGAAGTGCACATGCATGCGCATGCGTGTGTATGTGTATGTTTAAACAGTATATGCCACTAAAAAAAGAAAAACCAAAAATAATACAGAACTATTTGAAAAATACTGTTAGAAGCAAGGCCAAGAGGAACAAACATAGTACCTTAAACGGTTGGTATAGGTATCAACACAGGTCTTCATTTTGGCCAATAATGTACCAACAGAAGTTTGACACTCTGATTGCTCTTCTTCCTCTTCACCACTCTCTGTAGAAAGCGGCAACAATAATGGCACCATGGTAGTACAAGAGGCAATGGCCCGGAGCAATTCCAGCAGAGCCCGATAGAGTGGCACATGTCTTGCCATATCCAAAACTAAAAGGAGGAGATGAGAAAGCACAAAATGAGAACATGTGTAATACACAAGTTAAGTCCACAGCAATGTAGTTTTTACCAGATGACTGGTTGGTTAGTAAATGGGTAAATGCAACAGATGGCTATTAGGCATCAATGTACAAAGAATAACAACAGGCACTTGGGAAATAAAAACAAAAAAGGTGTAGAGTTGGAGGGAAAATAAGATATGTAACTAATCTGGTTACATTACAATCAAAACGATTATACATGGTAGATTATGAGTATGGCAATAAATACACTTATCAAAATGAAGTAGAAATATATATTTAACATTAAACTGAAACAAATCATTCTATGTTATATAAATAAGAATGCTAGGTCTGATGGGTTTTTAAAAAATTAAATCTGCTTCAACAAATCAACCTTATTAGCAAAAATACGTTAATTATATTCAGTTTTAATCATCAGCAACAATTCTAATGCAATTTTGCTTAAAATCACATGTACTTAAGAATGAATTCCTTATTTTAATGAATACTGTTTCTAAGGTTTGTATAAGGTTTTAGGTTTTGTGGCTGAAATTTACTTTTGTTTCTTAAGTGAGATAAGGACTAACAACTTCTTTTCCAACGCCTGTTACCAAATAGTCATTCCATAACGTTTCCTGAAAACATGTTGCTGGACAGGATGGGAATACAGTAGTGAAGACAACAAAATCCCTACTTTCACGCATCTTATATTCCAGGTGAAGGACAAATAAATATCAATTTTTTCAGAAGGCAGGAGGTACTCTGAATCTTAAATCACACCCAAACAATAACATCCAAATGATACTATTCTATGTAACATTTTCAAAGAATAAAGTAGATCTATCTTCCACATCAATATTTGAGTGAAATAAGTTACAAAATATACATGTAGATGACATTTATAAAAACTCAAATACTATTTTTGGTGGGGGGAGGTACTGAGGATTGAACTCAGGGGTACTCAACCACTGAGCCCCAGCCCCAGTCCTATTTTGTATTTTTTTTTCAGAGTTGCTTAGCGTCTCGCCTTTGCTGAGGCTGGCTTTGAACTTTGATTCTCCTGTCTCAGCCTCCCAAAGTGCTGGGATTACAGTCGTGCACCACTGCAACTGGCTCAAATACTACTTTATTTTTATGGGGAAAAACATAAAAAATTACATTAAGGAAAAAGGTAAATTTCTAAACGTTAATTATATATATATAAATATGATTATATATGTATATACAAATGGATAAGCCTGACAAAGAAAAGCATTCCTGATGAGGCTACAGTCTCCTTTGATCATTTCTCTATTTCCCTGCTCTTCATCAAGTACATATGGCATATATACATCTAATTCATTTTCTGTACAATGACATTCCTGTGGGTATATTATTCTATTGAGCAGGTATACTGTCACCATTATGTACATAAGAAACTAAGATTTAGCAAGCTGAACCAACTGCCAATGAAAGCAGGAAGACCAACACTGACATCTAGGTATACCTAACTTTAGAGCTTTTTCTACTATGCCATATTATTCCTCAGTGTCCAGTATGGCAACTACTGGTCACATATGACCATCAAAACTCAACTAAAAAGTGAAGAAAAAAAAAACCCTAACATTTCAGTTCCCCAACTGCACTTGCTACATTCTAAAAGCTCAATAGCCACACAATAGCCATGTTGGATAGCATAAATATAGTATGCTTCCATCATAACAAAAAGTTCTCTGGGATACTGCTACCTTGAAGAGTCAAATTACTTACATTCTATTTTATATATATACAAGCCATGATAAGTTTGTCGGAATAGGGGTTGATGGGAGGAAGGGAGAGAGGGAGGAAGAGGAGTAAGGAAAACTTATTTTCAGAAAACTGATTCTCTATTTGGGAAACAAAGAGAATCCACAGAATTACTGTTAATATAAAAGTTTGGACAGACTGGGGTTGTGGCTCAGTGGTAGAGCACTTGACTAGCACGTGTCAGGTACTGGGTTTGATCCTCAGCATCCCATAAAAATAAATACAATAAAGGCATTGTGTCTACCTACAACTAAAAATATTTAAAAAAATAAAGTGTGGAAACTTTATGAACACAAAATTAGCAGGTATGAGTGCTATTAATTTTTATAATAATCAAATGGAAAACTAAAAAAGCTATTAACATAATAGTAACTCTAACCAAAAACATACAGGAACTTCATGATGAAAAACCCTCACGCTTCAGTACACAGTGACAATTTCAACATATGTCCACAGACATATGCAACACAATAAAAATGACAATTTAAAAAATATGTGAGGGGCTGGGTTGTGGCTCAATGGTAGAAAGCTTGCCTTGCACGTGTGAGGCACTGGGTTTGATCTTTAGCACCACATAAAAATAAATGAAATAAAGGAATTGTGTGTGTGTGTGTGTGTGTGTGTGTGTGTGTGTGTGTGTATATATATACACACAAAATATGTGAGGCTGGAAGCATAACTCAATGGTAGAGCATGTCATTATCATGCATGAGGCCTTGGTTCAATCCTCAGTGTATGCATGTGCGTGTGTACAAAGTGGGTCAAAGGTGCTTTTAGTTAAAATACAACAATATTATACTGTACTTCAAAAACCTTAATTCTCTGTAATTTTATCAGCTTTTCAATGTAACTAAAATAAGTCTTAAATGAAAATTAAAATGTGGTGGGTCCCAGGACCACCCACTTGTTCAACAGATTGCTAACAGGATTACGGGCTCGCAGTAAGTTACAATCATGGCTATAGTTCATTTATTATTAATGATCAGCAAGAAGAAAAGACATTATTAGGTGGAATCTGAACGAATTCAAATGGAAGCTTCCTATGTTCTCTCCTTCTGCTGGAAGATTCACAAAGAATATGCACTCACCTCCAGCAGTAAAATATTGCAACATGTGTGCAGTATTTCTGCCCAGAAGCTGACTCGAAACTCAGGAATACATGGTTTTTACTGGTTACCGGTCAAATAGCCTCTGTTAGGTAGCAACACACTCATCCAATTTTCCAGAGTCTACTTAGATTGTTTTTTGGTTTTTGGTACCAGAGATTGAACTCAGGGCACTCAACCACTGAGCCACATCCCCAGCCCTATTCTGTGTTTTACTTAGAGACAGGGTCTCACTGAGTTGCCTACTGTCTTGCTGTTGCTGAGGCTGGCTTTGAACGCACGATTCTCTTGTCCCGGCCTCCCAAAGTGCTGGGATTACAGGCATGCACCACTGCACCTGACTTGTACTTAGATTTTTTTTTTTTGGTACTGAGGATTGAACTCAGGGGCGCTCGACCACTGAGCCACATCCTCGGCCTTATTTTGTGTTTTATGTAGAGACAGGGTCTCACTGAGTTGCTTAGCACCTCGCCGTTGCTGAGGCTGGCTTTAAACTCAGTCTCTCAAAGTGCTGGGATTACAGGTATGTGCCACCGCGCCCGGCTCTACTTAGATTTTTAATGTTTTACCACTTCAAGTAAAACACAGAAGGCTTACAACCATGAATTCCCTTCTGCCCCACCCCTTAAGTTACACTTGTTATATGTATGACATCAACATGTCCTCAAACTCCTGCAGAGTTTTTGCTTTCAAAATCTTACATATTGCTGGGCATGGTGGTGCACGCCTGTAATGCCAGCACTTTGGGAGGCTGAGACAGGAGAATCCCGAGTTCAAAGCCAGCCTCAGTAATAGCAAGGCACTACGCAACTCAGTGAGACCCTGTCTCTAAATAAAGCACAAAATAGGGCTTGGGATGTGGCTCAGTGATTGAGTACCCCTGAGTTCAATGACCAGTACCTTAAAAAAAAAATTCTTATTTATTTTCTAGATCTAGAAGGAGAAAAATAGTCTACTGCATTTATTCAGAAATTAACTATGTCTGTTATTTATTTAAGTTCACATTTCATTTTAGAATTATTTCCATTTGGTTTGAAGAATTTCCTTTAGCATTTCTCTTAAAGGTTGTGATAAATATTCTTAGTTTAGCTTATTCAGAGAAGAAGCTAGATGTTCATTGAGAATTTTACAACCCAATATTTAAAAACTCATGATAATAATTCAAAATTATCATCCACGTAAAGAGGAAGATGACCAACATGGAAGGTAACAGACATTCAAAAGGTTTCAACCTCGAAATGACCCAGGCATTGGAATTAATGAACATCTCTACTTCTTCAGAGTATTTCACATTCCTTCCTAAAGAATATATTTCTGGTTATAGAATTCTGTATTGACAATTCTTTCAGGCAGTTAGATGTCATTTCACTGTCCTTTGGCTTGCATGATTTCTTATGAGAAGTTTGTAATCACCCGAATAGTAGTTGTTCTCATATAATATTATCATTTCCTCTGGATCCTCTCAAAATTGATTGGGTATCTTTGGTTTCATTGTGATGTTTCCAGGTACAGTTTGTGTATCTACCTTCTGTGGGATCTGACAAAGCTTCTTGAATCTCAAATTTTATGTCTTTCAGCAATTTCATGTTTTCAAATATTTCTTGAAGCATTTTTTCTACATTAATCTATTTCTTCACTCCTTCTAGGACTGCAATGACGGGAGTACTGGACCTTTGATGTTATTCATGGGTCTCTGGGGCTCTTCAGTTTTTTCTTTCCAGATTGTTTAATCAAGTCAATGTCCACCTTTTCTGTATTGTGCTACAAAGCCTATTAGTGAATTTGAAATTTCAAATATTTTACAATTGTAAAATTTCCATTTAGTTCTTTTCATGTTTCTTTCTCTCTTTTCTGAGAACATCTGTCTAGTCATTTCTTCTTCCAGTTTTACAAGTGATCACTCAAAACTTATATTACCTTGTAAACTATGTAACAGCTATTCTTAAGTCTTCATCAAATAATTCCAATGCCTGGGTCATTTCGAGGTTGAAATCTTTTGAATGTCTGTTGCCTTCCATGTTGGTCATTTTTCTCTTTACATGGATGATAATTTTGAATTATTATCATGAGTTTTTTAATATTGGGTTGTAAAATTCTCAATGAACATCTAGATCTTGATTTTTAATTACTATTCTATAAAAGGAGCCAGGACTATTTAAATAAATTACTGAGTCTAGGAATTAGACAGGGAAAGTGCAAGACCAGCATAGATCATCTTATAGCACCAGAAAGTAAGAAAAGTCCTCTAAAAATCAAAATAGGAGTATGTCAAGTAAGCCACAGAAGCCAACTTCAAAAAAATCCCAATGGCCAAAGCCAAAACTATTTGGGCAACATAACAATAACAATAAAGTGATAAGCTTGGTTTGGGAAATACAGCACGTAGTGGGGAATATCTACTAATGGATTTAAGACTTCTTTGTGGATAAATGAAAGTATTTTAAAATAAAGATTATAGTGACGGTTACAGATCTCCACAAATAATACTAAAACCCAATGGACTGTAATGTTAAATATGTGAATATTATATGTCAATTATATTCTCGAAGGCTGTTGAAAATAATGTTAGTGTTGAATCATAATCCACATATGATTAAAATACAAGTCCATGGGGATATAAATAACTGCATAACTATGGCAAAAAGACAAATCTTCCTTTCAAAAGAATTCAAAATTCTAAATGGACATTCCTAAATCTAAATAGACATCCTCACTCCAGGAGGTGGTGCTTTATTCCCTTCCCATTGAGTGTGCGGGAATTGGTGACATACACATAAAGAATAGAGTTTGGAAAGAAAAAAAGAGTTTTCTAAATTTCACATTGGAAAGACCCAGCAGGTAGCATCTTAACCAGGTGATAGAGATTAACATCGCCATCAATGAATCATACGTGGCATCATATGCACCCTGATATGATGTGATGGGAATGAGACTTTTATTTCTGTAGTATTTTCTCTCCCAAATCCATAAACTCAGTTACACAGACTCTCTGAATTCTCTCTCCAACTCTCTCCATGAGATTTCCCTCATAGGTTCTGGATGAGAGGTCTCTTTTCCAGTTTCTCTGGCCAGAAACACAGGTATCTGTCAGAATAATGCTTATTTCCTTTTCAACTCTGAAATGAAAGAGATCACTAAAAAGGTAAAGATTTCCTAACACTTTAAGGATTTGTTAGCATAACCCATTAGGTTAAGAGAAAATAATACAATGTGCCATAGAGCTAATATATTATTTTCTGAAAAGGAACATTTTTTTCAAAAGGGGAGTGAGATGAAGTAAAAGTGATTCTCCAACATTCTGCCTCGAAAAAGTCAAATATGTCTAACAATGAAATAGGATCTCCATCTAGTGGCCAGAGGGGTAACGGCAAGCTTACTAATGCAGCTTTCAGAATTACATGGTTATAGTAAATGTACATCAAGATGTTGAGAGAAAAATTAAAACAAACACACCATTTATATGAAGATTTGGTTATCTACTTAAGAAATCTCTCAGGAAAAAACTGCCTTTTCTATCTTTATGGCATTTTCATCATAAACTTCATCTTTTTTGGGATGGGGCTGCGGGAGGTGCGGGGGGATGAATGCTGGGGTTGAACCCAGGGCTTCATGCATGCTAAGCAATCACTACCATAAAGCCAAATCTCCAGCACTCCCCATCCTTTTTCTTTTGGTTGTCTGACATATTTTTAAAAATTCATTAAGTATCGTAATTCAATATATATATATATTACAATGTAATGATCAAATCAGGATGATTAGCATTTCAGTCTCCTCAAATTTTATCATTTCTGTGTGTTAGAATCCTTCAAGCGTCTGAAGTTACTCTGAAATATATAGTTGCCATATTGGGCCATATAACAGTAAGACTCCTTCCCTCCATCCAACTGTGTTTGGGGCCCATTACCTAACTGGCCTTTCACAATCTCTATTCCGCTTCTTTCTTCCTTGCTGGTGACTCTATTCTTCTCTCTAGTTCTATGTTGTCAACTTTTTTAACTTTTCCAAGTGAGTGATAATGTAGTATTTGTCTTTCCCTTCTTTCCTTTGTTTTTTCTTTTGGTACCAGGAACTGAATCCAGGGGAGCATTACCACTGAGCCATATCCCCAGTCCTTTTTATTATTTTTTATTTGGAGACAGGGTCTTGTTAAATTGAGGCTGGGCTCAGTGACTTGGGAAGCTGAGGCAGAAGAATCACAAGTTCAAGGCAGCCTCAGTTACTTAGCGATGACCCTAAGCAACTCAGCAAGATCTGCCTCTACATAAAATATAAAAAAGGGATAGGAATGTGGCTTAACAGTTAAGTGCTCCTAGGTTCAATCCCTGGAACCCCCCCGCCCTAAAAATGAAGAGACTGGCCTCAAACTTGTAATCCTCCTGCCTCAGCCTCTTGAATTTCTGGGATCATAAGCATGTGTCACCACGCTTGGTTTATTCCTGGCTTATTTCACTTAATGTATCCTCTAGTTTCATCCATGTTGCTGCAAATGACAGGATTTCATCTTTTTATGGCTGAATAATATTCTAGTGTGTAAATATGTCACTTTTCAAAAACCCATTTATCTGTCAATGGACAGCTTGGTTGATTCCTTCCCTGTATCTTGACTATCATGAATAGTGCTGCAGTAAGCATAGATATACAGATATCTGATATAATGACTTTCTTTTGGATATGAACATTTTGTGTATGTGCACACACATACAAGCACAGTAGAGGGATTGTTGGGTCATTTGGTAACTGTATTTTCATTTTGCTGAGGAACCTCTAATTAGTGGTTGCACTAATTAGACAAATGGTATTGTATGAAACTAAAAAGCTACAGCACAGTGAAGTAATCAACCAAAAGACAACCTACAGAGAATATTTCCGCAGCCTATCTGACTATGGGTTAATATCTAGAATATAAAAGGAACTCAACAGGAGGAAAAACAACTAAATAATCCAATTTAAAAATGGGCAAAGATCTGAACAGACATTTCCCAAAAAAAGATATAAAAGTGACCAAGTACAGGAAAAAAATACTGAACATCATTAATCATTAGGGAAATACAAAGCAAAGCAGGAAATACAATACAAAACAAATTCATTGTTCTATCTTAAAAAAAAATCTCAACCCAGTTACAATGACTATTATCAAAATAGAAAAAGTAAAAAAAAAAAATGTTGATCAGAGTGTGGAGAAGGGGAGCTCTTATATATTGTTGGTGGGAATTTACCATTCCGATACTAGAGATACAATATCCTAATACAAATTTTTTATACACTTACTTGTTTCACCACCTACCTTGACCTTGAAGCTGTGACTTCAAATCTATTGTTTTATTTATTTTTTTCTGCACTTTTTTTCCAAACCAACTGTCTTACTGATCTTATTGAATTTAGGCTCTTTTAAGGAAAGTCCAAATTACATTTTTTAAATTACTAGTTTGTTATACATAGTTGGCCAACACAGAATTATGTTATTGATTTCATGTTAATCCAAAGTACAAACCACAAGAAAGAAGACTTATTTCTTTTTTATTTTTTTAATTTTATTTTTTGTAGTTGTAAATGGACAGAATACCTTTATTTGTTTATTTTTATGTGGTGCAAAGGATCAAGCCCAGTGCCTCACACATGCCCGGCAAGCACTCTACCACTGAGCTATAGCTTCAGTCCACATATTTCTTTACTTTGGTTATGAAAAGAATTATTAGGCCAATATCAAATTCATTGTTCTATCTTAAATAAGTAAAACCATACTGCAAAAACCTTTGTTAAATGCGAGTAATTTTGCCTAAATATGAAAACTCATACTGCTATGTTACCAAACACTTAAAAAAAGATCTCCATTTAATTATAACAGGCCACTAAATTTCCTCTCCATCCATTTTCAAGCCTATACCAAGAAGCCAATTATGAAAAGGTTATATCAGCCAGGTGTGGTGGTGTACACCTATAATTCTAGCCACTTGGGAGGTTGAGGCAGGAGAAAGGAGAATCACAGGTGCACTGCAGATGTAGCTCAGTGATACAGGTGCCCCTGGGTTCAATCCCCAGTGCCCACAAAAAAAAAAATTATAGTAGGAAAAACTACTAATAGTCCTGGTACAGTGAATTCACAAAAGACAAAATGTTCAGAATTTATCCCAACAATACCAAACCAGTTTAAAGGTCTGAATACATAAATGTTGAAATGTATAATTTTACAAATAAAAGTAACTGTCTAAAAATAACAAATTGGTTAAATAATGGCATAGTCATTATTATACTACAAGTAAAAGAATTCTTAAGAGAATCATTTAATGACCAAGTCACTAAATATAATCAGTTACCTACCTCTGAAGAATAGGATCAGTGTCTCAGTTACAGAATTGTTAGAAGTCATTTTTGAAAAAAGGGTCCTTCTCCCCAAGGAACTTGTACCACTCCCTCTATTCTGGTAATAATTTTGCAACTGACAATATTCTTTCCAACTTTGATGCAAAGATGTTCAGAGCTACAAGTGAAGATCAACTTTATGTGCAATTATTGTTGATCCTTTTGGCCACCATAGTATTATTATTTAAAATATTTAGGCCAATTTAAAAACTTTTGTCAAAATAAAATAGACTTAGGTAACCTATTACATTGTAAGCTATCTCAATTGAAAATTTGGGAAGGTTTTATTAAAATGAGGAACACACTCAGGTACCCATACCAATTCTTAACAGTAATTAAGAAAAAAAGTTAAAAATATATGTAAAATAGTTACTTAGCACCAGGAGAAAGGGGTAAAAGGGAATGGGAGTAGAGGCAAGAAACCACATTAGGGAATTAAAGGTTACCAAAAGACCAGTGTTTGATCTGAAAAGTAGGGCAGCACAGGCCTTTGTATTTTCTTGTCTTGCTCATCAATCATTTAAAAACATGTAACAGAATGGAAATATGTAGTATTTTTCTATATCTCTTTAAAGAGCCTATTACCTTGGTTTCTGTTTTTTGAATATGCTAGCAATTGTAAGCAAACATTTTCATCCCTTAAATACAATGTCTCAAGCAAAATTATTAGTATTGTTTTCACACTTAAAACACAGCCTGTTGGGCTGGGGATGTATCTCACCTAGCACCATGTAAAAGACCTAGGTTTGACCCCCATTACTGTACAAAACAAAAACCAAAAACCAACACTAACTTAAAGAATATTCTACAAATGGCCTACATTCTGTAAATAAAAATATTGATATCAAGAAAGACAAAGGCTGGAAACTATTCCAAATCTTTAAAAAAGAACAAAGAGTCATGACAACCAAATAAAGCAAAAGATTCCAAGCTGAATACTGCAACCTATGCCCCAACCCCCAAACACTGTCAATAGTAAATTAAATGGAAACACGACAAAACTTAAAAATAAACTTTAGACTAATTTTCTAAAATAGGCATTTTACTAAAAGTTTTAGGAAAATTCTGGCAAGATGTTCAGATTTTAAAATGCCACTTAAAAAGTTAATTATTAATATTTTAGCTAAATTTGACAATTATATAATTAACTTATACTTATTATACATATGTAATATTAGCCCATATTTTCCTGACATACCTTGCTTCTCACAAACCAAAGGTCAGAAAATATTCCAAACACAAGAATAGTTCTCTAATTACTGAGAACATCATTTAAGAGACATGTCATCTAACCTATTTATCACAACTAAGTTAATAATTTCATATTAATTTATCTTAAAGTATTATTATCATTTTGGGGATATCAAGGATTGAACCCAGGAGTGCTCTACCACTAAGCCACATCTCCAGCCCGCTTTATTTTGAGACAGAGTCTAAGTTGCTTAGGACCTTGCCAAGTTTCTAAGGCTGGCTTTGAACTTGCCGGCCTTCTGCCTTAACCTCTCAGGACACTGAGATTACAAGCGAGCACTTCCATGCCTGGCCTAAAAGTATTATTTCAAAGTAAATTTTTGTTATCAGATTCAAATTCAAATGTATCAAATAAAATTACATCATTACGTAGATAAAACACGATTTAAACACATCTCAACTCAATATGAAGGAATTCCTTTTCTAGGAAAATACTAAGTTGGAAAAGAAAAATCAAACTATGATATGTCACATATGATTACACAATATCACACCTTACTTATCACACACAATTCTTTTTTCTTTGAGACAAGGTTGAGCTAATTTGCCCAGGTTGGCCTGGAGCTCAGGACCTTCCTCACTTAGGATTACAGATGTGTACCACCACACCCAGCATTAACATACACATCTCAGAAAGCACACATAAACAGTAATTATTTTAAATACTATATAATATTGGCATAATATCCTTTATCATCCTAAACCATAAAGATAAAAGATCAGTGTTATACAAAGAGGGAATTTTAAAACACAAAAATTTAAGTTGTTTTGGTAGGCAATGTATTTCTTGAAAGTAAAGGCATGAATACAATAAAATTTTAGTGATAAAGTGAGAAAAAGAGAAACCTTTTCTCACTCTAATCCAATTGTTCTATGCGATTCAGCATTAAATTTTATACAATATCAAGTATTTTACTTAATCACAAAACACTGTCATTACTTTAAAAAAAGACCAATCTGATGTATAAAACAAGCCAATCTAAAAACAAAAAATCTAAATAACTTAACTCAATACCTTCATGAAGAAATTTAAGGCAGATTGGTATTCTTTTGAAACACAATAATTTCCATGAAGGTAGGGAATATAACCAGTAATTCCTTTTCAAATACAAGTATCTTCTCCTTCCATCCAATTGTGCAACGAAGCTGCCACCAACCACTAGACTACTGAGATTCATTCCCACTGCTTTCCTTATGTATTACTAACAAACGAATAAAATGCATAAATGTTTACATTCATGAATAATAATATAAACCAAAAGAGATAAGGGTAAAACAGGTTTAAAAAAAAAAACAAAAAAACTTAAAGGTCTTGGTTAAAAGAAGTACATGTGAACTGCTTGTTCTTCTTATCAATATTGTGTGTTTCAGAGTTTGATAACTTTCTATGCTTGTTTTGAAAAGAACACAATTCATGGACAATAATTCCACAACCAAAGAAAGAATAAACTAACTCCAGGACTGGGGTTGTGGCTCAGCAGCAGAGCACTTGCCTACCATGCATGAGGCACTGGGTTAGATTGCTAGCACCACATAAAAAAACCAAAGTAAATAAAATAAAGGTATTGTGTTCATCTATGACTAAAACTATTAAAAGATAAAATAACTCTAATCAGTAAGTTGCACACTAACAAAGTATGATATTTTCATTGAATTAAAAAAATTAATCCCTTTACTATTAAGTATTTGTGCATTTCATAATGACTTACCCACTTTTCTTCAAACCTTACTATTGTCTAGCAGGGTATGGTGGTATGCATCTGTAATCCTAATAACTCAGGAGGTCCAGACAGGATAACCACAGGTTTGAGGCAGCCTTAGCAATCTAGCAAGACCCTGTCTCAAAATAAAAAGGTCTGGGGATGTAGCTCCATGATAAAGAGCCCCTGGGTTCGATCTCTAGTACTGGGGTGAGGGAGGGACACTACTGTATATCATTTCATAGTTGGCATAAAAAAAACTATAAGATGCATAGAGGTTCCACCATTAGCACACTTTGATCAGAATACTGTCATGAAGTTGCTAGTCTTTGTTCTGCCATTTTCAGCTATTAAAAAAAAGAAATGTATGCTCATAGGTGAAGACAAAGGAATCATCAAAATTTTCATTCCAAGTTCTAGAACAAGTGATGGCATAATATTGAATTAAGGGCACCAAAATCAATTATTTTCAGAAAAATTATTAAAAAATAAATCCACTGAATATGCCAATTAAACTTTATTATTTAAGCTGGTAATGATAAAATAAGTGAAAAAACAAATACTCATCCACAAAAATATTTCAAAGGAACAATTACAAAGTTTTGTAACTGTTTCATTTACCTGAATCATTTCGTAGGTAAGATGACATGGCTGGGATGAGGCAGGACTGACTGAGAAGCTCTAGAAGTACAGACGGCAGGGCATTACTGTTCTGTCCTCTATTCTCATGAGACGACTGAGCTTCTCCATTTACTGCACCACTAACAGGATTTATGTAACTTGCAAGAACCTGAAAATTTAAATTATAGAAAGGAAATTGGATTTTAACTTCACATACTTTAAAGGCATATGTGTTAAATTACAGATTCAATATGAATATTCAAAAGGATTTATTTTCTATTCATTCAATGTCTTATGCTATGTTTTTCTGTTTAAATTTTCAAAAGGAAAGATCTACTTTGCCTGGGAGAGTTACACCAAAGCATGGTGCACCGTATTTGACTACACAGAGAAGAGGTCCACTTAAGGGCACAAACTTAAAAACAGTAGCAACTCATATTATTTACGATTTTATTGAATAGGTTCACTTTACAGTTTGAGAGTATTGAGATCTTAAAACTTCTATATTACAATGAGTGCATCATTTTAGAACTGAAGAAAACAACACTCAAAAAGACTTTATTAAGGGCTGAGATTGTAGCTCAGCGGTAGAGCACTTGCCTCACATGCGTGGGGCCCTGGGTTCGATTCTCAGCACCACATACAAAGCAATATAATAAAGACATTGTGTCCATCTATAACTAAAAAAATATATTTAAAAATAAAAAAAAGACTTTATTAAATTCAATTAGTTGATGCAAGAACTGAAGCTGATCTTTTCTTTTTTCTTTTTTTTGATACCATGGATTGAACTCAGGGGCACTCGACCACTGAGCCACATCCTCAGACCCATTTTGTGTTTTATGTAGAGACAGGGTCTCACTGAGTTGCTTAAGGCCTCACTGTTGCTGAGGCTGGCTTTGAACTCGCGATTCTCCTGTGTCAGCCTCTCAAAGTGCTGGGATTACATGCATGCACCACTGCACCCAGCTAGCTAAACTTTTCTTTATGTCTCTCTACTCACTTCTGTGGTACAAAAGCTTTTTATGCTAGTTCAACTTGCCTGACTCTAGAAACATCACAGACAATTTGAAAACAAAAGTACAATGGTGCTAGGGATGTATATCAGTGGTGCAGCAAGCACAAGGCCCAGAGATCAATGCCCAGTAACAAGTAAATAAACAGACAACTTTTAATACAAGAGTCTAGATACAACATAACGAAAATGAGAGGATAACTTGAAGAAGGTAGATATGTACATTTTCCAGTTGTACAAGAATTTCATTCTTGACATCTTCCTTTCAGTGAAGAAACTAATTGAGAAGGAAGAAATTTATAATTAGGGAAGAGCAATCTTTATGCAATGTCATCTAACTGAGAAAAGGGAGTACAAATGGGCATAAAAGTAGCTGAAGATAAGTTTGATAAGTTGTCAATATTTAAAAATCAGTACAGGGGCTGGGGTTGTGGCGCAGTGGTAGCGTGCTCGCCTAGCACGCGTGAGGCACTGGGTTCGATCCTCAGCACCACATAAAAATAAAATAAAGATATTCTGTCCACCTACAACCAAAAAATAAATAAATATTAAAAAAAAAATAAAATAAAAATAAAAATCAGTACAAATATAGAAAATAATGGTAACTATTATCACTAAGAATATGGCCTTGACAAATTTACCTGAAGAAGACAGGTGACATGTTCCTCTTCCAGCCTCTGTTTAGTTAAAGCTTGTTCCACATCCCACCCAGAAGCTGTAGAACCTGTTCCAAAGCCAGTTCCTTTGGCCCAATATAACTGCTGTTCCTCTGTTGAAGTAGGATTATGAGAGTTTGACACCTGTGGCTTATGGAAATAAAAATTAAAAATTTATTGCTATTGGGATTTGTCTTCAGAAATATTTCTTATTGGCAATGTAAAACAGTTGACCTGTTACAGAAAAATGGTTGGAAGATCATTTGAACATTGAACTATTATAACCCAGCAATTCTATGTATGTATCGCAAAGAAAAGAAAACTAGTATTAAAACAAAGACATATATATACATGGTCATAACAGCACTATTTATAATAGTCAAAAACTAGAAAGAATCTACATGTCCAATGGATGAATAGACAAGCAAATACAATGGCATAATATTTGGTCATAAAACGTAATGAACTACTAATGCATGCTACATGGATAAGCCTCAAAAACCCTTTGCTCAGTGGAAGAAGACAGAAAATGTAATATATTGTAAAATTCAATTTATATGAAATATCTAGTATAGGTAAATGCACAAAGACAGAATGCAAACTGAACTTGCAAAGGGAAAGAAGGTGTGAAAGGAAATAAAGAATAATAAAATTTTTAAAAATTATCACAGAGGAGGGGCACCACTTTGAAAGCCCAAAGAATCAGTGACTCAGAGTCAAAAAGAGAAAACAGAGGAAGGAAATAGAGACAATCCACATCCTTTTAGTATGAATCCAGTAAAAAAACTATCACAGTGATGTTTGCAATCATTATAAACAAGACTACTATTTACAGAAGAAGTTAATTCTTAATTTTTTTTCTTGTTTAGAATGTCAACTATAGAAATATCTCAAATATTTAAAATAACAGTGTGGGGGCTGGGATTATGGCGCAGTGGTAGGGTGCTCGCCTAGCACGCATAAGGCACTGGGTTCGATCCTCAGCACCACATAAAATAAAATAAAGATATTCTGTCACCTACAACTAAAAAATAAACATTAAAAAATAGAATAAAATAACAGTGTGGAGACAGAAAATGATTGGATTATAAACCTCACCCCTCCCACTATAAAGGTGAATTCTTTTTTTTTTTTTTTAATATTTTTTTAGTTGTTGATGGACACAATGTCTTTATTTTATTGCTCTGTATGTGGTGCTGAGGATCGAACCCAGGGCCTCACGCATGCGAGGCAAGCGCTCTACCGCTGAGTTACAATCCCAGCCCAAGGTGAATTCTTTATTATAATTTATGGAGATTGTATAATTAATTCTGGAACAAGAATCTTGCTGTAAAGAATTTCCATTAAATTCAACGTATCTCATACCCTAAAAACATTTGCAATTAAATATCAGTTTCAATAGAAACATACAAGCAGTAGCAATACTTTTTGTTTCCATGGAAATATTTTTAAAAATATTTTTAGTTATACATGAATACATGTCTTTATTTTGTTTACTTATTTTTATATGGTGCTGAGGATTGAACCCAGTGCCTCACATGTGCAAGGCAAATGCTCTGCCAATGAGCCACAACCTCAGCCTTCCATGGAAATGTTTACTAAGAAAAAATTCATATGCTACGGGCGCGGTGGCGCATGCCCGTAATCTCAGCACTTTGGGAGGCTGAGACAGGAGAATCACAAGTTCAAAGCCAGCCTCAGCAATGGCAAGGGAGGCACTAAGCAACTCAGTGAGACATGTCTCTAAATAAAACACAAAAAATAGGGCTAGGAGCCGGGCGCAGTGGCACAAGCCTGTAATCCCAGCACTTAGGGAGGCTGAGACAGGAGAATCGCGAGTTCAAAACCAGCCTCAGCAACGGCGAGGCACTAAGCAACTCAGTGAAACCCTGTCTTTACATAAAACACAAAATAGGGCTGGATATGTGGCTCAGTGGTCGAGTGTCCCTGAGTTCAATCTCCAGTACCAAAAAAAAAAAAAAAAAAATAGGGCTGGGGATGTGGCTTGGTGGCTAAGTTCAATTTCTGGTACAAAAAAAAAATTCGTATGTAAAAATTGATTACTGGGGATTTAATCCAGCAGTGCTCTACCAGCACTAAGAAACACCCCAGCCCTTTTTTATTTTGAGACAGAGACTCACTACATTGTGATAAATGGCAGAGAAATCTCCATACTCCTGTCTCAGCTTTCTGACTCACAAGGATCACAGATATGCCTTACTGTGCCAAGTACAGAAACAGTATTTTTACAAATTGACATTTGTTATACTGTGGATATATGACTGAGAAATTCCATCTTTCACTTTATTAAAAAATTGTTAAATAAAATTTCATTTACCAGATATTTTCTATAATAATCAGTTACTGATTAAAAGCAGCTATTTATTTTTATTTTTTAAATATATACATTTTTTTCAATTGTTGATGGACCTTTATTTTATTTATTTATGTGCAGTGTGAGAATCAAGCCCAGTGCTTCTTCATACATGCTAGGCAGGTGCTCCACCAAACCCAGCTATTTAATTATTTATTTTTAAAAATCTAAATAATAATACGTCAAGCTGTGCTGGTGGCACATGCCCTTCCCAGCACTTAGGGGGCTGAGTGAGGCAGGAAGATCACTTGAGTTCAGGAGGTCAAGACCAGCCTGGGCAACATAGCGAGACTACACCTCAAAACAAGAACAAAAACCTCCTAAGTGAAGTATAAGATGTACATAGAAAGAATACAAAACAAACATTTAAAGTTCAATGAGTTATTACAATGTAAGCACTACTTAACTACACAAGTTCAAGAATTAAATCGCTGTCCCCCCAAAATTCCCCTCATTCCATCTTCAAGTATCACACCCTCTTTTCTCTATAATGTTAACTGAAAACCGGACTTTTATTAAAAATAATATACTTGTCACATATTAAGTTTTGATTTGTACTTTTTTGATAACTAATGAAAGAAATCATCTTTTCACACTTATTGATATTTACTAGTTTTTTGTGAAGTGCCATTAAAGCTTTTCACCGTTTTTTAATTGGGTTGTATGCCTTTGTTTCTTTAAAGCTTTTTATATATCCTGGATATATGTTCTTTATCAGATCTATCAATCACCTACCTACCTTAAAGGGTTTCATTCTGTGGCTCTTCTTCTCATTTTAACACTTTTTAAGATGTTAGAAAACAAATCTTGACCAACCCAAGTCTGACATGAAGGAGGCAGAGGAGACCGACCCCAGCCCTATGAGCAGAGGAGGCACAGCAGACTGACCCAGGCTCCACATGCACAGGAGGAGACCAACCGCAACTGATCTGCAGCCGAACCATCTACCAGTAGACGGCTGTCTCAGCCTGTTTCTGTTTAGAGACAATAGCCAGGACCACAAAGGTCATCCCTGAGGTCCCCGCAGGCCTGATTACACCAGAGGTGAGGTATTTGTAACCTAAGGGACACTACAAGATAACAGAGTACAAACTGTAATACCTCAGATCGGCACTGCAAGAGAGGAAAACACATGAACAATATGAAAAAAAAAGAGAAGAATATACTCCAATCAAACCAAGATGCTACAATAATAAAATCAATTAACAACAGCACAGTAAGTGAAATGTCAGAGAAGTTCAGAACTTACATAATTAAAATGATCTGTGAAGCACAGAATAATATGAGAAAGTAATTATAGGCAACAATTTATCACTCCAACAAAGAGATTAAAAAGCAAATACAGGGAGCAGAAGATTACTTCAAAAAAGAGACAGAGATGCTAAAAAAAAAAAAAAAAAAAAAAAAAAGCAGAAATCCTTGAAATGAAGGAAACAATAAACCAAATAAAAAATTCAATACAAAGCATCACCAACAGACTCAATCACTTGGAAGACGGAACTTGACAATAAAGACAAAATATATAATCTTGAAAATAAAGATGACCACACAATGAAGATGGTAGCAAACCATAAACAGAACGTCCAAGAATTATGGGATAACATCAAAAGACCAAATCTAAAAATTATTGGGATAGAGGAAGGCACAGAGATACAAACCAAAGGAATGCACAATCTCTTCAATGAAATAATAACAGAAAAGTTCCCAAACATGAAGAATGAATTGGAAAATCAAATTCAAGAAACTTACAGGACACCAAATGTACAAAACTAAAACAGATCCACACCAATGCACATTATAATGAAAATGCCTAACATACACAATAAGGGTAGAATTTTAAAAGCTGCAAGAGAAAAGTTTCAGATTACATACAGGGAGGAAACAATTCAGATTTCAGCAGATTGCTCAACCCAGACCCTCAAAGCCACAAGATCCTGGAACAATATATACAAAGCTCTGAAAGAAAATGGGTGCCAACCAAGAATCTTATATCCAGCAAAATTAAGCTTCAGATTGGATGACGAAATAAAAATCTTCCACAATAAACAAAAGTTAAAAGAATTTACAATGAGAAAGCCTGCACAGGAGAACATTCTCAGCAAAATATTCCATGAGGAGGAAATGAAAAACAACAATGAAAATCGGCAAAGGAAAGAACTACACTAAAGGAAAAGCCAATCAAAGGAGAAATCAAGTCAAAAATAAACCAAAATGAATGGGAATACAAATTATACTTCAATAAAACCCTGAATGTTAATGGCCTAAACTCATCAATCAAAAGACACAGAGTGGCAGATTGGATTAAAAGGTAAGATCCAACAATATGCTTCCTTCAAGAGACTCGACTCAAAAAGACTAAAGGTGAAAGGATGGGAAAAAAATATATCACTCAAATGCACCATGTGAACAAGCAGAGGTTTCCATCCTCATATCAGATAAAGTGGTCTTCACATCAAAGGTAGTCAGAAGGGATAAAGATCATTTCATACTGTTTAAGGGAACCAAACATCAACAAGACATAAAAATCATAAATAGCTATGCCCTGAACAATGAAGCATCCATGTATATAAAAAAAACCTTTCTCAATTTCAAAAATCAAATAGACCACAACACAACAATACTGGGTGACTTTAATACACCTCTCTCACCACTAGACAGATCTTCCAAACAAAAACTAAACAAAGAAACCAAAGAACTCAATAATACATTCAATAATTTACAATTAACAGGCATATACAGAACATTTCATCCATCACCAAGTGAATACATTTTTTTCTCAGTAGTACAACTTAAACAGATCAATTTCAAGCAAGGAAATAGAAGATGCCGTCAAAAGCTTACCAATCACGAAAAGCCTGGGACCAGATGGATTCTCAGCTGAGTTCTATAAGACCTTCAAAGAAGAATTAATACCAATACTCCTCAAATTATTCCATGAAATAGAAAAATAAAATTCTCAATAAAATTCTGGCAAATTGCATACAAAAAAATATTAAAAAGATAATGCGGGGCTGGGATTGTAGCTCAGCGGTAGAGCGCTTGCCTCGCATGCGTGAGGCCCTGGGTTCGATCCCCAGCACCACATACAAAGCAATAAAATAAAGACATTGTGTCCATCTATAACTAAAAAAATATTTAAAAAAAAAAAAAAGATAATGCACCACGATCAAGTGGGTTTCATTCTAGGTATGCAAAGTTGGTTCAACATACGGAAATCAATAAACATAATTCATCACATCAACAGACTTAAAGACAAGAGTCATGATTATCTCTATAGATGCTGAGAAAGTATTTGACAAAATAACAGAATGTCTTCATGCTCAAAACACTAGAAAAACTAGAGACAGTAGGAACATGCCTCAACATTGTAAAAGCTATCTATGCTAAATTAAAGGCCAACATCATCCTAAATGGGGAAAAATTGAAAGCATTCCCTCTAAAAACAGGAAAGAGACAGGGATGCCCTCTTTCACCTCTTCTATTAAACATAGTCTTTGAAACTCTAGCCAGAGCAATTAGATGAAAGAAACTGAAAGGATACAAATAAGAAACAAAGAACTTAAACTATCATTATTTGCCAACAATATGATTCTATACTTAGAGGATCAAAAAAATTCCACCAGAAAACTTCTAGAATTAATAAATGAATTCAGTAAAGTAGCAGGATATAAAATCAATACCCATAAATCAAATGTATTTCTATACATTAGTGATGAATCCTCTGAAAGAGAAATTAGGAAAACTACCCCATTCACAATAGCCTCAAAAAAAAAAAAATACTTGGGAATCAATTTAACAAAAGCAGTGAAAGACGTCTACGATGAATACTACAGGACACTAAAGAAAGCAATTGAAGAAGACCTTAGACGATGGAAAGATCTCCCATGCTCCTGAATAGGCAGAACCAATATTGTCAAAACAGCCACACTACCCAAAGCACTATACAAATTCAATGCGATTCCAGTTAAACATCCAATGTCATTCCATATAGAAACAGAAAAGGCAATCACGAAATTCATTTGGTAGAATAAGAGACCCAGAATAGCCAAAGCAATCCTTAGAGCAAGAAGAGTGAAGCAGGAGGTATCACAATACCAGACCTTAAACTATATCACAAAGCAATAACAAACACCAAAGTAGACATGGAGACCAATGATACAGAATAGAAAACAGAGACAAACCCACTTAAATACAGTTATCTCATACTAGGAAAAGGCGCCAAAAACATATATTGAAGGAAAGATAGCCTCTTCAACAAATGGTGCTGAGAAAACTGGAAATCCATATGCACCAAAATGAAAACTCAACTCAACTCAAAGTGGATCAAGAACCTAGGAATTAGACCAAAGACCCTGCACCTAATCTGATCCAAATCTTCATCACATCGGATTAGATCCCGACTTCCATAACAAGACTCCTACAGCGCAAGAAGTAAAATCAAGAATCAATAAATGGGATGGATTCAAACTAAAAAACTTCTCAGCGAAAGAAACAATCAATGAAGTGAACAGAGCGTCTACATTCTGGGAACAAATTTTTGCCACATGCACATCAGAGAGAGCACTCATCTTCAGGATATATAAAGAACTCAAAAAACTTAACACCAAAAAAAACCAACCCAATCAATAAATGGGCTAAGGAGCTGAACAGACACTTCTCAGAAGAAGATATACAATCCATCAACAAATATATGAAAAAATGTTCAACATCTCTAGCCATTAGAGAAATGTAAATCAAAACTACTCTATGATTTCATCTCATGCCAGTCAGAATGGCAGTTATCAAGAATACAAACAACAGTAAGTGTTGGCAAGGTTGTGGGGGAAAAGGCATGCTCATACATTGCTTGTGGGATACAAATTGGTGCAACCAATCTGGAAAGCAGTATGGAGATTCCTTAGAAAACTTGGAATGGAACCACCATTTGACCCAGCTATCTATTCCACTCCTCGGTCTATACCTGAAGGACGTTAAAACAGCATACTACAATGACGCAGCCACTTCGATGTTTATAGCAGCTCAATTCACAATAAATTGTGGAACCAACCTAGATATCCTTCAACAGATGAATGGATAAAAAACTGTGGTAGATATACACAATGGAATATTACTCAGTAAAATCATGGCATTTGAAGTTAAATGGATGGAGTTAGAGAATATCATGCTAAGTGAAGTAAGCCAATCCCTAAAAACCAAATGTTCTCTCTAATAAGTGGTTGCTGATCCATAATGGGGGAGGGGCCATGGGGAGAATGGAGAAACTCTGGTCAAAGGGGAGAGGAGGGAAGGGATGGGACATAGGGGCAGGAAAGATAGTCTAATGAGATGGAATGCCCTAGGTAGACGTATGACTGCATATATGGTGTAAATCTACATTGTGTACAAACAGAGAAATGAAAAGTTTTGCTCCATTTGTGTACAATGAGTCAAAAATGCATTCTGCTATCATGCATACCTAAGTAGAATAAATAAATTTTTAAAAAAGAAATAAGCATTAAAAAGCAATAAATCTTAAGTGGGAGAGGGGATGGGGAAAGGTTGGTCCTGTTATATAGTTAGGAGGAATGAGATCTATTGTTTTTACTGTATAGTAGAGTGACTATAATTGACAGTAACATACTGAGTATTTCAAAAACAACTAGAAGAAAGGATTTTAAATGCTTTTATTGTAAAGAAATGATGTGTTTTATGCGGCTGGGGTTGTGGCTCAGTGGTAAAGAGCTTGCCTAGCATGTGTGAGGCACTGGGTCGATTCTCAGCACTGCATATAAATAAATACAATAAAGGTCCATAGAAAACTAAAAAAAATTTTAAAAAATAAAGAAATGATGTGCTTTAGGTGGTGGCTATGCTAATTACCATGGTTTGATCATAACACAAGGTGTATATATACATCCAAACATTATATTCAAAAACTATATAAAATTATGTATCAATTTTTAAGTTTCTAATTTTAACATAACTGCTTTTTTCCAATTTTTCCTCCTTTTCAGCACTCTATTAAAAATTTTTTGTTTGCTCCAACATCATAATTGTTTTATTAATTAAATAGGTATTGCTTTTTTTTTTGGAACCAGGAATTGAACCCAGAGGTACTTAACCACTGAGCCACATCTCTATCTCTTTTTATTTTTTGAGACAGGGTCTCACTGAGTTGCCTAGGGCCTCAAATTTGTGCTTCCTGCCTCGACCTCCTAAGTTCTAGGGATTAAGACATATACCACTGTAACTGATGAAATAACTGATTTTTATATACTGACTCCATATATTGCACCCTCACTAAACTCAGTTAAGCCATTGATTATTTTTAGGTTTTCCTAAAAACACAATCAAATCATCTAGAAATAATGAGGTCCCTCTCAACTCTTTTTGTTTTTTCTTTCTTGTCTTACTACACTGAACAGAGCTTACCATTCAATAGTATGATTCTCTGAAGTTCAATAAAGGAAAGGAAAATGGATCATAACATAAATTCAAAATATCTTGACAAATGGAAAAGCTTATTAAGTTCTTAAATTTTTCTGTTTTTCAAGTAGATGGAGTAATTTGTGATTTTCTGAAGAAGGCTAATATAAAAAAAAAATAATTACAGTTTCTCTTTTAAATAACCTTTGTTGTTTTCAATGTACAAAGGGACACCCAAGTCTTCAAAATACTACTTCAGAAAAGGCTTTAGTTTTTCATAATCTAAAGAATTCAAATAAACCTACCTCTGATTGATTGAGGCTAGAGTTTGGAACTCGTGGGGCATGATGGCTCAGAGCAGAGAGACAGACAAGAATGAGATGTAGTGCTCCAATTTCCAATGCCATCCGCCTAAGAAGCACACCATCATCAGTTGTCAAAGGAGTAGTGCTAAACAAGCTACGAAGGACATGGAAAGGAAGGGTTGGAAGCACATTGGCTGATGGAGATTGCAGAATATGACCTAGATTAAAAAGAGAAGAGGACTCAAACTCAAAAATATTTAAAAACACAATGTGGAGCTACATACAGGGTCAAAAATTAATGAAAATGCAATGTAAAATTATATCACTTAATTTATTACAACACAGTGTAAATACCACAGATAGAATAGTAATATTTTCAGATTTAATCACAAATAGTGCCAGGAAAAAAGCTCTGTAAAACACAGTATACAAAACTTCCCAAAAAGGTTGAAAAATACGCATATGATAATTAATAACTACAGGTGAAAATATATATTTTTCATAATAATAATGAAAATTATTATGAACTAGAATTCAAACTAAACTCTGACCACTAATAAAGAAGAATTAAAAGTGTCTTACAATAGTAAAAATATAACCACTTGCCTTAGGAGTAGTTTCCATTATGAACAGATAGTAACTGAAATTACATTCCTTTTTGCAATACATTTTTCTACTATGTTTTAGAAAGAAGTGTTACATTCAAAGAAAGCAATGCTACATGAATGGTAAATGAAACTATTACAGAAAAGGATAGAATTATGCTCTTTAAAATATTTATTTGTTTATTTGCTTGCTTGCTTGCTTGCTTGCAGTGCTAGGGATTGAACCTAGGAACTTACACATGTCAGGCAAGCACACTAGCACTGAGCCACATCCCCAGACCCCATAATTATGCTTTTTAATAAATATTCTTTGTATATTCACTAAAAATCATCTGAAATGGCATAAATGCAGTTCGTTCTCTTTTTTTAAGGTCACACCTACTGTCTTGCAATATAATGTTAAGATAGATTGACCTTACCCCCTGTAGCTACCTAATAAAATATACTTTGAATAACTGATAGCTTCAGTTTTATGGTATATAAATTCATGGTTTTATTGGATTAAATATATATTGTAGAGTAGGGTTTAACAAAATATTCTTTCTAAATGACATATGAAAGAAATCAACCCACTCAAAAGTATGTGTTTTCAAAATGATGCAAAAAATATTTATTTTTATTAATATTAGTAGAATGGTCTTCAATGAACAAAGATACAACCCACGCAAAAATCTACTTTGCTAGGCCACCCTAACTGTCATCAACCAATGTTTTTTTTCCTTTCTTTCTATTAAATAATAATACCAAACCAGTGGAAATAATCATGAGCTTGTTTCAATAAATCATCACTTTTATTCAAAATAAAACTTCAATTTCTTTTTTTTTTAATTTGTTTTTTGTAGTTATAGATGAACAGTATGCCTTTATTTGTTTCATCGTTATGTGGTGCTAAGGTTCAAACCCAGTGCCTCACCCATGCTAGGCAAGCGCTCTATGACAGAGCCAGCCCAAAACTTCAATTTCTTTTTTTTTTGGTACTGGGGATTGAACTCAGGGGTACTCGACCACTGAGCCACATCCTCAGCCCTATTTTGTGTTTTATGTAGAGACAGGGTCTCACTGAGTTGCTTGCTTAGCGCCTCGCCATTGCTGAGGCTGGCTTTGAACTCATGATTCTCCCATCTCAGCCTCCCTAAGTGCACGGATCCAAAACTTCGATTTCTTAGTAAGACTTTTCATGTTACCCATATCAGTTTTTAAAGTAAGCTGTCAGTACTGCCTTTTTGCACAAATTTTCATCAGCTTACTTATCCTCTCTCTCATATTCTGAGCCTCCAAACACTGCTCAAACCATTCCTTCCTTCAAAAAAACTTTTCCTAATGAAATCTCACCTATCCTTTAAGGCTCTAGCAAAAACCCCTATGTAGCTTCATTCACACAATGCTGGGTAGTAAAGAAATAACCTCACACTTGTGAGCTTCCATCATATTACACTTACGTGTGTTCAAGGCCTTTAATAACTTGTTACTTCTGCATATACTGGGTCATTGCTATGACTAGAAGATACTTGCTACACGAGGGTAGATCTACTTAAACACTACTGCACATTTAAATCACTCCAAACATGTCTAGCAGTTTTGTAAGCTCTCAGTAAATAAGTGTTGAACAAAAACAGAAAGGTCTTTACAATTTATTACATCTTATCTTCAAACGGAGCTCCTAACAATAACAATTCATCTAATAGTTGAACTACGAAAGAAACAAATGATGAATAACAGGCAATGATCAGAGTAACTTCTATCCAATCTACTTATGTATGTGTTGATAAATTTAATTAATAACACTAAACACTTACTTCCTTCTCCATCATCTGTTACTCCCAATACCAATCGAAGAAGGCACTGGGCATGTTTTCTCTCTTTCAGTAGCACTTCAGCATAGCCCGGAAGACGAAGAAATAATCCAAAAGCAGCCAATGAATGGGCAGGTATGGGAGACATGGTCTGTACTGCTGACTTGATAGGTGGGGGCTCAGCTGCAATGGTTTCTGGAGCTTCATAAACTAATTCCCCTGATTGTTCAATGGTCACCCATTCAAATTGATCACTATCCTTTGGCTTTTCCTGAGTGGTAGATGTTACTACTGGAGCACTGACCTTTTAAAAAAAAAAGTGTGTTTGGTTATTTGCATCTTTCAACATCAGGTTCAAATTAAAGACCTCAAATGAACTTTTTAAAATATAGGAATATAAAGAATAACAAAGAGACAAACTTTCAGACACCAGAACGTACATGAAATTGTGAGTATGGCAGTACTAGTATCTTTATATTAAAGTTATAATTTCTGCTTTGTAATTAGTTAAGTATCTGTTGTCTTTAAGATTATATAAATATCTTGTTTCTCACCAAACTGATTTGTTAGTAATAGCATTTTTATAATTCTTTCCTGAAACTCTAACTACCAGCAGAACTACAAAGGGTGACTTCATACCATTCTTTTCATATTTATTAGTTGTCACTGAGCTACAGGAAAAATATTCATTTCTTTCCCACACATGTATTCATTTTTATCAGCATAGATTCTAATTTTAGTCTATATGTTACACTGTTACTATCATTAGTTATTATGATGTCTAAGTGCAATCAGATTTGTTACTAGAATTCCTTAAAGTGAGGCTTCTGCCTCCTTTCAACACATCCCTACCCTTCAAGCATTTCCTTCCTTTCTACTACAAGATCAAACTCCAGACTCACTAAAACTTGTTCATGGAGTCCTGACTTCTTTTTTCCCTGTGGTACTGAGGATTGAACCCAGGCCTTTGCACATGGTAGGCAAGTGTTCTAACACTGATCTACATCCCTAGTCCTGTTTTTATTTTAAGACAGGGTTTTGCTAAGTTACCCAGGCTGCCCTTGAACTTCAATTTTTCAGTCTCACAATTCTGAGCAGCTGGGAATACAGGTGTATACCACCACACTCAGTGAGCTCTGATTTCTTTTAGTGGAAAACTGACACTGCTAAAGGGAGTCTGCTTCCAGGATCTATCAGCAAACAAACCTAGGAAATCCATACATAAATACATAGGTCTACGTGTGAGTTCATATGTGGACAAAATTTCTGTAATCCCAGCAGATTAGGAGGCTGAGACAGGAAGATCACAAGTTCAAAGCCAGCCTCAGCAAAATCAAGGCGCTAAGCAACTCAGTGAGACCCTGTCTCTAAATAAAATACAAAATAGGGCTGGGGATGTGGCTCAGTGTTTGAGTGCCCTTGAATTCAATCCCCAGTTACCTGCCTCTCTCCACAAAAAAAGACTGCAGCTATGCTTGAATTTTACACACTGAGGGGATCTATGTATAACAGGTATAATCTCTTCCAAGAACTCTCTATGTAAATGGATACTCCGACCTTTAGAATTTTCTAAACCACAGGGGAAAGGCTATCCTGCCACAACCTTGATTTTCTCCCTGGAATTTTTCTCAGTGAGATTTTAGCAACTTTTGTGATCTAAATAGGTTGAGAATTTCCTAAATTGTTAAAATATTGGCTGCTTATATTCTAACAGTTCTCTCAAAATTGATCTCTTTCCTGTCACATTTTACTGTAAGTGGCAAGGACAAAACAGGCTGTACCTTTATCATTTTGCTTGGAAATCTCTAACCAACTTCATCGCTTACTCATCACTTACAAGTGCTGCTTCTACATTTAGGACACAAAGGAGCTAAGGATCTGCCATTTTCTGCCAAATATTCCTATTCTGTTCCTTCCTTTTGTTTCTAGTAACCTGTTCCTCATTTCCTTCTAAGCTTTTGTGGGGAGGCGGGTGCTGCGAAATGAACCTAGGTTCTTATGTGTGCTGGGCAAGTGCTCTTCCCACTGGGCTACATCCCAAGCCCATTATCAGCATTGTAACGTTTCTTTCTTTTTTGGGAGGATTGAATTCAGGGGCATTCGACCACTGAGCCACATCCTCAGCCCTATTTTCTATTTTATTGAGAGACAGGTCTCACTGAGTTGCTTAGCACCTCACTGTTGCTGAGGCTGGCTTTGAACTCACGATCCTACTGCCTCAACCTTCTGAGCTGCTAGGATTACAGGCATGCACCACTGCGCTGGGCCACTATCATCTAACAGCAGTATTTCCATCAAGTTTGCTTTATGACAATTTGAGTTTTCTTTAAGGGCAGGGTAGGCTTTCTCGATCATAATCCTCACATCCTTCTGAGCTCTCACTGGCAAAGGCTTTACCATCCACATTTCTACCAATAATTAGTTCAAAAGAATCTAATATTTCTGTTAATCATGCTACTCAAAATTCTTCCAGTCTACCAACTACCCAAGTCCAAAATTATTTCCACTTTTGCGGTACATTGTTACAGCACTACTCCACTAATCAAGAGAGTAAACCATACTGAGTACTGAATTAGGAAAATCATTTCCATTGAGTAATAACAATTTTGAAAACTTTGGAGTCTTCTGCTTCGAATTTTTGATTAATCATGTAATAACTTTTTTTCTAGTAAGAAATAGCTTTACTACTCTGTGTCAATCACCTTACAATATGTGACCTCAAAATTAAAATATCTTAAACTTTTTGAATAGTAGAATACCTACTATAAGCAAGAGCCATTGCTGAATAGGTATTGTTGAGTGTTGTTGAGCTGTGTATCCCAAAAAGATATGCTCCAGTCATAACCCTACTCTATGTGAAGGTAACATTATTTTGAAATTGTCTCTGCAGATGTAACTAAGTTAAAATGGAGTAAAACAGTATTGAAAACACCACTCATTCAATGACTAGGGTCCTTATAAAGACAGGAAGATATAGAGACACAGGGAAAGCGGCCATATGAGACATAGGCAGAAAATTGGAGTAATATAACTACAAGCTAGTGAATGCAAAAACCTTACAGCTATCACTGGAAGCTAGCAAGAGGCAAAAAGGATTCTTCCCTTGAGCCTTTAGAGGGAGTATGACCTTGCTAACACCTTTATTTCAGACTTATAGCCTCCTACAAATGATGAATTTCTGTTGTTTTAAGCTCCCCAGTTTGTATTACTTTTTTAGTAGTTCTAGGAAATGTATACGCACCTACACACAAAGTACATAGAGAAAGATTCCCCTACCTCATTCAACAAAGCACTTTGTATTTACAACTCTCCATGTGCTACACTCCCATCCCACTATTAATAAAAGAAAATGCATGGGAAACATACATCAATAACAGCACAGTAATGAACATGGGAATAGGTTAAATTAATATTTTTTGTAATATCACACTGGAAATAGCATCTACAACAGAAATATGAGTTAAACAAAAGAGCATATATGGACAGCAGTACACATTATTTTATTCTTCCATTTCCAATAAGAATTGTAACTAATATCAGATCTAAAAAAGCACAGAAATGAGAAATGTTGTGACAACCATAAAAATCAAGAAAAATGCTACAGCATGAGTTTGGCAAATGTAGTTTGTCTACAACATTTCTTTAGAAGCAACTAATTCTCATAAAGCTGTGTATACATAACCTTTGAAAGATTTATATAATGATCAAAGATTAAAGATTACTTTGAAAAGGTTAATGCAAGTTAAAAACCAAAACAAAACAAAAAACAAATAAATAAAAAATACACACCAGGATCTCATCTTACCTGTTGAATTACTTCTGGATACAGCATGGGCAGCCTTTCTGCAATCAAAGCCAGTCCACCCATTCCTGCAAAAACTTGTAATGGTGACTGAATGGGACACGTATCAAGTAAAGATTCATCCAATATCCCATCCAAGCACTCATCACTTGGAGTGAGAGCCTCATCTTCTGGACAGCTACCAAGTAAGTCTCCATGATCTATTCAATAAGAAAAAAACTGAATGGGTAAGAAAAGATCTGCGCTTTTATAATAGCTTTTATTTTTTTTAAAAAAGTTAATATGTACATTGAAGGAAAAATAAAAACACAAGCAAAGAACAAAGTCATCCAGTCAAAAGCAGCTAAGTTGGATGAGTCCCTCCAGGTCATGCATATAAATATACAACACCCCATTTTATGTGATTGAGATCATAGTGTCAATCATGCTTTTCCACACCTCATGAATATTCACCAATTCAAATGCCAAACCTACACTGGTATTTTTGATAACCAAGAATTCACTACACCAACTCAATCTGTTACAAAAAAACATTTGTAATCATTTCTTGGGGACAAAAATTTCACGGAAGACAGAAATGGCAACAGGCCTCCAGATAGACATAGTGGCAGAGTTTTAATTAAAATAATAATTCCCTTGATGGTCAATTTAAAATGAAACAAAGCAACAGAATACACCAAGTATGTTTCTGAGAGGGTTCATTTTCAGATTTCTACTACTAAAATATTAGCAAGAAAGCATGTTCCAATGAATTAAAGTATTCCTGTAGGACAGCCAGAAGATGCACACGAGTGGCTCACATCAAATGTAAATCCTTAAGCACTTGCTCCCATTTCTCTCTGCATGCTTCCTTCTGCCCTCAGCTGCAGCCTAACAAACAAGTTCTGATACACACTGCCCAGAGATAAACAATCCATGTCCAAGATGCATCTCTTCTATCAATTGTAAAAAAAAAAAAAAAAAAAAAAGATATCTACAAGTTGGCTAATTCACTAGCTCAACTTTTTATGATACACTGTCACCTCAGGACATCTAGAAAGTTCGTATGTTGTGAAATAAAGCATGAACTTTGTGCAAAATAAACCTAAGTATTTTACCAAAAATACACATAGAGATCTATGGTTATAATCTAAAACTGTCTTCCAGATATGGAGATACTGGCAAAGAGCACTTCCTCTCATCCTTCCTCTTCACCATTCCAGTGACTAAATTCAGGGCTACCCCTAGCTCCAACAAAGGTCATTCCCAGAAGACAGTTCTTCATAAAAACTAACAAAAGAATATTGATACAGGAATTTTTTTCTTGCTACTTCTACAACTTTGGGCATTAGGACTTATCCTTTAATACTCTGCAATGTTAACTAAAATGCACATATAACAACATCTAGACAATCTGAACTAATCTAAGGGGCACAGATTGCTTCTCTCTGCATGCTTTGTCCTTCCTCTACCCACCACCCAGTGAACCTTCAATATACTCTCCAAGACATCCAGTTCAACAGTTCCAGTCCCCTAAATGGCAACCATTCCTACGTAGTAACAAAAAATACTTCAAAGGGTAATACTTTAGCCCTCTACTTGTAGCATGTGTTGTGCACTTTTAAACATCTAGAAAGACGTTTCTAACAAAGACTTAGGTTTCCAACCATACATACTATAGCACTGAATAAACTGCATACAAAAGATACTTTGATGCAAACAAACAAACAAACAAAACAAAACAAAATCCCCCTTTTTTAATGGCAAGAATTTCAAAGTGTCTTCCAAACAGAACCTAGAACATTTCTCATCTCTATCAACCCAGGGGTCAGATATATGCATTTATAATGCTTAGAGATGACTTCAACAATTTCACTTCCTACGTAGTTTTAAGAACTGTCTTTCCTATGAATTTTAACATTAAGCGTACTCTGTTAGTTCACTATACTTTTGTCATACACTGGCAATCTCTTTAACATCTAGCTAGACCAGATGTAAATTAGGACTCATTTGTCCTTTATATACACTATTTACATAGCATAGTAAAACAAAACTCACAGACCTACGGGACAATGGTCAATTGTCCAATATTTCTTGCTTCACAAAAAATACAATAGTATAAAGCCCTTTGCATTTTTCTTTTCCTTCTTCATCCCTGAACCAGCACAAATATGATAGGTACTACTCAGAGAAGTGTTTTGCTCATTCCATTTCCAAAACAGCTATTTCATTGTGAATTTAAACCAAAAAAAACAAAAGAAAACAAAAAAAATGTTTTACATACTGTTTCTATTTTTAATATACTTTGTACACTTCTAAATATATAGAAAACTGAATGTTTCTGATAAGAACTTAAGTTTGTTTACTATATACACAGTAGGGTTGAATGAACTACACACATGTAACAATAATTATAACTGAAAGTGACTTCTAAGTAGGATCATTCTGGCCGAGAATCCTTAATTTATTCTACTTCTTTCTCCTATGCCACATGCGACATAGGCACACATGTCATGCAAATGTGATGCAGATCTATTTGTATAATAACCCTTCCATTTACAAAAGCATATACTGATGACCTGTCTACTGAACAAAAGAGCACAAATATCATCAGTTATTCAGATGTAGCTATATTAAGGCTAAATGTCAACATGACTTTTAGATACTTCTGATATTGCCTTCTATGTTATTAGATATTGATATTGCATATCTTGTTATTGCAATCTTGATACTGCCTTCTTGTTATTCAAAGTGCAGTCCATGGACTAGTGCCATGGGCATCACCTGAAAGCTTGTCTGCAATGTACCATCTCAGGTTTCACACCAGACTTACTGGGGGAAAAAAATCTGCATTTTAACATGGTTTTGCAGGTAATTTCTAAGTATGATAAAGTCTAAGGAGTACTGTCCCTTGGGCACGGTTTTAAGTTATAGTCTATGTTTTTAAAAAGTCCTCAAAACAGACTCTTAGCTAGTAATATGCACATATTATGCTTTAAAGTATCCAATTAGGGTTGGTTATGGTGGCAAACATCTGTAAACACAGCTATTTGGGAGGCTGTGGCATGGGTATAGGAAGTTTTAAGTCAACCTAGGAAACTCAACAATACCTTGGCTCAAAAGAAGACAAAGTAAAAACAGCTGGGATATGGCTCTGTGGTAAAGCACCACTGGGTTCAATCCCAAGTAACAAGGGGGAAAATATCCAATTAGAAAAAGTAAAATAATAATAAAGACTTGTCTTACTTTAACTCTGAAACTTTTACGTGGAAAACCAAAAGGTTAATATGTGCAAACCTTATAAATATTAAAGAAATAATTTTAAAACTTAAAAAATGGACAAACAGTCCCGCCAAAAACTTGGGGAAATGAATGTGTCCTAATGAAGAATAAAAATAGCCAGTAACTAAAAACTGAACTTTAATTATGAGAAACACTCAACGTTTAAATATATCACATTAACACTATGAAATTCATTACTTACAAAGCATTTTTAGTAGTGAAAAACTAGAAACCACCAGAATGTTGAAATAATTACAGTACATAAATTTTGTTACATCCATACCAAAAAATAGGAAATAAAAATGTACATCTGAAATATTAAATGGAATACATAAATAAAAAAATAAAAAGACAAGAACATGCACAATCCAAATTCTGTATGAGTAAAAATGTTTACATGCATGAAATACTGTTCAATATATATAAATTATCAGTAAACTCTACACTAGTTCTCACTTTGACTATAAAATGACAATTCACATAGTTCTCACATTAATGTTAGCATTTGAAGCACATGTGTACATACATAAGTGATGATATAAGAGGAATTAGTGTAACAATTTTCAAATGAAATCATGGCAATTTTCAATGTTTACAAATTAACTAAATCAATGGAAAAATATCTTGTTAAGCAGACACAACGAAAATAGTTAGTTGGGTGCAGTGGTGCATGCCTGTAATCCCAGCAACTTGGGAAGCTAAGGTAGGAGGATGCCAAGTTCAAGGCCAGGCTCAGCAATTTAATGAGAACCTAAGCAAGTTAGCAAGACCCTGCCTAAAAAAATAAAAATGGCTGGGGATGTAGCACAGCGGTGAAACATCCCTGAGTTAAATCTCCAGTACCAAAAAGAAAAGAAAACAGTAAATTAAGTCATGAACTATAAAACTTTACTGAATTAAAGACTGTAATTTTTAAAGTAGGGGCTGGGGTTGTAGCTCAGTGACAGAGCACTCATCTCACACATGTGAGGCACTGGGTTCAATTCTCATAAAAAAATAAATAAATAAAAGGCATTGTGTCCACATAAAAATAAATAACATAAAGGCATTGTGTCCATCTACAATTAAAAATACTTAGAAAAATAAAGTCGTATCACACACATACCTTTTTCAGGGTGTAGTCTTTTAAAAGAATCTGTTTTTGAAAGGCTTGGGTCTGTGATAACTCTTGATCCCAACTTAACAGTCAGATCTATTGAACGGTAACCTTGAGGAAGTTTTCTGTCATAGAGGAGAGTTAAAAGCTGGGCAAGTGTCATTTCAGCTGGCAACGGCTGACCTAAAAATGACATAACTAAGTTAAATTGGAATCCAAGAGGGAGACATTTACTTGGCTTGAGTTACTCAATTATATATTATTTTGACTAAATCACAGGCAAGAGTTTGATTCTGGCATCAATTTCAAAACAATTTAAACTGAGCTATTACAAAATTTTACTTGACTTCTGACATGTGAACAATAATGCCCATATGAATTGTTAAAGCAGAACATCACAAGCAAAATAGAAACAATAAAACACACATCCATAGTTTTTTGACTTCTGCTACAAACGGACAATGGAAAGCTATGAAAAGACATCCAGAGTTAGTTGGTAGTTTGATTTATAATAATACGGCACAAAAACAATAAAATGGGTATCACCTTGACCCATGGAAAGTATACTGGCCAAATAATTTTTTTAGGGGAGAAGAATGTACTGTTTAACTATTACTAGTATATCTGAGAGCCCACTGCCAGAACTAGTTCTATAAAATTAGCCTCACATTGCTTTCTATCTAACTCCTTTAATGGCATACCAACAGCAGAAGGTAGGAAGCCAGTTAAAGTACAAGGATGTAACTTGACAGGATAAAAAAAGATACAAAATACATTACTCCCTTTCTGCTTAATTTCTTTTGAATGGAACTGTTTGGAGAAAATATCACTGATTCATTTATTTCATCAAAAACACCTAATTAAAAATAATTCTCATGATGATGTATGATTTTTATACCTGTAAGATTACTAAAAATTTCTTTGATGTTTAGTGATGCTTAGGTAATGTGAATATTACCTGCCAAGAGCTTGTGAAACAGATGAAACACTGGGACAGTAATTATTTTGTTCGCAGCCTCTGCACTTGAGGAAGTACTTCCTATTTTATCAGGTATTGTCCTCCCCCTCCTGGATGGAGGGCGAGGCGGTGTAGCAGACACAGCACGTTTAGATTGGGATTTTAGCCCTAAAAGAAAACAATCTGTAAAAATCTATATAAACAGAACACTGAAAGTACAAACATGTTTCTAAAAGATTTTAACATGCACTCCTAGCTAACATACAAAAATGTTTCTTCTAAAACAAAAACCTAATCTCCCGATTCTATTCATCCTATGTGACAGTGTTAGCTTTGTATCTCTTTTCCAAGAAAGTAAAAAATACTGCTAACTGCTATAATCTGTGAGATACAGATGACCATCCACACAGTAGAATATAGTTTTGTGGAAATATGTATAAGAAATCTTGTGTTAATTTTTCTCTGACATAGGGTAGATATTCCAATATAGAGGTTTCCTAATTGAGGACTAATCTATTTTGAGCTTGAGGAATAACATATGTTGAGCTTTCTTATGTGTTATAAAACCATCTCACTTATGTCAAAAATATAACCTTCGAAAATTATGTTATCTTTGCTGATTTTTGTTACTCTCTAACCAATACTAAACATTTGTTTTTCAACCCAACTTTTAAATTACTTTTACTTTCTAATTTTATATGTTGAACACATTATATATGAAAACTAGTAAGTACATTTTTATTTTGTGTTCATACTTTTTTTTTTCTTTAACAAAGAGGTCATATAAAAATTCCTAAATACTTGGGGAACTTGTAAGGGTATGACTAACACTGAGGTAAGGATATGCACTATCAAGCTTCAATGGAATATCTAAGCTACCTACGCGTGCTTAGTATTTCATGAAATACGGTAAACTTTGGGCATAAAATAAGTTCAATAATTCCAATGCCAAAGAATAACAGACTTCTGGTACAATATTTAAAAATCTGGTATTAAAAGATTGTAAATCGGAGGCTGGGCACAGTAGCGCATGCCTATAATCCCAGCACTTTGGGAGACTGAGATAGGAGAACCACAAGTTCAAAGCCAGCCTCAGCAATGGTAAGGTACTAGGCAATTCAGTGAGACCCTGTCTCTACATAAAACACAAAATAGGGCTACGGATGTGGCTCACTGGTCAACTACCCTTGAGCTCAATCCCCGGTACCAAAAACAAAAAAGAAAAAGATTGTAAATCAGCCCTCTGCAGTAATACATTTATTACATGAAGTTCTTGTAAATATAAATTGATTTATTTTATAGAAACTCAAATAAAATTAAGATTATGTAAATAAAAAAAAAAAGAAATCATACCAGAAGCAACAACGACACTGTAATTGTCTTGAAATCCATTTTCTGCCTTAACTTTTTCTTTCTCTTCATGGTTTTTCTTTTCTTTGTCATCTTTTTGTTCACTAATTAGTTTAGCTGTGATACTCGGAGTATCTGTAAGAAAATATTGTCTAAAATGTACTGTTTCTCCAAATCATTGAGAAGGAAAGCAATAAATATTTCAGAAGACTGTGCAGGACATTGCTCCTAGACAGAGGTAATATAAAGGAATTTACAAGAAATGCTGTTAAGGCCTGATGTTCAATTCTTGCTTTAAAAATGGAAGGAACCTATTACTCTTTGTAAGGATATTTAAGTTTCAATCTCTACAAAATACTATGTATTACAGTAGTACTATCTCTAGAGGCAGTGAAAAACCTTAAGAACAAAAATTTGCTTTAGTTTAAGCAGAGTTCACTATAACTGATACATACATCTATCTAATTCAGTCCTGGAAACACAGACACGAAGAAAACAATGATTTCAAAGTAAGAGGGAAAAACAGAACAAAAAATTAAAATAAAAAAAACTTTACAACTCCAAGAAGAAAACAAAGGTTCAATAGTCCAACATAGGGGCTGGGGCTGTAGCCCAGTGGCAGAACACTTGCCTAGCACGTGTGAGGCCTAAGTTTGATCCTTAGCACCAAATAAAATAAAGGCATGCTGTCCATTTACAACCACAAAAAATTTTTTTAAAAAAATAGTCCAACATATTGGTAGAGGCATTGACTTCCTTAAGAGCCCTAAGGTGCAAGAAATAAAACCAAAATTCAGTAAGCGGGGTAGCATCAAATTAAAAAGTTTCTGTACACAGCAAAGGAAACAATTAAAAGTGCAAAAAGGTAATTGGATTGTTTTCTCCAGGTTTTGTACTTGGGATCAATCCAGCACCACTGCAGCTTTGTAAGCCCAATTCTGAAACTGAAGCAGAGAAAAAGGGCCAAAATTGAGGTAAATTTGAGCTCTCTGATTCAGAGAGAATATAAGAGCTATTGGCACGGTAGGTGTTAAAAATATGACTCCAGAGAAGCTTGAGAGAAGAGTCTGAAATGAGCATGCTCCTTAATTCAAAGAACTCCTTTCTGAAAGATATTTTGCTATGGTGAGGGAATTCAGCCACAAAAATTCGTATCAAAGAATTAAATTTTGGAGATAAAGGAAAAAGACATGTGGATCTTGGAAGTTAACTATTCTAAATATGCAGGGAAGGACTGAAGTTGAAGGTTTTCTTTCCTAGAGAACATCATTTGTCATATTTATTTCATCAAGATTTGAAGAATTATATGTAATAAGACTCTTCAAAGATTTCAAGATTATAGAAATGAAAGGAGGAGACTTAATTCTCCAAAGAATCTTTTTGAACCATCTATAAATCCCAATTTGAAGTGTTCTTCATTAAACATTTTCCAAAAAAAGAGAAAGAAAAAAGAAAAGAAAAATAAAAAGAGAGCCTATAGAATGTGGGATGTTTGCCAGCTGCACTTGCAAAAAAAGATTAATATCCAGAACATAAAAAGAACTTAAAATGTATACCACAAAAAGAAAAAGAAAAAAAAAAGAAAAACCCAATCAATAAATGGGCATAAAAACTAATACAAATGGCCAACAAAAGGATGAAAGAGGGCTGGGATTGTGGCTCAGTGGTAGAGCGCTTGCCTAGCATGTGTGAGGCACTGGGTTCGATCCTCAGCACCACATAAAAATAAATCAATAAAGATATTGTGTCCACCTACAACTAAAAAATATTTAAAAAAAAAAAAAAGGATGAAAGAAATATTTAACATCCCTAACAATCAGGGAAATGCACATCAAAACAACACTGAAATTTCATCTCACTCCGGTTAGATTGGCAATCATCAATACAACTAATAATAAATGCTGGAGAGGATGTGAGGAAAAGAGGATGCTCATACATTGTTGGTGGGACTGCAAATTCATACAACCACCTTGGAAAACAGTATAGGAATTTCCTCAAAAGAGTAAGTACCATGCACAGCCAGAGGAAAGAAGTTATGCTCCATTTGTATACAATGTGTCAAAATGTACTGTCATGTAGAACTAATTAGACCAAAGGGGGAAAAAAAGGACTAGGAATGAAACCACCATATGACTCAGCTACCCCATTCCTTGATATATATCCAAAAGAACTAAAATCAGCATCCTCTAGTAATACATGTACACCAATGTTCATAGCAGTACAATTCACAATAGCCAAGTTATGGAACCAGCCCAGGTGCCTGTCAACAAATGAATAAGAAAATGCAATATATTTACACAGTCATAAAGGAGAATACAATTATATCATTTGTTGGTAAATGGATGAAGTGGAGTATATCATGCTAAGTGAAATATGCTAGACTCACAAAGGTCGAATGTTTTCTCTCATGTGTCAAAGGTAGGGAGAAACATGGAATCATACCCCATTCAAAATAGCTTCAAACAAAAAAAACAAACAAACTTGGGAATCATTTTAACAAAAGCAGTGAAAGACCTCTACAATGAAAACTACAGGACACTAAAGAAAGAAACTGAACAAGACCTTGGAAGATGAAAAAATCTCCCATGCTCTTGGATAGGCAGAATCAACATTGTCAAAATGGCCATACTAACTAAAGCGCTATATAGTTTCAATGTGGTTCCAATTAAAATCCCAACGACATTCCTTATAGAAATAGAAAAGGCAACATGAAATCCATTTGGTACAATAAGAGACCCAGAATAGCCAAAGCAATCCTTAGCAAAAAGAGTGAACCAGGAGGCATCACAATACCAGAACTTAAACTATACTACAAAGCTATAGTAACAAAAATGGCATGGTACTGTCACCTAAATAGACATGAAAATAAGGGCCGACTCAAATACAGTTATCTCGTACTATACAAAGGTGCCAAGTACATAAATTGGAGAAAAGATAGCCTCTTCAACAAATGGTGCTAGGAAAACTGGAAATCCATATGCACCAAAATGAAACTAAACCCCTATCTCTCATCATGCACAAAACTCAACTCAAAGTGGATCAAGGACCTAGGAATTAGACAAGAGACCTTGCACCTAATAGGGGAAAATGTAGGCCCAAACTTTCATCACGTCAGAGTAGGCCCTGACTTCCTTAACAAGACTCCTAAGGCTCTAGAAATAAAATCAAGAATCAATAAATGGGATGGATTCAAACCAAAAAACTTCTCAGCAAAAGAAATAATCAATGAGGTGAACAGAGAGTGCACATTCTGGGAAAAAATCTTTGCCACATGAACATCAGATAGAGCACTGATCTCCAGGATATATAAAAAACTCAAAAAACTTGACACCAAAAAAACTAACAACCCAATCAATAAATGAGTTAAGGCGCTGAACAGACACTTCTCAGAAGATATACAATCAATCAACAAATATATGAAAAAATGTTCAACATCTCTAGCTATTAGAGAAATGCAAATCAAAACTACTCTAAGATTTCATTTCATGCCAGTCAAAATGGCAATTATCAAGAATGCAAACAACAGTAAGTGTTGGTGAGGTTGTGGGGGAAAAGGCATGCTCATACATTGCCGGTGGGACTGCAAATTGGTGCAACCAATCTGGAAAGCAGTATGGAGATTCCTTAGAAAACCTGGAATGGAACCACCATTTGAGCCTGCTATCCCACTCCTCAGTCATACCCAGAGGACTTAAAAACAGGATAGTACAGTATGCAGTCACTTCAATGTTTATAGCAGCTCAGCTCACAATAGCTAAACTGTGAACCAACCCAGATGCCCTTCAATAGATGAATGGATAAAGAAACTGTGGTATATATACAAAATGGAATGTTACTCAGCAATAAAAGAGAATAAAATTATGGCATTTGCAGGTAAATGGATGGAGTTGGAGAATATCATGCTAAGTGAAGTAAGCCAATCCCAAAAAACCAAAGGCCGAATGTTCTCTCTGATAAGTGGATGCTGATCCATAATGGAGAAAAGGGCACAGGAAGAATGGAGGAACTTTGGTCTAAGGAGAGGGAGAGGGGAGTGGGCATGGAAACAGTAAAGATGGTGGAAGGAGATGGACATCATAGCCCTAGCTTCATGTATGACTGCACATATGATGTGATTCTATATCATGTACAGAGAAATGAAAAGATGTGCTCCATCTGTCTACAATAATCAAAATGCATTCTGCTATCATGTATACCTAAGTAGAATAAATTTTTAAAAAAATTTAAAAATCAAAAAAAAGAAATAAACTGATATTTTACTCAGCATGTTTTGTTCTTGTGGAAATCATTGAGAAAAAAATCACAGTGGAAAGTTACTTGAAAATGCGTGGAAGACTAAGGTATCATTAGGAAGGAATTAATTAAGAGTAAAGAAGACCGTAAAATGAACATACGAGCATAGACTCATTATCTTTGCATCCATCTTCTGTATTGTAAATCTTCATTGTTACCTTAAACATCTCAGGCCACTGTTTCAGTCATTAGTACTCCCTCTCATTTAGCCCTCCAATTCCCTCAGTGTGCTAAGATAGTGAGATGAGATTAAGCACAATGCATACCAGAAGGTGTAGTAATTTGAAATACCTTCCGAAATAAATTAGAAATCAGTTTGGTGTTATCAGCGAAAGTGGGAACATAATTGCAGGTAATTGAGATTGACTGTGTACATGTGCTGAGTGTACGCTTATATTTGTGCCTGTTGATATCATTCTGTGAAATGAGGGTACACTTCTTACATTATTGGCTGCTTATGCTTTATTTTATGGTGGGATATTCAACTGATATTATAGACTACAACAGAGAGGAGCTGATAGTACTGAGTAAGGTGCAGACTTGCTAACTCAAGTGCAGCTCATAGTCTCTTGGGTGGTAGTGTGGCCTCCCTCCAGAACACACTGATGAGTTGACCTTATTATTTTCATCTACATGTCTCAACCTATAGTGGGCTTGAAATGTGTCAACCAAATGGAAATAGTGATTTAAATTCTTCCCCTACTTTTTTCCTGGAGAAAGATATTGAGCAAATAATGTTACATTGTGCGTATGCATGAATATGTAGCAAAGAATCCCACCACTATGTATAATTATAATGCACCAATAAAAATATGGAAAAAAACTTGAAAAGGAAAAAAAATAATAAGCCAGGCACAGTGGTGCATGCCCATTATCCCAGCACTTTGAGAGGCTAACACAGGAAAATTGAAAATTCAAAGCCAGCCTCAGCAATGATGACGCACTAAGCAACTCAGTGAGACCCGGTCTCTATATAAAAACACAAAATAAGGCTGGAGATGTGACTCAGTGGTCAGGTACCCCTGAGTTTAATCCCCGGTACCAAAAACTAAAAATAAAAAAAATTAAAGGCCGGGGGAGATCCCATGAAAATAGGAGGGAGATCAGGGAAATAGAAGGAGGAGATCAAAGGAGAGGATGAAGAGATGGGAAAAGGGAGAAACCAAGGAATGAAACTGACTTAAATTATGCTATATACATGCATGAATACAGAACAGTGAATTCCACTTTTCTATATAAAGAATCAATTTTTTAAAGAAATAAATAAAGAAAGAAACAAAGAAGACTAACAGCATACAGGAAAGGGAGCAAAGGGGGGAAGGAGAAGAGGGAAAATGGATGTACTGGGGATAGAAATGGAGCAAATTATATTACATGCATTTATGCATAATTAGTGCAGTAAAAATGAACTGCACTATTATGTGTAACTATCATACACTAAGAAAAAATTTTAAAAAGAAAAATTTAAAAAAAGAAAAAATGAGGAAAGTCTTAGGAAGGCTACTGATAGCCTATAAAAGGCAAATATGGGACTGATCCTAGCAACTTGCTTTTAAGCACTAAGCTAGATTTCTACTACAAATGAAAGTATATAAGAACCAATTTCCACAACAAACATTTCCAACTTTGTTATTTTAATTTAAAAATAAAATATAAAATCTTAAATATTTTAGCATACTTTAAAAAATGAATATAAAGCTTGGTGTGGTGATGCACACCTGTAACTACAGTTAGTGGATACAGGAGGATCACAAGTTTGAGGACAATCCTGGCAAATCTGTAAGGCACTGTCTCAAACGAAAGAGCTGGGGATACCTCAGTGGTACAGTGCCCCTGGGTTTAATCACTCGTCCCAATTAAAATAAAACAATACAGAAGGATTTAATTTAACAGTTATTACTCTCTCAATTAATATTGTTTTAATTGCAATGATATACAATATGCTACTAAAAATCATAAAATAAATGGGTGGTCATATGATGATATCATTTAGCCATTCAGAAAGACAAAGGCTGAACTGTTTTGATATTAGTAATATTTTTCACCATGTATGACTGATCAATTCTTTTTAATTTTCTAATTTAACACAATTATGATCCAAAATTCTTTGTTGAAATGTTAATCAAATGACAAGACATTATCTTTTGTAACATCTTCTATTCTCTTGACTATTTAAAAATAAAAAGGCTTTACACTACTAATTACTGATTATCTTTCATTTCTATTTTTTGTGAAATTAGAAGAAATCTATCAAGTAAATCCAAATGGCAAAAATATGGACACAAGTTTTAGTGAAGTATTAAAGTAACAAAATAATTCACAAAATGAACTTAAAGCATCATCAGGGAGGAAAAACATGTGAAGAGCACTAGTTAATAATTTACATAGTATAATCAGAAGTTAAACTGATTTCCATTTATCCACTCTGGTGTCCCAAAAATAAAATCTAGAAGGGTCGCCTGGGTCCACCCCAGTTCTGCTCCAGAGTTCCTGCGGACGGCAGGAGCCGCAGAGGGCCCAAATCCACCCTCAGGAAACTCCACGGGTGTCCAGCCAAAGGGAGACCAGGGACTGCTAGCCGCTAGCCACTGGGGAGCCCAAACTAAGGGTAAGAGTCGCAGCAGAGACCCCAGGTGGAGGCAGCCCCACCTAACTGCGGCCTGGCCTCCCCACCCCCCCAGTTCCACTCCAGAGTTCCTGCAGACCAGCAGGAGCCACAGAGGGCCCAAATCCACCCTCAGGAAACTCCATGGGTGTCCAACCAAGGGTTGACCAGAGACTGATAGCTACCAGCCACAGAGTAAAGCACACCCAGGGTAAGAGTCGGCTGCAGAGATTCCAGAGTGAAGAAGCCCCACCCAAGTACGCCCTGGGCCCGCCTCAGTTCCACTCCAGAGTTCCTGTGGTCAGGCAAGACAGAAGGCCCAAAACTGCCCTTAGGGAATACCAGGGGTGCCCAGCTGAAGACAGACCAGAGCCTGCTGGCCTCCAGCCCTGGAGGAGCTCACACTCACTGTAAGGGTCGCACACAGACTCTCCTGCTTGTGACCCTGTCTGAGTGAGACCTGGGCCCACCTCCAGTTCTGTTCCAGAGTTCCTGTTCACCAGCAGAAGCTCAAGAGAGAAGCAAAACAGCCCTCAGGGGCCACCTCAGGAGCCCAGCCAACGCCACTCCTACTGCCCTCTAGAGGTACATACACTACCTCTGCCACTAACTTTAGTGGCAGTAGTGCCCATCTGGGTACACTGGGGGAACAGAAGTAACTCCAAGGTGAGACACAGGTAATCTGGAGTGTCAATACAAGATTATAGGATAGAAGCCACAATACCTCAGATCAGTATTTCAAGAAAGGAAGATACACAATCAACATGAAAAAACAAGGGAAGAAAGTACCCCAAATAAACCTGGATACCACTGTAACAGAATCAATCGACAACACAGTTGTTGAAATTTCAGAGAAAGAATTCAGAATGTACATAATTAAAATGATCAACAAACTAAAGAATGACATAAGTGAGCAATTACAGGCAAAAATTGATCAATCCAACAAAGAAATAGGAGAGCAAATAAAGGCAACCATTGATCATTCTAACAAAGAGAAGAGAGCAATTACAAGTAGCAAAAGATTACTTTAAGAGCTAGAGATCATGAAAAAAACCAATCAGAAATTCTTGAAATGAAGGAAACAATAAACCAAATTAAAAACCCAATAGAAAGCATCACCAGCAGACTAGATCACCTGGAAGACAGAACCTCAGATAATGAAGACAAGATATACAATCTTGAAAATAAACTTGACCATACAGTGAAGATGGTAAAAAAAAATCATGAACAGAACATACAAGAAATATGGGACAGCATCAAAAGACCAAATCTAAGATTTACTGGGATAGAAGAAGGCACAGAATTTCAAACCAAAGGAATGCACAATCTCTTCAATGAAATAATATCAGAAAATTTCCCAAATATGAAAAATGAAGTGGAAAATCAAATACACGAGGCTTATAGGACACCAAATGTACAAAATTTCAACAGATCTACACCAAGGCATATTACAATGAAAATGCCCAACATACAAAATAAGGATAGAATTTTAAAGGCCGCAAGAGAGAGAAACCAGATTACATATAAGGGGAGACCAATTCGTATCTCAGCAGACCTTTCAACCCAGACCCTAAAAGCCAGGAGATCATAGAATAACATATTCCAAGCCCTGAAAGAAAATGAATACCAACCAAGAATCCTATATCCAGCAAAACTGAGCTACAGATTTGATGACAAAATAAAAACCTTCCATGATAAACAAAAGTTAAAAGAATTTACAGCAAGAAAGCCTGCACTACACAGCATTCTTGGCAAAATATTCCAAGAGGAGGAAATGATAAGCAATAATGAAAATTTACAAAGAGAGGAACTACACTAAAGGAAAGACCATTACTCGAAAGAAAAAACAACTCAAGGTAAAAACCAAAAACAAACCAAAATGATCAGAATTACAAATCATATTTCATTAATAACCCTGAATGTAAATGGCCTAAATGCACCAATTAAAAGACATAGACTGACAGACTGCATCAAAAAAAAAAAAGACCCAACAATATGCTGTCTTCAAGAGACTCATCTCACAGGAAAAGACATCTACAAACTGAAAGTGAAAGGATGGGAAAAAACATATCACTCACATGGACCCCACAAACAAGCAGGAGCTTCCATCCTCATATCAAATAAAGTGGACTTCAAACCAAAGATGGTGAAAAGAGATAAAGGTGGTCATTTCATACTTCTTAAGGGAATCATATATCAACAAGACATAACAATCATAAATATCTGCCCCAAATAATGGGGCTTCTACGTATGTCAAACAATCCTTCTCAAATACAAGAATCAAATAGACCACAACACAATAATACTTGGAGACTTTAACACAGGCTCTCACCATTGGATAGATCTTCCAAACAAAAAACTTAATAAAGAAACCATAGATATCAATGAAACTATCAATAATTTAGACTTAACAGACATAGAGTGTTCCATCCATCAACGAGTGAATACACTTTTTTCTCAGTAGCACATGGATCCTTTTCCAAAATAGATCATATGTTATGTCACAAAGCCAGTCTTAGCAAATAAAAAAAATAGAGATTCTACCCTGCATCCTATCCAACCACAATGGAATAAAATTACAAATCAATGACAGATTAAAAAACAGAAACTACTCCATCACCTGGAAACTAAATAATATGCTATTGAATGATGCATGGATAACAGAAGACATCAAGGAAAAAATAAAAAAATTCTTAGAGGCAAATGAAAACTCTGTTACAACATATCAAAATCTCTGGGATGCCATGAAGACAGTGCTAAGAGGAAAGTTCATAGCACTAAACTTACTCATTAGAAGAAGTAAAAGTCAACAAATAAATGAATTGACTCTTCGTCTCAAAGCCTTAGAAAAGGAAGAACAAATTAACACCAAAAGAAGTAGAAGACAGGAAATAATCAAAATTAGGGTTGAAATCAATGAAATTGAAACACAAGAAACAATTCAAAAAATTGACAAAACAAAAAGCTAGTTCTTTGAAAAAATAAACAAAATTGACAAATCCTTAGCCACGTTAACAAAAAGGAGGAGGGAAAAAACCCAAATTACTAAAATTCGTGATAAAAAAGGAAATATCATGACAGACACTACTGAAATACAGAGGACAATTAGAAACTATTTTGAAAATTTATACTCCAGTAAAATAGAAAACCCTGAAGACACCAACAAATTTCTAGAGGCATATGACCTACCCAAACTCAACCAAGAGGATATACACAACTTAAACACATCAATTTCAAGCAAGGAAATAGAAGATGCCATCAAGAGCCTGCCAACCAAGAAAAGCCCAGGTC
>CM053411.1:58351664-58434227 GCA_028644305.1 Xerus rutilus
AATCAATTAACATAATACATCACATCAATAGACTTAAAGATAAGAGTCATATGATTTTATCAATCTATGCAGACAAGGCATTTGACAAAATACAACACCCTTTTATGCTCAAAACACTAGAAAAACTTGGGATAGTAGAAACATACCTCAACTTCGTAAAAGCTATCTATGCTAAACCCAAGGCCAACATCATCCTAAATGGAGAAAAATTGGAATCATTCCCTCTGAAAACGAGAACTAGACAGGGATGCCCTCTCTCACCACTGCTATTCAACATAGTCCTTGAAACACTAGCCAGAGCAATTAGACAGACGAAAGAAATTAAAGGGAACAATGGTGGAACTCTGTCCACAGGGGTATAAGGGGGGAGGGGGCATGGGGACAGTAAAGGTGCTGGAATATGATGGTCATCATAGCCCTAACTTTATGTATGACTGCATATATGTTATGATTCTATACAACTTACAACTAGAGAAATGATGTTATCCTCTACCTATGTACAATGAATCAAACTGCACTGTTATCATGTAAGCCTAAATAGAACAAATAAATAAATTAAATATGAAAAAAAAATTCAGTTTCTTAGTCTCACCAGTGGCACAGTTTGGGAATTTTCAACAACCACCAAACTAGACAAGATACATTTATAAAAAATTTCTATCATCACAGTGTTTCACCTTAGATTGAAACCTTCTATCTTACCTAACAAAGCTTAAAAGCAGGTCCTAAAAGCAATTAACTATTTAAACTAACATAAGTATAGTTCTGGGAAAAAATCAGAAAACAAAAATAAACCAGAACTCCCAAAAATAGCATTCACATTTTCTAAAATCCAATAAAATTTTCAGACAAAGAGGTAAGAATGTATTATTGAAAGTGAAGAGAAAAACAATACAAACTACCCAATATGTTCAAGAAAGCAGACCACTTGTACACTTTAAGGACAAGAACATTTAAAAAAAGAACCAAATCAAACTTCTAAAGATTTGATATAGAGATCTATCTCTAAATGCAAAAATAGTGACACATAAACTTTATTATTTAAAACCAATGTTGTCAAAAGCTATGGGGAGTAAAATTACTGATAAAGTATTTCTGAATTACTTAAACTTCTATGCATATTGAAATAAACATGTAACATGTATCATTTTATGACAAAGGTCACAAACCCACTTCAAAGGGTCAAAGCACTGGTACACAGAGGTTAAATTTAGCAGGTAAGCTTTGATGTAATATATTTACAAACAAGTTAATTTATTATTATAATAAAGGGAATTATGTTTAAAAATTAAAGGAAATTACTTTGTAGAATATTCTAAATGATGGAATATAATGTTTATAATAGCACTTAGAAATTAAAATTTCAGTTATTTTATAGTAGAATGTAGTTTTGCATTTTAAGTTAAATGTATAAAATATCAATAATTAAAACTTTAGGAGTATTTATTCCCTTCATCTACTTAATTAATTTTTGTTTTTCAATTGTATTTATCACATAGAATGTACAATTTCAAGCCTATGTTAGAAAAAAGCTTCTAAAAATCAGATTTTCAAAAAAGTTCAGCTGTAATAGACAAGTCATTTTGAAGTCAGAAACTATGGTCTTTAAAATAAGTATTATAGTATTCTAACACTACACTAAACACCTTTTTAAGAGGTAGCAAATTTCAATTTTATGCATATAGCTATGTTAGATACAATAACTGTGAACTGAAAAAGAATCTTTTTTTCCTTCTTCTTCTTCAGAGATGGAGTCTTGCAGTGTTGCCCAGGCTAGGACCGAACTCCTGGGCTCAAGCAATCCTCTTGCCTCAGGTGGGACTTAGCGGCATGCATCAAAATGCCTGATTTGGAAAACGGTATTTTTACCTTGCTCAAAGTGACCATACCTACTTATATGATTTAACTTACCACCTGTATAAGTTAACAACTCCCAAATCTATTCAACCAGCTTTTTTAAAATTATTATAATGAGTTGTAGATTTTTATTTTCATTTGGTAAGTGGACATCTCCAGCTTTTTTCTGATACTCCTACTCTTCCTTCAGTTGACAGTGTCCCCCTCTTAGGTATACAGGTGGAAACATATTTATAATGTAATACACGCATTGATATTTGCAGTTTATTTTTAAATCTCACACACACTCACTCATAATTACCTTTAGGGGCAGAATGTTTCCTGCTTACTTTCACATCAACAGGTTAAGTTCTAATTATACAAGTATCTGCACATAGCAGATATTCAATGAATTCATTCGCTGATTAACTAGGCGTTCTAAGAGGCAAGAACTTAGAACTATCTAATGCTGATATGCATTCTGCTGTTAAAAACTGCTTTTTTAAAAAAACCTGTACGTTGTTTAAAAACACATGCTATACTACAAACCCAAAACCTACAGAAAATGTCTTCTCTGCTTTTTTCACTAACAGCTATATATGATAAGGTGACAAGACATTTCTACCTATTTCATTTTTCATCTCTTTATCACTTATTTTGTCCCTAAATTTAGAGAACTTTTATTACTAAAACTTCTCTTTTCTAACCTAATGCCTTGCGATTTGCTCTATAGAATAACCAGAGGGTTTACTGTAGGAAAATTCCATCGATGATTTCCAACATCTGATCTACATTTCTAGCTGCCAATTTTATCATTACTACACATAACATACATCATACCAAAAGGACTACTCATGTCTAAATGTATCATACATTTTGTCCAATTAATGGGTTCTTTATACATGCTTACAACTATAAAGATATTTTGACCTTTTCTAGTCATTAAATGGTTGCTAAGTAAGCAGAAGTGATAAAATAAAGTTATAAAACTAATAGAATTCCACACACATCTAACAAAGTAAAAGAAAAATTAATACTTAAATCTGACTTGCCTGACACTCTGTCAAGGACATCTGATAATGTTGTTGAGACTGGTAAATGAAGAGTACGAAACTTGTGGCCTGCTCCATACATTGGATGCTGAATGACATGGCTGGTTGCATTAATTCTACCTTTGTACAGCTGAAAAATGAAGAAATTAAAGAAATAAAGAAGTCAACTTTATATAACATATATGTCATTATGAATCAATTTCAAAAACATACAAGAATGGAAAGTTCAATAAAGCACACAAAACACAAGAATTTGATATATTTCTTTAAATGTTACATGTTTGCCATAATTGTTAATTTTGCATTAGTAGCACTGAACCCAATATTGTCACTTTTCCCCTCAAATCAAATCAAACTACTTAAAGTACAGTATAACAAAATTATGTTACTGAGCTGGTGGTGGTTTATCCTAAGGAGAATTTCAAGTCCTGACATTAAGTAGTTTGTTCCAGTTTCAGTTTGCTGATTTGGAAATCAGATGACTATGAAGATAAATGAACACTCTCATATTAACTATATTTACACAAAAGTAATCATTAAAATTTAAATGTTATGTACTCACTGGACAGGGAGACTGAAGAAACATTGTCACTTTCTCATCTTCCAGCATCAACTGTAAAAACAGTCTTCGTATAAACCCAGAAATATTCCCAGATGTTGGAAGGTTCCCTCTTTGGGGAGATGTCTGAAATAGTTCACAGAGAACCTGGCAAGAGATTCAAGCAAGTTCATTGTAAATTTATTTATAGCTTTTATTTTGAAGAATAAAAAAGGAAATTAAGAATGTAGATTAACAAGTACACATCTAACACATTTACATTAAATCAGCAACTAAAGAAAAAATTATCCTAAAATATATGAATACAGTTAAGTTAAAATCACAAGAAACATTTCTGTGGGCAGGAGAATTTACTACTAAAAGCAGTGTGCAGTGGTTCATGCCTGTAATCCCAGGGCTCAGGAGTCTGAGGCAGGAGGATTGCAAATTCAAATCCAGCCTCATCAACTTAGCAAGGCCCTGTGTCTAAATAAAATACAAAAAGGACTAGGGATGTGGCTCAGTGGTTAAGTGCCCAAGTTCAATCTCTAGTATCCACCACCACCACCTCCCCTGCAAAAAATGAAAAGAAATTACTACTGAAGAGTTTCACACAAGGAACTTTAGTTAATGTCAATGTGGTTATAACAAAAAATTATTTTACAAGTAAATTAAAATATAAAGCAAAGCCTTAAGATGAAACAGAGATGATAATTAGGCCAGAAATCAATGGAACAGAAACAATTCATTGAGTGCAATGGCACATATCAAATTTTCAAATATCTATAATCAAGCCCTTAGTCAAAGTTGGTAACATAATTTTTCTTTAATTGCAGTAACCAGAAAGGTATTTTCTCCAATCATTAAAATTATTATAGGCAATAAAGGATCTTGTTCTTCCTCCTAATAAAGTTGAATCATTCAGTACTTTTCAAAATTTTTCACTGATTATCCTTAATCTACTAACAAAATTCGACCTGAATAAGCAGTATTAAATAAGAAAAGTTTTATTAGTGTTTTCCCTGTGTCAGAGGCTCTGTAATATAAACTCTTATCACACTCCCACACACACACAAAGGTATGTGTATGTATAATTTTTTTTGAATATTTAATCCTGGCAAAACATCCTTAAGGCAGGTATTATTAGCCCCATTTAGCACGTTAAACAACTTGTCCAAGGTCATAAAAGCCAGAAACCTGCAGAATTTGACAAACACCAACTAGAATTTCCCTAGATCTAGGTTTCAAGATTTTAGGTCCCACAGGCTTACTACAATAAACCATCTTTCACATTTTTTTTTTTAAATTCTGAGACAGTCTTACTAAATTGCTTAAGGTGGCCTTGAACTTGTAATTCTCCTACCTCAGCCTCCAAAGTTGATAGGATTACAGGCACGAGCTACGACATCTTTTTTTACGTGATTTATCCAGAGCCTCCTATGTGAAACCTACTCTGAAGTCTACATACTGAGAAGCAAATCAAGAGTTAAAGCAATCTGGCTACACCAAAATAGAATGTTTAAATGCAGATGTGGTAAACAATGATCACTGTCAAGTGTTAATCTTATTCCAGCAGCTAAGTATTATTCTTTTGGGCTTATTCTTTTCAACTGGGAGATTTGGAGGAGTGTTAAGATCCACATAAAGAATCTCTATGAATTTCCCAATCACCTTATCATAAAGAATAAATGATTTTTGAGACCATATATTTTGTGAGGGAAGAGAGGATATATTGATACTTCATTTTAATTATAGTTTAAATTCAAATCTTTAAATGTCACTTAACCCGAATTTTACCATCATCTAGCCTAAATACATAACCCTATTTTATTCTACGAGCTCAATGTGATAGCATATTAAAATAAAGGACAACTAAAACCTAAGATACTTCAAGTTCTTCTCCTCTTACCTGTGCCATCAACTTTTGATTATTAGGATGGCATGAAATGCACTGCAGAAAGAATGCAACAGTTGCATTCTCAATTGCTGTACGCTGTTGAGTTGTCAATCCTGTTGCAACAGCTGAAGAAAGAGAAGCTGATCTTGCATTGGTCTGTTGTGCACCTAAGTTGTGTCCTCCAGAAGTGGACCCAGAATGACACAATAAAAAAAGAAGTGCTGTCCACAGTGGATTGACTTCAGAACCACCAAGCCAATCTTTCATAATATGGCTATTGCCAACTTCTGTCAAAAACCTAAGAATAGGAGCAATCAAATCTGCTGTGACAGGCATCTTATTACAATGCTGTGGAACATGATGCCGCCTGAGTTTATCCTGGGAAATATCTATTGACTGAGCAATGCTTTCCGAGTAAGAAATGTGGCTAAAGCAAAAACTGGCCAGACTCCTGACAAGAAGAGAAGGCAAACCAGAGTCTAATAACTGTTTGATAGCTTCTGGAGACTGAGAAGAGGAAGCAAGGGTTGCCAGATGTGATTCAGTCAGTGCAAGAGGTGCTTGTGCATTTTTAGAGTCATCTGTTAAAGATGAGCTAAGGTCCTGCTTTTTGCTATCATCTGTCATGGACAGACTGTGGTGACACTGTACTGGAGGAGGGGTAATTCCCATCCAGCCCATAAGCAAGGAAAAATAATTAGGGTGTATGTGACACATCGAACAAAGTAGACTGTCAACAGCTTTCTTCAAAACCATGTTGCAGGGAAGAGACATGGACCAATTAAAAAGTAACCTAGGGAAATAAAAGATACCATACATTAATAATATAGTTATTTTATAAAGAAAAATTCCTTATTTAAATATTTCTACTATAGATCAAATATACTGAAAAAAATACAGTTTATTTGACATTTAACAATGTGACCCTGTAGTGTGAGTGCTTATGTAAAATGAGTTTGGAAAATGAAGTGACATATTAAATGGTTCTATCATTATCAATGTAAGCTCGAAAAAACTCATGGAAAAAACAACAAAAAAATCATATGAGCCAGGAAGATCGCGAGTTCAAAGCCAGCCTCAGCAACAAGGTGCTAAGCAACTCAGTGAGACCCTGTGTCTAAAATAAAAAATTGCACTGGAGATGTGGCTCAGTGGTTGAGTACCCCTGTTTAGGTTAAATATGATATGTAAGTGGCATAAGTTCAGGTTTACCAATTGAAAATTTAGTGAGGTTCACTAGTAAGTCATGGATTATGCCAACTGGTAGGGCCAAATATGAAGATAACAAATCAAAAAACCAAAGATCTTCTCTAAGCCTTCATGGAAATATTCAGAAATAAATACAATATTTTGCTACCAACTTACAGTTATCTATTAGAAAGTTCGGCAAAGCCTTAGCCAAATATGATGAAGGAATGTGGGTAAATGAAAACTAGTTGTCAAAAGGACAATGTAGAAAGTAGTCTTTCAAAAATATGCAGTTATACTTCTCATTCACAGTAGTACATTTAATAAAGATAAAAGATCCTAATGGATAAATATGCAAAGGGTAATACTTTAGGAAGACCTACACAAAGCATTCTGATTTCAGGCAAGAAAAGCAGGTAGCATTGGTAATATATTTTCTTAAAACAAGAAAAAAAGCTGGAAGTGTAGCTCAGTGGTAGGGTGCTTGTCCAGCATGCACAGGCCCAATTCTATTCCCCAGCAATGAAAAAAAGGCAGCACACATGCACACACAAATTAAACCTATGTGATATTCTATTTTAAACTGATTAAATTTATTACTTTCAAAGTAGTTTTATCCAAATAGACATGTAAATCACTCTGTTTAATAACTGAAAGCCTGAAGTGATCTAGTATTGGCAAGGGGAATTTTTTTTTTACCATAATACTTACTCGAAGAGCTCTCGGTCCAGCAGCGCTGGTAAATCATACTCTACCAGAAGTTCGTAACTATGCCAAAGAATTGCTGCCACACAGTGCAAATGAGAAGGAGACGGCATTAGAAGACCATACTCTATCGTTGAAGAGCTAGGGCATAAGTAGTTCATCCTGCCACTTCTCTTCATAGCAGCCACTCTTGCAGAATCACTGACCCATTTTAACAAGGCCTGAATTCTTCAAAGAAGAAAATGAATTCCAATAACTAAAAATGCCACAACTAACATTTTATTAAATATCATTTTGGCATATAGGCAAGGTACATATGTGAATATACTACTTGTTTTTAATCATTTTAATTTAAAATGAGAGGGAAAGGAATTTATAAGCAACGAGGATGTAGTTGTTACAGTTTTCCAAGAACACTATCAATTTTAATTGCTCAGGTTTGAGACAGCACAACTATGGCTCAGTATTACTTCTTACCTTACCTATAACAACATGTTTAAATGTCTAGAATTATGGAGTATACATCTTAAACTCCTCTAAATTTTCCTTCATCTTACAGCAAATTTACAATAGCTACAGCAGTGATCTGGGGACACTTCTTTATTGTGCAGGATCTGATCAAAACCAGCATGTTTCACACACCTGGATTACTAGGAGCAGTTACCCACCCTCACTCGTTCTGACAACAGAATATGACCTCAAACATATTCTTTGGCAAGTGTCACCTATTACCAATCACCTAAGCATGCAGATCAGCATCTAACTATGAATCATTGGCTAAGAACAAAACACCTTTAAAAGAAACAATACTTTAGAGTTTGTATAAAAAACAAAATGAAATAAAAGTGATTAAAATGCTACATTGTTATTAAAATATTACAAATTATTAAAATACATTTGTATTTGATTTTCTAGTGTAGACCGCAAAATTCAAAATTTACTGCTTTAGCTAAAACAAATGAGGGTAGAATGCATATAATGCATATAATTCATCCTCTCCCTCTCTTTCCTAAAGGACTGAAAGGTAAGACTCTTACATGTTTAACTGAATATGACAGTACACAAAGATTATTTGGAAAAAGAGAAGAAAGATGAAATAATTAGGTACAAGTAATAACTTTTTATTTTTTGGTACTGGGGATTGAACTCAGGGGTACTTGACCACTGAGCCATTTCTCAATTTTGTGTTTTATGTAGAGACAGGGTCTCACTGAGTTGCTTAGTGCCTCGTCGTTGCTGACGCTGGCTTTGAACTCGCAATTCTCCTGTCTCAGCCTCCCAAAGTGCTGGGATTACAGGCGTGCGCCACTGCTCCTGGCTCCTAATAATTTCTTATTCCAGGGATTTCAACAATCTTGTCATTAGTGTCAATTCTAAAGGATAATAAGCATTCATGTTTGACAAATATGTGAAGAAAATTGAGTTTAATTTTCTACTGATGATAAAACTAAAATTTAAAAACTAAGTAATTTAGTGCTAAGAGAATTTAAGCAACCTATTTGGAAACATACTGACTTTTAAAATATATTTTATGTTTAAAATATATACTTTTTCAATGTATTTTAACTGTACTAACCAAATTTGGCAAAAATTGTTATTTACTTCATCAAAATCTACTGCAATCTTTAAAAATGTAAAATAGTTATCATATAGTTTCATATAAAGTAAAACACTTAGAGGAAAAAGTAGCCTATTCAATATTTTGAAGAAATCATGCTATGGGCTGGGATTGTAGCTCAGTGGTAGAGCGCTTGCCTTGCATGCATGAGGCACTGGGTTCGATCCTCAGCACCACAAGAAAATAAATAGAGATACTGTGTCCATCTACCAGTAAAAAAATATTAAAAAAAAAAAAAAAAAAAGAGGGGCTGGGATTGTAGCTCAGTCGTAGAGCGCTTGCCTTGCATGTGTGAGGCACTGGGTTCAATCCTCAGCACGAAAGAAAGACGGAAGGAAGGAAGGGAGGGAGGGAGGGAGGAAAGTATTGTGTACACCTACAACTAAAAAAAATTTAAAAAAAAAAGAAATCATGCTAAAAATATATTTACTTTGTTCAAAAAATTTAATTTTTGTTAATATTTTTTTAGTTGTTGATGGATCTTTATTTTCTTCATTTATTATTTATATGTGGTGCTGAGAATTGAACCCAGTGCCTCACGCATGCTAGGCAAGTGCTCTACCACTGAGCTATAGCTCCAGCCCAAAAAATTTAAATTTTTTAATCAAGAGAAGATGCAAGTTAATTAGTCAAAAGTAAGTGACTATTATTACACTATTTGTAATAAAGTATAAATCATCTTTCCCTTAATGTCTGCACTATTAAGCACATCATTGCATATACTCAAACTGACACCCTCCCTTTTGGGTGATATTGCTCTGTCTCCCCAACCATGAAGGTGCAGAGCAGAACGCAAGGAACTTGGTCTCTGTAGTATTCAGTAACATGGCAAACACACAGACATTATTACATAAATACATATAGAAAGAGTAAGTATCGGGGCTGAGGCTGTGGCTCAGCGGTTGAGCGCTTGCCTCGCATACGTGAGGCACTGGGTTCGATCCTCAGCACCACATAAAAATAAATAAATAAATATATCGTGTTCATCTACAACTAAACAAAATATTTTAAAAAAAAAAAGAAAGAAAGAGTAAGTATCCACCAAAAAGTTAGCAATTTTGTTAATAATTCATGAAGTAAAAAGTTAAAACATCAAATGATTTCTTCTTCAATATAAATAACCAAAACCTTAAAGGATAACTCAGGAAAAATATCTCTAGCTCAGGAATTATTTATATTACTTTTATAATCATATATCATATATATGCCCATATACCACATATGAAATGAGGGAATGCCATACAGTTACTCAAACTCTAAAAACACTTCAGAAGTACTTGAGAGTTTTCATCAATTTGGAGGCAGAAGATTTAAAGGTGGAATCATATTAAGACAACCTTAAAAATTAGGTACATGTAGAAATCACTAAACATTTAGTTCAAGTGTTCAGATGTTATTTATTTAGTATAATATTGTTTCAAATTGTGAAAAGAAAAAGATAGGGAGTCTAATGGATGGACAGCTATAATCAATATGTAATAATTTAAAACATTACTGCATTATCAAAATAATCCAAGTACCTACTGTGGACACAATTTATAGATTCATATATAATTAGTAAGTATTATCTGAGATAGCATGGTTATGACACCATCACCTTAAAAAGGTCATATCACAATATGGTTGGCTTAAAAGTATGTTTAATTCCATTCCAGTATTCAAAAGAAAGACTAAAAATTCTATTTGAGTTCAACTTTATTCAAAATATGTCCAAATACATGAAAAGTTATGTTAAATACGATAATCTCTAAAAGTTGTATTATGTAAAGCACATAAGTAGATACAGAAAAAATAACAATATTGTCTTAACTTTTATGTGATATCGTATAAGGACAAAGTATGGTAAATAACATTTACTACAGCCATAATTGTGTATGTGTGCTTCAATGAAAAACAGGATTATCATATACCTGTCTTTTGTTCCAGGATCCTGAGTTGTACCAAGTTGGTAAAGAATATCTATGGTAGAGTCAGAAGACAGTCCATTCAGTCTTCCAAAAAGTAAAGGGCTATTCAAATCTTGCAACGAAAAAGAAAAGCAATAAAGTTACTAAATAAATAAACTGGAAAGAGAAGAAGTGCTTAATTTTTATGTTATTCATTAAAAATAAGTCTTACATAAAATCTAACAAGAGAAAACAAACTTGAAAACTAATGAAGCTAAAGAGAAATTAATTCCAGAAACAGGGCTAATCATACAGATTGTATACGCCAATTGTGATTGCTTTGTGGATAATGTAAAAATTAAAACATCAAAGTTAATAGCCACCTGTAGGATCGCTGCCTGATGCGGCACAATTTCTCAGGAGAATATCTATAAGCTTCAAGCCAATTCTAGTAGACTGCAGTCCTATCTTCACAAGCACCACCTCAATATTGGGTGAATGCATTCCACAGTATGGTGACATCAATAAGGCAGCACAAGTCTGTAGAAGATTAGCAGTAGGTGCAGCAGCACTTGCCATCATTCCTTCCAGGTCACTTATGTGGGTAAGGCAATGATGTAATAGCCGTAACCATCCAATACTGAAATATAAACACAAAATTACTTACATGATAAACATTAAGTAGCTTAAATTATTTCATAGATAAAACTAAAGTTTTAAAATATCAGTATATTTTGTTTTTTAAAAACCAGTTAAGGGTTGGGAGGTAACTCAGTGATAGAGCACTTGTCTAGCATGCATGAGGCCCTGGGTTTAATCCTTGACACCCCTCCCCCCTAAAAAAGGGAACAAATTGTAGAAGTCTGCAAAATCAATAAAGAAACATACTGTAAGTTTGCCCTATAAGTACTTAAGTATTCATACCATCAGGAACTATAAACTTGCTTTTAAAAAAAAAAAAAAGCCACTAACTTGGTTTTTACCTTTTTTTCCTTTCTAAACAGCAACTGATTGGGATCACTGAGTTGTAAAACTTGAGAACAGAAATACTGAATTTTCTATTAGGCAAAATTTTCAATAAAACTCATCTATAAAATTTTTATAAGAATTTTAAAATCAAAATTTATCAGGATGTTTATTATCGCTTATCAGAATAAACATTATAGAATATATTCAGGTCCTAATTTGTTTGATTCAGATATAATACTTTTAATAACTGGCTTTTAGGAATTACCATTCAAGACTAGTTTCTTCTATGGTCAGTTTGTACGATTCAGGTGTACTAAGGAGCATGTGGGCATGTGGTAATCCCTATATAGACCATGATCCCCCCGCCCCTCACCAAAAAAAAAAAAAACAAAAAACGCCACACATACACACACACACACCCTGAAAGCTACAAACATATGTGTCACACTGTGGATCAACTCCAAAGATTAAACACACATAAATCTCAATTTCAATCAATCTCAGGATTCTGCTTCCACTCTACTTCACCTAATAAAAAAAATCAAGATATTATATATATATATATTATATGGACAACCTATGGAACAAAGAACTTTCTAAGACCTCAAAAAAAAAAAAAACTATGGGATGAATAATTTCAGAAGAAGCAAAAAAAAAAAAAAAATTTTTTTTTTTTTTTAAAAAGAATGAGGGGGGAAAAACATACCTTGTTTTAGATACCTGATCTTCAGATGGAAGAAAGGGATTATTAACTGTTGCTGAAGAAGTGGTACCAAAAGCGGTGAGGCCCAATAATTTAATTTGTGAAAGGCCTAACGTGCTGGCATCTCGTGGACGATGTAGTCTAAGGCAGACAGCAGAAGCTACCTCAGCTTTTACAAGCTGAATTTTTATGTAGGTGAGACCACTGGTAACAACAGGAGTGGACAAAGGTAGCATGTTTACCCCATCTGCACTTACTTCAACAGACACTGAGGATGGGCAGGCTATAGGAAGAGAAAATTGAACAACCACAAACAGAAAAGTGAACTAGATTTCACAGTCTAATAAAAATCCAAGTAAAAGAGCAGCTTTCAGTTACCTTCACTATACACTTAACAAAAAATTCATAGACCAAATCATACTTTCTCAGTGAATTTTGTAATTAGTTTTGGAGCTATTTCCCAATATTAAATATTTGATCCTCAACATAATAGAAAGATCATATTCAAATGTTTAACATTCACCTAAAAAACACACAGTAACTTAAGATGTGCAATCCAAACAACCAAATAGGCATTTACTTTATCATTTCTACTTTATTCAAAATTATCATGAACAGGGCTGGGGCATAGCATAATAGCAGAGTGCTTCCTTAACATGCGGGAACCCCAATTAGGTAACAAATGGCGGCTAACACAGGAAAATTGTTTCTCGCTAGTGTAACACAGAAGTCCATATATTAAGGCATCTACCAAATAAAATCATCTTGAAATTGGGTTTTAATTTTAATTTCAATGGTAAAATTAGGAATAAATTTTATTACATACCAATAATACACAGAAAATTAGAGAAATCATACCAATTTCTAAAAGTAAACTTCAAAACCTTTTGAGGAAAGCATTTATACAGCAGACACATTGGAAGAAATTAGGTAATCCAAATCCTCACAGGAACAAATGACACACCTTATACTGAAGCCCATGTTTGATTTGAAAGCCTATGTTATCTCTTCTGAAGCGCATATATGTTCAATTTCTGATCCAATCCAATAATAAAACCAAACTGTTTAATTAAGTACACGTAAGCTGGAAACTCACAAAGCACTTGATTTTTCATACCAGAGTTCCCATTTATATTATGATTCTTCTATGCATTAGTCTATTTTCCTTATAACTTTATATTAACTTATCTGTTTGTATCTAGTATGGACTCCAGTACTAATTGGATATAATAGCATAAATGTTCAAATCAGTAGAAAAAAGTTTTTTTCTTCCAAATATGCCTCAAATCTGCAAATTTCCCATAGGTCTTCAGTCAGTTATTGGGTGACACTTGACAGCAATGAGAATCAATATATGACTTTCAAAAAGTACAGCCATGCACGGTGGTGCACACCTGTAATCCCAGCACTTTGGGAGGCTAAGACTGCAGAATTGCAAGTTCAAAGCTAGTCTCAGCAACAGTGAGGCACTAAGCAACTCAGTGAGACCCTGTCTCTAAATAAAACACAAAAATAAGGCTGGGGATGTGGCTCAGTGGTCGAGTCCCCGAGTTCAATCTCTGGCACCAAAAAAAGAAGAAAAAGAAAAGTCCAATAAAGATTAAATTACATTAAAACAATTTGAGGTCCATAAAAAGCAAAAACATTCTTTATGAATATTTCTAGTTTCTAATCAATTTAATCTATCTTATTTTCTAAAAATTACTTTACAAAGCTATAAAATACATTCAAGAAATAATCATCAAATGAATAATACAATATTACAAAAGGCTATATAATAAATATGAAATATAAATTTTGAAATCACACTCAAATATTTCAAAATACTACTGTCAAAATATAACAAAATTCGTTGCAGAGGTAATTATCTTCCAACAGAGGTAGGGGAAGACATGCAAATAAATCTAAGCTAATTTTACATTTCAAGGTTAGTAATGAGGACCAGGGTAGACGAACTAAGACTGCTAACCAACACAGATGTGAGTAAATAAACTCATTTTGAAATAATATATTAATAAGAAATTGGGAGAAAAGGAAAAGTTGAATAACATATAACTGGACTATATTTCTCTAGACTTCATCAAACACTATTTGTTTGAGAATAACAGCCCTATCATTTCATTTAATGGGAAATAAGTTGATGGTAGTGTTGAATATTCCACCAAAAACTGCTCCAAAATTACAATCTGATAATCATATCTAAGTGCATCAATGCTAGCTAAATATTTTTATTTTCAAATGTTGCTAAATTAAAATTTAATCTCGTAATGCTTTATAAGCTATTACTCACTTGCAAGAGATGCAAGGTGAGGTTGGATGTGTATCTCTTTAAGCAGCACTGCTGCAGGAAGGTGAATGGTAAGGTCACACCATGCCTCCTCCGGCAGAAAGATGTAGGACCAAGCAGCAGAGCGAGCTCTTCGATGGGGTGGTGTCGCCTGCAAAAGCACTTCAGCTGGCTGGGCAGTAGGACTACTAGATGTGATCGTACCTACAGAAGACATTTTAAATAAAATAAGAACTTGTCCCTCAAAAAATGGAATAAAGCATTAAGAACTATTAAAATTTTTAAAAAAAGAAACTATTCAAATGACAGTAACAGTAAAACTAGAAAAATTAGCTGAAAACATGAAGATTCGATGCCACTATTATACTCAGCACCCTATGCATGGTCGTCAGAGTACTCATAAAAGGATATACAGTCACCAGGCAAAATAACAAGTTCATTACTAAAAGAAAAAATAAATAAAAAACAGTGATAATAAATCTAGCACAATAATTTTCAAATGATTTAAATAAAAAAACTATATCCAATAAACTCTTCACCATGCAAACAATCATCTTTAAGATGTTAGTGTTCATTAATGAGAAATATGAAAAAATATAAAAAGAAACTATGTAAACTGGATAAAGAGTAAATACCCAAAGTCAAAAATTTTAAAAGACAGCACCACTTAAGAAGGGACAAACCTTTTCAAATATTTAAAGAGCATATTGACATAACAATTTTCTATTTAGTTTCATTAATTGATATTTTATTTAAAGTGGTAAACAGAAGCAAATTTTGTTGCTAAAAAACCTTCCTTCCAATCAGACTATTTTGGTATCTACTACCTTTAAAATCAATTCTTTGTAATTAAAATGGTGATATAATAACACCATAAACTTACTTTAATAACTAATTTTCCTTCATACCTGAAATAAATTCATAATTACATACAATCACACTTTTCTTACCCAAGGGTGCAAAGTTATGGATCCCTTCTGCATTGTCAGGCTCAGAGGCTAGTATTCTCGTTTTCAAAGTACTGTCAACAGCTTTATTTGGACCAGAATCAAGAAATTTCATAATGGTTGATACCATACTTCTTGCAGTGTTCACAATGGCCCTTGTACTCGTAACCATATTGTTGCAAATGAGCTGAACACCACCTAAATTGACAAAGAGTACTAAATGAAAATTATCTTAGAAGAGATGATCTGACATCAAGAGTCAACATTCACAGAAGACTACAAAAGTGAAAACATAGTGTACTATCAGAATGATTACACTTAAAGACAGCTTTTGGAATTTTATCTTACCCATATCGTGGAATGCTTTCAAGGCATCACTAGTATCCAATACTCTCAAAATGAACCACAATAGTGGTTCAGATAACTGGCAAGTAGCAAGAGAGCCCTAAAAAATAAATATCTATATTATGATTTTATATCTTCCTTTGAACCAGGACAACTATACTTCTAAGTGTATACAATATTCCTTTATAGTTTAATTTTTATAAATTAACAGTCTTCAACACACTAAATACAAGTTATCTGCCAAAGTACACAAAAAAATCTTATCAGAATCACAAAGGAAGACAACCATCTCCTCTCTGAACTCAGTAATTTGTGAGCAACTACCTTCACCTACAAGTATGATTTTCTGCTTTAGTGTGCATTGTTTTCCACTAGACACTAATTTCCTTAAAAAACTAAAATTCCTATGTATTTCCAATTGAAACAAAATTGTACTTTTAAAAAATGGTTTAAGAAAATGACAATTATACACTGATATATTAAAAAAAAAAAACTCCATAAGAATGTTTTGAAATCTGCATTTGAAAAATGGTAAATGGACAAAACGGTAATAAACAAACAAACAAGCTGGTGCCCATAACTTCATTTTTAACAAAAAATACAGAAAAAATATTCTAACGTATTTTACTTTTTGAAGTTACCCTAATTTTTCTTAACTGAAAAGAAACTAAATATACAACAAATTTGAAACAATAGTCATATTAAATTTTCTTATGTATCAACTATAGAGACTATCCCGGTATTCAACTATGTTGTTTTAAAGGAAAAGCAAAGAGCTATTTTCTGGGCCCATAAAAAGAAATCTAAAAATTTAAGAACATGCTAAATGTTGTATTCATGTGTCACCGTGGTCACTGGAAAATATCACTTTGAGAAACTACTCCCCCACTTCTATTAATACACCTATAATCCTCACCTAGTGGTATTTTTTATTTTCTAATATATGATATGAATACTGATCTGTCTCTGTAATATTCATATATACGTATGTATATATTTCTCTACTCATATTATCAAAAAATATTTGAATTACTGTAGCTGTTGCTGGATTGAACTTACTTGTCTGCCCATATACCCACAGGCCATGTAGGTTAAAATTGGCTGCAGCATCATGTGGACTGTAGAAGCTTTTTTACTAAGTGTTGTCAGTATGGTAAATAATCCATCCCCAACTGATATGGCATCTAACCCACCATGAAAGTTTTCATGTTTGGTGAGATGTAATCCACTTGCCCCTAGTTTAAATAGAAGATTACATATTTTTTTTAAAAGTATATCCTTAAAAGCCAGTAATAATCAGAAGTAATTTTTTCCAAATTCACTAAAAATAATAGGTACAGTTAAACTACACACACATACCCCTACAGATTACAGTATCTATTCATAAAAGAAAGATTTTGGGATATTTTAAGTGAAAAAATAAGGAGAAAAATAGATGATATTACTCAAGAAGAAAGAAAATAAAGAGAAAATGAGTGATATTACTATGCAGCTATGCATCACAACATCTAATCAAAAAGATGGTACAGTGACAAAGAAAGCAATACAAACAGGCAAAAATACATTAGTAATAGCTTTTGTCACAATTTATAGAAGTTCAATTATTTTAACAAAATGATGCAATGTTAGCTGCAACAGGAAGAAAAGTTAAACAATAAGATATAAAGTTTATGTGTCACAGAAACTTACATTTTTATTTCGTTTTCAAAGAAAATGAATAAATACATTTTACTGGTCTCTAATACAAAATCTGATTTCAAATTCTTCAGGTTGAAAACATTAGAGACAGCTGTACATTACAGAACCTAATTTAAGAGAAACCACTCTACATGTCTTTTCTAATAAAAATCAGTCATGATAAGAATCTTACAATAATTTTACATTATAAAGTTAAAATGATGTACCAGAAACAAGTATAAAATTAATATTCTCAATACGTACCAATTATCATTGCCATGGCACTGCTATTACACAAGCCTAGAGCTGACAAAATCTGGCTCATAATCTGTTGGTTAGCTAAGACTAAGTCAGCAACATATGCAGGAGATCCAGGGATACTGGTACTGCTTCCATTGACATCTTTGCTTCCTGAGACTTTTTCTTCATCTGATACACTATCTGTTGTATTGGTGGTCACAGACACTCTCGCGCTGTATTCCCTATTGCCTGAAAGAGGCAGCTGTACTAAAATGTTAACAAGTTTTAACAAATCAAACATGAGTTGATCTCTTGTCATTTCACCACAAACTGCTTTTGCATCACCTGGGCGGATAAGGTTGGCAAAAAGTCCCCCAAAGCATGCTCGAGCACCCACAGAGCTATCTGATCCACTTCTTGACATTACTTTGTCTGAGCAAGTGATATAGTGATGCACCAAGAAGGTGACAGATTCTATCACGGCAGAAATAGTACTAACTGAAACAACTTCAAAATTCTGCTCCAGAGTGAATTCTAAGAGCTTCACTTGAGCATCGAGAGGTCCTTGTCCTGTCTGAAAAGCACCCCTGCAGAAAGAGAGAGAGTGTTAAAAATAAAATCATTTTCAATTGTTTAGAAAGAAGTAACTATTTTCAATACAACAAAGTTAAAAAAAAAAAAACAACTACTCTTGGTATTCATCATTTCACTGGTAGTTATATTTCCATCTCAGTCTCATTCTTGCCTCCAGTTTACACAAAACCAAAAATAACTCCCCTTCTAAATAAAAAACTAAAGGATATGTAATCAAAGAAATGATGTTAAAGCTTCAGGCTAAAATATTTTAATATCAGAAGGAAATCTTAATGCAATGAGCTCTCCTTTATTATATCCTCAAATGTTCCTATTATGAATATTTTTATTTTTATTCTGATTTTGATTCTCAAAAATTAAGATTCAATCAAATCATTTTTATGTACTAAAATAGTATATTCTCAAGTTCTGCATCTGCCCAAATAAAGAATGCTAGAAAAAGTATCACTCCAGACCTAACAACAAAAAATGTCAAATTAACTACAATCATAAGTTTTCTTGAACTCAGAGCTCAAGTCACAGAGCAAACAAAAATGCTGAAATCCATGAAAATGAACACACTGCACAAGAGATGGAACAAAAGCACTAGGTTGCCTGTGGAACAATTTGATAAGAACAGATGCTAGCGATGTACAAATGGGTAAGAAATTCAGCTATTATGTTTAACAAATTGCTAAAAAATGAACGTGTCCTAAAGTGATACCATAGTTCATATCCGCCCACAGGCATCCTTCCTGATTCCCACATCCCTGCATTCCATGCTCTACGCATCTATATTTGGCTGTTCTGGAGGTGTATTTTTCAAAATAAACCAGAAAGAAATCAGAACTATACTGTTTTAAGTTCTGACATTATACAGAATATTATAAATAAATATTACTTAAAATAAGATTAATGAAATAAAGATGTATATAATGGAGCTAGGACAATCACTATTTTAAAAAATTTTAGTAATAACTAATAAAAATAGTGAAAATGAAACTAACAAAATATTTTTCAAAACGCAGCAGAAAAAGATATTTTAAAATCAACAATAGAAATGGAAAATTTTCAAAAGATTAACCTATTACATTAGAAAAGAAGAAAGATCTCAGAACCTAAGCTAAATCTAAAGGTCAAATTAAACATGCTTTACAGGAAGTGGAAAGAAGGAAATAATACTATGGTACAAAGCAATAAAACTTGACTTTAAAAATAAAAGAAACAGAAAACTAGTAAAACTATCATCTAGTTCTTTGAAAATACGAGTACTACTGATAAGCTTCTAGTTAGAATTACACCCCCAAATCTAAAAGATAAAAATTACCAATACTGGAAATAAACAAATCTCACTAAAGACCCTATAAACATTAGGAGAACACGGAAATATCACAAGTAATAAATTCAACAATGTAAATGAAGGAAAGTAAATAGCTTCCTTCAGGACACAGACTACCATAACTTTCTCAAAAAGAAAAGAAAGAAGCTGGGAATATAGCTTGGATGTTGGCTGCCTGCCTAGCAAGAGTGAGACCCTGGTTTCGATTCCCAGAACTAAATAGGAGAGGGAGGGAGGCTTGAATAATCCTATGTCTATAAAATAACATAAAAATTTTGATATAAAATCAACTCCAGGCCCAGGATACCTCAATAGTAATTTTTACTACCAAATATTTAAGTAATAATACACATTTTACCAAATCTCTTCCAGAGAATTAAAAAAGGGAACATTCATTTTTTAAGTCCAGCATTACCTAGATACAAAAACCAGACTTTATGGAAAAAATACAAATATCCCTGAAAAACAGATTTGAAAATCTTCAACAAAATATTAACTAATTAAATTCAGCAACATATAAAAAGTATTAACACTTCACAAAAACTAGGTCTATCCTGGAAATGCACAAATTAATGGACACCTAAAAATATTTTTTAATAAAATAAACAAGCTAGGAGCACTGGTGTACACCTGTAGTTCCAGCTACTGATGAAGCTCTTGTGAAATCTCTTGAGCCCAGAAGTTTGAGCCCATCCTGAGTAATATTTTAAGACCCTATCTTCAAAAAAAAAAAAACTACTTTGTGAACAGACTAAATAATAAACACATCTGATCATTTCACTACAAGCAGAGAACAAGTATCTGACAAAATCCAAGATACATTCATGATTAAAACAGGGGGGGGGGGGGTGCTGAGGTTGTGGCTCAGTGGCAGAGTGCTTGCCTTACACGTGTGAGGCACTGGGTTCGATCCTCAGCACCATATGAAAATAAATAAACAAAATAAAGACACTGTCCATGTATAACTAAAAAAAAGCTTTCTTGCATTTAAAGAAAAAAAAGTCAAATTGGAAAGAAATAAGAATCTCTTCAACTTATTTATCATGCATCTACAAAATAATCTACAACTAGTAGCATATCTACTTCTGAAAGACTGAGGAAAAAATAAAAAAGAGCAACTTGTACAATGTCTATTCAATAGTATACCTAGGAGGCATAAAGAAGGTAAAAAAAAAAAAAAGACACTGTATATTCTCCAACAGTATAGCTGTATGCAACAAATAAAAAATGAATTTTAAAAATCCAAAATAGGCCATAACTGTTCCCAAATAGACATATATTAATACAATATTACTCAAAATTCAGCCAGATTCTTGGGGTTATTTTGGAAATCAACAAGCTGATTCTAGAATTTATATAAAAAGGCCAAAAGAGTCCAGTGAGGTGACACACGCCTATCATCTACAAATTCAAAGTGAGGTTCAGCAACTTAGGGAGGCACTAAGAAATTTAGCAAGACCCTCCCTAAATTAAAGGGGTGGGGCGCTGAGGCTGGGGATGGAGATGGGGCTCAGTGGTTAAGCACCCTTGGGTTCAATCCCCCGTATCAGGAAAAAAAGCCAAAAGAACTAAAATACCCAAAGTAATTATGAAAACAAGAACAAAGTTGGAGAAGCCACATTACCAGATTTTTTAAACTGCCATAAAGGTACAACAAAGACACTGTGATGTTGAATAAAGAATAGACAGAAACATCAATTCTGTATCACAAAGTCACAAATAGACCAAAATAAAATAATCAATTGATTTCTGGGGAAGAAAAAAAAAATTATGCAGGAAATTCAAATGAAAAAAATATTATTTTCAACAATAGTCTAGAAACAATAATGTATCTATAGGCGAAAGATCATAAGCTCATGAGCAAAAACTAAAACATAAATGTAAAACATAAAACTAAATTTCCTAAATTTCCTAAATTTTTCCTAATAAAACAAGAAACCAATTTCCTCAATCTTCAGTGAGGAAAGGATTTTTTTTCTGACAAAAATAATACTACAAGAAAGAAAAAGTTAAAAGAAACACATTTTTGATACAAAGTGTGTCCTAAATTCAAACTACTACCTAATTATTAAGGAATTCCTTAAAAATGAAAAAAAAAAGTTGACAATTTCATCAAAATAAAATCTTCTAATTTTTGAAATTAAGAGAACGGAAATTAGACTCCACAGACCAACTGAACATATCTCCATAACATTCACTTGATAAAACTGAATGTTATCTGTTCTGGTGGTTCTAGGGATCAAAGCCGGGACCTCCAGCACAATGTGTGCTAAGCTACAGTCCCAGGCCTGAAAGACTCATTATAGTAAGAATGGGTATTTCTTTTCAATATACCCTGAATTAATCTAGTTAAAGAACTGTTGGATAATTTAATAGAATACCAAGGATTTTTTCTATAAAACACACAAAACATAGGAGTCTCTTTCGCCACAGTCTTCTGGATCATGTTAAAGAAACTATGCCAGGGAAATTGATGAGGTATGTGCAAGGTAAAGAATTGTGCAAAGCAGTTGGGGCATATACACCCAAAATACCTCCACTTAAAAAACAAGACTGATATAACTAAAGTAAAAGCAAGACTAATATTTCCTTAGAAAATGTTAACTGTAAATGTATTAAAGTTTCATAGGAAACCTTTAATGTTATACAACCCTTGTGGATAGAACTATGCTAAAGCCTACACATAATAACCAGGATTAGAGGTCCCATTGAGATAAAATGTAATAGCATAGTTAATAAAAAATGAAATAATGTTGACTGATCATTGCTTGTTTGCTAATTTTATACATATCATCCAAAATCTCACAAATTCCTCCCAATAAAATATGTATAGTGTTTTATGTTAATGTTTTCAAATGCATGTATATAAATCATTAAAGCACCCTGTATCTTTTTTTATGGGGGCACGGGGTGGCACTGGGGATTGAACTCAAGGGTACTCCAGCACTGAGCCATATCCTCAGCCCTATTTTGTGTTTTATTTACGGACACGGGCTCACTTAGTTGCTTAGCACCTCACTCTTGCTGAGGCTGGCTTTGAACGCCCGATTCTCCTGTCTCAGCCTCCCAAAGTGCTGGGATTATAGGCTGTGCCACCATGCTCGGCTTCCTGTATATTTCTGTATATGCTCTATACACTCCAAATAAATTGAGTTACAACAGTTATAAAAGGGGCTGGGTTTATAGCTCAATGGTAGAGCACTTGCCTAGTACATGTGAGGCACTGGGTTCTATCCTCAGCACCACATAAAAAGCGAATAAATAAACTATTGTGTCCCATCTACAACTAAAAGATTTTTTTAAAACAAAGTTATAAAAGGAAAAGAAACCACTGTGTCAGGAATTTTATTGCTGTTTTTTAAAAAAATAGCTTATTAAAAATAGTACATTTTTATATTAAATTTTAACATTAATGTCTGAAGATTCATGTAATACCCAAATGCTTTTACACACTTTGAAAATGAAAAATATATTAAAACATGTTTAAATGCACTTGTACTTAAAGAATGAAGTTAAATGATTAAGGTAACACCGATAGCTTTGCCTTTTCCTGTTTGTTTTATATTACTGGGGATCAAACCCAGGACCTCATACACAATAGGCAATGTTCCTAGCCCTTTTTTTTTTTAAATTATAGATGGACACAATAACTTTATTTATTTATTCTTATGTGGTGCTGAGAATCAAACCCATGCCTCACACATGCAAGACAAATGCTCTACTACTGAGCTACAATCCCAGCCCCATTCCTAGCCCTTTTTAAATTTTATTTAAGTTAACTCACTAAGTTGCCTAGGCTGACCTCAATCTTGCAATCCTCCTGCCTCAGCCCCCCGAGTAGATGGGATCATAGGGATGCACCACCACATCCACCTTGACTTATTCATGACAAAAAATGGTAATTTTTAAAAACCTCAAATATGCCAGACTTTTTTTTTTTTTTTGGTCATGTATTGTTTTGTAACCTGAAATAAGATAACTCTTTAGAGCCCATTAAAATATTTTTTCAGGGCTGAGGTTGTGGCTCAGTGGCAGAGCGCTTGCCTTGCATGTGTGAGGCACTGGGTTCGATTCTCAGCATCACATAAAAATAAGTAAATAAAATAAAGACACTGTGTCCATGTATAACTAAAAAATATTTTTTAAAACTATTTTTTTCAGAAATATTGGATTTTATTAAATGTTTTATATAATGATGGAAATGATTTATTAATATCACATATGCTCTTGAAGCATTCATACATTATCAGAACCAACCCAGCATTATCACATTTTATCCTTATAAAATATTGCCTGATTATGTTAATAAATTTATTTAGAATTTCTATACAAAATTATTAATGAACTTATTTTCTTTTGTAAGCTATCCTTTTCAGGTTTTCTTATGATATATAAAATCAATGGTAGCTTTATTTCTCTGTTTTCCAGAACAATTTCAAATAGCCTCAAAACAAATTTTACCTATAAGATTTATAATGACTAGGCTGGGTTGTATCTCAGTGGTAGAGCGCTTGCTTAGAATGTGTGAGGCACTGGGTTGGATCCTCAGCACCTCATAAAAATAAGTAAATAAACTATATCTACATGTGTCCATCTACAACTAAAAAGAAATATTTAAAAAATTTATAATGACTAATCTATGAAACCATTAAAAGCAAGAAAAGTTTTCAGGCACTACATACTCCTTCCTTATTAAAGAGTTGAGGGACTTGAAAGAGCCTAATGAAACAAAATGGAAATGAATCTGGAAACATACCAATGAACTCTTCCCCTCTCTGACTCCTAAATACCTACTGTCCTGCCAATTCATTTTCAAATGAATTTCTAACAAACAATAAGGTAAAGCATATTTTGCAGATTACATGTGACTTCTGTATTGACACAAGAGTACATTGAAATTTACCTTTCGGTTGAAAGTATATGAATCAACTTGAGCAAAAATTCACTGAATATCTGAGGACATGTTGAAGAGAGATGCACTTGTAACCGGGTAAGAAATTCTTGCATAGCTTGTGTAGCTGTTGGACCAACCTGAAGAGAAATGTTTTTCCACTGAAAACAGTTCAATATTATTATTTATAGACTCACTCATTGTAATAGCATCAGGTATAAAGTCAAGAGTTACACTGTTGTAATTTTCATATAAGAAAGAACAAAAATATGAACAGTGGCAGAGGAAATTGACATTTTAGGTCTTCTTTTATTTAATTATAAATGGCAAATTATAGAAATGATTAACAACAGCGTTTTCTTTTCTTTACCACTGAGCCATAAAGCCCAGGCCTTTTTCATGTTTTATTTAGAGACAGGGTCTCACTGAGTTGTTTAGGGTTGTACTAAGTTGATGAGGCAGGCTTTAAACTCCCAATCCTCCTGCCTCAGCTGAGCAAATGGGATTAACAACAGCTTTTTCATCATAGTTTATATATAACAACTAATTAGGTTTGATGAATAAATCATAAAACCTGAAGTTTTAGAAAAATAAAATGCAATAAAACCTTCCAAACTATTTTAGAGTTAAATCAAGTTAATTGCTAATAATGGACCAACAAATTATACTCTTAACCAAATTTCCTACATAAAACCAAGATATCATCATAAGGAAAGCTTATCCTTAATAATTTAATTGGCCGCAGGGGTGGAGGTGGGGGGTAGTGGCTTACTCTCTGGTACCCTGTTCTACTACTAACAAGCTGTATAATTCAGGGCAGTGTAGCTGATGCATGTTTTTTCTCATTTAATGTAATCAAGTTGGAATTAGTGACATCAAATTAATTAATCTTTACACACAGTTCTCACTCAGGAATATGTCTCTGTCCCCACCAAAGTTCTGTCCCAATCTATTAATAGTTTCTTCCCTCTTTTTTACTTGTCTCTTTATTATGACTATAAAATTAAATTATATTCAATATCAATATATTCACTAAAAGTATCCACCAGAATTTTAAGTCTATGAAGGCAGAGACTCAGTTTTAGCAAATTATTTTCATCACTAATACTGAGAATAGTACCCAGGCCTAGTACAGAAAAGCCTATTGAAAACTTATTGAATAAATGAAATAACAGAAGGACTGAGACTATTATAGACTACACAATTAAATTAGAACTTGTTTAATGGCAAAGCCAGATAAGAATTTTTAAAAGAATCAAAACTTACAAACCTGAAAGATATCTTGGAAAATCTCCATTAAAAACATTTATGAACACTAAATATATTTTATATAAGAAATTTAATTAAACAGAAGCAGTATAATAAGAAATTAAATTGATAAAGGAAATCTATAGTTACATAGAAACTCCTTAATTCTAAGCAATATTTTGTTATTTTTTGCTATCCAAATTCAATAATTAAAATGATTGAGCTATCAATTTTTTTTGGGGGGGGGGGGAGGTTACCAGTAATTGAACCCAGGGACACTTAACCACAGAGCCACAGCCATAATACTCTTTTTTTGGTACTGGGGATTGAATCCAGGGGCACTCAAACCACTGAGCCACATCCCTAGCCCTATTTTGTATTTTATTTAGAAACAGGGTCTTACCGAGTCGCTTAGCGCCTCGCTTTTTGCTGAGGCTGGCTTTGAACTTGCGATCCTCCGGTCTCAACCTCCCAAGCTGCTGAGATCACATCCGTGCACTACCATGCCTGGCCCTAGCACTTTGTAATATTTTATTTAGAAACAGTGTCTCGCTGAGTTGTTTAGGACCTCACTAAATTGCAGAGGCAGACTTTGAACTCGTAATCCTCCTGCCTCACCCTCCCAAGCTGTTGGGATTACAGATATGCACCACTAACCAACTCCGAGCTATTAATCTTAATATTAGAAGTCACAAAAAATGAATTCTTAAATTTGCATTCTAAGAATTTTAAGTATTTTCCTGACTTTGCAATAAGTATTAAAACATATCTTAAATTATACAAAAGCAATGCCAAAAATATACTCTACATAAAAAAAAATCAATGTTCTTTGATAACCTACCACATATTGTTCAGTTTCAGTATATCAACTTTATAAATAATACTAAATGACTTATTACACTGACATATAAGGGGTATAATTTAATGCTTTAATAATGAATAATTTTATAGTTTACTTTAAAATATTGTTTACTGAATGGTCTGTGAATATCACTAGTTGAATTTTATTACCTGTGGACTATGTTGATTTGTTCCATGTGGACTGGTACCAGAAAGAAATTTCACTAATACATGAATAAGGTTTGGATCTGAAACCAACAAATGAGCAGTACTCTCCTGAGTTCCAATGGCACTGCTGGAACCAGCTATAAAAAAATATATATACACACACATAAATATAACCTTAACAAATTGACTACAAAACAATAAGATGCAATATATACAAACATCTTTTAGTTCCAAGAATACTTACATATTTCTACTAATTATAAGTTTATTTAAAAAGTTCCAATCTATACACTATTGATACCTCTAGATTTCATTCTTTGTTTTCATCTACCACATTATCTCCTCCCTCAGCTCTTCTGACTGTGAATACAGTCAAGTGGAAAACAAACAACCAAAGCCTTACTGTTATGTTGTGGGTCTATTTTTAGGACTTCCCCTTAGCAGAAAGAGATGTACTTTTCAGATTAATTTTAAATTAAGTTTTCTAAGATAAACTGAGAAAAAAACTTCCTTTTTGAATGTTATATACAACTAACTAATGTATAGGCAACCCACTGATTCTCTTGAGCAGAATACAACACCTTTGCTTATCAGATACTAAAATTTTTATCTCATTTTTGGATAATATATTCTGAACAAGAAAACAGAACAGCACTTTGATGTTAAACAGTGATTTAAATGATAGTGCAATCAATATGAGAGAAGTCTCAATTTAATGAAGTCTTTCTGAGAGATGAAATCCGTCCTCTTATAACCTACAGATTGAATACAATGTAATTGAAAGGACTTCAACAACTACATCACTTCTTGTAAAATATGATAAGAATTTTATAATAAGCATATAAAAATATATGTCAGAAATTAAGTTAATAAGTTTTTGAACTTACAATTAAGCTGCATGTTTGTCATAAGTGTTAGGCTATGAAGTACAAGGCACCAAGTCCGGAGCAAAGTATTGGGATACCAGGCTAGCACTGTGAGAAAGCTAGTTATTGAGGCTACATGTAAAAAAGGAAAAGAAAATGTTTTACTCACAAAAATTGAATATTTACTAACAATTAAAAACCAAAAGAATGACCTAACAAGTCAGAGTACTTTTTTAAATTAGCTCATTAACTACTGTCCTCAGAACACACAAATATAGTTCCCCATTAAATACAACTAAAACTTTGAGAATCAATAACATTTCACAGCAACAATAAAGTTCAGTTCTCAAACCTTAAAATGACAAGTTCTCCTTACAAATTTGTTGTACATTCTAAACTAAACCATTTCTACTCAACATAATCTGTGTGTCACTAGAACTCCTAACATTCTACAAAAACCAAAAGGTGAAAATAGTTAAGACATACTGGAAAAACTGGAATAGATTAGACCAAACAAACCTAATGCAACTTTACAACAAAAACACAAATTCAAGCAATAGTTAGGTAGGTAAGCTGGAAGGCCTAGGTAGGAAGAACTCATGGCAGCTAGAGAAGCCAAGTAAGTTATTCAAAACACACAGTATGCACAGTATCCAGTGTCCCTTTAGAAATAGTTGATTCCAGACCAACAGCAAGAAACTAAAGTCTGGACTATCTATCATGTCAAAAATATATTTCAACATTTTGAAAAACAAAAACAACAGAAAAAGGAGCATTTCATCAGTAATAAAGTCCACTTCCAGTACCACGTTTAAAAATTACAACCATAGGACAAGTTTTTAAATTCAAGAATTTATACAAATACTTGTTAAAGAAACTAATTGGTCAAGATTCTAGACTGCTTATAAACTGATTCCTTTTTAAAACTAATTTAAAAACATAAAAACATTTCTAGCATTCTTCATGTCTCTCATAGAATATATAGCACAGTAATATAGAACATAATAGCATATAGAACGAAGTTTCTCATTATGAAAGTATTTCAGCTAATAAATTAAACAAGAATGAGAATTAGACTATCATTTTGAAACCTCTAAATAATTATTAAGAGGTCTAGGCAGTATGCATCAGTGCCTACTAATGTCATTTTAAAAGAGAAAATCCATAGAGGAGGAGCAGGGGGAGCAGGAGAAGCAGCAGCAGCAGTCAGGCACAGTGGCGTATGCCTGTAATCCCAGCACTTTGGGAGGCTGAGACAGGAAGGGTGTGAGTTCAAAGCCAGCCTCAGCAACTTAGCAAGGCCCGAAGCAACTCAGTGAGACCTTGTCTCTAAATAAAATACAAAAATCGGCTAGGGATATGGGTTAGTGGTTAAGTGCCCTTGAGTTCAATCCCCAGTACCAAAAACAAAAAAGAAACAAACAAAAAACCCAGATCTGATTAAACTCTAGATGTAACTATTAATTTACAGGAAGTACAGAGGACATTGTGGAAATATAAACACACATACAAAAATCTAGATCCTGAGAACACTGAAAGACAAACAGCAAACATCTATGACAAGTGACTTTGCAGGGGGGATTAAATTTTTTTAAAAAATGGAAAGAACCCATACAGACTAAGAAGGACATAAGAAACAATTAATTGAAATGTGTAAACTATATATAAATTCTATTTCAAATAAACAAGTCTCATAACATTTTAAACAATTAAAAATTACAGCATTGACCAGGTATATGATAGCAATGACAATTATTTTTCCCTTTTCAATTTTTATTTTTAATATTTTCCATAGGAGCAAATTATAAAATAGAAACATTTATATATTTATTAATAACAATGGAAGATATAGAAAGCTATTAATTAAAGCACAAATGGCTCATATAAATGGAACCGTGAGCTAGTGGGACTGTCACTTTTTAAGTCTGGAAGACAGAAGAGATAACAGCTGAGTAAGATACAGGATATGCCACTTTAGGAGAAAGCATCAGGAATAGATTATTTTTACTTTTCTTAAAATATAACTAAAGTAGATTTCTGTGGTCTCAGCTGAACGTTAATTCTTTTCCTATTGAATGGTATTATTTTACTCAGATCATACCCAAACAAGCACTTTGAAAAATAAAGAAATTGATACAACTCCTACAAGAAACTGACACCATTCTCCAATTGATCAATTCCCCCAGGAGCGAATCCATATTTAACAAACAAACAAAGCAGGTTATGAACAAGACAAAACGTAAGGAAATACAGTGTAACGATTAAGAGAATGCTTCAGTTATACACAATTATAAGATAACATAGACAAGTTAGACATTTTCGTTCTCTTCCTTGCTAAAGAGTAAGTCAGTGCATTAAAAACATAGCCCTCCTCTGCCCCCATCCAGTAAAACATTAGAACTCTAATGATAAAGATTAGGTACATTTTAACCTAATTATTACTATTCAGATTGTTATTTATACCTATTAGAGCTTTTTCTGCCAATAAATCTTACCTTGATTTAATGAAATGACAGGTATTCGATTAGCATTATATAAAAAAATGTCTGCTCCATTCTCTTTATTTCCAGATGAGCTAGAATTCAGGCTCAATGTGAGCCACAACTGAAGAAGTGACTCCAACTGAAAAAGAATGAAAATTGTCAGGGAAAAGAATGTACATATTACAAAATATATTTCAACAAAAATCTTACTGTTCAGAATCTTGTTACGAATAAGGAAATTTTTCTATTAAATATTTCCCCCAGTTACTTCACATAACAAGCAAGTGTATCTTAAAATTCCTGAACAAAATTAAAGTTAGTTAAAATTCACCATTTATATCACATAAATGTTTTTCTAAGTTAAAAGAGGTGATTCAAGTTATTAAATTGCTGGGTTTTATACAATATGTGGTAGAAACTAAGGCTTAAAATCATGAAAATTAAAAATGGTCCCTTGAGGAAGGGCTGTGATAATTAAAGTATTTCCAATATTTTCCCAACTGTGTATAATAAAGAAATAATCAACATCAAATGTGCATGAACTTTCCAGTTAGTTTCACCATTTCAGAGGCTACCAATAAATATGTCGTAATTTTCTCCTGAAATCATACCTGAACATGATGGACTTGAAGCATGGAAAAAAGTTTGTTGAAACAAACATTTAACATTGGTACAGATGATAACTGTATAATAAGCTGGCTGGTTTGGTTTGCTGCTTGCAAACCCCCTAGAAGTGAATCATCTGTTCCAGTGGGAGACTGTGATACTGAAAATCAAACAAAAGTATGATGTTATACACAGTTTCAGGAGACACATTAACTGGTTACTAATATGAACACATAGATCATTTAAAAAAAACACTAATCATTTTTAATTATCATTTTTGATTTTTAAAAAAAATCAGTCTTTTTTTTTTAAAAAACTGCATTCTATAGAATAGTTTAAAGTTACATTTTGCTATTTGAAAAAAATTTTTTGACATAATTTGAAAGTAAAAACGACAGTCATCAAGAAGAGAAGCTCCCAAATTCACAGGACTCATCCAACAAAGGAAAAGAATATACTCTTTAACACTTTTTGCTAATTAATAAAGGAGGAAAGGAAAAGAAAAAAGAGCCTTGACTGATTATTGAGAAGATAGTTTAAAAATAACCTAGGTGAAAGTTCATTGTGGGGTTATTTGTTTTGCTTTTTCTTCCCATCATGGTATTAGGAATTGAACCCAGGGTCTCTCTACCATTGAGCTACTCCCCAGTCTTTTATATTTTGAGACAGGGTCTCCCTAAATTGCCCAGGCTAGCCTCGATTTTATAATCCTTCTGCTTCAGGCTCCCAAGCATCTGAGATTATAGACATGTACCACGTGATTCTTGCCACTGATAGACTATTAGAATCACATGGGCAACATTCAAAATATGGATGCTCAGGCTACATGCCAAATGAATTACTGATAAGCTTTCCTTCCTTTTCTTTATTCTTTTTTTGTGAGGTAGCCCAGGCTGGTATCAAACTTTTTTTTTTTTTTTTTTTTTTTTTTGGTACCGGGGATTGAACTCACAGGGATTCGACCCCTGAGCCACAACCCCAGCCCTATTTTTTTGTGTTTTATGTAGAGACAGGGTCTCACTGAGTTGCTTAGTGCCTCGCCATTGCTGAGGCTGGCTTTGAACTCGCGATTCTCCTGTCTCAGCCTCCCTAAGTGCTGGGATTACAAGCGTGAGCCACCACGCCCGGCTTGGTATCAAACTTGTGATCCTCCTACCTCAGCCTCCCAAGTAGCTGGGATTTCAAATGTGTGCCAGCAGGCCAAACAAATTGAAAATATAATCATGGGGATCAGAAAAATACAGGCACATTGAGAGGATTTTTTTTTCATGTATTTAGAATATTATTATTCTAAAAAGATACACACTTGTGAGCAGGATAATAAAACAGAATGTTAAAAGAAGCAGATAAGAATTTTTAAAAGATCTTACAAATTCTTTCAAACAAGCAATGTATAATAATGGATTATCTGGGACAGTACTGAGTTGTTTCTGGTCATGCGAAGTTGGACCTTATGGGGGGATTCTCATATTACACAGAAGATTAAGATACAACAATATCAGTGTACCAAAACAAAGATGATAGAATACTAAATCATTCTGTTTGTCTTTCTCCTTTACTCTGCACCTTCAAAGGCCAGAAACAAACCAGAGTGCAGACTGAAAGAATACAAATTATTTAAGGAAGAACCTAAAATGAGTTCTCTATTGAAATGAATTATCTTATCTCCTTTACAGAAGCAAGTGTTGATCTTCCTGCATTCCAGCTACAATCTCTAGCCCCAGAAAGGCAAAGTGATTTTTGGGCCAAGAAAAATAACACTTCTCCTCAGCACAGCTCTTCAATTTTTCTCTTTCAGAAACAGAGTGCTATTGTAACTGTACTTTCCTGACATGAGGAAATCTACACAAATTTAGCACTGTACATCAAAGTCAGTAATGGCCAAGCATGATGGCGCATGCCTGTGATCCCAGTGGCTCAGGAGGCTGAGGCAGGAGGATGGTGAGTTCAAAACCAGTCACAGCAACTTACTGAGGCCATAAGCAACTCAGTGACACCCTGTCTCTAAATAAAATATAAAACAGGGCTGAGGATATGGCTCAGTGGTCAACGGTCTGAGTTAAATCCCCAGTAACCTCCCCAAAACACATACACACACACACACACACACACACTCTCTCTCTCTCTCAAAAAAGAAAAAAAGTCAGTAATGTCCCAATCTGGCAGGTTACCTGTTCCTGTTATGCAGCACTGCTCACTGTCTATGGCTACTTTCCCACTACCAAAAGAGTTGAGAAATTTTAGCATACCATATGGCAAGCGAAAGTTCAAAATACTTACTATTGGCCCTTTATTAAAAAATTTGCCTTCTTTTTCTGCAAATAATTAACTAATAAATCTTCTCAATTATGGAGTTCAATTATAAGGCCCATTTGGATGTCATGCCACCTATACATTCCATCCTAGTCTTTGGGGATGACGAAGATGTTTTTATTAAAAACTCCACTCTTTTTTATTTATTTGTTTTTTGGTGGGACTGTGGATTGAGCCCAGAGATGTTCTACCACTGAACTTCATCCCCACCCCCTTGTTTTTTAACTTTGAGGCAGGGTCTCACTGATAAATCTCCTTCAGATTCACAACAGACATGAAATTTTAACATTTTCCTGGGCTGAGGTTGTAGCTCAGTGGTTCAGCGCTTGCCTAGCATGTGTGAGGCACTGGGCTCAATTCTCAGAACAACACAAAGAAATAAAATAAAGGTATCAAGTCCATCTACAGCTAAAAATATTTTTTTAAAAAAACTGTCCTTGCGGAATGCGCCTGAAAATAATTGAGACAAATCATTCCTTATAATTGTCTATGAATTGCCATTTTACTTACATGTAGGAGATGTATTTGTTAATGCTTGTAAAATGGAATCTGCTTCCAAAGTGGACATCATTTTCAACATAAGTTCTGCCTGCTGTTCAAGTCCAACTTCTAGGCGAGCATCTAGGGCTACACAAAGCAATTAAAAAGAAGCCTAATTGATTATAATTATTATTCATATCCTACCTCCTACAACAAAACATCAAAATCCAAACTCATGAAAGGGTATATATGCCCTTAGACAAGAAAAGCCTGGCATACATATCAGAGGCAGAGCAGGGAGACCATTTGTATAAATGTTAAAGAGAAGAGACTGGGCTGGGTACGGTGGAACAAGACTGAAATCCCAACTACTCAGGGAACTGAGGTAAGAGGATCCCAAGCTTGAGGTAAGCCTTGGCAACTTGGCAAGGTCCTATATCAAAATAAAAATAAAAAGGGCATAGAGGTGAGATCAGTGGCAAAGAACCCTGAATTCAATCCAAAGTACTACAAGGAGGGAGGCAGAGAGGGAAGGAGAAACTAATTAAATAAATAATAACAGTAGAAGCAAATATGTTTAGGAGAATGAGTCAGGTTTTTCATTCAGGAAAAAAAAAAGGTACAAATATGGAAAGGGAGAAAACTTAAATGAACCCTACAGAACTACACTGCAACCAGATATGCCAATGTGAATGCACTACATTCAGTATATGTAAGACATATGTGTAGGAACACACGTTCTCTAGCTCTGTCCACCAAGACAGCACAGAAACAGACATCAAAAATAACAAGTACATCTAGCATGCAAATCTAGTTTTTTTTTTAAACAATATTTCTCTTTGAAAACATGTGAAATACCACATTATTTATAAAAATGGCTAATTCCCAACTAGGGCAAATACAGAAAATGATGAGCCTGGGGCATCTCATTTTGCCAGGGAACAAGACGTGCTCAAAGACTGATGAGGATATGTCCAAACAGTCAAGAGACCAGACTGAAGGAGATCCTACTGGTTAAATGTAAGACAACTTGAGGATCAAATCAAATAAAGATTAACACTAAACTTACTTAATGAACCATAAACTAATACATTTAAAAAATGGTTAAAATGATAAATTTTATGTTATTTACATTTTACCACAATAAAAGCAAAACGCTAACTTTGTAATAAGAAATTATAACCACCTAAAATTAACTTTTTACAATGGGGAAAACTGCAACTTGATAATAAAGAAACCTGGAGGACACCGCCTTAATCAAGTGATTAAATTTAATACCATCAGAAGTAAAACAAATTGAAATCATGGGTCACATACTAGGATACAGCAAACAAAAATAACTATTATTGTTGTGATATTGCTACCAAGATTCATGACTTCAATCTAATTATGAGGAAATAGCATACAAACCTAAAATGAGAGATGTTCTATAAATAACTAGTCTGTAATCTTCAAAAGGGTCAAGGTCATGAAGGTCAACACTGAGAAACCACTGCAGACTGAGCAACACAAAAGATCTGACAGCTAAAATGTAAAGCATGATCTTCACTGGGTCTCTATACAAAAAGGGCATTATTCTGACGACTATTAAAATCCGAATGGCCTCTCAGTGTAAGGTAATAGTAATATTAATATCCTGATTCTGATGGAGTATGCTTCTTTGATGTGCTCATCTTAAATAATTTCTAGCTTTTAAAAACAAAAACTTGGATTGGCAGCTTACTTTCAACTGGTTCAGGATAAAAAACATGCTCTGAATTTTACTTGTTTCAAACGTTTTCAAATTTGTGATTATTTCAAATTTTAAAATATCTTATTGAAAAATTTAAATGTTACATTCTACATGACGAGTAAAGTGAAAAAGTAGTATTCAATGTGGATTTTTTTACACAAGAAAGTTTATTATTAAAGATAATAAAGCAAAACAAAGCACAATTAATTAAAATCATTGTCAATCTTATACAATCCACAAATAACTTTTACTTGTTATTAACAAACAGGTGGGCCATCACTGAATGTAAGCTCCTCTAAACTTTATGAAAGAAAAGAACATGAAGCTCTGAATGACACTCTACAGCACAACTGTGATACTAAACCTTCCTATCATATGCTCAGGCTCAATTTTTCAAGAGAAAAAATATATATAAATTTAGTATTTGCTTTAAGAATAATATATGCTTCACTGGAGACATAGCTCAGTTGGTAGAGCGCCTGCCTCACATGCACAAGGCCTTGGGTTCAATCCCTAGTACCACCAAAAAAAAAAAAAAAATAGTATATACCTCAAAATAGTCACACATAAACACTTACCCTGAGATACTGAAACACTAACTGTTTGTGATCCATTCTTTTCTGTGTTTGCTGGTGGTTTTGCTACAGGAATTCCCAAACCTCCAATGTAAGGATTATAATTGTAGGTACAATAATCAGCACCCCAGTAATCATACCACGTACTGCTTATTGGCTTAAAAAAAGGGAAAAGAAGTTGTGGTTTATTTTTGTTTTTCTACTGAGGGAAACATATTTACATTATTTAAACACAAACGGGACTATACAATAAACATTCGTCACACCCTTTAAATTTTCACAAACCATTTGGAATATTAATGATTTGCAAGAATGTTTCAATGACAGGATTTTTATTTTCTGCCAGAATCTTAAAATACCTCATTTGCTTAGAAACTGAAAGAACTAGAATCCGTTTCAAAATCTAATGCACCAAAAGAGCAGTACCACTATAAGGGATCATAGTTGTAACTTCTTTAGAAAAAGTGGAGGCTAACACAGAAGATGAATTTAAAATAAGCTCAGCTTAGATGAAGTTTATTGGTTCCACGAAAGGTCGATAATCCTCAACTCAATTTCTGAATGCTTATTAATGATACTTGCAATTATTAATGGCTATATTAATAAAAACGATATAAGTTTTCTTCATACTATTCCATGGGTATTTTTTAAAAACATCTATAGTACTGTAGCAATTTAACAAATTTTGCATATGCTGAATAAAGAGACTCATTTGGTAATAACTATATATATTTTCTTCTTTTAAGTATTTGCTAAGCTAAAAGTGTGTAAGTACTTTTATTACAAAGAATATTCTGCCATAGTATACCTTAAAAACTTTGGCTGCAAGAGGATCCTTTTCTAAATCAATATCTAGAGGATCAATGTCGACTTCCATTAGATCTTGAAGTAACTCAAGGTCAATTTCCTTATCTTTTTCCAAAGAAGAGAGAGGAGGTGTACCTTCAAATAATTGAAAATTACTGTATTATGTAACATGAAATTTAACCAACATATTACTTTCAGTTGCAGAAAAAATATTTTGTTTACATGTAACGTACACATGCTAAAAGATTTAAAAGTTTAAAAATGTAAACTTTTAGTGGGCTGGGGCTGTGGCTCAGTGGTAGAGTGCTTGCCTCGCATGCATGAGTCACTGGGTTCTATCCTCAGCACCACATAAAAATAAATAAATCAAATAAAGATACTGTGTCCATCTACAACAAAAAAAATATTTTAAAAAATGTAAACTTTTACACTTAATTATTAATCAAGATGTAAAGGTATTACTTCATGGAACAAAATAAAAACACTAATTCTATGATACTTGATTTTCTAGGGAAAATACCATAATATTAACTCTTGTTGAATCAAAGAGCATAAACTTTGCTATTGAAAACAGTCACAGCCAGGCTCAGGCAGGAGGATTCCAACTACAAGACCAGTCTCAGCAAATTAGTGAGGCTCTAAGTAACTTAGAGAGACCCTGCCTCAAAATAAAAAAAATAAAAAGGGCTGAGGATGTGGCTTAGTGGTTAAGCACACCTGGTTTCAATCCACAATGACCACCACCACCCCCAAAAAAAGAAAGAGGAAATCATTAAATGTTTCCCATTTTATTAAAACTTCTACATATACAAATCAAACTATATCAAAGTAATTGGGAGCTTATGAAATGATAGTGCTGTTTTAATTAGCACTCTCTCCCAGAAACCAGGCAAAATATGTTTACTGGAAAAATATCTGGCATAATTTATGAGGTCAAAAACCTAAGAGGAAAATGTAAAAATCCATTTTATACTTCAGTAGCATTCTTTACTTTGAAACATGTTCTTAATTAATAGAAAATACTGAGGTCTATTTAAAAATGAAATCTACCTGATAAATCATGTGTCAAAGGTTCATCTATAGTTTCCAGCAACTGAACTGAAGACTGCTGAAGGGAGTCATCAGAATCACCAGCTGTTGCACCTACATCATCACCCACTGCTCCTTCCTCCATGGCTTCTGCAGCTACTGGCGCCAACAATTCTCCTGCATTTAAGGAGATAATCCTAACCACTTTAATAACTTAGACACAGTCTTCTTTTACTTTTTCCTTCTAATGTTCAGAAAGACATACATATTCTACCAACTACACAAGAAAATAAGGCAAATGAGTTCTCACCTACATAAAGAATACTAAAACTCACTGCATTACCTTCAAATGCCTAAAACAACTAGTAGGGAAAAAACGCACGATATACAATATTAACAAGGAATTATTATAAGCACATTCAGATGTTAACTTAGTCATCAAAAGAAGCTTATAAGGAAGGTATTTTTTTGTATCCTTATTTTACAGATGAAAAAACTCAAGCACAGTGATATCTTCAAGGTCACATAAATAACTAGTAAGAAGGGCACCAATGGCATTAACAAAACAGACCAGTTTCAATATTCATGCACTTTATCAAACTAACTCCTTTCCAAAGACTTACATTTATCAAAACTGCCAACATAATTAAGTAGAAATGTAATTTTAAATGGTTGGTACTACTGTAACATTAAAGAGAATTTTATGCTTTTAAGAGATTACAAAGTCCTTTAGAGTAGTTAGTAAAGCAATGACAAGTTAATTCTGACACATCCAAGGAAAAATAAATCCTTACAAACCTGCTAAAATATCCTGTAGCATACAAGTTAAGGAATACTGAGCCCAAGCACCACCCCAAGATATATCTCCTCTATTGAAGTCAGTTCCAACCAAAAGTAACAGCAGTCTTTCCAGTTGCGGTTCATTCACAATCTCACATAAATGAATAGTTGGTCTTGTGGCATTCGCAATGCGTGCAAGAACCTATAATACATTTTAAAAAACCATCTATACCAATTATACTTTTTTCCAAAAAAAACAATAGAAATCTATCAATACTTTGGCACTACACTAATAATTTACAATAATAAGTATCATTTTGGTATCTAAGTAATCACTTGAGATGAAATGTAAAATAATGTACTCATTTTTGGTTTTGTTATTGTTTTTTTTGGTGATGCTGGGGAATGAACCCAGCCCCAAACATGCTACACAAACACTTTACCACTGAGTTATCCTCAACCTATTTTTTATTTTATTTTGAGACAGAGTCTCTCTAAATTGCTCAGGCTGGCCCCCAACTTGAGATTCTCCTGCATCAGCCTCACAAGTTGCTGGGATCACAGGCATGCACTACAATGCCTAGCTAAAATAATGTAATTTCATTAATGTGGTGTCAAATCTGGGTGGAACAGTTAATAACTTCTATAAACAGTGAATATTCTACAGGAAAACTATCATGACACTAAAAGTCTTTCATTAATATTATCTGACATTTATTTGTATATTTCCTAATTTAACTTAAGAAAGGTACGTTGGAAATAGACATACCCAAATTACCCACATTTTAAACACCTGACTTTTAAATAAATTAAAATTTATATTAGATTTCTCTAGGAATAAATGAAAGAAATTTCAATTTTTCAAGGCACAATTACAAAAAAAGTAATTGCAAAAAAGAAAAACCAAAATATGAACTACTATTTTTTCTTAGTCACAATTAAAAATTGTTTATTTCTGAAGTTATTTAACTTACCCGTTAAAGTCTAGACTTATAAATTAAGCGTAATAGTTTACTTACCTTGCAGACAAATAACAAGAGATCTGCATGACATGTGAAGTCCATGGAGAGGAGAAACAAAACAAGTTTTTGGACTACTGAGATACAGCGTTCATGTGCAAGAGTAAATGGAAGTGGTTCTATTTCTGGACTTTCTTTTGTTGTAGTAACTTCTGTGTCTAAGTTAGAACGGGACCACTCTGCTGTCCGACGCAAACGAATTAAATCCTTAAAGTGCTATATACAGAAATTTAAAGTATTTAAGTCAATGTTTATTTAATAAAAAAGTTTCAGTATACATTTATGAAAATATTACTCAACACACAACTTACAGTGAATAAAATTTTTAGATAAACCATATGCTTCAAAAAGGAAGATTATTAAAATCTATACTAACAGACTTTACCTCTGTATAACAGACTTTCAGAAAACTGAAATTCTACAGAAAGTCCAGAGAAATAAATTATGCCAAACCTAACATCTTTAATTTATATCACTAAAATATACTAAGTGTAATGTATACAGGCTGAATGGTTCAAGTTATTTCAAGATTGAGTGGAAGAAGCATTAATTTCATATTTATAAAAACACAATATACAAACGTGACTGCTACATGTTATATACACACATATATCCATCAACACATATATACATGCATCCAAGTGGGTGTGTTTTATTTTATTAAAAAATTACTGAAACTTCATTTTCACTTTCAAAGGAAATGTGTAAGCTATATTTGAGCCTTGTGTACAACTGGATCCAAAAGAAAGTTCAATTTTAAACCTAGCAATGAAAATCTTACAATAACATAAAAAAAAATCCCTGAGATGCCAAAATTTTCACTTTACATATTTTTATTTTTAAAGTTAACAAAATGGTATTTGTAATCATCCAGTTTTTTTGTATTATAGTATGGAAAAAACAACATCAATGCCACATGAGCAAAGCTATACATCCCACTGATTTCTTTATCTTTACTTTACACTAAATCTCAATCCACTTTGAAGTAATAAACTAGAAAAATTTACAAAACATTTCCTTGATTTAAAGGCTACCTTACCCAAAAAAGAGTTGAGTAGACTGGTATTTTTTCAATAAGAGAACAACATATTTAAATATTCTGGTCATTCCTAAAGACACTTAATAAAATGACTTTAAATGCTAAAAAGAAAGCAGCTTTTCTAAGATAATCAAAACATACAGCTCATACCTTTGAAGTAGCCTGCTTTAGTTTTGCTTGTTCTACCAGGAGTTTATACGATGATCCCTTGTTACTCTGTATTTTTTCTTTCTCCATCTGTTCCACCAAAGCCTTCTGTTTTGCTTTCAGTAGGTTAAGTTGCTTTAAAATACAAGTAAACAACTTAGTCTTAAAAACATTAGGGGGGGCTGGGGTTATGGCGCAGTGGTAGCGTGCCCGCCTAGCACGTGTGAGGCACTGTGTTCGATCCTCAGCACCACATAAAAATAAAATAAAGATATTCTGTCCACTTACAACTAAAAAATAAATATTTAAAAAAAAAAAAAAAAAAAAAACATTAGGGGATCCCAGTGGCTCAGGAGGCTGAGTCAGGGGGATCACAAGTTCAAAGCTAGCCTCAGCAAGAGCAAGGTGCTTAGCAACTCAGTGAGATCCTACCTCTAAATAAAATACAAAATAGGGCTGGGGCTGTGGTGTCCCTAAATTCAATCCCCGATACCATTAAAAAAATACACACACACACACATACATATATGTATATATGCATATATATATTTATTTTAGGGGAAGGACATTGGCCAAATTATATTCTTATATTGTGTGCATGTACTAGTATGTAACAACAAATCCCACCATTATGTACAACTATAATGTGCCAATAAAAAAGCAAAACAACACTAGAAACAATTAAATTAGTATTTATATACTTCTTGGAATTCAAAGATCAAATTAATGGAATAAGTAATACTTTGAAGGAGTATTAGTAGTAAAATTTTACTATTTAGCCCTTCTAAAAAATTCATTTCCAAATCCTGATTTCAAAGTTTCTCATGAAGGACTCATTAGTTATGCTGGAAGTGGGTGGCACATGCTTATAATCCCAGCTACTCAGGAGGAGGAGGTAGGAAGATGGCAACTCTGAGGACAGCTTTAGCAATTTAGTAAGACTCTGTCTCAAAATAAAATATAAAAATGTTTGGGAAAGGGCTGGGGTTGTGGCTTGGTGGCAGAATGCTTGCCTAGCATGCGTGAGGCACTGGATTTGATTCTCAGCACCACATATAAATAAACAAATAAATAAATAAATAAATATCCATCAACAACTAAAAAAATTTTTTTTAAAAATGGTTGGGGAAGTACCTCAGTGGTAGAGCACCTCAGGGTTCCATCCTCAGTACCACAAAAAAAGTAAAAAGGAACTAATGTTCCTTACCCTTAGGAGAAGGGGAATAACTAGAAGACTTTCTTATACAAGTCAACTAAATATTCAGGTGAATGATAGATATTTTGAATGGCAGAAAGAAAATATTTTTAATACATGGAAAAAATCTTTTTATTGCCTAAAAGTTCTTAGCTTTGCTTTTCTGGAAACTTCCTTCAGGAAATTTTCCTTCAAGGAAGCTGCTCCTCTCACATCAGCAAGGAAAGGCAGGGCTGCTGCACAGGAAGACGCACTTCTAGGGCATGCTACCAGTGGCCTACCTCCTTTAGCCACACCCCACCTGCCCAGAGTTACAGCTCTCATACACCAATCACTTTACCTCTGAACATTCCTGCATTAACACAGGAGCTTTTAGGGGACATCTTATATCCAAACCATAACAGCAACCTCATTTAGAGTGGTAGTAATAGAGAGTAAAGAAGTACACAGTTTAAAGAACATCACCAAAAATCTGTTGCCATTTTACAAATAAGGTTTCCAAAGTATTAAATCTCCCCAAGCTATATAGTTTGTTAAATATCATAACTAACATTTGATGGCACATCTGTCTTATGCAACCTTCAAAATGACAATTCTCTCAAACATTAAAATAACAAAACATATTGACTGTTACCTGTTTATGATGAACAAGCTGTTTTCTGATTTTTCTGGAATATAATCTATCAAGGCTACTGCTGCCCTTGGAAGACCTATTTAAACTCTGAGTGTGCAGATTATTGTTAATAAAACTCCACTGGTTACCTAGAAGGGAAGGAAAGGCCTGTTAATAATTCTGTCAAGTGTGATTTTAAAGTACCTTTCATACCCAGAAAACAAAACACAACTATAAATGAATAAACATGACAAAGCAACTTTTAGGAGAATTAAGGAAGCCATTATAAAGTCATTCTTTTTTTTTAAAATATTTTTTAGTTGTAAATGGACCTTTATTTTTAATTTATTTATATGCAGTGCTGAGAATCAAACCCACTGCCTCATACATGTTAGGCAAGAGCTCTATCACTGAGCCACCGCTCCAGCCCCTATGAAATCATTCTTAAATGATCTAAAAAAAGATTCAATGATTGTCATTACTCTAACACAGACCAGAAATGACTTTAGGACCAGAGTTCTGTCTTCAAGCTTTCCTTGAAGGTAACAGCCACATTCCTCCACAGTGGTTAAGATTAATATTTGTACAACACAGCTGTGATGATGTCACTAAGATCTAACAACAGATACTCAAAACACATATGCTTCTGTGCAGAGACTAAAAATGGGTGCTCAACAATATGCTTAATGATTGCTAAAATGAGGTAGTTAAAAAAAAAAGGCTGTGTTGCTACATTTATCCTCCATTTTACAATGTGTCCACACTATTCTCTGTCACTCTTTGGCTCAATTTAGGCCCAATAACACATTTTACTCATCTGTAATTTTTTACTATGTTTGTGTAATATAAAAACATCTTTTTTTCTTCTCTATTATCCATCTATCAAGTCTTCGTTAAAATTCTTCTAACCCTAAGATACTCTTCCACCAACGTTTCCATACTAAACAATATAAATAAAACAAAGACTTTCAATACTATATTGTATGATATTCCAACTTTATATTGTAGCTCTATTTACTTAGATTATATTTTTTAATCCCTATATCCATCAATGAGTAAACTGACCCATGGACATACATTATTACTTTTTAAATCAATATAAAGCAAATTCCCTGTACAGATTCTCTTTCATCTTCCAAAACATAATATGCATCATAAACAATTAACTTGAATATATAACATCTTTTTTGTAATTTTTTTTTTGTAGATGGACGCACAATCCCAGCCCGAATATATAACATCTTAAGGGAACTTTCTAATATACTGACAATGTGGAGATATCGAAAATTTATGGACTATAATGTCTGTATTTATATATTAGATTTAATTATAGCAAATTCTTTTTTTTTAAATATTTATTTTTTAGTTGTAGGTGGACAGAATATCTTTATTATATTTTTATGTGGTGCTGAGAATTGAACCCAGTGCCTCCCGCATGCTAGGCCAGCAAGCTACCACTGCGCCATAACCCCAGCCCCTAATTATAGCAAATTCTTTATGAAAATCTTTCTTAGCCAGAATAAGGGTAAGAAAACATTTGTTCTTCAAGTTTGATTTTCTTTCATTTTTAGATTATTTTGTGCCTCATGCTTATAAACAAAGATTATACTTTTTTTTTTTTAAATTGGCAATTTCTGTATCTAAGCATAACAGTCATTTGAATTAACAGAACTCCATAATGGTAAACAGAATGAGATGCCATACTAAAATAAAATTTATTAAAAAAATAGAACTGTTCACAAATTTTCCTTTCATGCCCCACTTTTATGTATGTTATTATAAAATGTTTAAAGGAGCATGGGAGGAAAATCTTGTGAAACACATGGTTAAAATTAGAAACTAAGTCATGCCCAAAGAAACTTTTCTATCAAATGTAAATTCTACCTTGAAATAGGTTCCTGGTAGAGTTAACTCATATTTTACATAAATTACATACATCTGGTATTTCCAGGCCAATAGCCAATTCTGGAACAACTGCGGAGTCTCTCAAAATCCCCACCAACATATTATTATAAACGTCTGATACCTGTCAGAAACCTCTCCCTGTCTTTACCATTCAAAGGTTTCTTTGCAGCTGCTGCTTCATCTTCAACAGTTGCCACATAATCCAGCAACCTGGACACCAGCATAACAACCCAACTGATCATTGGAATATCTAGTACTCCTAAACAGAGATGCAGGTGGGAAATAAAAATTCAGCTGAATATAAGAGTTTTAATAAGGTCAGATAACATAATGAAATAAAACATTTTATAAAATCAGAACATAGCGTATCACTACCAACACTAATATTTATATGTAATATCCCCCCAAATCAGACCCTGTGGCCACAAATTGAATAGAACATCAAATCTCATAAACGTCAGGTATTTCCTGGTATTAAAATAAAGTCTAGACTGAGTTCACCAGACAAATAATTTATCAAGTAAAATAACAAAGTACAAGGACCACAGGTTACTGAAATAAAACACCTGACTCAATTTGTAATTCATATAGTACCACACTATGTTCTAAAATTTTTATTCCTAAAATAATTTTCTTATTCATATAAAACTCATCATTAACCGGAAGAACAATTATTCCTTTGTGAAGCTTAAACTTAAAGGAGTTTGATTTTAGTGATGACAGTATTTTAAAAATTACAACCATTTTAACCTTCTTAAAATTCAAAGATCAAATAATTAAAAGGTAACAGATTTCTAAAGTAATAATTATATGGCAGTCAATCACAAGAAAATGGCTCATTCCAGAAAGTCTAACATTACAGAAAGTATACTGCAATGAGTATTAAAAATATTTTACAATAAATACCTTTAAAAAGCATATTTTTAGGAACCTTATATTTTTACTAAAGACAGGTACTTTATTTTAATACCTTCTGTCCTCCTATGCACGGGTAACTCTGGCTGAAGAGGTGACAATAAATTGTCCAAGAGGTTAAGTAAACTTTCCAATACTCCACTGTTACTAAGTGATCTTTGACCAATACAGGAGAGTAGCATGAAGACTCTAAAAAAAAGATATAAAGAGAATACCCAGTGAGAACCAATTTAATTGTTCCATTTAAAAAATAATTGACATTTAAATGTAATACAATGGCAGGCCAGGCATGGTGGTGCACACCTGGAATCCCAGCAACTCAGGAGGCTGCTGCAGGAGGATTGCAAGGTCAAAGCTAGTCTCGGGGCTGAGATTGTAGCTCAGCGGTAGAGCGCTTGCCTCGCATGCGTGAGGCCCTGAGTTCGATCCTCAGCACCACATACAAAGCAATAAAATAAAGACATTGTGTCCATCAACAACTAAATTTAAAAAAAAAAAAAAAAAAAAAAAGCTAGTCTCAGCAGATTATTGAGGCATTTAGCAACTCAGTGAGACCCTGTCTCTAAATAAAATATAAAAAAGGGTTGGGGATGTGTCTCAGTAGTTACACTCCCTTAGGTTCAATCCCGGGTACCAAAAAAAAAAAAATGATGATAATGATGAAAAAGAATAGCACTTGTTGGGGCTGGAGTTGTGGCTCAGTGGTAGAGTGCTTGCCTGGCATGTGTGAAGCCCTGAGTTAGATTCTCAGCACCGCATAAAAATAAATAAAATAAAAAGAGCTATTAATATCTAAAAAATATTTAAAAAAAAGAATAGCACTTGCAATTTACTCATTTAATTTAAAAAATAATTTACATTGAAATTTAACAGAACACTAACAGCATTTGCTTCTTTTTTTGGGGGGCGGGTACTGGATATTGAACTCAGGGGCACTTGACCACTGAGCCACATCCCCAGCCTTATTTTGTGTTTTATGTAGAGAAAGGGTCTCACTGAGTTGCTTAGCGCCTCGCCATTGCTGAGGCTGGCTTTGAACTCGCGATTCCACTGTCTCTGCCTCCCTAAGTGCTGGGATTACAGGCTTGCGCCACCCGCACCTGGCTAGCATTTGCTTCTTAAAACTTATCTCTTCAGTCAGGCACAATGGTGCATGCCTGTAATCCCAGGATTTGAGAGGCTAAGGAAGGAGAATTACCAAGTTCAAGTCAGCCTCAACAATTTAGTGCGATCTTATCCCAAAATGAAAAATTAAAAGGCCATTAATTAATTAATTGATTGATTTAATTAAAAGAGCAAGGTATAGAGCAATGGTAGAGTGTTCCTTGGTTCAAACAGCGAAGCAGAAAACAAACAAAAAAATTCCAACTAAAACCTGGGTAAGAAAGATCTATATCTGGATGTATATGGTAAAATGAGCTTTCTTTTTAGTTATTGGTTATATTTTATAATATTAATCATAATAAATCAAGAACTTAGAACCAGTTAACTTTATCTACTATATGAATTAACATAAGATGGGAAATTGCTGGGCGTGGTGGCACATGCCTATAATCCCAGCAGCTCAGGATGCTGAGAAAGTAGGATGTGAGTTCAAAGCCAGCCTCAGCAAAAGCAAGGTGCAAAACAACTCAATGAGACACTGTCTCTAATAAAATACAAAATAAGGCTCAGGATGTGGATCAGTGGTTGAGTGCCCCTGAGTTCAATCACCAGTACCCCGCACCCCACCCCCCATGAATGCCACAGGTTCAAGTATTTAAAAAAAAAAAAAAAGAGTATAGTCTAGTTATATCACATATAATCTTCTTCAATATACTACCTATGCTGGTATCTTTCACTGGGTAATCCCAAAACTCTGAAGAAACCTGCTTCCTTTTCTCCACACTTGCTATCCACATAAATAAGATGTCAAAATCTGATCAGCAAAAGTCAGAATAACAAATCACCAAGAACAAATACCACCAAAATTTTCTGACCTACCTATCCTGGGGAAAGATGAGTAGTTGTTCTGAATTGTACAATTCCTGAAGAACATTAGAAAGAAACTGACCCCACCACCTTTCACCACCACACAGTTGAACAAGAAGAAGACCAGTGTGTAACCGTATCTTTGGAGTTCCACTGATGCACAAGTGTTTAAAGAGCTCTTCACAAGCCTGGGCGTGAAATGTGCTCTGTAAAACTGCAGGAACAGAGTGCCCTATTATGAGAGAGAAAACAGCACAATTTCCTAATTAAGTGTATGGTTTATAATATAAAAATTAGCATACCTATATATGCTTTCTTCTTTACTAGCTTTCTTCTTTTACTATATTCTATTTATTTTCCTATTGATTTACTCCTTATGTGTAGAACTTTAATTGTTAAATATTTGGAGAGGAGAAGAGACACCACCTAAGTCAATTATATTTCTTGGCTTTGCAGTTGGGTTTATCAGATTACTATAAAAGGTGTTTGTGTTGTGTGTGTGTGTGTGTATGGTTGTGGTGGTGTCAAAAATAGTTCATGGCTAGAAAACAACAATTCTATATTAGATTAGCAATTTATGAAAACTTTCCTCTATTGAACTTTTAAGTAATACTTAGTAATACTTAGTTTGCCAGTAACTCAATGTAGGCACAACAATAGAAATTAAAAAAAAACTTATCAAAATTCAAATAAGATCCCAGCACTTAGGGAGGCTGAGACAGGAGAATCGTGAGTTCAAAGCCAGCCTCAGCAACGGCGAGGCACTAAGCAATTCAGTGAGATTCTATCTCTACATAAAACACAAAATAGGGCTGGGGATGTGGCTCAGTGGTCGAGTGCCCCTGAGTTCAATCTCCAGTACCAGAAAAAAAAGATTCAAATAAGAAAAATTAAGTGGGTTTAGCATGTAGCTCAATGGAAGAGCACTTGCCCACCACATGTAAGGCCTTAGGTTTAATTCTGAGCACTGCAAAGCAAAAATAATTTAAATAACGGGAAAACAAATGGGTGATTCTAAACAGACATTTCATAAATTAATATATTCCTAAAACATGCAACAAAATTACATCAAATATGTTCCCAGCCTTTAAAATACATGAGCCAAATACAAACCATTGGAAGAGTGAAGAAGACTGAGCAAAGTGTCCAATAAATATCTGATGATAGTACGTAACTGCTCTGTGGAAGACATCTGAATTAAATCTTCTGGATTTGATGTTTCATTCAATGTCTTCCGACTTGCACCTATAGCTACTTTGAGCCTCTGTACGGCATTATGAGCCAAATTTAGTTGAAGCTGTAGCTGAATACAATCCTGATAAGCGGAAAAAACTCTACTATCTTCCTCGACTGCCTTGTCCGGTTTCCGTAAAAAGTACTGTGCATTGTTAGCACTGTTGAGAGGAGGAAGATCGATACTTTGCAAAAGTGTTTCCAGACGATGACAAGCTAAGTTATATCTATAAGTAAAAAATAAATGAACAAAATAATTCCTGAAATGTTCTCTTGATTTATACACATATACTCTAAGAATTACATCTCTAAAATACATTAAAACACAAGTACTAAGAATTACTCCATTGGCAAGTATTAACAAATGGAGTCAATTGTTGAATCACAATATTTTCATGGCTTATGGAGTATTTCTGTAAAGTGCTAATGTCCTGTTTCCTTTTGCTCTTTTCTATACACCTATAAAAAGACATTTCTTGGCAGAAATACAAGCAACACATTATATAAAATATGCAGTTTGAATAAATTAAAATATGTTTGCTATTTTCTCCTCACCTGCACTGTATATCCTCTTGTAAAGCAACCATCATTGCTAAATGTTGGTCAATGTCTGGCTGGTTTGCAGATTCTCCCTCTCCCCTTAGAGGATCATGCATTAACTTAAGTTCACTTTCCCAAGGCAAGATATAGGTATGACCATAGTAAAATCCTAAAGGGATTTTGGCTCTGGCATTTGTACTTCCATAGCGTCCAATAACAGTTATCTAAAATGAAAAATTATAAAAATGCATACACCTATCAGTCATGGTTAAAAAAACAAAAACCAAAAAACAAAGGGGCTGAATATTTTGAAAGATAGTTAGCCTGAAATCCCAGCTACTCAGGAGGCAGAGATAGGAGAATCACAGTTTCAAGGCCAGTCAGCAAAACCCTGTCTCAAAATAAAAATAAAAATGACTGGGGACATAATTTGGTGGAAAGGTCATTGCCTAGCATGTTTGAGGTCCAAGGTTCAATCCCCAGTATGACAAAAATAAACACATACACTTATACATGAATAAAAGACATAGTTACAGTTTTTAACTATATGTCTTAGTATTTGTTAGAAAAGTGGAAAACATAAATTTACTCCCTTGAAACTCTTTACCTTCATGAATCTGCACACAGGAGGTGGTATTAGGTCATGAAGAATTAGGGAATGAGTGCTTATATCAGTTGCCACTACCAATCGCCTTCCATCCACTTCTTCTCCTAATGTCCAAATGTCAATTGATAAGGAGGCCAAGTCTCCACAAGTAGGAATCAACACATCTGTCAAAAGTATAGGTCTTCCAAAATCCAAAGTCACAAATCTCCTGGCTCCTATGAAAAAACAGAAACAGTTTACAAAAAAATATATAATTAAGCAAATGATACACTCAGAAACAGTATGAGGCATTCATCTTAACATATGAAATCAATTTTTAAAACTATAAACAAAAGGAAACAAAAGGGCCGGGGTTGTGGCTCACAGAGCGCTTGCCTTGCTTGTAGGAGGCACTGGGTTCAATGCGCAGCACCACATATAAATAAATGAATAAATAAAGGTCAGTCAACAACTAAAAAAAAATTTTTTAAAAAAGCAAACAAAAGTAAGTTAAATTAGCTTTGTCGTATAGCAATCAAAAATTTTCTGAAACCCCCTATTTTAATTTTGAACCCCCAAAAATTATAAGAGTAAGACTCACTACCAAAGAAATCAAAACTGTACATATAAGCTTGCTTTAAAACACTGGAATACAGCCTGATGCTCAGTGGTACAACATTTGCCTAGCATGCACAAGGTCCTTGGTTCTATCCCTACTACTACAAATTAATCAATAAAACATTGGTTTAAAATTTTAAATTAGCACATATATTATATATGTTAATTCTGTAAAGTACCATTCTGCCTTCCTTTTAATCACTGGATGCCTTTTCCCCTTATTTCACAACTAATTAAATATACCAAGATGTACTATGTGATGTTAGTCTTCTTACACCTTCTTCAACTTCTTATGAAATGTACATTTTATTAGGCTTAAAATGTAAAATGAAAGTGTAGCTGAAATCATATGCAGTCTAACTACCCCTAAAAAGATGCCCTGCCAAGGTATTCTAAGGGAAACAAATAGTTCATCTCCATGTTTTTTCCAGTATAGGGACATCACTGTCGCTTCAACTCAATACCAGTTGAAGTAGATGAAGAAACAGCAAATTTGCCCTTCTCATCTCATAAAACACAAGGACAAGTTCAATTAGTGAAACAGAAGGCAGATCCTTAATAATATAATGTATTTTCTTTTTCATTCTTTTGGCAAACTAAATTGCCCTATCAGCTACATTTTACAATGAAGGAAAAGAAAGAACTAACTAAAACAGGAATGGTGCTTTTCTCAATGGAGCTCTTTTAAAAGAAAATGAGCAATTACCAATGCTTTCCCAAACCAAAAAATTATTAAGCAACAAATAATACAGTTCTCCTACTCTAGGGGTTTATATGCTATGGTCATCTGAATGGATAAAAAACCAAACTGCACTATAAGCAATTCCTCACATCTCCTAGGACTAAAAAAGAACAAGCTTTCATTCAAAATGTTATCAACACTAATGATGCTACCAAAAATAATTAGTTTGACAGAAAATACCATAAGACTTATTTTATGAGCTTTCAAACGCCCTCTTCCAAAGAAGAAAAGCCTGTTGCAATAAAGCAAATATGGATAAATTATTCATATAATGAAAAGTGCTACAGTTTATACTATTATCTCCCCGTCTTCCCTCTAAGTATTTTGCTAAGTTCAGCTGAAGTGCAGAACTAAAAGTTGGTATGATTGTAAGTTTAAATTACTTACAATTTATTCAAAAATATGATGTAATGGAAAACAACTATCTCAACCACAGGTCTCCATTATATAAACACAACACAAATTTAGATCAAATTTAAACAATCCAGAGACCATGAAGTATTATTAATCTTACTCAGTTACTATGGTAAGTAACAGTTCTGTCAGTTCTTCTGAAAAAGTTTCACTACAAGACTGCTAGTTTTAGGAATAAGCCTTGAAATGTAATTTCTAGTATAAGGTAACTGAGCAATTACAATGGAGGCAGATATTTATGCCAATCATAATTCAAAACAAGAGTCAAGTACAAAACAAATTCACTGTGCAAACAGAATTATCAAACCTACTCAACAGCACTCTTCCATGCAACTTGGTGAGCACACAGCTTGAACCCTTTATATAGTGCTTATTCTTGGTTGAATGTACTTACCACAGAGCAAATGTGATTAATTTGCAATGAAAAATCAAAATAGATAACAGTAAGTCACAAAAGGGCCAAGAGGGCAGGCAAAAAAAAAATACTCCAAGAAAGTAAAAGATTACCTGAATGCATTCGCTCTATAATAATGGACTGGTGAGGTGGAGGTTGAAGAAAATGTGAAGCATGAGAAATTGCAAGGGCTAGACCAGAACCAAGTGGATTCTAGAAGAGAAAAAAGTGTGACTCTATAATGACATTACTCTTGCTCTATAAAAACTACTAGCCCTAATATTAACAAGTCTCATTTCCTGGCGTATATTATATTTTATTAAAGAAAATAATCTAATATATTGAGTTCATATAACAAAATTTTGCCTTCAAAAGTTAAAAGTTTACTTCCAAATATTTTTAAATGTCTAAGCCAACACCTATTTAAAACATGATTTACCATTCTGGACTTGTTGGAATTTTTGTTATGTGCAGCAAGATTGACTGTTGGGGGATCAATGACTGAGCCTGGGAAAAGCTGTGCAAGTTCGGCATTAATCACAACGGAAACTGCTTCATTGGGTGGAGTGAGTGGTGGAGTCATAAAAAGTGGTGTTGTTTTTGGAGTGGGTGGAATAACATCAGATGGATGAATGAAGAATCCTGGGGCAGCCACTGGGTTGGAAGGCACAGAGTTGTGAACAGGACCTACTGCTGAGGCTGCTGAGGCTGCTGCAGCTGCTGCAGCTGTTGTCTGGTGTAACTTGGCTTCCAGCTTCGCTTTCTGTAAAAGAAGTAAAAGCAACACATATAGACTAATCCTGCCTACCTAAGTTGTGTGGACTACTACATGGATATAAATTATAAAGATAAACATAATAGATCCTAGTTACAATAAAGATGAATCAAGACTGAACTCTATAAATGGAACATTGCTTTGCTATGTACACTTATTGGAATACTGAACATAAAATTTCCTGTGTATTTGAGAACTAAAACTTTCTCAAAGTGAACATGAACAGCAAGCAGAACAATTAAATAAGAAAAGAAAGTTCTGCTCAAAACATTAATAGGAGGTGAATTATCATGTGGACTAATCTGACATAATTTGTCAACTGGAATTGTCACAGGCTGCATTTAGACCAGAACCATCATTACTGTTAAAATTATAAGTCACATCAATTTAACTGGTCTTCAAAATGTTGTTTTAGGTTCTCTACTTCTATGGAGTAACAGGTAACTGTAATGTTTAATCAAGAATGTTTAAACAATGGATTTTGCTGAAAGACTACACAAAAAGTATCAATTATATTCCCTAAAATATGTATTAAATAAAAGGCATTCATGTAATTTTAACAAATTTAATATGCTACAAAAACTTTACCTCAATTTTTGTTGGAAATTATTAGATTGAATCAGTCAACCTACTTTTCTTTATGAAAATAATGGTCATTTTTAAAGTACTTTTTCAGCTTTTGAAGTTTAGAGACAGCATGAACAAAGAGCCAAATAGTCTCCAACCTGTTGCTGAAGCTTCAAAAGCTGCTGCTGTTTCTCTTGCAGCACCTGTAGCTGTTGCTCGGCTGAAGCCATTGCATGAGAGAGAGACTGCAAAGCTACCTGGGCTGCTGAACTCAGGGCTGTCGAGGCTTCCCCAACTGTCCCAGATGATAGTCCACCTACTGCAGGAGTAACCCCGAAGGAACTCACTGGCATAAGGCAAAGGAAAAACAAAAACAAAGACACCAGGATGAAGAAAAGTTTCACAGAGAAACAGTCACACTATACTATAGTCAACTTTCATTTTTAAAAAAGGATTCACTTATTTAAAAGAGAGCAAAAATAAATAGTTTTTTAAAAGGAAGCATAAACAAGAAAATCTTAATGGCAAAGGCATAGTAGTGATAATATTGCTTTTAATTTCTAAGGGGACCCACAATGACCACAAAGCAAAGAAAATTGAAGCCAAATTACTTTTCAGTTTACAAATATTTTTGATATAGAAGAATTTAATGTTATTAAAATGACCATTAAAAATGAGAGGAATTTGTATAATTTGAGCATGAGATTAACTTAAAATCACTTTATTAACTTTTCTCACACCAACACACAACTTTCCACTTCCAAAAAAGCTCAAAAGCCTTCAATTTTAAGATCATTATTTAAAAAGACAGATAACATTCAATTTCCTTATTTGAAAGCACCATCTACACAGAGAACAGGCCTGTACAGAATACGTAAATGTTTCCAACTATACGTTCCCCAAGAACACTCAAATGGAAATAAACAAGTCCCACACAGTCAAATCTAGTACACACTATTTACTGGTAAACTTTATCATCAATAAAGACCCTAAGAAATCCTACAAGTGAAGAAATTTCTTTGACTTTCTTTTTCCACATCTATTCAAATGTCTCTTCAATATGACTTCAAATACACATTACAAACGAACCTTTCTCCATTCAATATTTATAATAATATTTTGGAAAAAGCTGAGGTAAAAATTTAATTTCACATGTCAGCATTAAACAAGAGGCCAAGTGTAACAACAGCAGTAATATTTATATTGTAATAAGTCTTTTTAAAAAATACTTTTAGTGACAGATGAACACAATACATTTTATTTGTTTATTTGTTTGTTTGTTTGTTTGTTTAGTGGAGCTGAGGATCAAACCCTGTGCCTCACATGTGCTGGGCAAGCGCTCTAACACTAAGCCACAACTCCAGCAGTTATAACAGGTCTTTCATAGAAAGTCACATTGGGAGGTATAACTACTGTAATAAAAGCAAATACTCAGTGTGCATTACCAAAAAGACACATTTTCCATGAGTTACCACATTCAACACATTAACAAACTTATGGGACAGATGTCATGATTCATTTTTTAGTTGTTTAAGTGAAGAATGGATTAGAGAAGTTACCCTGTAAAGCTGAAAGTGGGAGAACTGAGATCAGAACCAAGGACTACTAAAGGCAAAACCAATGTCAAGAGCATGGAACTCACATAAACTCATTAAACCTTTGCTACAGCTACGAAATAGGTATTAATTATGCAAAGTTAGTTTCTATTACCATATGTATTAGGTACTACTATTATCTCATTTTATAAGTACAAAAATTATAGCTGAGGAAGTTTCCACTGTCTGATAGTCAAAATTTTAATTTGTATGTAAAGGTATATATTTAAAACATCAACATCACCACACATTTATTATACTCAATGTTTCAGATATCAAGAGTTACTTTTTGAAATGCAATCAAATAAACTAATAAAAAAAATAATAAAACTACAAAAAAAAAAAAACAGTTACTTTAAGGGGCTGGGATTGTAGCTCAGCGGTAGAGCTCTTGCCTCGCATGCATGAGGCCCTGGGTTCGATCCTCAGCAGCACACATAAAGCAATAAAATAAAGAGATTGTGTCCATCTAAAACTTAAAAAAAAAAAAATTTAAAAAAAAAAAAGAGTTACTTTAAACTAGTTGGAAAAATAGTACTCTTTTCATTCATCTCAACCTTCTCAAAGACATCACCAAATATATTAACAACTTTAAATGAAAGAAAGAATACTATATGTCCCAATGTACATAAAACAAGACTGGCTATCATTAATTGATTGTCAAAGCTTGATAATGGAAACATGGGATTCTGTTTTATTATTCTATTTCCATTATGGGTGACATTTTCCAAATTAAAAAGTTTCTAAAAATGCACATATAAAAAGAAAAGGATTTCAGACAGTGCTCTATTGGCAGGGAGGCAAAACCTAGAAATCAACTAAGATTATAAAATGATTGATGATATTTTCCCCAAAATGTCACTCCCATAAATTTCCACTTATAATGATAGCAAAATTTACACGTATTGACATAGATATTTAAATACTTACATATCATTTTTTGTTTATCACTCCATAAAGTATATAATAAAAGAAGGTATATACCAGTAAACGTACTTGCATCATCCCTTTCTATTCTGGTTCCATCACTAGTTGACACACAAGTAAAGTGCAGGGGTTCAACTTCCAAAAGTCCAGTGAGAGATGTGAAACTACCCTCAGCAGCTGTGCAACTACTGACCTTCCCATTTCCTAGTACAAAAAAAAGAAGTCTTACAGTTTTGCGAAGATAATCTTAAAAAGGCAAATAAAATCAGTAGTTACAGCTCCAAACTTAATATTAAAACAAATATAAACATAAAATCCTTACACAGAGCCCAAACAATGAATGTGGTATTAAGAAAGTTCATAAGGGCTGGGGTTGTAGCTCAGTGGTAGAACGCTTGCCTCGCATGCGTGAGGCCCTGGGTTCTATCCTCAGCACCACATACAAAACAATAAAATAAAGACATTGTGTCCATCTACAACTAAAAAAAATATTTAAAAAAAAAAAAAAAGAAAAAAGAAAGTTCATAAAAGGACATACTAGATTGTATGCCACAAAAGCAGACTTGCAATGTAGTGGCCATTCACAACAACAAAAAACATTAGGGATATTTTTCTATCAACAATGAAACTTATATTCAGCAACAAGTGATTTACATGTTAATTACAGAAAAATAATAAGCCAGCTCCTGACATTAGCTATCACACAATGTATACTATATGATTATATTATAATGATACATTATATTATGAGAATATATTCTATGCTGTCAACTAAGAGTGAAAAAGATTATAGAAAATTTTCAAAATAAGAATAACTCTTATCTCAAGGTACATTGCTTTCTATTCATAAAGACAATTCAAATTAGCATAAGTAATTTAAAAAATAATGGTCATAACTACATTACAACAAGAAGACTAAAGGAAAAAGAATACAAAAGAGTTCACAATGACTGTAGGTATGGCTCAGGGGAGCAAGCATTATTTTCACTGTTTTTCAAATTTTATAAATGACTAAGATTTTAAGCAGAATTATTTAAGAGACAAGTAAAATATAATCTGGCCATGAAAAGATCTAGGAGTCAAAAAATGCTCAACATCTGAAGGACCACTAAATGCCAGACTAAACTGTCACGACCTTATTGTCCAATGTCCTATTGGTGATCAACATATGGCCTGACACATGTGTTCAACAAAAACGTTTATTGCAAGCTGTACAAGGTATTATGTACCTGTAATCCCAGCAACTCAAGAGGCTGAGGCAGGAGGATCACCAGTTCAAGGCTAGCCTCAGCAACTTAGTGAGAGCCTGTCTCAAAATAAAATTAAAAATGGCTAGGGATGTAGCTCAGTGGTAGACTAACCCAGGGTTCAATTCCCAGTACCATTTAAAAAAAAAGTTTATTGCACACAAACTCAGAATAAGATATAGATCAGTCAGTAAAAAGAAATAGGTGAGCTCTTCATGAAACATTCCATATTAGTGCTTACAAGGTATTCAGTAAGTAGCTATACATTTAAAAGTTTACAAGTTTTCCTTAAGAAAAATTAAGAAAAACAAATGACTAAGTCAAAGGGAGTCAATTTGATTTAACAGAGTAACAAAATGTTTCCCTAGCCGGGCGTGGTGACGCATGCATGTAATCCCAGCACTTTGGAAGGCTGAGACAGGAGAACTGCGAGTTCAAAGCCAGCCTCAGCAACAGCAAGGCACTAAGCAACTCATTGAGATCCTGTCTCTACATAAAACACAAAATAGGGCTGGGGATGTGGCTCAGTGGTGGAGGACTCAAGTTCAATCCCTGGTACCAAAAAAATAAAAAATAAAATGAAGTGCATTACATGGAAAAAGATTTAAAAATAACATGGTCGTTGCTTTATCTATGAAAATAAACACCATATTCTAGCATCTGAAATTTTTATATAAATAATTTTACACAGGGCAGAGGTTGTAGCTAAGTGATAGAGCGCTTGCCTTGCACATGTGAGGCACTGGGCTCAATCCACAGCACCACATAAAAATAAAATAAAGGTGTTATGTCCATGTACAACTAAAAACAATAATGTTATACAAATAATCCTAAAAGTAGATTCTTCAGAAATATGTAGAAGAATACATGTATTGTCTACAAAGTTTAAGTTAGGGCAGTGACACCAAATGTAAGAAATTTTTTTTCTTTCTGCATCCTTACTTATAGTAAGTTTATCTTAATTTTATATTTCTGAAATAACACTATTTGACAATACAGGCAACAAAGGTACAGCAAATAAAATTCACAAGGTTACAACACATAAACCAAATTTAAACAGAAATATGAGCATTAAAATTGTGTTGACATACAAGAAAAAATAAAATCAATGAAATAAAATCACAACTCCTTCAATGCTAATATATATCTGGGTATATTAAGCAACATTAATATACATCTAAGTATCCCTTAAAGAAAATGCTCAGGAGCAGAAGTGTTTCAAATTTTGGAGTTTTTTGGATTTAGGAATAGAGACTTTACCGGGTGAATATATCTAATTTTAGAGCATTTCAGATTTTGGATTTTTGGATCAGGGTTATTCAACCTTCACTGGTTGTGTGTTTGTGTGTTTGTGTGTGTGTGTGTGTGCGTGTGGTTTTGTTTTGTTTTGTTTTGTTTTGGGGGGAAGCAACAAATTAAAGCAGTTTTAATGATCCACAGATGCTAAGTTCGTAAGAATTTTAGTGTTCTAAAGACAAAACATAGTAACTACCATATATTAAGTCAAATAGTAACTTAAACCCAAGATATATAATTTTAGAAATTCTTTTAACACAATAAGTCACTACCTGAAAGGACATCTGATAAATCAATTTCGTCTGATTGGACTCCAATGCTGCTATTGTATACATTTTTACAAGAGGAGCCACTCATCTCCAAATCAAAAAGGACTGGATCAAATGGTGAGCTATATAATCCATATCTGAAAAATAAAAAAAAAAAAGTACTAACAATTTTCCTATCAACCATTTAATTAAGAAATTACCTATTTACTTTGTTTATAACAGCAGTTTGATTTACTGAGCAGAGGGAGAACTAAGCAGATTTAACAACCCACAGAATTCAGAATCCTAATTCTGTTCTCTGAAACCTATACTACTAAAGACACTGTCCAGAGACTCAGAAAATGTGATTCCAATAAGCTGGCAGCGAGTGTTATAAGGCCATCACTTGCGGAGGGAGGCAGGGAAGAAACATCAGACACTCTTCTATACCCCTCAATCACTACATTAAGTAGAAAGTACAAAGGCATTAAAGAAAGTTTCATCAAAATAAAGATTTCTAATCTCAAAAAGATTAGACAACCTTGGTTATAAATAAATACCTTTACTTCAGAAATTGACATTGGAAAAAAATTCCAATTTAACCTTTTGCTATTTCTTAATTCATTATGTTGAAGTAATAGAAACATAAATAGCAGACAGAAAAATACTAGTTAACAAATTATTTTACAAAACTACATCAAAAGGGGCTGGGGTTGTAGCTCAGCAGTAGAGCGCTTGTCTCGCATGCATGAGGTCCTGGGTTCGATCCTCAGCACCACATACAAAGCAATAAAATAAAGACATTGTGTCCATCTACAAGTAAAAAAATATTAAAAAAAAAAAACTACATCAATAAAATTGTAAAAATAGAAAAACAGATCACATTAAGTACTTTTTCCATTAGCAAGGCATTCCATTAAGTATTAAATGTAATCAGCCCTCTGAATAACCACCCGCAGGAAATCTCAATTTCCGAGAAGTGGGGAGACCTTATCATTTGAAAAATGGTAATAACACATAAATTAACACATAAATTGCCAGAAAATAGCATCTTAAGCATATACATTAAATAACAATTCTACACAAAGGTGGAATCATACCCAGAAAGGCTCCTTATTAAGCATTCCATATGTTAAGATACCTTGTTTGAAGTAAAGCTTCCATTGGTGTCAGCCTGTCCTGTAACTGTCTGGACACAGCAGTAAGCAGAGATGCACAAGCTGTACTGCACCCAGCTAAGTCTTCATCTTTAACATAATTCAGTAGGACAAAATACCAATAGACAGAACCTGGAAACAATAACATTGACATGTTTCTTTTTTCTCCTTTTTCTCTAACAAACAGAACTTCAAGTTACATATTTATCAGTACAGCTCCTTCAGCCAGAAAGATACCTTTCTCTGGAAAGAAAATCTTTTTTTTTTTTTTTTTTTTTTTGGTACCGGGGATTGAACTCAGGAGTACTCGACCACTGAGCCACATCCCTAGCCCTATTTTGTGTTTTATGTAGAGACAGGGTCTCACTGAGTTGCTTAGCACCTCGCCATTGCTGAGGCTGGCTTTGAACTCGTGATTCTCCTGTCTCAGCCTCCCTAAGTGCTGGGATTACAGGCTTGAGCCACCGCGCCCGGCTTGGAAAGAAAATCTTTAAGGATAATTTACAAAGAAAAATAAACTCTTTGGATTAAAGAGAAAACACTGACAATGAATGACAAATGAACTGCACTGTGGCCCAATGTGTGGCACAGTCCTACACTAAGAATTTCAAACACATTTTTGAGAAGAACGTCAAGTCAACCTATGCATTTAGGGTTACAATGTGAGATGACTCTGAGGTACATTTTAAAATAGCCAGATAATTGGAGACTACAGATCCTCTAAGCCAACCTTCCTAAAATACTATTTCTTTCCATGAAAATTTTCAAAACCATTGGATAACAGCTTCAAACAGCACACTTCAGCAAGTGAATGGAGCATAGTTATTCTGTACCACCAATTAGATAAAGACCATGAGGTTTTAACATTCTTTATAAATTTTAAGATGACTAAGTACACATCAGAATTTAAGCATCCTACCTCAAACTGTCCTCAAGACACTATATTTTTTCCCCCACACTAGGGACTGAACCCAGGGGCAACTAACCACTAAACCACATCTCCCATCCCTATCTCCCCCTTTTTTTTTGAGACAGGGTCTCGGTAAGTTGCTTAGGACCTCACTAAATTAACAAGGCTGGCATTAAACTTGCAATCCTCCTGCCTCGGCCTCCAAGTTGCTGGAATTACAAGTATGCACCACCACACCTGGCTCAAGACACTTTTAAAGAAGTATAGAAAAATATATAAATTGAGATGAAATGTATTTATCATCCAACTAACCTTTTCCTAGAAATATTATTAAAACAGAGTATATGCCCACCGAACCACAAGTTATCAACACCCTAAAAAAATAGATAAGCTAAAGGGAAAAAAGGGAACAATAGAGATAAAAAATTACTACAATAGTCCCGGTGATTATAGCTATCAATGGTTAAACTAATTTTACATACCACCAGTTGCTGCTGCTGGTAAAAATGACATATTATCAAGTAAGGCCTTCAACAGAACAGATCCAAATCCTGGTTGACATGGGTCACATTTGCCATTACTGAAAATTTTTAAAAAGAAGAATTTTAAAGACATTATTCATGATTTAAAAATCAACCCTATACCTAGAGTAGTATTTAAAGATCTTTAAAATTTATTCATCCTGATTAGAAGAAAAACCTGCCTTAGACCCTACAAACATATAGCAAAATAGAGGACTGATTATACTAAGGGTCTCTCAAACCATTTTCTTATGTATTAAACCACTACCTTTACTAAAATGGGCTAACAAGCAAGTGCAGTTGATAATGGCCAATAGTTTGTTGTTTTTTTTTAATTTTTTTACTTGTTGATGGATCTTTATTTTATTCATTTATTATTTATATGTGGTGCTGAGGATCGAACCCAGTGCCTCACGCATGCTAGGTAAGCGCTCTACCACTGAGCTACAGCCCCAGCCCTGGCCATTAGTTCTTAAATACTTCTTAGTTTAAGATTCTGATTTATAAAAACTGAACTGCACAATGTTTTACAAGAAAAAAAAAAAGTTCCAGTAAGACTGGTATATGAAAGGGAGTAGGCTACAGGTAAAGGAAAAAAGACAGCCAGGAAGAGTTAGGGGTAAAAATGAGAGAAATGTTTCTTTTACTAAATTCCCCCAACCACTACTAATAAGCAGAGAAGGCTAGCAGATTTCTTTTATTAATAGACTTACTTAACATGGCAATTTGCCCTAGAACCTAAAATTCTTTCTTAGGATATCAAAAAAACCTCATCATCAAAATGCATTCTACTGTCACAAATAACTAAGTAGGACAAATTTTTTTTTAATTTTTTAAAAAGAACAAAAACATAATAAAAACTTCTTTAAATAAAAAAATAAACCTCATCAACTTTTGAAATTCTTAGTCATTCAATGAAGATCAAATTACAATATAGACAAGGTATCAGTCACTAAATTGCAGGTGCACCTACAAGTATGCTTTCAACTTAAAAACATACCAACTTGAAAAAAAAAAAAAACCACCAACCTAATGCACAAGGCTAGAAATCGGGCACACTTATGGGCTATACTTCGTCCTGCCTCAAAGAAGCAAACGCGTACAATGTCTGAAAGACATTTTCGTGTTTTTGAAAGTAGGCTCTCATTTCCTTCCTTTGAGCTGCAAAACAATAGCAGACACGTAAGACTCATCCTGGACTCTGAATCATAACATACAAAGGTCAATCATCAATGATAAATAAAATCATAATTATTAACCTTCCTGGTCCATTTGAATGTACTCCAGCTAACCAACATAGAGTATCCAACACAAGGCTCTGGGCATGTTCTGTGATTTGGCCATCATCGGCTTTTCTGCAAAGTGTGTTAAGAAGCTTCTCGTGAAATTCTGAAAACTGTAACATAGCACATCGTTGCACTCTAAGAGAAAGAAAAACTGTATTACCAAAAGAATATATTAACACAAAAAAACAGAACAATAAAACTAAAGCAATGACGTATCTGTTGGTCGTGTGATGTTTCCCTTTATCTTATTTATCTTTCTTTGCAGTATTGGTGATTGAACCCAGGGTCTCACATAATGCTAACCCTTGCTATTTTATTTTGAGACAAGGTCTTGCTAAGTGGCCCATGCTGGCTTCAAACTTGTGAACCTTTTGCCTCAATCTCTTGAGTAGCTGGAATTAATAGGTGTGTGCTACCACACCCAGAATAATGTTTCATTTTAAATCATGAATATCACAATTTAAAAAGAAAAAAATTGTCAGGGGCAGGCTGCTGAGGATGTGGAACAGTGATAGAGTGCTTACCTAGCATGTGCACAGTCCTGTTTTTGATCACCACGATTAGAAGAGGTGGGGGACTTTTAAATTAGCATATATATAGTCCTTCATTTGTAGACAGTTTTTAAAGAAATGAAGGTTACACTAATGCCATATAATGTAAAATAAGAATGAGTATAAATTCAAATCAAGTTCATTTCTTTCCTCATGTATTCCTGGTACATAACAAACACTGTATAAATACCAGAGATAAAACAATTAACTAAAAAGACAGCTTATGCTAGCACTGAGATTATCATCTCTCAAGAGAAATGAAAATAAAACAAAATTTTTAGGTAAAAGTCAGACTTTAAATTTTGTGTGTGTGTCATATTTTGTACTTTTAATACTTTAATAACGGCAGAATGAAATGAGATTACCTTTCCTTAGAAATTGAAGTTTTCTTAAATCTTCGAATAGTGACTGAAACCTCTTGAAGTAAATCACAGCCCCGGAGATTTTCAGATTTGCGGGTGCCACCTGCGTTTTCATTCTTAATATTAGATGACTTTTCCTAAATATATAAAATCAGATCATTGAAACAAACAAATGAAATTTTAAAATTATACCAAGCTATCAAAGGACAATAACTGAATTATGACTATCAAAAACCATAAATCTTAAGTTAAAACAATAGCTTCTGCTCTCATGTTCAGCAATTTTCCATAGAACTATAATAGGGTACTATTTTAAAAGCTCAGTGATTAAAGATTATAAAAAACAAAGTTCTGAATCCAATTCCCAGCTATAGAACTTTAGAAGCTATTTGAGTCATGCCAGTTTCCCAACTGCTGAGGTTCACTCATTTTCAAATATTTTTTAAAAAAAAATGATGATAGCAACACCTGCTCTGTCTACCTCAGAGTTATTTGGGTGATTAAATCAGATAAAGTACACAGAAGTCCTTGAAAAATTGGAAAGCTACACAACTATAAGATGATTGATGTTACTGATATTGCTGCTATTGCTGCTTATGAGTAATGATAGAAAAACAAAAATTATAGAACTCAGGAAAATAAAATATCAGACAATTATTAAGAGACTACATGATACACAGCTAGTTGTAGAAAATAAACCATGAAGATTAAGACGTATTTCTAAAATTATTACCCAACGTCTGACCTGATAGTCTCCCAAATGGTTATCAAAACATGAATAAAAAGTGGTGAGTTACCAATAGACAAGATATTAGGGTAAAACTCTAAATAAATATTATGCTCTAAAAATTATAAAGGGAAATATCTGCTAATAATTACCCCTATTGAGAATACTTTTAAAAAGCTAGGCAATTTGCTTTATGTTAATTCAAAGGATATCCATCTTAATTATATTTAAGTCACTGCAAAAAAAAAGTACAAGTAAATCAAGCATCAAGTAAAACATCAATACAGGTTCATACTACTTCGCAAAGTGTGTCAAACCTCATCCACAATGTTTACAACAGTATTGTTGTTCAAAACGATTATTTCGTACCTTGCCAGCTGCAACTTTTGCCAACAATGAAGCAAGTGAGTAACCTCTGTTGCTCTGGTGTTTTAAGGATGGAAGTCTTACTACAGGACGTATACCACCATTACAAATTTCATCTGTTGCTCTTTCATTCACTGCTTTGACGTGGATTAAAAATGAACGATATTTTCCTCCTGCCATACCTAGAGGAGTGGTACAGAACAGAATAAATTACTAAATCACCAAAAAAAATTAAACTGCTTTTCCTCTGACAGAACAGGCTAAATAACAACTCCAACAGGCCAGAAATTCCAAATTATATTGTTTGAGTATATAGTTGAACAATTTTCATATGTTGGTAGCAAACAACACCGAAATTCATATGAACAATATAAAATGGACAATTTCGGCCAGTATAAACATTCAGCATGGTTTTCCCCGCCACGGCATTAATTATTTTAATAGTAGTAATTCTATGAACTACAGAAAAATACAAAGAAAATAAAACTGTCCTTAAAGTATCACCCACTGATAATTATGACATCCATTATGTGTATCCATCTAGTTTTCTTATATACACTCACGTACATACACAAATATATTTGCATGTACACAGACACATAGTATTACAGCATAAACAGCTAAAAAAAAAAAAGACACAAAGGATTTGGAGTCACTACCTAGGCTTGGATAATGGTTCTTCCATTTATGTGACAAACATACTCTCCGTGGTTCAGGTTCTTCCAATGTAAAATGAGACTAATACCTAAGACTTAACGAAACCTCTTATAACAATGCCTGTCCCAAAGCAAGCACTCAACAAATGGTTATTATTCCTAGGATGTGTTCTATCTTGTTTTATCTAAATTGAGTTCATAGTATATTTTATATATTTATATATATGTCACACACACACACACACACACACACACACACACATATTGCAGAAATACCTTCATATTAATATGCCTGCTAGGAAACAATCAGCGATAGCAGGTATTAAATCTTTTCATGACTGCAAAGGCTACCTTTATTGTTTCCCACTTACCTACCAGCCTATAAGCTTGCACTACAATGTTACCTTTTGGTTTTTTGGCCCAAGCAGCTGAAACTAAAGGTGCATGCTACAGTGCCCAGCTGTACTATTCTAAGTTCAGTATCTGATGTGACTCTCACTTAACAACCTTCTGTTTCTAAAATTTCTTTGTTCCAACTCACCCTTTTATTCTTCCACAAAAATTTAGCGATCTTATTCTCCAGTTCCAAAAGTTTTAGAGGAGATTTGATAAGAAAAATAATAAATCATTATAAAGTCTCTGAAAATCACATCCTTACATTACTGAGGCCTTCCAGATACGTGCCATGTAAATCCAGTCTCCATTTTGTAAAAACCAACATTTTTATTAGTCAAAAAAGCACAATAAAATGTGTGTGTATACACACACACACACACACACACACACACACACACACACACACACACACAGTACTAACCCTTATCTGTGGGGCAAATGATCCAAGACCTCAAGGACATGCCTGAAACTATGAATAATACTGAACTCCAGCGCCAGGCACGGTGGCGCATGCCTGTAATCCCAGCACTTTGGGAGGCTGAGACAGGAGAATCGCAAGTTCAAAGCCATCCTCAGCAATGGCGAGGCGCTAAGCAACTCAATGAAACCCTGTCTCTACATAAAACAAAAATAGGGCTGGGGATGTGGCTCAGTGGTTGAGTGCCCCTGGGTTCAATCTCTGGTTTTATTTTATAAAAAAAAATAAAAATAAAATACTGAACTCCATTTATACTGTATTTTTCTCCTATACATACAAAACTATGATAAGTTTAGTGCCTTTTCCATCTTAACTTCTCATTCATCTGTGGCCATCATGTTTGCAGTTTGAAGTACAAGAACAAACCAGCAAGAACTTTTTTGCCTTCTTCACAATTTCATGGATAGAAGATTCATTCTCACCATGGATTTTGGCAACCTCACCATATGATTTTTTGCTTTCCTTAAGTCAAAAATGTTCACCACTTCACTTAAAGGAAACACTTCCAGACTTCTCTTTTGTATATCCAAATTGTCAGTATCACTATTCTGGAGCTTTAAGGCCATTATTTGGTAACATAAGAGTTACTTGAACACAAGCCCTGTGATACTGAAAAAGTTGTTCTGATAATCAAGATGATTCTGATAACTAAGTGACTAAACAGGTGGGTGGCATGTACCATGTGGACTGACTAGACAAAGGGCAAGATGGCATAGAACCACTCAAGTTTCATCATGCTAACTCAGAATAGTGTGGAATGCTACTCAGAATATGTAGTGTGGAATTTAAAACTTATAAATTGTTTATTTCTGAAAATTGCAGAAATGTTCAGAACATGGTTGAATGTTGTAACGAACCACAAAAATTGAAATAAGATATAGGATACTACTGTATACCATGCCAGCAAATAAATGTACATATATAAATGTTGACAAACATTATGAAGAGAATGTACACAAAGTACAAAATTTGTTATGAGCCATTTTCTTAAGTTTAGGAAGGATCTCTACTTCACCCCATCTTCAAACTTTTTCAACAATTTGAACTTGGTATTTTTGGGGGGTTTTTTTTTGTTTGTTTAATTTTTAAATCACTCCTAGAACAAATAAGTAAAAAAGTCCAACTACTAATATTTCTATTTGTTATCCATGAAATAGCCAATTGTTTTTAAATATACATCTATTATACTTTTAGTTTACTTATAATATATAAATCATTTTATCTGAGAGTATCAAAACTGTTCCATAAAAACTCTCTTTCAGGGGAAGATAATATAAAAGCACATAACAAATACTCAGAAGATTTGGGAATCTTAAGTGATAGAAAAGTTAAAAATGACAACATAATGTCTGATGACTCAAAGACCTCTGTCAAGTCAACCTGTTTTCATTTCTTACTTCTTTTTTTTTTTTCTTTTGGTACTAGTGATTAAACCAGGGACACTTTACCACTAAGCCTTATCCCCAGCTCTTTTTAACATTTTATTTAGAAATGGGGTCTCGCTAAGTTGCTAAGGGCCTTGCTAAGTTGGTTAGGACCTCACTAAGTTGATGAGGCTCACTCTAAATTTACCATCCTCCTTCTTTAGCCTCCAGAGCCACCAGGATTACAGGCATGCACCACCACCCAGACTGTAGTCATTTCTTTGTGTTTTGCCCAAGACCACTAAGACCTTCATGACACAAGCCAGAAGTTTCACATAACCAGAGTCACACATGAACGGAAATTACCTAAGATATAGGAAGCTGATGGAATTTCTAATGAAAGTCATAAATAAAATAGTATTTCACATTGATCAGATCAACTTATCTTAAAAGCTTTTTAATAATTGTGATGTTATTCTGCTTTTATAAAATGTATTACTTCACCTTTAACAAGTTTAGGGCTTGTTAATGTCAACATCCCAGCATGCCCTGATAGATCAAGGCCGCTAGCAAGCCATACTGGCCCACACAGAATGTCTTCCTTATGATCCTCTAAAAATGGACACAATCTAAGACCTAAAAAGAAAAATACAGATTTTGTAAGTTTGTTAATTAAAAAGTAATAAGCAAATATCCATCCCATTTACACATAATACCACCACACAAAATACCACACTAAGAGAGTGTTTAATAATAATTCATCGCCATGCTAAGGAGCTACAATCAATTATCTAATATAAGTTGTTTTCCGTTCCCATATTATTTTTCATTTCATCTTGATATTCAAAAAAAAAAAAAATTACAGAGCCATGAGTTGATTTCAAATCCCAGGGTATTAAAAAACAAGAACGCAAGTATTAGCGCAGCTGTGTTCACAAAGATGAGCTGAAAGTTAAAGCACATTGCCAAAGCAGAATCATAGGATATTTGTTAATCATGTTCTTAAAACCAAGTTTTTGCAAGCCGTAAGGAAATCTTTGCCCAACACGATGCATTCGGATCACTACTCCTTTTACTGTCATGGACAACAGCTCTATAATTTAACTCACACTGTGATTCCTCTACATCCATGTGCTGCATTTCTTCATTCAAATCAACCAGGGACGGTTTCCCATTTTGTTCCACTTCAATGTTAAGAGCTGGAGACAAAGGAAAGGTGATCTGCCTATCTACTGCTGTTTCTAGAGGATAAAAATATTAGTAAACTTAATTTTGCTTAATATCAATGATTTTTGTGCCTAAAAACTTAAAAGTTTTTTGTAAAATTGGGAAATACTGTGATTTTCATCACAGATTCTATAAAATGGATGTCAGAAGAGGAAGAAAACTAGATTTAATTAACTATTTTATATATTCTTCTCTCTTCTAATGGCAATAAATATTCACCTGAAGGAGAAATTTGCTGGCAACTAAATTAAAAGTTATTACCATTGGCTGCATAGTATAAGTACCTGTGGAGCTTTCAAAATACCAATGCTTGAGTTCTAAACCCAATAAAAAAATTTGTGATGGTTCAAAAGAACGTGCACACACACACACACATACAGATACAAGAATTCACATAAATACACAAACACATATATGTATTTTTTTTACAAAGGAAATTTTTTCAAATTTCAATGTTTGAGCCCCTAATGTTAAGCTGTCATTCTAACCTGAAATTATCTCCAATCTTCTAAAATAACCTATTAAAGAAAAAACACTGAGAACTAACATCTAGTTCATAACATGCTAAATGTGTAATAATGTATTTTAGTAAGTCAGGCTATCAAACTTGAAAATTTTAAGAGAGATAAGCAAAAACAGGTATATTTCTGGCATCACACAAAAGGTTTGCTTCACTAATAACCTAAAGAAAATAGTAAATTCCACAACAAGTTCTATTCACAATTAATTCTCCTCTTAGGAAACAAAAAGCATAAAGCTAGTGATGCTAAAAGTAAAACTAATTCACAAAGGAATGAATCGCACGTCCCAAAAAACTCGATTAAATTGTTCATGTTTATGCATTTCTGAACATTATTGAGTTATTGAAAAGCACTGAAATGTTTTCTGGATAATTTTCTACATAAAAATCACAAATAGTTGAACAGGCAAACAGTACAGGGTAGAGAGAAAGGGCAAGAAGAGACCTCAAAACTGAAATAATCAAGTTAAAAATTAAATTTTGAAAGAAACCAACCACAAGATGAAATCTTCAAAGATTAATTTTAATCTTACCATTGACTTTCCCTAAGCCTGGAGCTTTATTTTTCAGCAAAGTCACTTGTATTTGAGGAATATTGGTGATGTTTGAGTTCAAAACAAATTTGAAGTCCACATGTCCAACCATACAGGCTTTAGGTAGAACCAACTCAAACACATGTTCATCCCAGCTGTTGCTGTCAAACAAGAGGGGAAACGCTAAATATTGCAAAAATCGTTCATCAGCCATAATCATATTATCATTAATACCACCTTTCCTACTTTCTGGGTTTATACATTTCAACAAAACATATTTCTCCCAAAGGAGAGGTTAAACTTGGGGCAATGAATATTTTCTTAGGACTCTATAACTGCCTTAAGATGTGCACATACCAATAAACCCTTGTTCCTCGATTGTGGATTACCATGCATCCAAATTATCTGCAGATTCCTGGGCCCATCCTAGATCTGAGCAGGATCCCAAAATCTTCATTTTAAAACAAATACTTCTTGGGGCTGCAATTGTGGCTCAGTGGTGGAGTGCTTGCCTAGCATGTGTGAGGCACTGAGTTTGATCCTCAGCACCACATAAAAATAAATAAAATAAAAGTATTGTGTTCATCTACATCTAAAATATTTTTTAAAAAAAAGAACTTCTTGAATACATTTATTCTCTGCTTTTAAATTCTTCTCTCTTGCATCAGATGTCCAATATATCATCATATATAATGTCAAACACATCATTAAATTCTATTACCTCCAACTCTGAATTATAAAAAGAATACATTCATTCTTTTCATTGCTTTGATTTCTGCCATCATGGTCCAAGCCATCATTAGTAGTTCACACAGATTATCACTGCCACATCAACACTACAAGCACTACTACCTATAATCTATTCTCAACACAACACCTTCCAAACCATAAATTATAATCAGATCTTTCTTGTGCTCAAAACTAACACGTATGTCATACACCATAAGAGTCTGAATTAATTTCCTACATTCTCCACTATATTCATTCCACTCCAACAATGCTGGTTTTCTTACTTTTTCCAGAACTCATAAAATATACTCCTCAGGGTCTTTGTACTTATGATTTCCTGAATTAGTATTTCCACAGAGGACTTTCTCACACCCCTTGAATAAAAAAGGTCATACAAATTTTCCTTTTCACTCTCTAACTCATACACATGTATTTACCCTAAAACTATTCAATCACCATACTCCATTTTAACCTTCTTCAAGCTTTTCATAAAAGCTTTACCATAAGCCTATGACATAGGGTATATCTGTTCACTATTTGTCTATGCCCACTAGAATGTAAATTCCATAAGCACCATATTACTAAACCCTATAAGAGTGCTCACTTTTATAAAATAAATATTTTTAAATATGTGTTAAATAAATCTGTGGACTACATGACCAAATTAATAGCAAATGGTATATTACTCTTATTATGTTATTCTATAAGAACAAGAACATAGCAATTTCCAAACTCAAGGTGACAAATGGAAGGCATGAAGTTATTAATATGCAAAAGTCAACAAAAGGAATATTATTAGGAATTTCAGGTTGTCTTTAACAAATATATAAAATGGTCTTAAAATTAAATCTTGGAAACTGGGTGCAATGGCGCACACCTGTAATCTCAGTGACTTGGGACACTGGGGCAAAAGGATCACAAGTTCCAGCCCAAACTCAGCAACTTAGCAAGGCCCTAAGCAACCTAGAGAAACCCTGTACCAAAATAAATATTTTTGAAAGGAGCTGGGGATGCAACATAGTGGTAAAGTGCTCCCAAAATATATTACACATACACACACTTTTTTTTTTGGAAAGAAATATTTTACCTGTCAGTCTGTAGTTTCCAAGTTCTAGTATGCTGAGCAGCATCTCCATGGTGCTGCTGATGCAAATGTTGAGGGTGCCTCCTTTGCTGCTGTTCCTGCTGAACTTCTACCCAGCATGGAGGAACAGTAGCTGAAAACCGTGGAGTCAAAGTCTCAAAGCGGGTTAGTTCAACTAAAGAAGTCAAGATTTCAAGGGTGAATGGCTGGTCCACCAACAAATCAACTCCTTAATATTAGTGAATATAGTATTTGAAATAGGAAGGAAAAAAAGAAGATAAAATTTTAATTTATGTTTTCTGTCTATTCAAACACAACACTGCCAAATATTCTGAGGGCTAATAAAGTAGGCTCAGGTATCTATATTCAGCCAAAGTAACTAGTACTGACTCAATACCAGCATAAAAGAAAAGCCAATCTCAAATATCTTTAAATTATAGAGAGAATATTCACTTTTGGAGAAACTCAAACCTAACCTGTTAGAAGAGGGTGCACTGACCTTTGACTAAACCTAAGCAGATAAGGGCAACAAAAGCAGTAGAGGCCAGTTTACATGCAAATCAGTTTACAGCTGATTGATAATTAACTTTTATAACTTGTATTTATACAACAAAATGCCCTTTTGTAATGAATAATTTGTAAATATAGTCAAAAGCTATTCTGATAGCAAATAAATATGTATAAACACTAACAAACAATATTTTTGCACTTTTACAGTATTTTATAGATATGCTATTAATAAAAGAGTACCAACAATTTTACACAAATGAGTTTTCTTTTACAAATACGTGTATTCATGTGTTAAATGTCTAACAATCAGAGCTGAGGAGCTATTGCTCTGACTCTAACAAATTTTAAAAGGATAAAATACCACATCTTATAGACTCAGAATATTGTCACAAAGAAAATGACACAAAGTTCTATAAAATTATCACAAGCTTACTTCAAACTACATCTTTTTCTCAAAGTTTAGACCATTACATCTGATTGAAATCATATGAAATAATTGTTTGTAAGCTTTACCAGCATGATGTCAATGTCATTTATCAACAAAATAACGTAATTTGGGGCGGGGGATGTAGCTCAATGGTAGATTGCCTGCCTAGCATGTACAAGGCCCTGGATTCAAAAATAAATAAAATAGAACAAAAATGAATAAAAACATAATAAAATAACCTAATTCATCTTTTCTCTACTAAAAAGTACTTTATGTATTTTATATGAAAACTCTTCTCCATTCTACCAATAACTCAGAAAACATGAAACCATTCAGTGTGTTTAATTTTTATACATAGTTGTCTTAGTTAACCAAGGCAAAGTCTTAGTTAATTACGAATCAGCATATCTCAACTGGGGAATGATTTTGCCTACAAGTAGTCACCTGAAAATATATGATTGTATTGATGGGGACAGCTATGTGTGCTACTGTAATCTAACACAGGACAGTCTACCTACAAAGAATTATCTGTTCCAAAAGGTCAGTTATGTTAAGCTTAAGAAACTCTGATATACTATATAATGAAGATTGCCATAGTAATTCCTAAAGTTAACACAAATGACTAAAAGCCACTTAACATTTGCTTTTGATGCAAGAATGACTACCAAGTGCCTAAAATTAAGTGTTCATGAAGATCAAATACCAGCTTTAGGAATTTGGAAAATGTTTGAGTTTAAATATAGTTTTCATCAAAGATGTACTAAACTTTTTTTAAATGCTAGGCTAAGAGCAAAAAATGGTGGTAACTGTTAAGAGTAAAGTATAGCAGGAACATGGAAGCACAATACGACTAACTGAAGGTATAAAGAGTAGGTCTAAGCTTAGCAAAAAGGTTGCAAATAGTGATCAGTGGTGGAGTGCTTGCCTAGCACATATAAGGTGAGTCTCATCCCAGTACCAGCTAAGAGATAAAGTACAAAATATCCACCTCCTTACTGTAACATGTGGACAGTATAAAACTAAATTGCATACTTTAAAAATCATGAAGTTTATTGTACCTGGAGACTGAAAAGCAATCTGCTGTTATTTATAAAATTCCAAAAATCAAATAATTATTTTTAAGTCAGGATTAGCATATTATCATTATTTCTTTTGAAAAATAGATCTGGAGGGCAGTTCAGACCATCGGAGAGAACAAAAAGGAAAAACAACAACACACGCAATTGGAGATTCAGGATAGGGCAATGAGGAAGTAAGTATAACACCTCAGTGAAAATACATCTTTTCAGCTTTTCGTTTCCGGTAGTAATATTAAGAATATTAACCAGTCCACTGAATTTATACCTACTTAATGAGCTCCCTTTGGTGTCTTTTATTGCCAACTAGACTAAAAAGCTCCCCTTTTTGGTGGCAGGGTGGGTAGTTACCTGGGATTGAACTCAGGGGTACTCGACCACTGAGCCACATCCCCAGCCCTATTTTATGTTTTATGTGGAGACAGGATCTCACTGAGTTGCTTAGTGCCTCGCCATTGCTGAGGCTGGCTTTGAACTCCGGATTCTCCTGTCTCAGCCTCCCAAAGTGCTGGGATTACAGGCGTGCACCACCGTGCCCAGCTAAAAAACTCCTTAATAGCAAAAACAATGTTAACCTCACCAATATTTAAAATCATTTCTTCCTTTAACATGTTTACAAAATCTTCCAACTACTAGAGAAATAATGATAAATAATACACAATAACAAGTCTGGCAAATGAATGTCAACAAGTAAATGAACTTCCTTTACAAAGAAATCACGTTGATAATAAAAGGTGAAATAATGCTTATAACTATATAAATATCTGAAAAATTAACATTAAGATTTTTCCACTCAAAAAATATCATTTAAAATATTAATGTCCCACCTGAAATGCCAGGACTTGAAGGATTTGATAAAGGTTTGGAACCTTCTGAAGATGGTTCTATTCCCTTTGAAAGAGATCCATCCACTAAAATATCAGCTTCATCAATATCATCACAGGTTCCTCCAATTTGGAGAAAATGAAGCTCACCACCTACAATTTTGTAAAATCACATCAACACAGATACACAAAAAAATGAACAAATATTCAAATGCAATGCTATTTATTTTAAAGTATTAATTTATTTTAATGTCACTTCATAGGCATATAAGGAAGGCTATCAAAGTGATTTAAACTTTGAAAATTTAATTGCCAAGGAATTACAAACTGAGAACCAATTTTAATGAAAAAAAATAAGATACATATAAACATGTGAAAATAGGTATTTATCTACTGTTAACTAAGTGGAAGACACTGCAAGTGCTTTAATTAGTTAATCTTCACAAAAAAGACAGGGACTACACTGCAAACACCACACACATGAGAAAAATGATACACTAGCTATATTGGGACCCATAGTCCAATTTCTTAATCCCAGCAATAATAAAAGTGAACAAATTTCTTAATTTTTAAAGTACTGACAAGTGAAAACAAACTAAATTTCTAGCTTTCATATGTTTGTCACATAAAAATAAGTGACAGAAAACTAATATTCATGGCAATTTTAAAAATCAATACATGCATTCTAAAGAGTATTATCAACTCATAATTATACCATTATTTTTCAAAAATTAATGTGGAGACATTTCCAGATAAAAGACTCACAAAGATTGTTAGCAGACCTGTTTTGCAATGATACCAAAGAAAGTCCTTCAAGATGAAAACAAGCAACACCAAATTCACAGGGAGGAAAAAAAGAAAGACCCAGAAATGGTAAGCAGATGAATACAATAAATATTTTTTCTCATTTACCAACATTCTCAAAAGATACAGATTGTACAAAAGAATTATGTAACACTTTTTGTTGGGTTTAATATGTGTCTAAATAAGAAGATTAAAGTGACATTTCTATTTATTTTACTAGAATTAAGTTACTATTCTATGAAGTGGACTGTGATAAACTGAATCACTAAAATAAAAAAATTGTGAAAGAAAAAAACAAACAAACATGGGAACAGTGATTACAGGTCAAATAGCAGAACAGGAAGCTCCAAAGGCCCATCCCTCCATCAAAACCGCCACTGAACTAGAAAATGTAACAGAAACAATTATTTCAGAACTCTGGAATCCAACACTTAATAATAATCAGAGGATGGCTGATGAAGGAACAGGCTCTTCTCTGGTAAGAGAGCGGCCCACACAAATTGGTCCCACCTCTCGTTCCTCACCCTGTTGCCAACAATGGGGGAAAGCCCACATTCCTAAAGTGGTATAGCTACCTGGTTGGTGGCATGGCTGGCAACAGGGACCTTGTACTCCACAAATTTGAGGTTATACATTTTGGTTGGTCTGGGGTGGGCTCTTTTCTTGATTTTTGCCATCTTAGACTGTAGCCACTTCCCCCAAGCAACATCTTCAGAATATTGAAGAGGGGGCTGGGATTATGGCGCAGTGGTAGCGTGCTCGCCTAGCACGCATGAGGCACTGGGTTCGATCCTCAGCACCACATAAAAAATAAAATAAAGATATTCTGTCACCTACAACTAAAAAAAATAAACATTTAAAAAAAAAAAAAAAAAAAGAATATTGAAGAGATAAAATTCTTTTTGAGGGGTACTGGCTAAAGTGATAAATTGTATAATGTTGATTTTTAACCACAATTTCAGGGAAAAAAAATATAATCATATTCCATGACTCAGGATTCTACTAAGAATATACTTTAGGGAGCCTCTTTTACATATGAGCACCAGGGAACTATAAGATGTTTACAGCAGTAAGGTTTTTAATGGCAGAAAAACTGCAAATAACCCAGCTGTCCAGAGGCAGGAAAATAAATTATTTGTGGATGTTTTGCACAATGGAATTTTATGCAGAAGTAAAAAATAAATGATCTATAGGACATGCAATACAGTGAGTAACCTTCAAAACAGTATATGAGAAGGGCAAAGATCACAAAACCTACATAGTTTGATGCCATATTTATAAAGAACAAGAAAAAAAATTAACAATATGTTGAAGCATTTACATATGAAGTATAAAACAAGTTTTCTTTTTAAAAGTTAAGATACACAAAATACTCTGAAGTAGTAATTATCTCTGGAGCTGGGCACAGTGGTGCACAACTATAATTCCAGTAGCTCAGCAGGCTGAGACAGTAAATTCAAAGCCAGCCTCAGCAATTTAGCAAGGCCCTAAGCAACTCACAGAGACCTTGTCTCTAAATAAAATACAAAAAAGGGCTGTGGATGCGATTAAGTGGTTAAATGCCCCTGAGCTCAATACCTGCTACCCACCCCCTGCCCCCCAAAAAACATCTCTGGGAAAAAGTCAGAGTTCAGGAAAAAAGAAAGGACATGTCAAGAGATGCAAGATAGTTGGGTGCGGTGGCGCACGCGTGTAATCCCTGCTCTTTGGGAGGCTGAGACAGGAGAATCACAAGTTCAAGGACAGCCTCAGCAATGGCAAGGTGCTAAGCAACTCAGTGAGACCCTGCCTCTACATAAAAGACAAAACAGGGCTAGGGATGTGGCTCAGTGGTCGATTACTCCTGGGTTCAATCCCCAGTACCAAAAAAAAAGAGAGAGAGAGAGAGAAATGCAAGATATCCATCCTATGTTATTCTTGGTTTGACAATAGATGCCTAGATATTCCTAATTAATTATTCTTTTCTAATGTTACATAAATATTAAAGACATCAGCTGGGCATGGTGGCATAAACCTGTAATCCCAGTGACTCAGGAGGCTGAGAAAAAATCAAAAGTTCTAGGCCTGGGGCTGGGGTTGTGGCTCAGTGGTAGAGGGCTTGCCTAGCATGCGTGAGGACTGCGTTCGGTTCTCAGCACCACATACAAATAAATAAAATAAAGATCCATTGAAGCCGGGCGCAGTGGCTCAAGCCTGTAATCCCAGCACTTAGGGAGGCTGAGACAGGAGAATCGCGAGTTCAAAGCCAGCCTGAGCAATGGCGAGGCACTAAGCAACTCAGTGAGACCCTGTCTCTACATAAAACACAAAATAGGGCTGGGGATGTGGCTCAGTGGTCGAGTGCCCCTGAGTTCAATCCCCAGTACCAAAAAAAAAAAAAAAAAAGATCCATTGACACTAAAAAATATTTAAAAAAAAAAAAAAAGTTCTAGGCCTGCTTTAATAACTCAGTGAGACCCTCAGCAACTTAGGGAGACTGCCTCAAAATTTAAAAAAGGGACTGGGGATGTAATTCAGTGGCAAAGCAGCCCTGGGTTCAATATTCAGTAGCAAAGGAAAAAAAAGAGTTGGGAGAATGCTGGAGATATAGCTAGGGTCAGAGCAACCGTGGGTTTTAACCCCGGGACAGGAAAGAGCAGGGGGAAATAAACTGAGAAATAAAAACATTACACTACAAATATTTATTCAACACAAAAAAATGCAGTGAATAAAACAAAAAGTAAGCTGGGCACAACAGTACATGCCTGTAATCCCAGCACTTTGGGAGGCTGAGACAGGAGAATCGCGAGTTCAAAGCCAGCCTCAGCAATGGTGACGCGCTAAGCAACTCAGTGAGACCCTATCTCTAAATAAAACACAAAATAGGGCTGGGGATGTGGCTCAGTGGTCAAGTGTCCCTGAGTTCAATCCCCGGTACCAAAAAAAAAAAAAAAAAGTAATAACAGTATTAAACAAATATAAAAACCAAAAACACAGTTATAAATGTAACAAATCAATCATATCAGGTGTGAATTGATTCAAATTTAACAGGCAGAGATTATCCAATGGTGTCGAAAAAAACCTCACTCTACGCTAAATTTAAGAGATCACACTTAGATTCAAAATTCACAAATTGGTTGAAAATAAAAGTGTGGAAAAGATAGATGATGCAAGCAGTAACCATCAGAGAGAATATGAAATAAATCAAGAAGATTTTAACAACTCTATCAACAATACATTTATACTAGTGAAATTTATAAAACACTGCCCAATATATACATTCTTTTCAGGTGCACTTTGAACATTAGCCAAGATAAGACTACATGCTGAGCTATAAGAAAAAGTGTCAGTTATGTTTTAAAACACTGACATTATATAAATTATGTTCTCTGACCACAATGGAATTAGATTCAGAGGAGAAAAAAAAATCTGGAGAAATCTCAAATATTTGGAAACTAAACAAAACACTCTAAATGACCCATGGGCCCAATAAGAAATCACAATGAAAATAAGAACAAGCCGGGCGCGGTGGCTCAAGCCTGTAATCCCAGCACTTAGGGAGGCTGAGACAGGAGAATCGCGAGTTCAAAGCCAGCCTCAGCAATGGCGAGGTGCTGAGCAACTCAGTGAGACCCTGTCTCTACATAAAACACAAAATAGGGCTGGGGATGTGGCTCAGTGGTCGAGCATCCTTGAGTTCAATCCTCAGTACCAAAAAAAAAAAAAAAAAAAAAAAAAAAGAAAATAAGAACATGTTTTGAGCAAAAAGAAAAGAGAAACACACATATCAAAATTTAGAGAATGTAGCTATAACAGTGCTTTCAAGAACATCTATAGTTTCAAAATGCCTGTATCAAAGAAGGTTGAAACTAATAACACAAGCTTACACCTTAAGAAACTAGAAAATAAAAGTCAAAATAAACCCCAAAGCAAGGAGAAGGAAGGACATAAACACTATAGTGGTAATGAGTTAAAAGAAAAATAGAAAAAGACAAAAATGTCTTTTAAACCAGAAGCTGATTGTTTAAAAAAAAAAAAAAAAAAATCAGCAGGGCTCGGTGGCTCAAGCCTGTAATCCCAGCACTTAGGGAGGCTGAGACAGGAGAATCAAGTTCAAAGCCAGCCTCAGCAATGGCGAGGTGCTAAGCAACTCAGTGAGACCCTGTCTCTACATAAAAACACAAAATAAGGCTGGGGATATGGCTCGGTGGTCGAGTACCCCGGAGTTCAATCCCCAGTAACAAAAAAAAAAAAAAAAAAAATCAATAAAACTAATAAGCCTCTAGCCAAACTGACAATGAAAAAAAGAGACACAGATCACGAATATCATGAAGGAAAGCCCTGACATCAACCAAGAGTCTACAGATATTAAAAAGATTACAGGGAAGACTCTTTATGCTAAAATTTGATAACTTAAACTGTCATATTATCACAGCTCACTAACGAAGAAAGAGATAACCTAAATAATTATCTATAAAATAAATGGAATTTGTAATCAAAAATCTTGTCCCCTGTAAAAAGTCTCCAGGCCCAAGGACTTCAGTGTTGAGTTCTACCAAATATTTAAGGAAGAAGTAAAACCAAATGTACACAATCTTGACCACAAAATCGAAGAGAGAATATTTCCCAATTCATTCTATCTGACAATTACTCTGACACCAAAAGCAAAAAAGTTTATAAGAAACAAAAACAGAGCTGGGGATATGGCTCAGTGGTACAGCATGCACAAGACCCCAGGTTCAATCCTCAAATCGCAAAAAAAAAAAAAAAATCCTGTGGCAAATATATAATAAAAACATCTTGAAAGAGTAGAAAAGGATTCACAAACGTTTTTCAAATGTTCAGTAAAATTGTGCCAAATATATTTTTAAAGGATTCTGGTGCATGTCAAATTGTAAGTTTTTAAGTTCCAATGGACAAAATTCCTTGAGTGATTGGAGTCTTCTAAAGTTCAAATTTTACCATGTGCTGGCAATTACAATCTTTGGAATGATTTAAATTTATGAAGAAAAATTTTAGAGCACTAGAAAACAACGTGTGAAAGTAGAAAATCATTGTAACAATTCACAAAGATTCTTAGGAATTAAAATAGCTTGAAGACACTGCTGTTCAAGAGTTTTCCTTTTGGAAGCCTGAGCTTTGTAGCTCCTCTTTCATGTTATAGGCAGATTTTCACATTCAAAAACTTGTTAAAACCACCATGGTTGTGTCAAATGGATTTTCCCTGCTGCTTGTTCATATAGTGGTATTCTTTTTTTTTTTTAAGTTGTGGATGAACCTTTATTTTTATTTATTTATATGCCATGCTGAGAATGGAACCCAGTGCCTCACACATGCTAGGCAAGCGCTCCACCACTGGGCCACAACCCCAGCCCCAGTGGTATTCATTTTGAGGAAAGAAAGATTACAAGGGCCATGTCTCTCATGAACAGAGATAGAAAAAATATATATATTTTAACAATGTCTTGGCAAACTGAATCAAACAATATACAAGAGAGAGTGCATTATAACAAGGTATCCCAGGAATACAAAGTTGTTTTAATATTCCAAAACCAATCAATCAACATAATTCACTATATTAAACTATGGAGAAAAACTCTTATGACCATCCCAACAGATGTCAATGAATATTTGACAAAGTACGATATCCATTCCTTTTTTTTTTGTTTTGTTTTGTTTTGTTTTTGTTTTTGTTTTTGGTACTGGGGATTGAACTCAGGGGCACTCGACCACTGAGCCACATCCTCAGCCCTATTTTGTGTTTTTATGTAGAGACAGGGTCTCACTGAGTTGCTTAGCGCCTCGCCCTTGCTGAGGCTGGCTTTGAACTCGCGATCCTCCTGTCTCAGCCTCCCTAAGTGCTGGGATTACAAGCGTGAGCCACCGCGCCCGGCTACGATATCCATTCCTAATGGAAACTCTCAGCAAACCAAGAGTAGAAGACAAAAAGAATGATTTCCCAAAACCAGTAACAAAACAAGGATGTGATCGTATATACCAATAATCCCAGAAAGTAGGATTATTAAGGACAAAGCAATTTGAACCTGTCCTTATAAATATAAGTACATGTATATAGGTTTTAACTTGCTGGGATCAAATTCAATGTTGTCAATTTCATAATGTTCCCTTTTAATTGTGAGCTTTTAAAAAAATTGGTTTTTGGACAAGATCTGGGTTCAATCCCAGCACTACAAAAAAAAAAAAAAAAAAAGAAAGGAAAGACAGGCACAAATAAAGCCAGATTAGGAAGACTGGAAAAGATATCTGATCCTTCATGCCCAAATAACATAAAAAGCATCAAGATCATTCAGGAAACTATGACCTTGCTACTCAAGCATAAACTAACCAGACAATAACCAGCATAGGGATACTCACAGAGAATTTATAACAGCTATTACAAATAATCTCAATAAGCTTGAAGAAAACAATTCGATACTCAGAAAAAAAAAAGATGGAAGCAGTTTTAAAAAATCACAAATTTTTGAGCTAAAAAATACACTAAGTGTAATTTAAACATGACAGAGGGCATCCTCAGTGCGTTCTCTAAAGGAGCATATAATGTCAGGTTTTCCCATGATCATGACATGAACTTTGATCTCTTGGCAAAAGTGGGGTACAAGAGCACTCCTGGGTTCAATCCTCAGTATGTAAGTACATACGTATCATATACATACATACATAAGAAAACTAGAAAAAACTATTCTGATAGTTACATGGAACCACAAATCCTCAAATAGCAAAGCCACCAAGCAAAAAGAACAAAGCAGGATACATTACACTACCTGACTTTAAGACATACTATAAAAGCTTTAGTAATCAAAACAGCACGCTGAGGCTGTAGCTCAGAGGCAGAGAAACTTGCCTAACACGTGTGAGGCAATGGGTTCAATCCTTGCCACCACATCAAAATAAATAAAGGCATGCTGTCCATCTACAAGTACAAAAAAATTTTTAAAACAGCATGGTACTGGTATAAATAAAAAAAGATACATAGACCAATGAATGGAACATTAAACAAAACAAAACAAAACAAAACACACACAAAAAAACCCTAGAAATAAAGCTACTCATATACAGCCAACTAACTTTAGACAAAAGTCCTAAGAACATGCGCAGGAGAAAAGACAGTCTCTTCAATAAATGGTGCCAGGAAAATTAGATACCCACGTGCAGAAGAATGAATGAAGGTAGCTCCTATCTCTCAACAGTTAGAAAGATCAACTCAAAATGGACTTAAAAACTTACATGTGCTAGGCACGGTGGCGTACGCCTGTAATACTAGTACTCTGGGAGGCTGAGACAGGAGGATCACCAGTTCAAAGCCAGCCTCAGCAAAAGCAAGGCACTAAGCAATTCAGTGAGACTCTGTCTCTAAATAAAACACAAAAACAGGGCTGGGGATGTGGCTCAGTGGTTCAAGTACGCCTGAGTTCAATTCTCCATACCAAAAAGGGGGGGGGGGGGGAGCTGAG
>CM053411.1:58434727-58473058 GCA_028644305.1 Xerus rutilus
AAAAGTTGTATTACTCTAAAGTCGTTCTATATTGCTCATTTTTTAAATTAGCCTAATTAGATTTTAATATTATTTGAAGACCTTTTTTGTGTTATTTCACCAGATGTAGTTCAAAAAAGGCAATCAGAACTACAATATTAGTCATAGCTCAACTATTGTAATCTATTTAAAGAGAGGGGAAACTCAGGTTAATGCCTACCAGAAGCACAGATAAGAGGTATACTAGCTCTTCTCAAATCCCAAAAACCTTGGCTATTTATCATCTGACCCAATAATTCCTCCTAAACTCTCAATGAAACTATTTGTTATGCCTGATAATTGCTAGCAATCCTTTTCAAAAACTGCTGTATTTCCCCTGCTTAAAATGTATTTAATGAAAAAAAAAAAAGAAAAAAGGAAAAATTGCTTCAATGTTTCAAAACTGATTCCCAATCAACCAAAAGTATATTAGAACAAAAAATGTTTATTTGGCAAAACTAATAATTACTTGCTAAGTATTTTTATTTCAGGAGGAAATAAGGACCAATGTCTATTCCAGAAATCTTACATACATTTGACTCTAATAAGACTAGGAAATAGGCCTTATCCTAGTTTATAAATACATGCAGATGTACTGAATTTAAATCAACGTCACAAATTTGAGCCAATGCAGAGGAAGGTCTAATAGGACCAATAGCAGTCTATTTTCTTGAAGTTAAAGCAGAGAAAATACTTTCCAAGGGATTAACTTATTTATATATATGATCCTTACCTAGGATAGCAGAAAAAAAGTTTTAACAACACTGAAAACAAGAGAAAGATTACTTCATCATAAAATAGTAAATTCCTCCCCATCTATAATGATCTTAAATTCTTACTAGGCATGCAGACAAACTATATATAGGGATTTTATAAAATTTATAAAAGAATAAAAAAACTAGCTTACCTTTGGTGCATGCACATAGCCTGTCTGTGCCCGAGCAGTAAATGACAGAAACAAATGTATCCTGTTCTTCAGTGCCCTCCTTTTTGGGTGGTTCTACTTTGGCCAAAATTTCAAAGTTTGAAAGATCTAATATTTTTACATATCCTCCCTGAGTGGTTATTACCAGGTGTCCAAGAGTAGAAATGTCAGCCTTTTTTTCTCTCTCAATGCCATTCTTTGAGGTTAGCTGCATTTCTTCAACAGGTTCTTCACAATCATCCTCTCGATTATCCAATATATCTGGTGGAAGCAAAATGAGCGAGGTAATCGTGTCCTGGGGATCTTTGATATGTTGGATTTTTATTGGCTCCTCTTCTAAAGTCACTATCCGAGTGGCATAATTCATTTTATAAAGTAATAAATATCCACCACTAACATTCCTCTGCTCAGGCTGAATAATCAAAGGAGTCTGTACATCTGCTGGTGGTTCATGTTGGATTACACTAATATTTGCACCATTCACTACAGCAAGATTTGATTCCAGCTCACCTTTCCGTCTATTACATAGTGCAGAGTTTAATTTATTTAAATTATTCAAGGCCTCTACTTGATTTATTGCACTCAAGGATTCAACAGGGCACGTCCGCAGTCCTACCAGTAAGTGAATTCCATCAGCACAAGGAGTTATTGAATCTATACAAAGATTCTCCTCCTCTGCAAACTTTGGCAGCCTCAAGCACTGAACCAAAGTCCCAGGCTTGGGAAACACAGAGTTCCACTTCTCAGAATCTGGAGAGGTAAGGTTGGCTGCTGCATCTGCAAATTGCTGAATGTAAGTCACAGGAGGATCCTGCAACAACAATTGCTCCTGACTATCCAGCTCCATTTCAATAATCTGTGGAACCGTAAAACCATCATCATGCAAACTTTTATTCATAATATTGTTCATCTGTGAAAAGATTTTTCCTGCTTTCTCATCAGATTCTTTGATACTATAAAGAAGTAAAACAGGTAAAGTCCTCCTTACAAGAGGAGAATTTAGTTCTGAATTAGTGCAGGATTCATTGTCAGTTGATCCTTGTTCTGATATACTTTCACCCTGAGTTCTGCTTAAACCATCCAGTGACCTGTGTGAATTACTACTAATGGGTGAGGTAGCAGGAGATTTATATGTTAATAAACCTCCAGCTAATAAACATGGAAAGGGAATGTTGTGTTGTTCCTGGTGCTTTTCCTTTGTCTTTTCACTCTTAGAGTTTGTTAAGCAAGGATTTGCCCCAAGTTCTTCAAGATCCTTAACAGTATCTTCAAGCACATTGGCAACAATCTCCCACTGAAGTTTTTCTGGCTGTTGGAGAATGCTGAGTGCTGTTATGTCAAGGCTTACTTCCATGGCTTCCTTCTGTGATGTGTGCCCTTTGAAAAGGAACAATATTTATTAGATATGATTTTATTGATTTAAATAAATGACTTTATTGATTTAAATCTGTGGTTTAACATGTTCACATTTATTTTTACTCACCCAGTCAGTGCATTATAGTAAGTCAAAGAATTTAAAGTATTTTAAAAGACACTTGATCAAATCTGAGATGAACCTATTCAGAAAATCACAAAGGTATTCAAGGGACTCAAAATTATTTTCAATTTCAGAACTTACTCTACTGAAGGAAAACCTGCTTTAAAAAAAATTAGGAGGGCTGGGGTTGTGGCTCAGTGGTAGAGCACTTGCCTAGCATGTGTAAGGCACTGGGTTCGATTCTCAGCACCACGTATAAATAAATAAAGTCCATCGACAACTAAGAAAATATTTTTTAAAAAAAATAGGAAATTAGGGCTGGGGTTGTAGCTCAGTGGTGGAGCACTTGCCTAGCATATGTGAGGCACTGGGTTCGATTCTCAGCACCACATATAAATAAATAAAAAATGAAGATCCATTGACAACTAAAAAAAAATTTTTAAAAATAGGAAACTAAAGTGCTAAAGAATGAGTGTATTATTTATTCATCACTGTAAATGAATATTACAATAAGATCTATAGTTTAATTCTAAACCAAAAAGACACTCAATACTATTAATGTATCTCTTCTATGTACTTTGAAGAATATCTAAGAAAAATTATTATAATCTTGATTCAATTCCTTTATTCCTTAGGAATCAAAGCACCATTTCCTCTTTCTTTTTTTTTTTAAGTTGTCAATGGACCTTTATTTTTTAAATTTATTTATGTGCAGTGCTGAGAATTGAACCCAGTGCCTCATGCATACTAGGCAAGTGCTCTACCACTGAGCCACAGCCCCAGCCCCACCATTTCCTCTTTCTTAGCCCACCCTGCTGATTATCAGTGGATTATTGTTGTGTGAAATTTAATTCTAATCTGTGCTTAGAAACAAATTATAACTAGAAAGAAAAAGTTCTGTGAAATCTATCATTTTAAAGTGAAACATAAATATCTTCTGTACTATCTGCTAATTATAGTTCATTTAAAGGAAGCTCATTCACAATAACCAAGCTATGTAGCCAACCCTAGGTGCCCTTCAACAGATGAATGGATCAAGAAAAGATCACACACACACACACACACACACACACACACACACACACACACACACAAAATGGAGTATTGCCCAGCCACAAAGAACAACTTTTAGGGCATTTACTACTAAATAGATGGAAATGGAAACTACTACGCTAAGTGAAATAAGCCAGTCCCCAAAAGTCAAAAGTCAAATGTTTTCTCTAGTATGCAGAAGCTAATCAGAAACAAAAGAATGTTTAAAACAAAAGAATAGAAAAAAGATCAGTGGAGTACATAAAACGGAAGGAAGGAGGGACAGGATAGGGAAAGACCGTGGAATGAATTTGACCTAACTTTCCCATGTATGTATATAAATATACCACAGTGAATCTCATCATCATGTGCATCCACAAGACACTAATTTAAAAAAAATACTATAAATAATAGCAGAAAGTTCAGTAGAGCAGAGGGAAGGGAACAGGGAAAGGGAAAGGGAAAGTATTGGGGACTGAATTAGAACAAATCCCATGCCTTTATAATTATGTCAAAATAAATTGTATTGTCATATAAAACTAAAAAGAACCAATAAAAATACATAAATAAAAATAACGGGAGGGCTAGGGTTGTAGCTCAGCAGTAGAACACTTGCCTAGCATGGGTGAAACACTGGGTGCAAGCCTCAGCACCACATAAAATAATAAAGATTAATTAATTCTAAATGAATCAAATTGATTAATTAATTAAAGGGAGTATGACTACACTACATTATACCTTACTGAACTTTCTTGTCTCTTCAGATAATCCCCTTACAACAGTACAAAAGATATTCTCAGTGCCAACCCTCCAAATATGATCTCTGTACAGACAAAACCCTAAAACAGATGCCATTCAACCCTCAAATCAAATAAAATCTCTTGACACTACACTGAAAATTCAATCAATCTTGTTTTTTGTTTTTTCTTAATAGCACAAAACTACTATCAGGCAACATGAAGATCACTCTAGATGATCTGTGAAAATACAAAGAAAGTTAGAATAGCATTCACAATTTGGAAAAGAAGAACACAGAAACATAAAAGAAACATAAAACAATTCAAGGTGACTGAATGAAGGCTTGAAAGCTGTTCAAGCAAAGGAATAGGCAACAGAGATTCACAAAACATTGATTAATTAAGGGATACTGAAAGCTCCTGTAAACTATTGAGCCCTTCAACATGCTCACTGACAGCTTTATCTAGAATTTCCCATAATCCAGGATAATTTCCCATCTGGATAAAGCAGAAGAAAATTTAAGTTATAAATTATATTTAATTGTGCTAATGAAACTGCTCATTTATTTATAATCATAAATAGCCTTTTTACTGCTATGTGATATTTATGTCTATTTTCTCAACTTATTCAAATTGGAAATTGAAGACTGAAAGTGAGATATTTTTATAACATGTAGCATACCACAATAAATCCTGAAGATGTTCTCCTATTTATTGAACTCAACTAACAAACTTATTTAGCGATTTTTTTAAAATTACAATACGAAAATGCCAAGAAAAAGTAATGTTAGCCTAGGTACATTAAGACAAAATAAGCAAACCATAGAATACATATAAAAACACAACCTAAGACAATATTTAAAGTAAATGCCAATGCAGTTGAGGTCCTATTCTCCAAGATCTTAACTCCCTGCCAGCATTACCCAGACGGCCTCACGAAACCAAGACCCAGTCACAACCAACATCAATACAGTGCATAAAAGAGCCAACCACATCTGGGGTGCCACATGGGGCCCAGTGGGCAAAAGGCTCAAGCAAGAGCTGATGACCTTCATGACATCTGGTGACAAAGGAATTTCAACCTTCCCTGAATCAGACAACTTTTTTCAATGAGTAGGGATCATCCATGAAGCAGCTGTTGCAGTACATGAAAACCTGAGGTATAAGCTGTCCCTAGAGTTCCCTAGTGGCTAACCTTACTATGTACCCCCAGTGAAGTTCTTCACACCCTGCTAGCATCCCAATGTAGACTCTCAGGGTAACACCTGCCTGGGCAGACTCAAGGACAAATAATCTACCTTGTATGACATCAAGACCATCCTGCTTTCCATCCAAAGTCTGCTAAGAGAACCCAACATCAACAAGCCTTTGAACACACATGCTGCTGAGCTCTGGACAAAACACACAGCTCTTAAGAAGTACCTCCAAGAAACCTACACAAAGCAGTTCCAGGCATGACTGTCCAGTTTCTCGTTGTGTCTTTATTTTTTCCTTAGAGTCTGTCCTTTTCTTGATTTGAGGTATGATTCTGATCTTGAGCTGTGTATTATTTTTGTTTTGTTTTTGTCTTTTAAATTAAGTCTAGTTGATATATATTAAATACATTTTGGTTGGTTTTTGTAAATAAGTTAATACATAAATGGCATGCAAAATGAGACTGTTCATTAAAAAGGAAAACAACAGGCCAGGTAGAGTGGCATACACCTGTAACCCCAGCAACTCGGGAGGCTGAGACAGGAGGCTCCTAAATTCACAAGTTCAAAGAGCATATTATGTAAAGCACCCCTGAGTTCAATCCCCAGTACCAAAAATTTTTAAAAAAGAAAAACCTAGCAAGTAGTTCTATTATTCTGCTTCCTCTTAACTATTCAAGGAATGTCTGGGATATACTGGATATAACATATATTCTACTTTAGAAGACTAACAAAGCACATTGGTGACTGACAAATTCTACAGTCAGGAAACCTGTTTTCTCTTTCTCAGAGTTTCTAAAACCTACTAGAAAACAAAATAAATTGTTTACACAACATACTTACAAACATCCTGCAGTATAGTATTTTCAATACAATCATTTCAGGAAACTCTTCTCTATTCTGCTTTCTTAGGTGGTGTCAACCCCACAACTTGTGCTAGCAAAGTTTCCTAAGGTTATCAATTAGGTTTTATTTAGGCAACTTTCTAAAGTCATCAAATTTCCATTTGAACTCTTTGATCTGTCAAACATTCTCACTCTTCGTTTAAAGGCATATATCCTGAATTCTTATATGTGTTCCAAAACCAAAATTTTTCTGAGATGATCTAGATACATTGCTTTTTTTTTCTTTTTTGGGTACCAAGGATTGAACCCAGGGGCACTCAGACACTGAGCCACATCCCCAGCCCTATTTTGTATTTTATTTAGAGACAGGGTTGCACTGAGTTGCCTAGCGCCTCACCCATAGGTGAGGCTGGCTTTGGACTTGCAATCCTCCTGCCTCAGCCTTCCAAGCTGCTGAGATTACAGGCATGCACCACCAGGCCTGGCCTAAATACTTTCAAAAGTCTTAATTGTCAACTGAAAAATGACTTAAGAAATCTCTTAGATTGCACTCACATTTTTTAAACAATTCTTCAAACCACATATTCTTTTGCCTTAATACTGCTATAACAACATTTAATATACTTGATACCATGAGTATTATTTTATACTTTCAAATTTATTTTCCATTTACTTTTAAGCATAAAGAGCTTTAATTTACATGTTACATTTATTTAACAGATTATATTATACACTACGTACTTACACTAATTCAGGATTTCTCATACAGGAAAATTTGGATTTTATGCATAAATTACTGCAAATTTTGAGTTTGCATTAACTAAGAAATTTAGAGTTAAATAGTATTTAGCTTTACCTAGAATTAGAAATAGAAATATTTAGAAAGAAGATAATCTAATAATTTGTACATACCTGTCACAGAATCTGATCTGGAATGCTCTTCACTGTCTGAATCCTCCAGCAAATCATCACTTAAATTAAAAGAAAAAGTAACAATCTGAATTCCATAAGAAGCATTCATCATACAAGAAAGCAAAACAAAAGTGTAATGTTAAAATCACTGCTATAGATCTCAAATGTAACTAACATTAAAAAATCTATTAAAACTAGCTGAAGACGGGTTGTGGCTCGGTGGTAGCATGCTCGTCTTATATGCGTGAGGCACTGGGTTTGATCTTCAGCACCATATAAAATAAACAAACATTTCAAAAAAAAGGTATTGTGTCCATCTACAACTAAAAAAAAATTTTTTTAACTTTTTTTAAAAAACTAGCTGAAATGAGATACAAATAATAAAGTCTTAGCCACCATAAATCATTAAATAAATATCTACTTGAAATAGGGTGTGGAAACTTCTAATAACAACAACTTGTGGGAATTTGAAAACTACCATGTGACCGGTGATAACTGAGGCAAATAAAAGGGTACAGGGCAACAGTTAATAAATTTAAGCATAAGACTGCAATAGTAAAATTGTAAGAACTATTCTATTATTGAATTTAGGAAAATTACTTTAAAACCTAATAAAATTGTATAAATACATGTGTAAGTACACATACTTGGATAAACATGCATTTCATTTTTTATTTTGTGCGGTTTTTCCGTTTGTTTTGTAAAGGCTGTAAACTCCTTGACATGGAGGAAAACTATTACACTCAGAAGTTAGAGGTTAAAACAACGATAGTCCCCCCTCTGAGTATCACTCAAGTGGCGATAAAACTGTCAACCTCCCTCTTTGAATCAACCTCTATACTTTCTCTCCTCTGTAGCCAACAAGAAAATACATCATGACATACCAAACAAACGTAATATTGGGCCCTGTCTGGACTCTCTTAATCAGCATATCTTACAGTGGTTTCTAAAATTCTGATAACCTCAGCTGGGTACAGTGGCACATGCCTGTAATCCCAGCACTCTGAGAGGCTGAGACAGGAGAATGGCAAGTTCAAAGCCAGCCTCAGCAACAGCAAAGCACTTAGCAACTCAGTGAGACCCTGTCTCTACATAAAACACAAAATAGGGCTGGGGATGTGGTCGAGTACCCATAAGTTCAATCTCTGGAACCAAAAAAAATAAAATAAAATAAAATTCTGATAATCTCATTATGAAAACAAAAGGATGCATTTTGCAGAAAGAAAAGGCAAAATTCTACCTTTTGAAATAATATATTGTACTTAAATCTGAAATGCAGAGGCATTTATAACATTATTTTATATATAGTTATAGGCTCCACTGAAAATGCTTAGGGATATACATCCCAAGGCAACATTTGAAATTTGGGAGGGATTCACCTAGATGATTTTAACAAAGTTTCTGTGTTTCAGTTTTTTCAACTGATAATCATTAGTCATAAACTAATTCAATATTATAATTTAAAATAATGAAAAATGCAAAAAAAGTTTATATTGACTGTTTATTAGCTTGAAGTATTCAAATACCAATTGGCCAGTTTAAGAGAAATTATAAGATGCCTAGAAAAAAAATCCCAGAAAAAATATTAATGATTGGAAATTACCCATTATGAAGAAATCCAATTCAAGAACACAACAAGTTTTAAGTGCAGAATAATTTTTACATTAAGAAAAATAACCAGGGCTGGGGTTGTGGCTCAGTGGTAGAGCACTTGCCTGACATGAGTGGAGCACTTGGGTTTGATCCTCAGCACCACATAAAAATAAACAAAATAAAGGTCTTGTGTCCATCTACAACTAAAATATATATATTTAAAAAACAAAGACAGAAAAAAAGAAAAAGAACCAACCCAGTGACTCAGGAGGCTGAGGCAGGAGGATCATGAGTTCAAAGCCAGCCTCAGCAAAAGGAAGGCCCTAAGCAACTCAGTGAGACACTGTCTCTAAATAAAATACAAAATAGGGCTGGGGATGTGGCTCATTAGTTGAATGCACCTGATTTCAATCCCCAGTACCAAAGAAGGACGGAAGGATGGAAGGATGGAAGGATGGAAAGAAAAAAGAAACATAACCAAGTATTTACCCAGCGGTACTGAGATAAGAGGTAAAATAAAGTAGTAGTATATTTTAAAGAATGAACTTAGGTGTCTTACTATTTACAAGGAAGATTACCAGATAATCACTATAAAGGAGCAAAGAAAGTTCTAAAACTTCTAAAGATCTCCAATCTTCTTGTAAAACATGAAAGGGGAGGAGGGAGTACCAAGGACTGAACCCAGGGGCACTCAACCACTGAGTCACATCCTCAGCCCTATTTTGTATTTTATTTAGAGACAGGGTCTCACTGAGTTGCTTGTGCCTTGCTTTTGCTAGGGCTGGCTTTGAACTCATGATCCTCCTGCCTCAGCCTCCCAAGCCACAGGGCTTGAAAAACATTGACAAAAATTCTGAAATTCCGATATGATAAAGTCTCACGGGTAAAATCACTGAACTACACACTTGAAGACTAAGTTTTATAATATAAAAATTACTCCTCCATATCATTTTTTAAAAATCACACGTCTTTAAAAAAAAAAAGCCTAGAACGTGTATAAATGTTAATATAACAGGGCAGTGTGATTACAGGTACTCTATTTCCTTCAAATTCCGTCTCTGTATTTTCTAATTTATTTACAATAAGCACACATTACTTAAGAGGCACCAGATTTACAGAAGTGTTTTTTGTCTGTTTGTGCTGGGGATTGAACCCAATGCCTTATGCACACTAAACAAGCACTTTATCTCTGAGCTACATTCCCATCCTACAAGTCTTTTAGGTGATACAAAAACTTTCACAAAATACACATGCAAGATAAATAAGATATTATGGGTAAGTTAAAGAGTTTAGTTTAAAAAGTTAAGATTATATATTTATGAAAATTAAACAAGTTAATATCACTTAGTAACACCTTGGTTTATACTAATACCATAAATTTTCCAAAGTTAAATTCAGAAAATGTTTAATAATCCCACAAGTGACAAAGCATCTAGAAAAAATGTTAATTTATTTGAATTAAATGTGTTCCCAAATCCTCTTCCTTGAATAAATTCAGAACAATGACAAATGTCTTCTAAAAAGAAATGGTGAAAACAATTCATAAGCAAGCTATACTGCTAATTACCTTAAATCTCTTGGAAAAGCTTTACTTTATCCAATTAATATATTATTCTTTTTTTTTTTTTTGGTACTGGAGATTGAACTCTGAGGCACTTGACCACTGAGCCACATCCCCAGTCCTATTTTGTGTTTTATGTAGAAACAGGGTCTCACTGAGTTGCTTAGCGCCTCAGCATTGCTGAGGGTAGCTTTGAACTCGCGATTCTCCTGTCACAGGCTTGCGCCACTGCGCCCAGCTTAATATATTATTCTTTAAGCTAATAAAACCTATATAATATATTTTTACAACCAAATATATTATATCTTGAGTCATATAAAATCAGAGGTAGTTTGGCTCATTGTATTCACTATCAATCCAATAGGATTTCTACTGCCTCTGGGAGAAAAGGGCAGAGATGGGACTTAAGGTTGGGATGAAGCTCCAGCTTCTTGGCTTTCTTCAACCATATCAGGTTAGACTAATCAATCTGGAATGTGGATCATATGACACTTTCTTGGGAAGAAAACAATTCTTCTACCCTAGACAGATTTTAAATTTTTATCACTAACTGGGCTGGGGTCATGGCTCAGTGGTAGAGTGCTTGCCTAGCATGTGTCTGAAGCACTGGGTTCGATTCTCAGCACCACAGATAGATAGATAGATAGATAGATAGATAGATAGATAGATAGATAGATAGATAGATAGATAGATGATAGATGATAGATAGATAGATAGATAGATAGATAGATAGATAGATAGATAGATAGAGATAGATAAAATAAAGACCCATCAACAACTAATAAAAATGTTAAAAAAAATTCTATCACTAACTCACATAATACTGTGGGGTATTTCCTCTACAAATAATGAATGTGTGTTTACCTAAAATGTACATTTTACTAAAGGGGAAGTATAGGTGTATATGTAATTGTAGAAGCACATTTTGAATCAATTTTTAATTTTCAAATTACAAAATCTCAAGATAACAGTTCTAATTAAAATCAGTGCTTAGAAAGACATACCAATTTCATTATCTTCTATTAATTTCTACTAACTTCTAAAAAATCACAGAAATAAAGCATGCTTTGTTTCCCATCATCTTGGCCAATATGGTATGGTGGCGCACACTTGTGATCCCAGTAGCTCAGCAGGATGAGACAGGAGGATCGAGAATTCAAAGTCAGCCTCAGCAAAAGTGAGGCCCTAAAGCAACTCAGTGAGACCTTGTCTCTAAATAAACTACAAAACAGGGTGCGATGTGGCTCAGTGGTCGAGTGCCGCTGAGTTCAATCCCTGGTACCAAAAAAAAAAAAAAAACCTCAGACAACAAAAGCAAGCTGCTTTCCCATCACTCTCACATGGATTTATAACTAAAAATAACCATGAAGCTTTAATTCAGTATGTTCTAGAGCTCAGACCACATTCATTTATCTGTCAATAATTTCCACATGCTATGACCAAAAAGGAACTAGATAGCAGTAATCTTCCTACATTAATTTCCCATTAATAAAATAATTCCCATTAATAAAATTTTACATATTTCTGAATGAAGTACGTGTGACCAAAAGGGACTGTGAAGTAAAATAACAAATCACTGACTGTAGCACCCATCAGTAACATCAGAACCCCTGCAGATGAATTGGTAGATACCATCAGTATCTAAAGACATGAGAGTTAAACATACTCCACTTCACACTGCTACCTAGTAGCAGTGTTGTTCATAGGGCCTCACTGTGTTGCTTATAGGGCCTCACTAAGTTGCTGAGGCTGGCTTTGAACTCAAGATCCTCCTGCCTCGACCTCCTAAGCCACTGGAATTACAGGTGTGTGCCACCACGCCCAGCCTCACTTCCATTTTTGAGGTGCTAATGAAAAATGGCAAATAAGTCATTTGTTGGGGCTGGGGCTATAGCTCAGTGGTAGTGCGCTTGCCTAGCATGCATGAGTCACTGGGTTCGATCCTCAGCACCACATATAAATAATAAATGAATAAAATAAAGATCCATCAACAACTAAAAAAATATTTTTAAAAAAAGTCATTTGTTTCAACTGCTCTATGAGAAGATTTATATTTTTTTTTAAAAAAAGTGAAATCACAAATCTAATCCAAGGATTTAATTATTAATTATTTATAGCCCCCCACACACCCCTTTTGGTGTGGGGATTGAACTCTGGCCATTACACATGCATAGCATACACTTTTACCACTGAGCTACAGCCCCAATCCCTTGACTTTATTTTTCTTGTGGCAATTATAGCCAACTGGCAGGGAGTAAGAAAGAAAATAATGTATATTTTACAGGCCATAGCATTTCTGAATGAAAATTTCTCTTTGAGAATTATACAAGTTTCAGATTCCTGACCAGAAATTTATTTTCTAATTTTGATAAATTCTGACATTTATTTTCTGATTCTGATAAATTTTCTAATCCTGATGTCTATGCCCCTTTAGGTAGAACAATGATAACATAAAATTTTTTTTTAAAAAATCTGTAACATTTATAACTACTACTAAAAAAAATTCACATACCTGTCTCCTTCCAATTTTGGTATATCTGAGCAACTAGAGGAATCCTCCAACCATGCCAAAGTTGGTCTCCTTGAATCAACTCCTGAGCTAGGTTCTCCTGATAGAATAAGCTGTTGTACAATTGCTGGATCATAGGCATTAATTTCAAACTTTAAGTGCACCTAAACAAATGAAAATCTTAAGTTTACAACTGATTTTTTTTTTTAATTACTAATCTGTTACTTCACAATTAAAGCATACCTTCATGAGTTTGGAAACATCCCATATGCAGATCTTTCCTCGTTTTGTTGCAGCTGCTAGAAAATGAGGGCAACTCCCTGACCCAAAGCAAGATATTCTGTCAGTTCCATCCGTACAAGGAAACTGTGCAGGACTTGTTGCAAGTGTGACTGACAATGGCACATTCTGCGTGTGTTCACCTTTAACAAACGGGCAGTTTGGAGAATGTCTCTCATGTTCAGACCTTTACACAGATTAAGAAATGAAAAGATTACTGAAAAAGAAAGCAGTTAAGTACATTAAAACAGAACTCCACATAAATATGTCAAAATATACTCTACTATCATGTACAACTAAATAGAACAAATAAAAATTTAAAAAAAAAAAACAGAACTTCAGGATCAGCTCCGTTTTTGTAAAGAACTGAACTTAAAAATATTCTAAATATTAAAAAGACTTCACTTTACCAAACCATTCAGTTTTATCAAGATGGTTCTAACATGTTCAACATATCCACAATATTCATATTTTCAATATTCACAATGTTCAACAATACCAGTTGTTACTCCCTTTAAAAGGTCACAAAAAGTCAATCTCAGAGGAAACTGAGAAACCAGTATAATTCATGCTATATTAGCATATGATAATATAGTCAAATTCCTGATATTTCTTCAAAATGATTTCCTACAACTTTGAATGAATTACATTTTGTTTCAGTTTAAAATTCTCCATGTCAATAGCCACAACTATAAACCACATATAGAATGTCAACAAGCAACATATCACAAATTATCTAGTAAATAAAATTCAGTAAATGCAACTCCTGTCATAAAGTTTTTACTAAAGCTCTGAAAAGAGATCTCTTAAGAATATAGATAAAAATGTTTAAATATCAAGAATATGGATAAGCTGGGCACAGTGGCGCATGCCTGTAATCCCAGCACTTTGGGAGGCTGAGACAGGAGAATCACAAGTTCCAAGCCAGCCTCAGCAATGGTGAGGTGCTAAGCAACTCAGTGAGACCCTGTCTCTACATAAAACACAAAATAGGGATGGGGATGTGGGTCAGTGGTTGAGTACTCCTGAGTTCAATCCCCAGTACCAAAAAAAGAAAAAACTCACAAAAATATGCCTTACATAGTCACTACAAGACACAATCAGGCAAGTAACTCACAAACCAAATTCCTTTTCTCAAAGAACCTTAAAGAGGTGATGTTCATAAATTATACACTACAGACTGCCCTCCATATCCATGGGATCTGCTTCTATGGATTCAATCATCAGTGGACAGAAAACATTTGGGGGAAAAAACTGCATTGGTATCGAATATATACAGGCTCTTTTCTTGTGATTATGCCCTAAAAGGTACATAAAAGGTACAGTAGACAACTATTTACATACCAGTAACATTACATAAATATTGTAAGCAATCTCAAAATAATTTAAACTACATGAGAAAATGTGAATACATTATATGTGAATACTATATCAATTTAAAGAAGGGACTTGAGCAGCCTCCGATTTTGGTATTCACAGAGCATCCTGGAACCAATTCCCCACAGAATAGAACAGTACAACTGTACTTCTTTCAAGTAACTGTTTATTGCACAAAATAAAATGATAAATCAGTTTACTAGAAAACCATAACAAAACAACATTTAAGAATAAAAAAATGTAAAGAATGCAAAACAAGACTGGTATAATGAATTTAAGAATTTTCTCAAATACTGAAAGCAGAATCAACTTTAACACTCAAAAATTATCTGTCCGGGTAGAGTTGGGGCTCAGTGGCAGAGAGCTTGCCTCGCACATGTGAGGCACTGGGTACAATGCTCAGCACCACATAAAAACAAATAAACAAAATAAAGATATTGTGTCCATGTATAACTAAAAAAAAAATTGTAAAAATTTTATCTGTCCAACACTGTGACTTTATTATTTCTTTCTAGTTTTTGTTTTTCTCTCACGCACTTCCCTCCTCACTTTTTAAATTTGATTGGTTTTAATTACAAGGTATTTGAAATGCCAGGATCCTATTACTAAAAAATGAACTTTCAGCCGGGCGCAGTGGCTCATGCTTGTAATCCCAGCACTTAGGGAGGCTGAGATAGGAGAATCGCGAGTTCAAAGCCAGCCTCAGCAACGGCGAGGCACTAAGCAACTCAGTGAGACTGTCTCTACATAAAACACAAAATAGGGCTGGGGGTGTGGCTCAGTGGCTGAGTTCCCCTGAATTCAATCCCCGGTACCAAAAAAAAAAAAAAGAACTTTTTTCCCCTTACCCATTTGTATATTTCCATAACAAAGAAAGGGAGAGAAAAGAAAATCCCATTCATAAAACATGGTATTATTTCTTTTTACATGGCAACTGCAACTTAACCCATATATATATATATATATATATACAAATTCTGAGCAATCTGCAATACTCAGACGTCTTCCATAAATCCTTGCACATTTCATCTCCAAGCACATATTTGGACCAAATTCCCTCCTAGCTAAATTCCAAAGTATTTTCACCCTTTCATCTTCCCAGAGTTTTAACTTTTTAATTAAAATGTTACTTATACAACTTACACATGACTATATAAAAAAAGCCAAATGAACTTCTGTTACTTCTAATCCTAGTAATCCCCACATCCAGGTAACCATCATTATGAATTCAACTAACATATTTCTTTTTTTTTCTTTTGACTGTTATTGTTTATCAAGTAGAGATTGAACCTGGAGGCCATCTACCACTGAGCTACATTCCCAGTCCATTTTTATTTTATTTTGACACAAGGTCTTGTTAAATTGCTCAGGCAGGGCTCAAACCTGTGACCCTCCTGCCTCATTATCTCAAGCAGCTGGGTTTACAGACATGCACCACCAGGACCAGCCAACTTATATATTTCTAAAATATTTTTTTAAACTTTGTTTTATATTTTTATTTTTTAAAATGTGGAGCTAAGGATCAAATCCAGTGCCTCACTCATGCTAGGGAAGTGCTCAACCACTGAGCCACAATCCCAGCCCCTCTAAAATATTTTTGTAAGTTTACATACCTATATGTACACAAAGGGGTTTTTGTTACTTTAATCAATGTCATTATACAAATCTTTCTATAACCATTTCCTTGATACAAGAATACATTGGAAAGTTACTGGTGATTAACAGATATCACAGTGTTCATTTCTTTTCATTGTTGCATTATGTCTATCATATGAACATACTACATTTAATTTGGCTATTCCACTCCTGATGGGCATTTAAGATGGTTACAGTTTTTCACTACAGGAGCCATCCATTTTATGCCTCCATGCATATAAAAGTGATTAATTCCATAGGGCAGATAAGTAGAAACAAAATTACTAAATAATAGCATATAAATTTTTCTTTTTAGGAATTCAATCTCTCTCCAAAGTAACTCTATCAATCCCACCATCATAATAGGAGAGTCCCATTTTCCCCTTCAGATTGTCCTTTCTCTCCCTTACCAATTCAGAAAGTGCCCAGGCTCAGATACCCAGCCTCTGTCAATTCCCTTTCCTTCCATCCATTTAAAGCAAAACTCCAGGGGCTGGGATTGTAGCTCAGTGGTAGAGCGCTTGCCTCCCATGCATGAGGCCCTGGGTTCAATCCTCAGCACCATATACAAAGCAATAAAATAAAGACATTGTGTCCATCTACAACTAAAAAAAATTTTTTTTAAAAATTAAAAAAAAAAAAGCGTTAACTCCACGCATTCAGAGACCCCACAAACTTCTTGGGTATGAGGCATTCCCTAATCTAGAGCAGAGGTTAAATCCTCAAGGAGATCCCTGATAATGCCTCCCCACCGCCAGAAAAAAAAGGATTCTGACCAGCCCAAGCAGAAAATCTGAATCCACTTTCTCACAGAAAAATATACAAATAGAATTATATTCTATAATATCATGGTACAACTTTTCAGGTACACGTTAAATAATTTTTGGGGGACTGTCCTTGGAAATTATACATATGCACCCATGCACACATGTATATATATGAACACATATATGTGTGTGTATATTAAAATGGTACATGTGTGTGATAGGCAAGCAGCCTGCTTGCTCCTATAGAAAGGAATGAGTTTGAAACAGAAACTTAAATTTGAAATTGCTCAACTAAATGTGTAAATAATGCAACATGAATTTGTCATACAGTATTTTCCAGTTTAGACTGGGATCCAAGTGTACAGGCTTTGCCAGTTTCAGTCCTTTCACATCAGCTAATGAACATTCAGAGACTACTCATTGTAGTACAAAATGACATCTTAAAACCAAAGCCTGGTTCTATCACTTACTATCCATTTGCCCTTCAGCAAATTTTATTTTCTTCATTTTAAAATGGTAATTCCTATCCAATAGACTATAATAATTAGAGAATATTCTCAGATTTCTCATATACAATGGAAATGATGATAATACCTACTACAGAGGTTAGTGTGAAAATTAAATGAATTAAAAATATATAAAGCTGGTCAGGCATGGTAGTGCACTCCTATAATCCCATTGACTCAGGAGGCTGAGAGAGGAGACGCACATGTTCAAGGACAGCCTCAACAACTTAGTGAGACGCTGTCCCAAAATTTAGAAAAATAAAAAGGGCTGGGAGATGTAGATTGGTAGATGTAGATTTACTCCTGAAATAAATCCCCAGTATCAAACAAAAACAAGAAAAAAATACACACAATTTATTTAATAATATTTGCTACTATTATCACTATTTCTATTAATAAAGCCTCAGTATAGTAAAAATGAGGTTTCAAAATATAATTCTAACGTTTTACCAGATTCTAAAATTTCATTCATCAGAATTTGAAGACATCAGAGACACCCTAAAATTAGATCAAAATTAGACACACATACTGTAAGGTCCTCCTCCATGGGATTCCCTATTGATAGATTCCCTCAACAAACTAATATTAAACTGCTCACGTTAATCATCCTAGAATTCATTTTACCTCGTTTTTTGCCACAGCCTAGTTCTATTTGGCATTCCTCCTATGTACAGATTTTGGAAAGTACAGACGTCAGAGACACTGTATGCCAACTGGTATGACAAAATATAGACAGGGGCACCTCACTCTCTTAGGACAATGGCAAAAATATAATAGAGCAAAATGTCAGGATTATTTTCTATCAATGCAGAAAAGTAAAATTAATAAGTACATTTATAGGACTAACAGTCTATAAGGCTAATAAAAATAAAGACTCACCAAGGCTCATCAGTTGGTTCCCAACAAACGAGACACACACTACAAGTAAAACACATGGCTCTATCATCTCCAGATGAGGCAGGCTGCAAAATTATTGAGAGAGAAAGACAGAAAGGGAGAAAAATAGAGACAAACATAGACATCCACACAGAAAAGATTAATAATCATTATTTAAATAGCTTTTTAATGAACTCCTTAATAGTTCTTAATTTTAAGTAAAACTCTATACCAAGGGGGGAAAAAAAGTTAGCCTATACTATCAGGTCCCAAAAACACACTGAAACTCCAAAAGCTTAAGAATTAGCCATTTTGTATGAAAAATAGTGTTTTATCAGAAAATAACCGCAAAATCAAACATGAAAGCACACACATTCTCAATTCCTGACCTAGTACCCTCTACATGCACTACTGAAGTATTTGAATTACAGTGTTGTATATGAAGAGAAATAGTATGATTTATTTATAAAAACTGAATTTGATACAAATATGTAAGAAAAAAGGAAAAGCAAGCTAGTTGATCTAATTCATCCAATATTCTTTAAGATATATGGAACAAAATGCTATATATTTCAGTCAGATTTTGATATACACGTATCAAAAAATTAAGCATTTTATATTTATTTCAACAAGTATTTCTATATGATAAAAAACAAATTGCCACATAAATTATAATAATTACATGTATAAAATAAAAACATGTTTTAAAAATTTGCATCTATAGAGTCAGTACTCAAATATCAAGTTCTGATAACAAAAGATGACTTGAATTATATCTGAAAACTAATATTAATGTATTTGAGCCGGCTACAGTGGTGCACACCTGCAATCCCAGCAGCTCCAGAGATTGAGGCAGGAGAACCACAAGTTCAAATCCAGCCTCAGGAACTTAGCAAGGCACTAAGCAACTTACAAGACCCTATCTCTAAATAAATAATAAAAAAAGGGGTGGAGGATAGAGCTCAGTTGGTAGAGTACTTGCATCACATGCATAAGGCCCTGGATTCAATCCCCAGCACCACCAAAAGGGGCTGGAGATGTGGCTAAGTGGTTAGGCATCCCTGGGTTCAATTCCAAGGACCATAAATAAATATATATATATTTGAGCACTTACTTTATATGTGGAATTCATTATACATTTTAAGAGACTAAGAATAATCAGTCCCTAACACAGGCAGGCAATTATAGGGAAAATTTGATTTGATCTCTTTTCTGAGATGAATTATAATGAATAACAATAACTCAAAAGGAAAAAATAGCAAGGCAGCCCTTAAGAGAGATTCTTTTTGCCCTGGGGAAAGAGGAGGAACAACATGGACAGTGGTACTGGCGGGTGACTCAGGGATTTGTGCATGCAAAAGATGCACTCTACTACTGAGCTACATCCCGAGCCCAATACAGACTAAGAAAGTAACACCAAATTGGAAGAAAGAAGGTTAAGTTGTTAGAAAAAATGGTGCAAATTCAATATTTAATATAGGGAAATAATTAGAGATTCTAACTGGCCAGTCTCCAAACTTATCTTTAACTAGAAATCTGACCAACTTTGAAGAAAACATGCAATATGTGGCTTTGGGGTTTCCACTAAGGTATTCAAAACACTTGAATACTAGAATAAAAAGAATAATCATTCTTTAGACTCTCTATGATAGTAGCTGTAACATACTTCAAAGATTACCTGAATACTACAGTTAAATAAGCATGTGTTACATAAAATGACATTTCTTAGATTCTTTTTTTTCTTTTCTAATATTTTTTTAGTTGTTCATGGATCTTTATTTTATTCATTTATTCTTTATATGTGGTGCTGAGGATCGAACCCAGTGCCTCACGCATGCTAAGCAAGCATTCTACCACTGAGCTACAGCCCTAGCCCGCCCACATAACTTCTTAATCAGCTCTTCAATAATTGTACTCAGGTTGTACTGTACGACCTGTAATGCTTCTTCCATAGAATTATCTAGTAATGGATAATTTTTAATTCAAAATCTAAATTCCAAGAGCAACTGTAATTACCGCAAGCCATCTACTACTGTTATGAACACAAGTCAAAATCTAAAAATAAAATACATATCCAAAGAGAACATTTTTCAAAAAGCAAGTGTAGAAAATACTGCAAATTTGGTGCTTAAATTTTATATCAAATTTGAAAAAAAATACTAAATTCAATTCTTAGTTACTTTTAACAATAGCTTTTTCCTTTTCATGAGCAATACAAAATACAAGAAATATTACTGCCAGTCAGCATCATAATCAAAGGTTATGCATCATAATCAAAACTCACATAATATGTATACAAATGAGCACGAATATAGAGTACACAAAACAAGTTTTTGAAAAAATTACTAAAATGCTAATTATTTTACTGAAGATGACAATGGCATAGTGAAAAAAATATTTCTGATGGTGTTTCTTTAGTGTTTCTTACCTGATGATAAAATCCAGCTTGAGCCATGGGATCTGGTTGTGCCCACCTATAGCCTACATGAGGCCACGAGGTAAATGTCTCCCGTCTGTTGGCTTCACTATACATCAATGATCTAAAAGTAAACATATATTATGTAACTGAGGTTAGGCATCAGAATACAGAGACACTTCTATTTAACATGACATAAAAGTTTTACAGAGTTATCAACAAAAATTGCAAATGGTCTAATGAACAAGTTTAAATTTTAAACTAAAAATGATCACTTTAAGGACTTTCCCTTAAACACAGTAGGGAAAAAGAAACTGATTAGTGAGTATTGCTGATAAATAATGCCATAGGTAGACTAAATTAACCAATACTGAGCAATTAGCAAGCAAGAAACAGAAAATCTGGAAAACCCCCATGCTTTCATCACATGCCAAGTTTTGCATAATTGAATAAAACTACAACTAAAGTAATAGTGGTATTTTTCCTCAACTATATTCAGGAAGTGTTTTCAAGCAATGTTTTATTCTCATTTGCTTTTCGTTTGTTTGTTAGATGTTATTTTAATTTTTTTTTTTAGTTATAGGTGAACACAATACCTTCATTTATTTGGGGGGGGGGGTACCAGGGATTGAACTCAGGGGCACTCAACCACTGAGCTACATCCCCAGCCCTATTCTGTATTCCATTTAGAGACAGGGTCTAACTAGTTGCTTAGCACCTCTCTGTTGCTGAGACTGGCTTTGAACTCATGATTCTCCTGCCTCAACCTCCGAAGTCACTGGGATTAGAGGTGTGCACTACTGTGTCCAGTCAATACCTTTATTTTGATTAATTTATTTTTATGTGATGCTAAGGATTGAACCCAGTGCCTCATACATGCAAAACAAACACTCTACCACTGAGCCACACCACCAGCCTTTTTATTTTGGTACCAGGGATTGAACTCGGGGATACTCAACCACTGAGCCACACCCCCAGACCTATTGTTTGTGTTTTATTTAGAGACAGGGTCTCACTGAGTTGCTGAGTGCCTTGCCAATGCTGAGGCTGGCTTTGAACTTGCAATTCTCCTGTCTCATCTTTCAAAGTTCCGGGATTACAAGAGTGCGCCACCACACTCGGCTAACCCCAGCCCTTTTGTTCAATAGAAAGCAATTTTCTATTCTTTGTCCTGAGAAATACTTTCCAGGAAAGCAGTACTTTCCAGGGATTTATCCAAAAAATGAAATCTTCACAAGTTTGCATATTAAAATAAACGAGCCTATTTAGAACTAAATTATAACTTAAAAGCACAAGAGTAATTTTTTGAAGGACTTTTTTTTTTTTTTTTTGTGGTATCGGGACTTGAACTCAGGGGTACTCAACCACTGAGCCACATCCCCAGCCCTATTTTGTGTTTTATGTAAAGACAGGGTCTCACTGAGTTGCTTAGGGGCTCATCGTTGCTGAGGCTGGTTTTGAATTTGTGATTCTCCTGTCTTAGTCTCCCAAAGTGCTGGGATTATAGGCATGAAAAGGACAATTATTTTTAAAGGACTTTTTAAAGAAAAGTCCAAAAGGATTCAGTAGTTCTTTTAACAGAATCTGACTGATGTCATTTCAAATAGCACATCATCTAAGTTGGTTAAACAAATGCATTACTAGCTCTTTCATTCACTTTACACAAAACAGGGCCTCAACAGATCTCCTAAAGAAAATGATCATTGAGATGATTTTTACAATACTGTTTAAATCCAGGACAGGTAGCGTATTAATTTTTAACTCATTGTTTTTCTTTAGAAAACAACAGGTAACACCACTTTCCTTTTACTCACAGACTTTTTTAATTAGAATTTATCTCATAGGGCACAAAATTTTATCAATAGCAAACTAATTCTTACATATTAAATAATTACAATGACTTTCTTGACTCAAATATTTACTAAGCAACTGCTAAACTGGATTTTTCAAAATATAGTTTATGATCCCTTTAAATGCCTTTATGGTACTACAAGATACTGTTTAATGAAAGCAATTCAAGTAGTTTAATTCAGTATTGTGATATAAATAAGAATCTAGTTTTCAAAATATTTTGAAGTATTTTTTTAATTATAATCACATATTACGGTAATTTTTAGTTAATCCAAAAACTAACAATTCAATCTCTCACCTCTCTGTATAAGCAAAACTCATACCTGTCTACAGAACGGCCTGGCCCCACTCCAAGTTCTGGACGTGCACTAGGTAAGAGGTAAGACAACCTGTCCATCACTGAGGACGCCACAGGTAAGGCAGCAACATTTTGATTTATTTTCTTGAGTTCATTTACAATGGCACTGGCAATGGACTTCAACACATGATGAGGAAGATGAAATGTAACTGTGGCCCACTGAAAGAAACAAAGGAAACATACTCAATATTTTAACCCGAAATCATGACTTATCAAATAAAGAATTATGTTATAACCTCAAATACATTTACTCCCTTAGTTTATTATTATTATTATTATTATTATTATTATTATTATTTTGGTATTGTAGATTGAACTCAGGGCCACTCGACCACTGAGCCGCATGCCCAGCCCTATTTTGTGTTTTATGTAGAGACAGGTCTCACTGAGTTGCTTAGCCTCACTGTTGCTGAAGGTGGCTTTGAACTCGTGATTCTCCTGTTTCAGCCTCCCTAAGTGCTGGGATTACAGGCTTGAGCCACCGCACCCGGCTTAGTTTATTATTGACAGAAGGAAGTTACTGTTATATAAAAAAATAAAACCTCTTATTGAAACAAGCCAAACATGAAAGCAAACTACCTGTTCACAATAGATGAACAATTAAGAAAATGTAGTAGTACAAAACACAGCATTTAAGAAGGAAATTCTGTCAGTGGTGACAACATGGAGAAACCTAGAGGGCATTATGCTAAATGCAGTAAGCCAGGCACAGAAACATAAATATTGTGTGATCTCACTTATAAGCAGAATCTAAAACAGTTTAACTCCTAGAAACAGCGAGTAGATGGGCAGTTACCATAAGCTGAGGGAGTATGGAGATGCTGGTCAAAGTGTCAGGAAGAATAACTTTTGGAGACAATACAACATAGTGACCACAAATAATAATTTAAATTTCAAAAACTGCTAAAAGAGTAGATTTTAAACATTCTTATCATAAAGGAATGGTAAGTGGTAAAGTAATGTGAATTAGTTCCATTTAATCTTTCCACAATATATTCACGTATCAAAATATCACACCAGGCTGGGCATAGTGGCGCACGCCTATAATCCTAGATGATCAGGAGGCTGAAACAGGAGGATCTCTGAGTTCAAAGCCAACTTCAGCAACAGCAAAATGCTAAGCAACTCAGTGAGACCCTGTCTCTAAATAAAGTACAAAATAGGGCTGGGGGGGCTGGGGCTGTAGCTCTGTGGTAGAGCGCTTGCCTAGCATGTGTGAGGCACTGGGTTCAATCCTCAGCACCATATATAAATAATAAATGAATAAAATAAAGATCCATCAACAACTGGAAAAAAAAAAAAATAAGGCTGGGGATGTGGGTCAGTGGTTGAGTGCTCTGAGTTCAATCTCCAGTACTTAAAAAAAAAAAATCACCCCATACTCTATATATACAAGTATTTATCAATTTAAAATATTTTTAATTTTTTAAAAATTTTAATAAAACTTCAATTACCCTGAAAAAGATAATTTAAAACTGGACAGTACCACATCTTCTTTTATATCCTACCACAATTAAATTGCACTAAAAGCATCTATCATTTCTCATATTCACCTTATACAAACATAACATTAAAAAACAAAGCACGCACTCAGATATTTCCATTCATAGGAATGTATCTGGATGACTGCCCTTACTGGGGTATGACATTCAGCCCAGCTCAGCAAATGCACATGTTCTTGTTGTTGTCATCATCATAATCCAGCACAGTAGCTAAAAGCATAGGTTTGAAGTCATACAGACCTGAATATCCAGCCCAAATTCACCATAAACAATACACAATAAATATTAACCCCAATTAGTTAATATTCTAACAATTACTAAAGAAGTCAGACAGGTGGAAAAAAAAGTAAAAGAAAAAAATTAGACTACTAAAAAGATAAATATTTCTCTCCAAGAGAAATAAGTCTATAAACTAATTTTATCTTTACATCCTGTGCTTAGATCAAATTGGAATGGTTTCCACTCTGTGTAGTATACTCTAGGCAGTCTAGCAAATTATTATTTACCTTTGTAATTGGAAAAATCTACAACCAAAAATATGACTTGAATTGCCACAAAAAAAATTAAAAAATAAGAACCTTTCACCAGGTTTCTAGACCTAATGTTACTGTTTCTTGATTTAAAAAAAAAAAAAAAAAAAAAAAGCCTCTTCATTGAAAGGGAGGCTGCTTCCCTTGAAAAAAGGTATTATGATAATACCTCAACTACATAACTACATAATATAAATCATACTCTGAGTTTTCCCGCAAAGGGACTTGTGGGCATTCACCCCAAATGACTGTACTGGAGAAAAAGTCTTTCAGGGATTATAAGCAAGTGGCTCTGAACTAACCTAAAAGATGATGTGGTCATCAAACTAAGGACTTGGAACAATTGCATGATTAACAGTTACGCACAAAGCTGTCTCAGAGAATGATAAGTTTATAGAACCACACTGTAGTTATTTCTCTCATTCCTGAATACTTAACTGGAAGAGATAAAGAAGCAACTGGAAAGGGGCTGGGGTTGTGGCTCAGTGGTAGAGCACTTGCCTAGCATGTGTGAGGCACTGAGTCGATTCTCAGCACCACATATAAATAAAGTACATTGACAACTAAGAAAATATTAAAAAAAGAAAGAAACAACTGGAAAAATCTCCACATTAGCTCTTTGCTCCTCTCTGTGGACCGTTAAAGTAGAAAAGACCAAGAAGGCCATCACTAGAATTATTCTTCTCTACAAGGATATTATGCCAAAGCATTACCACATTCATACAGAAATTTCTGAGGTTAATGCCTCTATAGGAGACCTGAATGATAATAGTGGAGATCACCCAATTTCATCTTCATCTAACTGGCCTGTTTTACCTATGCAGAATGTAAATAGAGCTTGAAGAATGAACTTGGATTGTAAACTATCAGAAGATAAAGTCAAATGCAAGTGTTGTCCCAAATGAGGCATTTTTATTGAAGCAAATCAAGAAATTTCCTGGATTCTGGTAGGCAGTTTTAGTTCTATCAAATATTTTTCTATACTGATTTCAAGGACTGACCCCAAAAGTCTGCTTTTACCAGGCAGGAACAATAATACATCTTTACAGTCTTAACCCCAGGACTCTATCTCATGTTCTTCACCATATCCACAATGTAGTCTACAAAAATCCTGATTGTCCTAACATCTTGCAGATCACTTACATTGCTAACATCACACTGGTGGTGATAAGGAGAAAGTAACTAGAAACTTAAATGCTTTATTAAGATACTTGCAGAGAAGATCAATAACTTCCAGAAAAACTCACAGTCCTGCAACTGTGGTAAAGTTTATAGAGGTTCAGTGGACTAAGCATGTCTCTAAGGTGAAAGACAACTTGCTACAGCTTATAAAAACACCCACAGAATGAAACAGAATGCTTGGTAGGTCCAACTCAATCATGGAGCCAATATTTAGCTTATCTGAACATGCTGCACTGACCTTACATATCAAGCAGTACATAAGGTTGCTAATTTTAAGTGGGAAACAGACAAGAAGTTCTATAACAAGTCTACTGCATACTACAAGATGCTCTGACATTTTTACCTTAAGAGAACATTAAGCCGGGCACAGTGGCGCACCCCTGTAATCCCAGCACTTAGGGAGGCTGAGACAGGAGAATCGCGGGTTCAAAGCCAGCCTCAGCAATGGCGAGGCTGCTAAGCAACTCAGTGAGACCCTGTCTCTACATAAAACACAAAATAGGGCTGGGGATGTGACTCAATGGTCAAGTACCTCTGAGTTCAATCCACAGTACCAAAAAAAAAAAAAGAGAGAGAGAGAGCACATTAAATGACAATGACACTAGAAGTCTCTGTGGCAAATTCTTTTTTTTTTTTTTTTTTTTTTCTGGTATTGGGAATTAAACTCAGGGGTACTTGACCACTGAGCCACATCCCCAGCCCTATTTTGTGTTTTATGTAGAGACAGGGTCTCACTGAGTTGCTTAGCGCCTTGCCATTGCTGAGGCTGGCTTTGAACTCGCGATTCTCCTATCTCAGCCTCCCTAAGTGCTGGGATTACAGGCTTGAGCCACCGCGCCCGGCTCTGTGGCAAATTCTAATAATATAAAGAGCCTCTGGCAACCTGAATTGGGACAATCACAAAACTGAATGCTGGAGTCTTAAAGCAAAACTATGCCCATGCATGCAAATAACTAATTGAGAAACAGTCCCTAGCTTCTTCCCAGATATATAGTAATACCTGCCCCCATAAGAAAAGCATCTATGGGCTGGGGCTGGGGCTCAGTGGTAGAGCGCTTGCCTAGCATGCGTGAGGCACTGGGTTCGATCCTCAGCACCATGTACAAATAATAAATGAATAAAATAAAGATCCATCAACAACTAAAAAAAATTTTAAAAAAAAAAAAAAGAAAAGAAAAGCATCTATGCAATCAGAGCAGCCCATCACAAACTAGGTGACATACCAAACCATTTTGGACATGAGCAACAAGTTCTTTCATTCAGTGTTTTAAAGAGCTCAGTCTTGAGAAAGTCCTAAAGGCACAAGTTGAATAAAAGCAAGTGGCTCAGACTTCCAGAATAACTACTACACTGACAGCTTCATAGGGAACTCCTCATGATGAGATAAGCTGAAGGAGAAACAACTAAGCCCTGATTTATAGATAGTTTGCTAAATATGCTGGATTAACCCCATGTGATGACTACAAAATTATAGCACCAATCAGAAGGAAAAGGTAAATCTCACTGGATACAACTTCAACCTGTTTATCAAAGTTGACCAGAAGTAAAGATCTTCAATGACTAACAGATAGTAGCTAATGCGTTGGCTGGGTGATAAGGCACTTGGAAAGATCAGAATTAGAAGATTCTTAACAAGGAAGTCAAGAGTAAAAGTCTACAGAGAGATCCTGAAGATAAACAATGTGAAAATATTTGTCAAATATGTGAATGCTCACCAAAAGGCACCAATTCCAGAGGAAATGACAAATTGTATATATACAAAATTATATATACAGAAATTCCACGTCAGTCAGTCTTTCTCCATAGCCATTCTAGTGCTGTTCAATGGTCCTATACACAAAAGACCATGGCCAAACATGAAGGCCAGGTATGACAACGTGAACTACCTATCACCAAGACACACCAGGCTAGGGGTATGTCTTAGGAGGAATAGCCTGCTGATAGCAGGTCACCTATACTGGAATCCTTCAGTCATATATTAGGCAGCAATTCTCTTCACTGTAACAGATGTACACTGTGCATATGCATTTACCTGTTCTGCCCACAATACTTCTGCCATTATATTATATCACCACATGTGGAATGAATAACAGAATATCTTATGCACCATCATGGTATTCTAGACAACTTATCTTCTAAGGAAAGCAATTCAAAGAAAAAAATTGCAATAATGGACTATTGCCCATAAAACGTACTGATCTTATCACATACCATCCAGAAAGAGCTGGCCTGACAGAAAAGTGCAATATTATGTACACAGCCTACTAACAACTCATTTTCAACACTAACTAGGAGACACACTGAAAGTTTGGAATTCCACATCACTTAGATGAAGTACATGCTTAAAAGCAACAAAAAAATCACAATACCATTTCTCTCAACATGATCCCTATTATACCTCATAAAGCCATTCTGATTTTCTTTCTTTTCTTTTAATGTTTTTTCAGTTGTTGATGGACCTGTATTTTTTACATAGACACGGTGCTGAGAATCAAATCCAGCACCTCACACATGCTGGGCAAGAGTTCTACTTAGCCACACTTCTAGCCCCTTTCTTTCTTTAAGTTCTACAGGTCTTACTTCCCAAGGGAGGAATGTTCTACCAGGATGACAACAATGATTCCATTGAACTAGGTGCTGAAACCGCTTACCCAGCCATTTTGGAATCTTTTTCACACTGAATGAACAAGCAAAGAAGCATTTCTTCTACTGGCTCATATGACTAAAACATTAACAAGGGAAAACTGGATTGATTCTGACTAAAAGGCAAAGAGAACTTAGATAGAACCTGCAAGATTCTCTAAGATACCTCAGAGTACTTTTATGTTAGATGGTAAAAGTTTATGAACAAGTACAACAACCTAAAAAATACAGCAACAGTGAGGATTCGGATTGTTTAGGAATGACAATACTACATACACAAAGACATAATCACATTATATGTAAGATTTGGGGGCTGTTGTTAATTTAATCTTTTTTTTTTAAATTGTTTATGGACTTTTATTTTATTTTATGTATTTATATGTGGTACTGAGGATCGAACCCAGTGCCTCACACACGAGGGGCAAGCGCTCCGCCACTGAGCCACCACCCAGCCCCTGTTAATTTAATCTTTAAGTAACACAGTTCTATTACCTAAACAGTAAGATTATGATTAAGTTGTTTTTTTTTTGTTTTGTTTTGTTTTTTTGGTACCACGGATTGAACTCAGGGGTATTGGACCACTGAGCCACATCCCCAGCCCTATTTTGTGTTTTATTTAAAGACAGAGTCTCACTGAGTTGCTTAGCGCCTCACTGTTCCTGAGGCTGGCTTTGAACTCGTGATTCTCCTGTCTCAGCCTCTCAAAGTGCTAGGATTACAGGCGTGTGCCACCACTTTTAGAAGTAGTTAATATCATCTAAAGAAGGGTAAAAGATCTGTTGGAACAGATATTTTTTGTCTCCCTTTTCTAGAATAAAGAGAATCTTCACTTGTAACAAGGAACACTACATCTTATAAAGCAAAATAAATATAATATTTTTGTTTCAAGAAAGTACAAACACATTTAGAAACTGTGTATGAGAGGAAAATAAGAAATATAAACTGTGTATGGAGACACAGAGCAGACTGTGCCAATTATTAAATTGATGTCTCTCAGCCTCTGCTCTGTAATGTTGGGGCTGAGACAAACTATGTTTCTTGTCAGTTTCCTGCCAACAGGAAAACTGGAAAGCGTGATGAAGGGAGAAAGATTTGTTCCTTGGTATTAGTAGTCATTGTTGTCAGCAATGATTCAGGGAACAACCTGGTGGTAGGAGTTGATTCTTGCAGTCTCATCATTTGTGTTTTGTTTTCTAACATTCCCAAAATGAGTCTCATAGAGTTCCCTTAAAGGTACTACCATCAGCCACATAGCACCTCTCTTCAGAGATTGAGTCCCAATTCAACAAGGCCCATCTCCTAGTAGTTTCTCCTCAGAAGTCTGAATACAAATCCATGGAGTCTCTTCTCTAAGCTTCTAGATTCTGCTCATTCTAACTTCTTTCTCTTTGTTCTTCTATACAGAAATGCAAGCTGCTTCTTATAGTTACCATCTCTTGTGTTACTTAGGGTGTCCGTTGTAATTTACAGACCTCAAAAACTATAAATCGAGTCCTTACAAAAACTTCCCTCTGCCGAAATTCATAGTATGGTTTCTGCTTTCCTAAACAAAACGTTCCACTAATGGAGTTTGAACTAATAAAATCATAACATAAACTATAAAATAAAACTCAATGAACAGATTTTAAAAAACACAGCCAGATGCAGTGGTGCACACCTATAATCCCAGCAAATTGGAAGGCTGAGACAGGAAGATTCCAAGTTCAAAGCCAGAGTAGGCAATTCAGCAAGACCCTTTCTCAAAACTAAAAGTAATACAGGGATTCAGTGATATAGAAACCCTGCGTTAATCTCCAGTACCACAAAAACAGAAGCAGCAGCAGCAGCAGAAGAAGAATGCAGATGATTTGAGAATTGATATGAAAATACCCAAAATACAGTCTGAAGTGAAATAAAGTAGATATATTACAATATTTTAGTATAATTACAACTGTACTTGAAAAAAGATATAGCTTTGATCATCAAATTTATACCCTTCAATATGAAAAGCTTCTATGTATTATATTTACAACTCAGAAAAGTCTTAGCTGAGCACAATGACACACACCTGTAATTGAATCTACTCATGAGGCTAAGGCAGGAGGATACAAGTTTGAGGCCAGTGTGGAGAACATAGCAAGATGCTGTCTCACATAAAAAATTTAAAAAGGAATCCCAGCACTTAGGGAGGCTGAGACAGGAGAATCGCAAGTTCAAAGCCAGCCTCAGAAAGGGCAAGGCAAGGCTTGCTAAGCAACTCAGTGAGACCCTGTCTCAACATAAAACACAATATAGGGCTGGGGATGTGGCTCAGTGGTCGAGTGCCCCTGAGTTCAATCTCCAGTACCAAAAAAAAAAAAAAATTTTAAAAAGGCTGGAGAGAACTTTGGTCAAAGGGAAGAAAGGGGATGGGACATGGGGGCAGGAAAGATGGTGGAATGAGATGGACAACAATGCCCTAGGCACATGTATGACTGCACATATGGTATAACTCTATATTGTATACAACTAGATAAATGAAAAGATGTGCAGCATTTGTGTACAATGAATCAAAATGCATTCTGCTGTCATATATACCTAATTAGAATAAATAAATTTAAAAATTAAAATAAAAAAGGGCTGGAGATATAACTCAAGAATTAAGGACCTCTGGGTTCAATTCCCAGCACCCAAAAAAAGAGAGAGAGAGATCTGCAATGACAACAGTTTCAGAAGAGAAGGGAAGCAAAATGCAAAAGGATGGAGGTATTCATTCTACTATAATCCCAAACAAGGTAAAAAAAAATTTTAATTTCTTACCTTAGCAACTTTGTGGTTTGCTGCAGTCTCATGAGATGTATTTTTTAAACCGTCTTTGAGCTGTGTGATGAACAAATCATAACCCTCTGTACTGGAAACATCTACCTTTTCTAAACACGCTGATAAAAGTTGCTGTGCCTAAATAAAAAAGATGATCACAAAAAATTAAACACAACAAAATAAAGTTAAATTCAGGTCCTCATTCAGATATTTTGATTTGTGATGATTATGATTGGTACTGTACAAAATTTACCTACTTTTAATTCTATTATACAAACCTAAATTATCAAATAATAGTTTAAAGGGCTGTTATTCAGAATAATACCATTTGGTAAAGTTTCAATACATGTTATTACAAACCAAATCAAGAGAGAAAAATGAACAAGCTAAAACCATGGGCAAAAATCAACAGATAAAATTTGAAAGAGATACACAGTTTCACAATGAGCTATAAATACTCAAAACTATGTGAAGTCATTCAGCAAGTAATATGAAGTATTACTCACATATTCAATATGAACCATCTTAAAAGAACTGTATGGCTGATATAAGGAAAAGAATACCCATACCAGTCATACCAAACCTAGGACCCTATACTTTAGGGAAGATAGTGATGGACTACTATAATGCAGTGAATGATGCCTAGAATGGTGGAGTGTCTAAAATGAATATTATGTGAACAATGGGCTTGCAATTATGTAAGGTAAAAAGACAGAAAAACAGCAAGAGATGTAATAGCAAACAGGGTGTAGGGGAAGAAGTTGTTATATACCTAACATTTAAATCAGTGTAGTAGGAAAATTTGACAGTTATTAAATCTAATTTGACAGCTATTAAATGCTCAAATATTTTACTGTTAGTAAAATATTTTACTGTTTAGTTATTTTTAAAATATAAACATAGTTTGGCATTATCTTTCATGGCTGTATATAAGATACCAGCTCATCTCTGGTTCTTAAACGAGGAGAGAGAAAAATGTTCAATACAAGTAAAACCACTGCAGCCAGGCGTGGTAGTACACGCCTGTAATCCCAGCACTTTGGGAGGCTGAGACAGGAGAATCGCGAGTTCAAAGCCAGCTTCAGCAACAGAGAGGCGCTAAGCAACTCAATGAGACTGTCTCTAAATCAAACACAAAATAGGGCTGGAGATGTGGCTCGGCGGTCAAGTACCCCTGAGTTCAATCCCTGGTACCAAACAAAACAAAACAAAAAAAACAAGTAAAACCATTGCTAGGTGCAGTGGCGCATGCCTGTAATCCAACCTGCTCAGGAGGCTGAGGTAGGAAGATCACAAGTTCAAAGCCAGCCTCAGCAAAACCAAGGCACTAAGCAACTCAGTGAGACCCTGTTTCTAAATAAAATACAAAAAATAGGGTTGGTTATGTGGCTGTGTTTGTATGACCCTGAGTTCAATTCTGGGACTCAAAAAAAAAAAAAAAGGTAGAACCATTTATTCAAAGATTTTAGATATGCCCCAAGTCTCAGATATTTTAGTAACAAGAGGATATCTGTTTTGGAACTTGAACTTCCCACAACATATTTTCAATATTAACATATAATAGACCACTGTTATATGATATAACTGTGAAATATAAGTGAATATATTTTAACATTTAAAACAAAAAGTCTAACCAAAGGAAAAAATGCAAATAGAAATAAGTATACTATGCTTAAAATTCACACATTGACTTTTTTGCATCCTAAAAACAGGAAATATACTAATTTTATAAACTAATCATATCACTCTATCAAGTATAAAACAATTAATTACCAACAACTGAGCATGGAGACAAATAATTTCTCACTTTAAGAAACACACCATAATCATCATTTACATTCTATTTAAGATAATTCAAAATCCAATTACTTCACAAAATACTTTCAAATTACACTATGCAAACAGCAACCCACACAAAGAACAAAATCAAGTTGGGATAAACTTAAAAATTAAGTAATATGCCAGGCACAGTGGCACATGCTTATAATCTCAGCTACTTGGGAGGCTAAGGCAGAAGGATAGCCACTTCAAAGCCAGTTTGGGCAACTTAGAAAGAACCTATCTCAAAATAAAATTTTTTAAAAGGGCTGCAAATGTAGCTCAGTTATATAATGTTTGCCTAATATGGGCAAGGCTCTGGGTTCAATCTTGAGGGCCACAAAAAATATTAACAGGAATAATAATAATGAAAATTTAGAACAATAGAAAAACATTTATGGATGCAATTTAAAACTGGGGTTATTAAGACATGATACATACCAAGATTACTGGTTGTTCAATACAGATTCTTCCCTTTTATTAATATTGAAAATAAATAAATAACAAATCACCTTTTCCCCTAACTCCTCTTATGTTCATATGGCCATGAAGCTAAATTCTGCATAATGGGATAAATATAAAAAGAGTACAGGGCATGGTAAGAAAGAAAACAAAACAGATGAGAGGAAGAGGACAGAGAAGGGAGGAAAGAAAGTGAGAAGAAATCTGCTCATGTGCTCTCTGGATTTGTGCTTTCCCTTTTCCTTGACTGAAAAATGAGACCTGGAGCAGTTGTCTAAAACTCAGGAACTAATAACCTAGAGTGTTCAAGTTATCAAAGCTGGCCCTACACTTAGCCCTGAACTGCTACTAGAAAGAAATCATCTAGTTTTATAAGCCACTATATTCTGAGGTCTCTTATAGCTTTTTTAGCCTATTTTGATGCACAGTTCACATCTAAAATAACACTTTAATAAGCACCAATTAATTATGCTGAGGAAAGACAAATATTATTTAAAATGATTGATAAGAATTCTTGTTTTATTTTGTTGATGCAGGGGTTGAACCCAGAGGCACTTAACCACTGAGCCATATCCCCAGCCCCCTCCCTTTTTTTTTTTTTTTTTTTAAATATTTTTTTAGTTGTAGATGGACATACTGTCTTTATTTTTATTGCTTTGTACGTGGTGCTGAGGATCGAACCCAGGGCCTCACGCATGCGAGGCAAGCGCTCTACCGCTGAGCTACAATCCCAGCCCCTCCCCCTCCCTTTTTTTAAATTTTCTTTTTTTTTTTTTTAGATATTGGTGGACCTTCATTTTATTCATTTATTTATATGCAGTGCTGAGAATTGAACCCAGCGCCTCATACATGCTAGGCAAGTGCTCTACCACTGAGCCACAACTCCAGCCCCCCAGCCCTTTTATTTTAAACATTTGTTTAGTTGTAAATGGACACAATATATTTATTTTTATGTGGTGCTGAGGATCGAACCCAGTGCTTCACATGTACAAGGCAAGCACTCGACCACTGAGCCACAAGCCCAGCCTCCTGCCCCAGCCCTTTATATTTTATTTTGAGATAGGGTCTCACTAAATTGCTTAGGACCTCGCTCAATTACTAAGGCTGGCTTTGAACTTGCAATCCTCCTGCCTCCCAAGCTGCTGGGATTACAGGAGTGCGCCCAGCAACTGTTGGTTTTTATATGGATACCCATATAACATCCTTGAAGGACAACTTAATTTCATTTAACATCTAATAGACTGGAAATCACATTAAGTAGAAGAGCACAATGTTACTTATTACAACTTACCTCTGTAACAGGCAGTTCAAGTTGAACCACATCATCCTGCTTTGAAACTGGTGTTTGCAGAGCAGTGTCTAACAATAAGATTCCATTAAGGTCTTTCCTACAACCTACTGCATAATCATCCACAAATATAACTTTATCCACAGCAGAAATATACTGACATTTCACCTGTCCACCTGGTTTAGCTGTTAAAAGAACAAAAATTCAACACTTAAAACGTTAAAACCAATAGTCCATAAAAAATGTTTATGTGGCAACTAAATATATAATCTTGGACTGGAAATCGCTTTAAAAGACATGACTAGGACAAATGATTAAACTGAAATATGTACTATAAAGTGTACATGTGAAATTATCAATATTTGACACCTACATTGCTATTAAAAAAGAGAATATCACTGCTTTAAGAAATAAACAAAGAAATACTAGGGGATAAATAGAAATACTAGGCCTGATATATGCAAACAACTCTCAAAAAGAGTAAAGTAACATGCGTATATATACATGTGGGAATGAAAAGTAAATGTGGTAAAATATTTAAAACTGATACGAACTGGGTAAAGGATAGAGGGAAGATTTTTGTACCATACTGTTCTTGCAATTTTCCTCTAAGTTGAAATTATTTCAAAAAATGTAATTGTTCAAAACAAAATATTTAAAAACCAGCTATTTTCTGTTATTTCTGCAAAGCTCAATAAATATAAAGTCAACAGACTTTATGCTTACTAGAAAATTACCTCCAAAGTTCTTGAAGGCTTTGTTTTCTATTTTCTTTATTTTCTAAACTATGAAAATTATTTTTTTAATGTTTATTTTTTAGTTGTAGGTGACAGAATATCTTTATTTTTATGTGGTGCTGAGGATCGAACTCAGTGCCTTACGTGTGCTAGACGAGTACGCTACCACTGCGCCATAATCCCAGCCCCTGAAAATTATTTTTTAGAGCCTAAGTTAGGAAAATTAGTGAAGCTTCTCATTCAACTATCACTGAGAAAACAGACACCTACCATTGAGGATCAATGCTGCCTAAAATTCTGAATTAACACCAGAGAGAAACATTAATGAAGCTAGGCGTGGTGGCGCAAGCCTATAATCCCAGCATTTAGGGAGGCTGAGACAGGAGAATCGCGAGTTCAAAGCCAGCCTCAGCAACGGCGAGGCACTAATAAGCAACTCGGTGAGACCCTATCTCTACATAAAACAAAAAAAGGATGGGGATGTGGTTCAGTGGTCAAGTGCCCCTGAGCCCCTGAGTTCAATCTCCAGTAATAAATAAATAAATAAATAAATAAATAAATAAATAAATAAATAAATAAATAAAACTTCAATGGAAAACCACTGAGCACACCATAAAATTTCTTTTTTTTTTTTGTAGTTGTAGAAGGACAGAATATCTTTATTTTATTTGTATATATATATATATATATTTTTTTTATGTGGTGCTGAGGATCAAACCCAGTGCCCCACACATGCTAGGCAAGTGCTCTGCCACTGAGCTATAGCCCGTCTCGCACACCATAAAATTTCTGAGAACAAGAATTTCAAGTCTTGGGCTGGTGTTGTGGCTCAGTGGTAGAGCACTTGCCTTGCATGTGTGAGGCCCTGGGTTCTATTCTCAGCACCGCATATACATAAATGAATAAAATAAAGGTCTATCAACAACTAAAAAAATATTTAAAAACAAAAAATTTTCAAGTCTTACAAAATACTAAGCAATAGAAGCTGTAGATGAAATTTTAAAAGTATGAAAAAGATAACATCCATTTTACATTTAAATCTATAAAAAGGTTTATAAGATTGATATTAACTTTCTTCTATAAATACAGAGTTTCTATAAGGGCACTTTTTTAATATATATTTTTTAGTTGTCGACAGACACAATACCTTTATTTTATTTATTTATTTTTATGTAGTGCTAAGGATCAAACCCAGTGCCTCACAAGTGCTAGGCAAGTGCTCCACCACTGAGCCACAACCCCAGGCCTATAAAGGGACTTTTTTTTGGGGGGGTGGATATACTGGGAATTAAACCCAGGGGTGTTTAACACTCAGCCACATCCCCCAGCCCTTTTTTAAAATATTTTATTAGAGGCAGGGTCTCATTGAGTTGCTAAATGCCTCGTTAACTTGCTGAGACAGGCTTTGAACTCATAATCCTCCTGTCTCAGCCTCCTGAGCCCATAGGATTACAGGTAAGCGCAACTGCACCAGGCTTAAGAGGACTTTTTAAAAATTGATCAACTGCAACATTTTATTGCATTAAAGAAACTTCTTAGTGGGCAAGCAATCCCACTGCTAACATACCGCATTCAAAACTCCCACCACAATGCTTCAGAACATGCCTGTACTGCTACTGCCTAATGATTAAAAAAAAAAAGCAGAAAACCATAAATAAATTAGAGTCCTAATCATCAATATCTAAAACAGTCATTAAACCTATTATACTCAGTGAATATTAGGACTGGTTTTCACAATCCCAGGTTATTCTCTCTCTCTTGGGCTTAAATGGGCATCTTGGAGGCATTACAAAATTGATCAGCAACTAATTCATGATCTACATAAAACAAAAAAAAAATTCATGGGGCTGGGTCTGTAGCTCAGTGGTAGAGCGCTTGCCTAGCATGCATGAGGCCCTGGGTTCGATCCTCAGTACCACATATAAATAACAAACAAATAAAATAAAGATCCATCTACAACTAAAAAAATATTTTCAAAAAATTCATGAAATTTCTAAAGCTGACTACTAGGTCTAGAGATTTGAAATATATGTTAGCATACAGAAAAAATAATATCTGGCCAGGCAAGGTCCCAGCAACTCAGGAGGCTGAGGCAAGAGGATCAAAAGTTCAAGCTCAGCCTCAGCAATCTAGTGAAGCCCTAAGCAACTTAGCGAAACTCTCTCTCAAAATACAAACAAAAAGGAGAGAGTCTACATTCTGGGAGCAAATTTTTGCCACACGCACATCAGATAGAGCACTGATCTCCAGGATATATAAAGAACTCAAAAAATTTAACACCAAAAAGCAACCCAATCAATAAATGGGCTAAGGAGCTGAATAGAAACCTCTCAGAAGAAGATATACAATCAATAAATATATATATATGAAGAAATGTTCATCATCTCTAACCATTAGAGAAATGCAAATCAAAACTACGCTCAGATTTCATCTCACACCAGTCAGAATGGCAGCTATCCAAAATACCAGCAACAATAAGTGCTGGCGAGGATGTGGAGAAAAAGGTACACTCAAACATTGCTGG
>CM053411.1:58473158-58504017 GCA_028644305.1 Xerus rutilus
AATGATGGTTGATTGAGATGGTCATTACTACCCTTGGTGCATGTACGAAGACACAAATGCTGTGACTCTATCTGGTTTGCAACCAGAGAAATGGAAAAACTGAGCTCTGTTTATGTACTATGACTTGAAACGCATTTAAATAAAATAATTAAATTTTTAAAAAATTTTTAAAAATAATAAAAAAAAAAAAAGGAATGAGTATGTGGCTCAGTGGTATAAATGTAACTCAGTTGTAAAGTGCCCCTAGGTTTAGTCTCCAGTACCAAAAGAAAATAAAAACCATATCTGTAATACAGTAAAATAGGAATATCTGCCAGCAATTCTGGTTTCAAGGTAAAACCTTAAGGAACAATGCAAATTACAGGAACTCACATGGAAAAACTTATAGAACAGTTTTAGAAATCAATAACAATTATTTTAAACTACAAATACTGCTTTATGTATAAGATATGTAACTAAACTCTAAAAATCACAAATCTTAACTATCCCAGATAAGTATATAATAGTACATATAATACAATTCCCAGTGTTTTCAAATGGGTTTCCATACAACCCTGAGATTCCAAGATGTCATTAGATTCCTCAAGAGAACATGGCAGAAAGAAGTTAACAATGTGTGTGTGTTTTAAACTTCTTATACTATGCAACGCTAGCACTCAAAATAACAGACAGTGATGAATCTTGCTGCCTTTCTTTTGGTATCAGCAATTGAACTCAGGGGTACTCAACCACTGAACCACATCCTCAGCCCTATTTTGTTTTATTTAGAGACAGGGTCTCACTGAGTTGCTTAGTATCTCTCCCTTGTTGAGACTGGCTTTGAACTTGCGATTCTCCGGTCTCAGCCTCCCAAAGTGATGGGATTACAGATGAGCGCCACATTTACTGGTTGAGTCCATTTTCAGTTTCTGAAAACTGAATTAGGGAAGACCATTCATAAATGGTACAGGTGCCATATTGCTCAGTAACTCTGGAGGCTGAGGCAGGAGGATTCCAAGGTTTGAAGCCAGCCTCAACAATTTAGCAAGACTCTGTCCAAAATTTTAAAAAGGGTTAAGAATGTAGTTCAGTGGTGGAATACTCCTAGGTTCAATTCCCAGTACAGGGGTGGGGAGAGGGCATCTTACATAAAAAAGAACAAAATAATTCAAACAACCAGAAGAAATAATGAAGTGAAATTAAAAATAGGAAAAAAAAGGGTTCAGGATGTAGCTCAGGAACAGAGTACTTGCCTAACATGTGCAAGGCGTTGGGTTCAATCCTGTTGTGGTTTAGATGTGGTGTCCCCCAAAAGCTCACATGTGAGACAATGCAAGAAGGTTTGATGGAGAAATGATTGGGTTGTAAGAGTCTTAACCCAAACAGTGAACTAATCCTCTGACAGGGATTAACAGTGGTGACTGAAATGGCAGAGTGTGGCTGGATAAAGTGGGAATTGGGGCTTGGCTTTGGCAAAAACAAAGTGAAACCTGGTGAGGTTGAGTGACTAGACCAAGATCAAAAGGTCGCAAATAAGGTCACCCCTCTCCTCTCCCCTTCTCTCTCTCTCCCTCCTTCCCTCTCCCCTACCCTTTCTCCCTCTCACTCCCCTGACCCTCAGCATCCTGACAATCCTGTGAGATGCTTCCCTCTGCCCCACACTATGCCATGATGTTCAGCCTCACCTCAAGCCCTGAGGAATGGAACCTACTGTCCATGTACTGAGACCTCTGAAACTGTGAGTCCCCAAATAAACTTTTCCTCCTCTGAAGTTGTTCTGATTGGGTCTTTTAGTCACAGCAGCAAAAAAGCTGACTAAAACAAATCCCCAGCATAGAAAAAAGACAAAGGCAAAAACAAACTGAAACCTGGTGAGGTTGAGTGACTAGACCAAGATCAAAAGGTCACAAATAAGGTCCACAACTGTTTATTCTCAAGTCCAGGGCCCAAGGCCCTATCCCAACTGCAGCATCATCTGGTGCTTTAACCTGCTGCTTACCAAGTAAGAACTCTGGCTCACATCCTAGGCGGCTGAGGCTCTGGGGCTATTGCTCATCAGATTCTGCCCTGTCCTTAGAAGCCTTGCCACTATTGCTGAGTCCTGAGACAGGGAAGGTTCACCTGAGATACTCGGGTATTTAAAACCCAAAATACAAATCAAAACTACAATGAAGCCAGGCACACTGGCACACACCTGTAATCCCAGCACTTTGGGAGGCTGAGACGAGAAGACCGAGTTGAAAGCCAGCCTCAGCAACGATGAGGTGCTAAGCAACTCAGTGAGACCCTGTCTCTAAATAAAACACAAAGTAGGACTGGGGAAGTGGCTCAATCGTCGAGCCCCTGAGTTCAATCCCTGGTACTAATAAAAATTAAAAAATAAAAAAAACTATAATGAGATACAACTTCACACCCATTAAAATGGCTATTATAAAAGAAAGAAGGAAATAGAGAGGTGGAAAGGAAAAGAAAGAGAAGGGAAGGGAAGAAGGACATACAAAAAAATACAGAAAATCAGTATAAGCAAACAAGCAGTTCATTGAAAATATCAATAAAATTGAGAAACATCCAGCAAGACTAGCAAGCAAAAATATAAATTATCAATATCAGGAATGAAAGAGAAGATACACTATAGATTAAGTAGATATTAGCTGAATGAGAAAATACTATGAAGCCAAGAGCAGTGGCACACGCCTGTAATCCAAGCGGCTCCGTAGGCTGAGGCAGGAGAACTGAGTTGCAAACCAGCCTCAACAACTCAGAAAGACCCCGTCTCTAAATTTTAAAAAAAGGACTGGAGATGTAGCTCAGTGGTTCAGTGTCCCAGGTGTAATCCCCAGTACCAAAAAAAAAGGTGTGAAATCAATGCTAGGTTCTCACGAAGCTCTTAAAATATGTTTTCTAATAAAATCATTGAATAAGAAAAAGTTTGTTAGTTAAAACTATAGCATTAAAAACCGAAGTATTTTTGTAAAACAAAACTTGGTACACAACAAAGTTTGTAAAATAAGATGCAGGGATAGTATTGTTCCAGGACAGAGAACCAACATAGAAAAGGGCCTTCAAAAGATACAAAATTCGAGTTCAAAGCCAGCCTCAGCAACGGCGAGGTGCTAAGCAACACAGTGAGACCTGTCTCTACAAAAAACACAAAATAGGGCTGGGGATGTGGCTCAGTGGTCCATTGCCCCTGAGTTCAATCTCCAGTACCCAAAAAAAAAAAAAGCTACAAAATTATTCAGAGAGTTCCACATTCCAATTCTCTTTATTCACTTTAACAGTAACTGCCATTGAACTGTCTTATATTATTACAATCTTAAATATGTGATATTAATTAAGACAGTTTTGAAAACAATCATCACTGAAAAATTCCCATAGATCGTACTCATCTCTAAAAAGACCTATAATTCCCTGCAAGACACTATGGGGGGTCTGGATTTGTGGCTCAGTGGTCGAGCACTTGCCTAGCATGTGTGAGGCACTGGGTTCAATTCTCAGCACCACATATAAATAAATGAATAAAATAAAATAAAGGTGCATCAATATCTAAAAAATATTTTTTAAAAAGACACTATGGAGGGCTGGGATTGTGGCTCAGCGGTAGAGCGCTTGCCTTGCATGCGTGGAGCCCTGGGTTCGATCCTCAGCACCACATACAAAACAATAAAATAAAGACATTGTGTCCATCTACAACTAAGAAAAAATTTAAAAAAAAAAAAAAAAAAAAAGACACTATGGAGCCAGGCGCAGTGGCGCACGCCTTAATCCCAGCACTTTGGGAGGCTGAGACAGGAGAATCGCGAGTTCAAAGCCAGCCTCAGCAATGGTAAGGTGCTAAGCAACTCAGTGAGACCCTGTCTCTACATAAAACACAAAATCGGGCTGCCGGTGTGGCCCAGTGGTAGAGTGGCCCTGAGTTCAATCCCTGGTACCAAAAAAAAAAAGATACTATGGGCCTTTTTCAGATATTCAATCTGTCACAGTTGTATTTCTCAACAACTTAGGACAAATAGGTTTTATTCTTCCTTCACAATGCTCACCTGGCTAAAGTAAACTTGGGGGACTAACTTCCCTATTTGATGCTGCTCAAAGAACCCTTAATTGTCTGTAAATAAATAACTATTTTTGAGCTGGGTGCCGTGGCGCAAGCCTGTAATCCCAGCACTTAGGGAGGCTGAGACAAGAGAATCACGAGTTCAAAGCCAGCCTCAGCAAGGGCGAGGTGCTAAGCAACTCAGTGAGACCCTGTTTCTACACAAAATAGGGCTGGGGGTGTGGCTCAGTGTCAAGTGCCTCTGAGTTCAATCTCCAGTACCAAAAAAAAAAAAAAAATTGTTTTTGCACAAAGTTGCCAATGTGAGAAAGTAAGTCAGCTACTACAATCGATAGAATTATACAATTTGTAGTGTGCATTCATGTGAATTCCCATTTAGAGTCCATATTTGAAATTACTCTTTTTTGTTAAATATAGATAACACTTATCTCCAGAATGATCATCACAAAGACCCATCATTCCTCATATACCCTATATTTTAAGTCAGCCTTAGTCAAATTCCACCTAAAATATGATGAAAACCCATCCAGCTGTTCGTGCCTACTCTAGTAATAGGCCAATGGAAAGTTCCTCTGGTTATCTGCACTGCTGCTAACTCCCATCATTTAGACCTTTATTCAAATGCTACCCTAACAGCACAAACTTAAAGACTTCTCAGACCCCCTAATAGCACAAACTTAACCCATTCTTGTACAAGCTTGGCATTTATCACCTACTGACATTATAGTGTGTGTGTTAACAGAGCTCTTCCCACTAAACCATAAGTTCTAGGAAAGCAACTAGTATCACCAGTACTTCACACACAATAAATTTTTCAAAAAAAATCAACCACTTCATTCGGTTTTGAAGAACTTTGTAATATATTAAGCTACAGGGTGGGAAATGCAATACTCTTAAGTTTGTTTTTAATACAACATAAGCCAGGCGCGGTGGCACAAGACCGTAATCCCAGCACTTAGGGAGACTGAGACAGGAGAATCGTGAGTTCAAAGCCAGCCTCAGCAATGGCGAGGCACTAATAAGCAACTCAGTGAGACGCTGTCTCTACATAAAACACAAAATAGGGATGGGGATGTGGCTCAGTGGCCGAGTGCCCCTGAGTTCAATCTCCAATACCAAAAAAAAAAAAATTAATACAACATAAAAGCAAAAAACATTTCTAGGCATAAAATAGCTGGCCTCTTGATACAGATAGCCCACATCCCTATCTTCCTATTCCCTTTCTTCTCTCCTTCCACCTCCCCCAGTGTGAGGTCATTCTTGACTACAGTGGCATTTTAGTGAAAAAGTATCAGAGGACTTAGATGAGTCAAATGACCAAGAATTACAGCCAAAAAAAAAAAGTTGAAAACAGAAAGCAACAGAAACTTAGCCTTTGATACATCCCTGCTACTCAGAGACATATTTCAATATATATTCACTAAATACAACTTTAAGAACAATAAGACGGGTCTTATTAACAAAAGAATCAGAGTATTTCAAGATTAAATAGATTATAGAATTCAAATAAAACGATTTCTCATTTACCCCAAACATACAAAATAAGCTTGTTCATCTAAGGTACTATGTTCAAAGTTTGAATCTCTAAATCCAACTGCACATTAGAAACAGCTGGCATGCTTTCAAGGGTCAGTGGGCAGTATGCCTAGACTCTACTCCAGATCATTTAAGTCAGAATACTGGAGCCTAAACAGGGTATTTTCAAAAGCTCCCCTGATGATTCTCATGAACAACCAAGACTAAGAACCACTGCCCTGTGCCATATCCCTTATCTTACTTCTCTCTCCTACTTCATAAATCAAAGTACAATAACAAATGATGAAGATTTAAATTCCTAGTGCCCACATTCAATCTCAAAAACACTTGCATCTTCCTCACTGTAAAATGTATACCATTTCACCAGGTGTGATGGCGCACACCTGCAACCCCAGCAGCTTGGGAGGCTAAGGCAAGTGGATCATGAGTTCAAAGCCAGCCTCAGCAACAGTGAGGTGCTAAGCAACTCAGTGAGACCTTGTCTCTAAATAAAATGCAAAATGGGGCTGAGGATGTGGCTCAGTAGTCAACTACACCTGAGTCCAATCCCCAGTACCCCCCCAAAAAATTTATATCATTTCCTCTCAAAAGTAAGTATCTCTACCTCTTCTAACATGCATCCCTGATTTAACACACTCAAATTGAATAATGACTTTTTAAGATCACTATTTTAGACTGTTTTATATATCATCTGTTTCACTCTTTTTAATTGTACCTCCATTTCTATGCTCTTTTCTACACTTACTTCTTTTGGTAATTTGTACCACAGAAGTTCATCTGTACTTCTTTTGTACCCCTTCAAGTGCTACAGTTCACAAAGGGTTTCTACATTTACTATGTAATCATATATATATCTGGGCAAAAATTATTAGTCCATTTTAATGATGGTAGCTCAGATGTGTCTTGTCAAAGGTACCCTTTTCATAATTACTGTTTATGTTCTATCAACAGATTGAGAAAGAAATTTCAAATTCATCTTTTCTTTTTTGGGGGGGGGTAGTGGGAATTGAACTCAGGGGCACTCGACCACTGAGCCATATCCCCAACCCTATTTTATATTTTTGAGACAGGGTCTCACTGAGTTTCTTAGTGCCTCGCCCTTGCTAAGGCTGGCTCTGAACTGGCGATCCTCCAGCCTCGGCCTCTCGAGCTGCAGAGATTATAGGCGAGCGTCACCACACCTGGCTCAAATTCATCTTCTTATCCCCACTTTACAAACACATGTTGAACTGAACTTCATAATTTAAAATGCCAATACAAAAAAATAACATTTATTGATTTCTTATGGTAGGTCAACCAGTATTGTACAAAACAGTGCATTTGACCTTGCCAATAATTCAATAAGTACTAATTATCAAACACACAGAAAAGATAAGCATGTTGAATAAGGTCACAGTTAGAGATGAAAAAGCAACTGGAAATGAGCAAGGCAGTTCCTAGCTGACATGTGCACAGCTACTCAAATCTTCTAGTTCCAGAGTCAACATCCTGAACAACTAACTAGACTGGGCTTTTTCTCTAGTGCCAATGGCTTCCAAATTCTTCAAGTTTCAACTGCTAAGGGTCTTCTGGACACGTCTACTCGGATGAACGTCAAATTATCTCAAAATTAATGCAACTGAAAAAAGTATTTGCATCTTACTTCAAGCTTTCTCCAACAAAAAGCTAGTCACCATATTTTCTTGTACTACCTATCTGGATTAATAATCATCATCCATCTAGTAATGCAAAGAAGAAATCTAAGGATAATTTTCATCTTGTCAATTTCTCTCATTCTTCATGTTAACCAAATTATATTGTTTTTCCTTCTCAAACTGTCTTACATGATGTTCTGATCACTTCTCACAAATGGATATTGGCTTCAAATCTTTCTAAACACAACTCTAAACATATCACAACCTACAATGGTTCCCTACTATTAACATCAAGTCCAAACTTCTTTAAAAAACATATGGTGGGGCTGGGGTTGTGGCTCATTGCTTGCCTAACATGTGTGAGGCCCTGGGTTCGATTCTCAGCACCACATATAAATAACTAAAATAAGCCGGGCGCGGTGGCTCAAGCCTGTAATCCCAGCACTTAGGGAGACTGAGACGGGAGAATCCCAAGTTCAAAGCCAGCCTCGGCAATGGCAAGGTGCTAAGCAACTCAGTGAGACCCTGTCTCTACATAAAACACAAAATAGGGCTGGGGATGTGGCTCAGTGGTCTAGTACCCGAGTTCAATCCCCAGTACCAAATAAATAAAATAAAGGTCCATCAACAACTAAGAAAAATATATTTTAAAAAAAAATATGGTGATCTTGTCCTTGCCTATAATTCTGCTTGAACTTTAACCATCCCCACATGCACTGTAAATGTCAACACCCTCGAAACACTTCTGTTTTTGAATTCATGGTGTTTTTGGAGACCAACATGTCTGTTCACAACCAAGTACCTAAAATTTCCTTCTCAGTATTTCCATCTTTCAAAACTGATCAAAAAGGCTGCCTTCTTTGAGATGCTTTTCCAATTTCGCTTAGGTTGAAGAAATTCCCTCTGTATTCACAATTCTCTGCTCCGTATTTAATGACATTTTGCACATCTACGCTATAGCACTTATGAAATTATGCTAAAATGGTTCACTAAAAGCATCATGTAGCATGCATTCAAAGACAAAACTGTTAACTATTTTGTGTTCCCCATGCCCAGCACATGTTCTTCACTTCACCTTCCATGGTTTTTGTTGTTGTTGTTGCTGTTGTTTGGCACCGGGGATTGAACTTAGGGGAACTCGACCACTGAACCACATCCCTAGCCCTATTTTGTATTTTATTTAGAGACAAGATCTCACTAAGTTGCTTAGTGCCTCTCTGTTGCTCAGGCTAGCTTTGAACTCACGATCCTCCTGTCTCAGCCTCCAGAGCCACTGGGTTTACAGGGGCACGCCACCACGCCCGGCTTCACCTTCCATTTTTAATAATTCAAGTCCAGAGCTAGGGTTGTGACTCAGTGGCAGAGCGCTTGCCTGGCACATGTGAGGCACTGGGTTTGATCATCAGCACCACATAAAAATAAATAGATAAAATAAAGGGAAAAAAATGTGGTCTAATTATTTAAATAAGATAACAACGATAACAATAAGATAACAACGATAACAACTACTTGCAAGAAGCCAATATGAAAAGTCTACATGCTCTGATTTCAATTATAACATTCTGAGAAAGACAAAACTATGAAGACAGTAAAATGATCAGTGGTTGCCAGAGGCGAATGAGAGAAGAGGTAAGGATGAAAAGACAGAGCAAAGTTTTTTTTTTTTTTTTTTTTGGTACTGAGGATTGAGCTCAGGGGCACTTGACCACTGAGCCACATCCTCAGCCCTATTTTGTGTTTTATGTAGAGACAGGGTCTCACTGAGTTGCTTAGCACCTCGCTGTTGCTGAGGCTGGCTTTGAACTCACGATTCTCCTGTCTCAGCCTCCCTAAGTGCTGGGATTACAGGCTTGAGCCACCGAACCCGGCTGCAAAGGATATTTAGGGCAATGAAACTATTCAGTATAGTAGTATAATGGTGGACATGTATCTTCATACAAACCCTTAGACTATATACCTAATATAAAATATGGAGTTTGGGTGATGATGATTTTTAATGTAGGTTCATCTACTGTAATAAATCTACCACTGTGGTATCCCCTGTTCATAATGGAGAGGTTGTGAAGGTATGGGGGCAGGGGATACACGGGAACTCTGCACTTTCTGCTCAATTTTGCTGTGAACCTAAAAATTGCTCTAAAAAAAATAATCTACTTTTTTAATAGTCAGGAAGTGTCTTTATTTACCAATTAGTATATAAGGAAGCATCCATTCAACATACTCAGTAGTACACATATATGCTTCAAATCAAAAATATTTGAGTGAGCCAGGCACAATGGTGACACCTGTAATCCCAGCAGCTCAGGAGGCTGAGGCAGGAGAATTGCTAGTTTAAAGCCAGCCTCAGCAACTTAGCAAGGACCTAAGTAACTCAAGACTCTGTCTCAAAACAAAAAATAAAAAGGGCTGGGGATGTAACCCAGTGGTTAAGCACCCCTGGGTTAAATTCCCAGTCCCCTCCCACCCCCTGGAGAAAAAGAAAAGAAAATATTTGAGTACTATTTTGTAAAAAGCATCCTGTGGAGGAAACATAAACAAGCAGACAAGGTACCTGCCATGAGAAACTTGAAATATGAGTAACAAATGTATCTATAAAAAGCTAAATAAAATGAAACTTAAATATTCAAAACAGCTGGACTCGGTGGCACATGCCTGTGATCCCAGCAGCTCAAGAGGCTAAGACAAGGAGGATCGCGAATTTAAAGCCAGCCTGAGCAATGGAAAGGTGCTAAGCAACTCAGTGAGACCCTGTCTCTACATAAAATACAAAATAGGGCTGCGGATATGGCTCAGTGGTCGAGTGCCCCTGAGTTCAATCCCTGGTACTCAAAAAAAAAAAAAAAAAAATTCAAAACAGCAGAAACAGTGAACTGCCAAAGTACTAAAATGGACATGAACAGAATATGTACTTAGGGGTTCCTTGCTGGCCAAAGGGATCAGGAAGTTAAGATATGCACTGGGCCCCAAAAAATGAGTAAGATTTGTCTGTCTGGAGAAGGGAACTTATGCATCCCAAGAAAGAGCAAAAGTACTACAGTGGAGGGTAGGTAGGGTGTTAAATGGACCAGTTTCACAAAACAAACCAGAGATAAGACCAAGAGAATCAAAGAGGCCAGATTATGGAGGTCACTGAATGCCAGCCAAGGAACCAGCTCAGAAACCTTAACTCTTAAAATACTAACAAATCTTGCCTAGGTGGCTGAGGTTTAGCTCAGTGGTAGAGTACTTGCCCAGCATGTGTGAGGCACTGGCCTTGATCCTCAGCACCCCATACAAATAAAATAAAGGTACATTGTGTCCATCTACAACTAGTAAAAAAAAAAAAAAAAAAAATCTTACCTAACCTATATATATCCTGACAGCTCTTAATCTAGTGAAAATATATTTATGAAAGAACCATTTTGGGACTGAGACTGTAGCTCAGTGGCAGAGCGCTTGCCTAGCATGTGTGAGGCACTGAGTTAGATCCTCAGCATCACATAAAATAAAGGTATTCTGTCCATCTACAACTAAACACACACACACACACACACACACACAACAATCATTTGAAACCCTATACTACTACTACTAGACATAGTTTTAAAAAATCATCTTTACCATCAAACTGAATACATATACATACAAGCCCTGTTCCAATCCTTCAATTTCCAACTTAACACTAACAGGCTACCTAGAAATCTATAAACTCTATGCATCCATAAGGCATAATATTCTATCACCCAATAAACTTCATATGGTTGGTTACTCCACTCTTTATCCCCTTACACAAAGATGTCTTTCTCTAGAGTAGAAGAGAAAGTGGTGCACTGCCCATGAACTGAAGAGGGGTTATGTTAGGACCATGATCAACTACTGGCACCTTATTCTTATTCTATTTTTAGGACTGTCACCCTCTATTAACCATTAAAAACAAATCTATTAAATACCTACATATTCCAGGTTAAACACAAAACGCACCATTCCCTCCCCAATCATCTGAATAGATTAGAGACACAAGACTCTATATAACCTTTAGTAATTACTAATAATAAACTTTAGTTTTCATATATAAAATGTTTCAAATTTATCCATTGTTACTTTTCAATTTTTGTTCTGTAATCCTTTTCTTCTATTAGCCATTAAACTCCTCTACACACAATCCTCATGCATGGACATCTGTAGTTGCATCACATCCCATACTTTTCTAATTAACAAATGGTACAATATACCCCAACTAAGTTATTCCAAATCAGTGCTGTTTTATGCATATATCTTTATATTTATATTGTGCACCTAAAACTCTCTTCTTTAACAATCTACCACTCAAGTGATGAATTTCTTCCTTTCCATGTACAGGCACATAAATATACAATCATTTTAAGATACCCTGGCACACATTATTTTTCTCAAACATGGCCTCCAGACACACACACAAAAAAACACCCCCATGAAACACCTCCTACCCAAAATACTCCAATACTTTTACTATTCTGACTTTCTGTAGAAATGCTAGCATATATATATACTATAATGCCCCTTATTCAGAGTTAAGAATCATGAAAAATAGTATTAGATATGAGACATGTATGAAAATGATAAAAACAAAATTAGGGAGATTTATAGAGGAGGGAGAGTTAGAGGGATGCAATCCAGGAAGGACATAGAGAAATCTTCAACTTTATTTGCAATGTTTTATTTCTTATGGTGAGTTGGAGATATGTGATTGTTCACTGTAATTACTCTTTATTCCTCTTCATATCTGAAATATTTTCAATGAGTTTCAAATAGGAACATATCCAATTACTAATGAGTATCTCCCTCTCACAGTGACAAGCTGTTATGCCCAAATTGCAGTAACTGATTGGTGCTACATCTGGGACCTTCCTGACATTTACCTAAACCAAGAAAAGAAAAAATTACAAGTCTACAATACAAAACTTTCACTTAAACATATCTCTTAGATACATATATCTGGTTTACATTCTGTAACTATACACAGACTACTTTCCCAAGTATCACATGAACAAAAATCTCTACTTTCACCTCTGTATTCATAAATTGCCATTTATGCTTTTAAATGCCTTATTACTCACACAGTAAACTTTTCCTTATTTGTCTATGTAAAATACAAGCGAACTGGGAGAATCACAAAACTACCTCCACTGGCTAAATGCTGTTGCATATGTTATCTCTCTGTGCATGAGTCTAACAAACTTATACAATAATTTTTAAATCTTAACCTATAAGATCTCAATTAGGCCACTCATCATTTAACCACAAATGGAATGTCACCTCAGCCAAATGTTAACTTAGCCAGTACAACTCCAAAACACTCTAGCCTGTCCACTGTAGTCTGTCCTCATGCATTCCAAAAGTTCTATCCCCAGACCAACGTCTACACCACACAGAAGTACTCTCCTCGAATGGGGAGACTTAGACTACATTCAAATCCCAATTTTTGGCTAGCTGTGATAAAACTAGTTGAGAGAGCGTGAAGTATAACCTACTTACAAACCGAAAGGAACCTGTAGTTCATACACCCCAGATCCTGAACTTCTAGTTACTGGAGCCTAGCAGAAATTGAAAGCCCGGATCTAGAGAACTGGGTCTATTCTTGCTGTCTTGCCAGACTCTGAGACTCGTCGACCCAACAGTTCAGGCAGCTGGCCCGCCTACTTCCCTCCCCACCCCCACCCCTGCCCGCCCCACCCCCACCCCAGGCGCGAAGCCCGCTGAGAGTCCCCGCACCTGCGGGACCTAAGAACAGCCGGCCGGCCACTTCTCTCCAAGAACATGGGCTTAGAAGCCGGTTCGGACACTTCGCGCCCCTTGCCTTCGGCCACCAACCTCTCCCGCCGGATCAACCCTTTGAGCCTTTCATTCTCTCATCTTCCAGGGCGCAGTACCGACACCTCCACGACCCAGGTGGGGGCTTGCCTTCTCCAGCGGAGCTCCGAGGCCTCTTTCACCTCTTCCAAAGGACCAAGCCCGACCGGACGTTCAAGGCCCTAAAGGCAACTCCCACCATTCCCCGACTCGTCGGTCTTTCCCTCCCAGCTGCTGCCTCCAAAGCAGCCAAGCCCTAAGGTCCTCTTCCGTCAGCTTTCGGGCGTCCCTTCCCAACCTGGCCGAGCCCCTAGCGCTGCCCTCCCGCAATCCCGCTTCCCTTCGAAGGCCGAGCTCCGGGGCTGGGCGGCTTCACCGCCCGGCATCCGCCGGCCCGGCTCCTCTCGCAGCCGACACAGCCCCCTCCCGGGCTGCGGCACACTCACCGCTGAGCGCCGAGGCCTGCAGGGTGGCCCCCGAGGTGCCGTCGATGACTTTGATGGTCCCGCGGCTGGTGACGGCCAGGATGGCGTTGAGCGCCGGGTGGTAGGAGAGGCTGTGCAGCCCGTCGGCGTCGCAGCGCATGCAGCCGTCCCGCAGCACCAGCCACTCCGAGACCCCGGCCGCTCCCGCCCCCGCCGCCGAAGAGCAGCCCGGGCCCGAGGCCGCCGCAGCCGCAGCCGCCATATTCCGGCCTGCGCTCAGCACAATCACACTGGGAAGCGGCTCAGTGACAGTCCCGGGAGGTGCAGCACCACCGCCAGTCACCATCCGGGGCCAGGGGGCAAGCAGAGCGCGTTAGCCGGAAGTGAAGTCAGGCGCCCGCACGCACGCGGAACGTAGGCCGCCCGGCCGGAGGGGCCAAAGTCGGAGGGAAGCTGACGGGGGAAGGGAGAAGGAGCGAAAGAGGCGGGGCCCAGGGCCGGGGAGGGAGGCCGGCAGGCGGAGCATGCGCGGGAGGGTTCACGCCTGCCACGCGCCGCTTGTCTGGCCAGCTCCGCGTCCGCAAGGTCCCAGTTTCTCCTTGCGAACCCGGGGAGTGGCCGCTGCCCGAGTTCCGCCCAACACGCTGGCCCGGTGTATTTCCGCTAGGCGGGGACCCCCGGCCGGTGCGACCTGTCTTGTACGCCTGAGGCTCTTCGCAGCGGTTCCAGTGGTGCGGGACCGTTCTTAGCAGGCGCGGTGCAGCTGTTCGGAGGTGCCGGAAGCAGACCTTGGTCCGGCCGGGGCTCTGGTCTTAGAATGAATCTTCTGTGAAACCTCTAGTGTGGATATGAAGGAACTCAAAGGCCCTCCAACCTGCGCCCATTACGTTTGAGCTCCTTATTTCCAAATTTTTGTTGAACAGAAATACTAGATATGAGGTGCTGGAAGCATATAGTTAAACTTAATTTCTTTCATTCCAGATAACTTCAGCTGTGTTAATAGGTTTTTATGAGTATTGGAGGAATAGAAAGTATTCTAGTTGGGTTGGGGATGTAGGTCAGTGGTAATGCTAACCCTAACCTGTACGAGGCCATGGGTTGGATCCCCAGCACTATGGGGAAAAATAACTATAGTCCAGTTTTACTATAGTCAAAAAAATTAATATAGTCAATTACTATAGTTGAACAACTTGTTTTAACACACACACACACCCCACATCCCCAGCCCTTTTTATTTTTTTTTTATTTTGAGGCTTAGGGCCTCACCAAGTTACGGAGGCTGGCCTTGAAGTTGGGATCCTCCTGAGTCTCCCCAGACCATTGCTGGGATGACAGAAGTGTGCCACCATGCCCGGCCCTTTTAACATTTTAATCTGAAATAATTGTTAGAGTCACAGTTAGTTGCAGCTATAGGAAGACCTCTGTGACTTCCCCCAAATCCACAACTCCTTTGTGACTATGAGAAAAGCATTGGACACACCCACACTGAAGGACATTCTATAAAATATCTGACCAATACTCTGATTGCACAGGGAGGTCTGACTTATTTTCAGCCAATTTCCCCCAATGTTACATGTTCCATGGTTTTAGAACAATATAAAAGCAGGGACTTGACATTGTAAGATGTGTGTAGACTTCAGTGTCACTTGATCATTTGTAACTTTTGGGGATCATTACATTATCTTGGAAAAGGTTAGTGTTTTTCCCCTTAAAAGGAAATCATGTAATCCCAGAAGCTCAAGAGGCTGAGGCACAAGGACCAAAAGTTTGAGGCCAGCCTCAACAATTTAGCAAGGCCCTAAGAAATTTAGTGAGACCCTGCATTAAAAAACAAAAAGAGGCCAGATGCAGTGGTCCACACCTGTAATCCCAGTGGCTCGGGAGGCTGAGGTAGGAAGATCATAAGTTCAAAGCCACCCTCAGCAAAGGATGAGGTGCTAAGCAACTCAATGAGACTCTGTCTCTAAATAAAATACAAAATAGGGCTGGCATTTGAATGTGGATCAGTGGTTGAGTGGCCCTGAGTTCAATCTCCGGTACCACCAAAAAAAAAAAAAATCATAATGCCCTTGCAAAGATTAAAGATCATTCATAAAATGTAGAGTAGCTTCTGACATACAATAGGTGTTCAGTAAAAGTTATGAAAAGTTAATTGTATTCTCACATTCCTACAGACTTCCTTTAGAAAATATTTATGGATTATCCCAACTACATTTTAAGCTTGTTAATTCATAGGCAAAGTTGCATAATCTATATAAAATTCATTTTGGAATAACAGATATTCCCCTTTTTTGGATATTGGAAAGCAATACAATGAAGTCAGAAAATACTCAAGAATTAAAGTCTGAGTGAATATTTGCTTTTTAGTTAGTATAGTAGCATCGATTACCACTATTAGTCTGGGCAAGCCATTGACACATTCTGAAAATGTTTCACCAACTGTGAAATGAAGATGATAAAATTTCTTACCCTGCTTGCTTAAGTTTGCTATAAGTTACAAAACTTTAAAAATTGAAACACAGAGAAGCAAAATGGCTTATCCAAGGTCTCACCACTTATAGGGTAAGGCTAGCAGTAAACCAGTTTTTGAACTCTGGAAGTTGGACTCCAGAACCCATGCTAGAGAACCTAAGCCTCCTATTCAAAACTTATATCCTAAGGTCTAGGACTACAGATCATTAAATCCAAATGTAACCAGTAGTTACATTTCCAAGGCTAAAACAGTTTCTTAAATCATCAGGACATAAGTAGGAAGACTGCCATTTCAAAGTTCTCAAGATCTCTGTTGGCCAAACTGTTTTAATCTGAAAGATCAAGCCTCCAATGCAAATCAAGTCCCTGTCTTACTGGCAGGATAAACAAACTCTAGAAAACTTAACACTAAATTTAAATTGTGCTTTAATATGCTTATTGAGTAGAACTGAGCAAGAGTTAGTTTTATCTGTTGGCCTGTGTTACTGTTTCTTTTTGAGTAAAGTATTTCTTTTCCATGAATTGAGACTGGTTTTGCCTGTAAGCTCTAATTCTCCAAAACTTATTACCTAGAAGACTTTCTGAAATAAAACACCTCCACGATCAAAGAAATTTGGAAAATAATTCCCTGTGTGTTTATCCCCTAGGGAGATTTATAACATACATTAACATATCAAAAGCTCTGAGAAGGTCTAGGGATATACCTCAGAGTTGGTAGTGTTTGCCTAGCATGCACAAGGCCCTGGGTTCTAATCCTTAGTACCACAAAGAAAAAAGAAAAAAAAAAAAAGCTCTGAGATGTTTTGTGATAAGGAATCCTATTTAACCTCCTTTAACCAACATTTCAATCTGATCATAGAAGACAGTAAAACAAGAGTTTGAAGGAGCACTTTTTAGTGCAACTTATTGTTTTTGTGAACATGTTTTTGTTTGAGAATTTACTGAGATCTCAAAAGACTACAGTTGAGAGGTTCAGACCCTTTTCCAGGTTACTTGAATTGAAGTGATTATAAAAATAGAGCTGGACAAGACTGGGTTGAAGTCAACATCAGCTGTGTTGTTCATGTGTTTCTGTACAGTACTGAGAGCAAATATTCCCAACATTAAAAAATGTAGTGATTTTCATGGTTAGTCTTTGGTTGGTTGGTTGGTTGGTTGGTTTTGTGGTACTGAGAATTGAACCCAGGACCTCACACATGCTAGGAAAGCACTCTACCTCACCATCTATTTTCAAGTGATGGCCTTTTGAGGATCTCCAACCAAAACATTGTGGCATAGGTGGTGATTCCTTAAAGGAAGAAGAAATCCCTTCACATTGGCAATTGTTATGATTTAAATTTTTTTTTCTTTTTCTTTTTGTACAGAGTATTGAACCCAGGGGCACTTAACCACTGTCACATCCCCAGCCCTTTTTTATATTTTTATGAGACAGGGTCCTGCTGAGTCGCTTAGGGCCTCTGTCTAAATTGCTGAGGCTGCCAAGCATGGTGGCATACACCTGTAATCCTAGCACTTTGGGAGGCTGAGACAGGAGAATTGTGAGTTCAAAGCCAGCTTCAGCAATGGTGAGGCGCTAAGCAACTCAGTGAGACCTTGTCTCTACATAAAACACAAAATAGGGCTGGGCATGTGGTTCAGTGGTCGAGTAACCCTGAGTTCAATCCCCAGTACCAAAAATAAATAAATAAAATGAATGAATGAATAAATAAATAAATGAATGAATAGCTGAGTCTCACTTTGAACTCACGATTCTCCTGCCTCAGCCTCCCCAGCAGTTGGGATTACAGGCATGCACCACAACACTCAATTTGGAATGTCTTCTGAAGTCTCATGTTCAGAGGTGGGGCTTTTGGGAAATGATTGAATCGTGAGAGTTCTGATTCATCAGTAGATGAATCCACTCATGGCTGAATGGACTACTGGGAGGTAGTACCTAATTGGAGGAGGTAGCTCACTAGAGGTGTGTTTATCTCTCTCTCTTCTCTTCCCTTCTCTTTCTTTTCTTCTCTCTCTCTCTTTCTCTCCGTCTCTCTCTCTCTCTGTCTCTCTGTCTCTCTCTCTTTCTCTCCCCCACCCCTCCTGTTTGGCTGCCATGAGCTGACAGCCTTTGTTTGTCATGTCCTTCCACCATCATGTTCTGCCTCCCCTCAGACCCGGAGCAATGGAGCCATCCCGCCATGGACTGAACCCTATGTAACTGAGCCAAAGTAAATCTTTCTTCCTTTAAGTTGTTGGTGTCAGATAGTTTGGTCACAGCAACAAAAAGCTGACTAATATACCAAGAATTCCAGAAAGAACAATTTCCTGGAATCAGAAATGTGGACTCAGAAAGCAAGCCTGATTGACACAGAAAAAGTATTTAACAAGATCCAACACCCAGGGCTGTGGCTGTGGCTCAGTGGTAGAGCGCTCGCCTCGCATGCGTGAGTCCCTGGGTTCGATCCTCAGCACCACATAAAAAAATAAATAAAATAAAAATATTAAAAAAAAAAAAGATCCAACACCCATTCATGGAAAAAAAATAAAGTTTGGAAAACTAAAAATAAATATCAGAGGGAACTCTGGAATGGGTGGCTGAGATCATACTATAGTAGGTAGAATTTGAGCACATTGCTACCATACCAGTGAAAACCATCAATATATATAACTACTCTTAAAACTGTGTGCAAACATTGCACTAAACGGTTGAGTTTTGGGGGGTTTTTTGTTTTTTTCTTCTGGTACCATGGATTAAACTCAGGGGCACTTGACCACTGAGCCACGTCCCCAGCCCTATTTTGTGTTTTATGTAGAGACAGGGTCTCACTGAGTTGCTTGGCGCCTCGCCGTTGCTGAGGCTGGCTTTGAACTCGCGATTCTCCTGTCTCAGCCTCCCTAAGTGCAGGGATTACAGGCGTGCGCCACTGCGCCTGGCTTAAATGGTTGAGATTAATAAGAGAATTTTAAAAAAAAAGAGGGTCTCAAATTTTTATAGTAAAATTGATATTAGGGCCACTACTAAAATAAGTGTTGGTGAGAATGTGGAAAAATTGGAATCCTTGTGCAGTAGTGGAAGGAATGTAAAATGGTATAGCCATTGTGTAAAACAGCATGACAGTTCCTCAGAAAGTTAAAAATAGAATTGTTGTATGACCTAGCAATTCTACTTCTGAATATACAACCTAAAGAATTGAAAGCAGGGGGGCTGGGATTGTGGCTCAGTGGTAAAGCGCTTGCCTCGCATGTGTGAGGCACTGGGTTCAATCCTCAGCACCACATAAAAATAAATAAAACAAAGATATTGTGTCCATCTACAACTGAAAAAAATATTTAAAAAAAAAAAGAATTGAAAGCAGGGACTCAAAAGAGATATTTGCCCAGTGGTGATCATAGCAGCATTATTCACAACAGCTAACATTTGAAAGTAACTTATATGTCCACTGAAGGATAAGAAAAATGTAATCTCTACATAAAATGGAATATTATTCAACCTTAAAAAGGAAGGAAATTTTGACACATGCTACAATATGGATGCATCCTAAGAAGGTTATGAAATACACTATACACAAAAGGACAAATACTGTATGGCTTTACTTATATAAGACACCTAGAATAGTCAAAGGCAGACACACAACATAGACTGATGCTTGCCAGGAGCCAGGGATAGAGAATGGAGATTTTTTTTTTTTTATTTTTTTTAAGGTTTTTTTAACATACTGTTTTTAACTATAGTTGGACACAATATCTTTATTTATTTATTTTTATGTGGTGCTGAGGATTGAACCCAGTGCGTCACGCATGCGAGGCAAGCATTCTACCACTGAGCCACAATCCCAGCCCCGAGAATGGAGATTTATTGGGTAATAGGTACAGAGTTTCAGTTTTGCAAAATGAAATGTGTTCTGTGGATAGATGATGGTGAGGTGGCAAAACAGTGTAAATATGCTTAATGCCACTGAACTGTACACTAAAAATTGTTAATATGGGCTGGGTGCAGTGGTGCAAGCCTGTAATCCCAGTGACTCAGGAGGCTGAGACAGGAGGATCCCAAGTTTGAGAACAACCTCAGCAATTTAGCAAGGCTCTGTCTCAAACTAAAAAATTGAAAGGGCTGGGGATGTAGCTCAGTAGTAAAGCATTCCTAGGTTTAATCCCCAGTACCCAAAATAATAAGGTTATTTATTTTATTTTTTGGTACCGGGGAATTAACTCAGGGGTACTTGACTACTGAGCTACACATCCCCAGCCCTATTTTGTATTTTATTTAGAGACAGGTCTCACTGAGTCGCTCGCTGTTGCTGAGGTTGGCTTTGAACTCGCAATTCTCCTGTCTCAGCCTCCCAAAGTGCTGGGATTACAGGCGTGCGCCACCGCACCCAGCTTGGCAGTTTCTGTGTTGTTTGAGATTTGGTTTTGGTTTTGGTTTTTTCAGTGCTGGACATTGAACCTAGGACTCACACTTGCAGTGCTCTACCACTGAGCTAACCCACAACCTCTAGTTAGGCAGTTTTTTAAAAAAGCTAAACATAGTCTTACCAAATGATCCAGCAATCACACTCCTAGGTGTTTATCCAATTCAGATGAAATTTCTGTCCCAAAAAACCTGTACATGATTATTTATAGCAGCTTTATTCATAATCACTCAAAACTGGAAGCAACTAACATTTGCATTAATAGATGAAAGGTAAACTGTGATACAGCCATATAATGGAATATTGTCAGTGATTGAAGGAAATGACCTATCCAGGCTGGAGATGTAGCTCAGTGGAAGGGGACTTGCCTAGCAAATGAGAGGCCCAGAGTTCAGTTCCCAGTACTGCCAAAAAAAGAAAAGAAAGGAAGGAAGGAAGAAGAGTTAGCAAGCAATAAAGACATAGAGGAACCTTAAATACATGTTGCTTAATTAAAGAAACCAATCTAAAAAGGCTTAAAATTGTATGATTCCAACTACTGTATATGACATTCTGCAGAACTGTAGAGACAGTAGAAAGATTAGTGGTTGCCAGGTCAAGGAGGCTGAGGCAGAAGGATCAAGGTTTAAGAACAGTCTCAGCAACCTAGTAAAATAAAACCTGTCTAAAAATAAAATGAAAAAGACTGGGATGTAGATCAGTGGTAGAGCACTCTGGAACCCCAGTACTGCAAAATATAAATATGAAAAAAAAACTTTTTTCCAAGATGAGGATAAGAGGGGAAATAAAGAGGAATATGTAGAACACAGGGCTAAAATTATTCTGTGTTATACCACAATGGTGGATACACAACATTCACACATTTGCCAAAACCCACAAAGAAGGGAACAATGTAAAATATTGACTTTGGTTAAAAATATGTATCAGTGCTGGGTATGGTGGTGGTGCATGTCTGTAATCCCAGCAATTTGGGAGGCTGAGGCAGGAGGATCAAAAGTTCAACGCCAGCCTTGTCAACTTAGTGAGACCCTATCTCAAAATAAAAAATAAAAGGGCTAGGGGTGTGTCTGAGTGGTTAGGCGCCTCTAAGTTCAATCCCTCTGTGTGTGTGTGTGTGTGTATTCATTTATTGTAACATATATGCCATGCTAATGCAAAATGTCAATAAGAGGAGAAAGTGCGAGGGAAAGGACACATGGAAATTCTCTGTACTATCGCATTTTCTATAATTCTAAAACTGTCCTAAAAGTTAAAGTCTAGGGCTAGAGTTGTTGCTCAGAGGTAGAGGGCTTGCCTAGCATTCCCAAGGTCCTCCTTTTGCTCCTTAGAACCACAAAAAAATTTTTTTAAATTAATATACTTTAATTATTAGACTTTAATTTTTTCTTTTTCTTTTTTGTGGTGCTGAGAATCAAACCTAGGGGCTCATACAGCTAAGTAAGTGCTCTACCACTGAGCTAGCTATACCCCCCACCCATACCTTTGTTTCTGTACATATATTTTCAAAATTCACCCTCAGGAGAAAACAAGAGCACAGGCCACATTTGTTTCTCATCACTGGAAAAGAATTAGACACCCCCGCCCCCCGATTTTCCAGATACACTTTGTTTCACATCAGTGGTATCCAAGTGTCCTGGAAAGAGACCAGAGCTAGGGCTGTCACAGGATGTGTACATGTGGGATGTGAAGATGATGATTTATAGAAGGGAAATGCTGTAAGGGGAACAATAACATGTGAGCTCCAAAATTATATGTAGTGCCAAAACTCAGACTTCAGGAAGTTAATAGAGATCTAGGAGGTACTTTTTTTTTTTAATCACTGTCTGTACTAATTTGCATATATTTACTAGGCTTGTGTGAGGTTTTTTTGTACTTCAGAGTGAATTATTTTTAAATATGCCACCATTTCTTGCTTCTCCTTGTTTTACAGATATTCACTCATGGTTTCATTGCCCTTCCTATGGAGAGTATGTGATATAGTAGAAAGTCAAGTAGGGTGTAGTGTTTGGTAGAATGTACTGATGAGAGTAATTTACTTTAAAATGCTTACAGTGGGGGCGGGTAGAGGAGTGGATGGAACTGGATAGATATCTGATAAAACACACATAATAAAATGTTAATGGTGGAATCTAAATGATGGATATACAAGCACTTATTGTAAAAAGTCTCTCAAACTCTCCATGTGTTTCTTTTCATAATAAAATGTTAAAATAAAGCCAGGCACAGTGGAGCTCGCCTGTCATCCCAGTGGCTCAAGGGGCTGAGGCAGGAGGATCTCAAGTCGAAAGCTAGCCTCAGCAATTTAGGGAGGCCCTAAATAACTCAGCAAGAGCTTGTCTCTACATAAAATATTTAAAAAAAAAAAAAAAGAGAGAGAGAGCTGGGGATGTGACTCATTGGGTAAGCACCTCTGGGTTCAATCTTCAGTACCAAAAAAAAAAAAAAAAAAAGTTAAAATATACCTGAACAAAGCCGGGCGCGGTGGTTCAAGCCTGTAATCCCAGCACTTAGGGAGCCTGAGACAGGAGAATCGCGAGTTCAAAATCAGCCTCAGCAACAGTGAGGTGCTAAGCAACTCAGTGAGACCTTGTCTCTACATAAAACACAAAATAGGGCTGGGGATGTGGCTCAGTGGTCGAGTGTCCTGAGTTCAATCTCCAGTACCAAAAACAAAACAAAACAAAACAAAAACCAACATGTAATCTACCCTCCCCCTACACCCTCACAATAATTCTTTTCCAGTGCAGTTTTGTCACTGTCTTACAACAATGAGCAACCTGCTAAAGCTTCTTAATTTACTTACGTCCCACGTTAAATTACAAAACAGGACAAAAATCAACAGTTTGTGAATATCATTGTATGTGCTGGCCACATCAGAATCATTCTGCAGCCCCATCCTAGTCCTTTAAAATTATAATTTCCTGGGGCTGGGATTGTGGCTCAGTGGTAGAGCGCTTGCCTCGCATGCGTGAGGCACTGGGTTCAATCCTCAGCACCACATAAAAATAAATAAAATAAAGATATTGTGTCCATCTACAACTAAAAAAAATTTAAAAAAAAATTTAAAAAATAAAAATAAAAAATTATAATTTCCTGGGTTGGGATTGTGGCGCAGTGGTAGAGCGCTTGCCTCGCATGTGTGAGGCACTGGGTTCAATCCTCAGCACCACATAAAAATAAATAAAATAAAGATATTGTGTCCATCTACAACTAAAAAAATTTTTTAAAAAAATTTAAAAAATAAAAATAAAAAATTATAATTTCCTGGGTTGGGATTGTGGCGCAGTGGTAGAGCGCTTGCCTAGCACGCGTGAGGCACTGGGTTCGATCCTCAGCACCACATAAAAACAAAGATATTCTGTCCACCTACAACTAAAAAAATAAATAAATAGTTTTTTAAAAAATTATAATTTCCTGGGGCTGGGGTTGTAGCTCAGTGGTAGAGCGCTTGCCTAGCATACGTGAGGCATTGAGTTCAATCCTCAGCACCACATACAAATAAGTAAAATAAAGGCCCATTGACAACTAAAAAGATATTCTAAAAAGTTGTAATTTCATGTAAGGTATAACCCAGGAATCTGTATTTTGTGTAACTATTTTATGGTGGGAGGGTGCAGAGGGATATTTTCCTGGAGATGGAACCAAGGGGCACACCTGAGCTACATCCCCAGCTCCGTTTTTTTGTTTGTGTGTTTGTACCGGGGATTGAACTCAGGAGCACTCGACCACTGAGCCACATCCCCAGCCCTATTTTGTATTTTATTTAGAGACAGGGTCTCAGCACCTCGCCATTGCTGAAGCTGGCTTTGAACTTGCCATCCTCTTGTCTCAGCCTCCCGAGCTTCTGGGATTACAGTGATGCGCCACTGCACCTGGCCCCAGCTCCGTCTCTAATTTTTGCTTTAAGACAGGTTTTTCCTAAGTTGCCCAGGCTCGCCTCCAACTTGCAAACCTCCTGCTTCAGCCTCTCAAGTCACTGGAATTAAAGTATGCATCACTACACCCAGTACTTTTCACAGCCAGATTCCGAAACCCCTGCATTAGAGCTTTTCCCAATCTGTAGGGTTATCTCTTTTTTACTAAACCCTGACACATTCTTAAATGTTTCAAGCACTGGAATCTTGTTCTGTGTGCAGTGGTGCACACCTCTAATCCCAACAATTCAGGAGGCAAGTTCAAAGCCAGCCTCAGCAATTTTGCCAGGCACTAAGCAATTTAGTGAGACTCTGTCTCAAAATGAAAAATTAAAAGGGTCTATAATCCCAGAGGTTTGGGAAACTGAGGCAGGGGGATCACAAGTTAAATGCCCATCTTAGCAATTTAATGAAGCTGTCTCAAAATAAAAAATAAAAAAGGCTGGGGAAGTGGCTCAGTAGTGAAGCACCCTTGGGTTCAATTCCCAGTACCAAAAAAAGAAGAAAAAAGTAGATTCTGGGAGCCGGGCATGGTGGCGCAAGCCTGTAATCCCAGCACTTAGGGAGGCTGAGACAGGAGAATCGCAAGTTCAAAGCCAGCCTCAGCAATGGCGAGGTGCTAAGCAACTCAGTGAGACCCTGTCTCTACATAAAACACAAAATAGGGCTGGGGATGTGGCTCAGTAGTCAAGTGCCCCTGAGTTCAATCCCCAGTACCACAAAAAAAAAAAAAAAAGAGACCACTTTGGCTTCTGTGTAAAGAGCAAATTTAAAGGAAAGATCAAGTCTAGGAAGAGACAAATAATACACTCAATCTCAGATGCAAAATTTAAAGGGCTGGCAAACCCGGCACAGTAGTACATTCCTATAATCCCAGGAGTTTGGGAAAACTGAGATAGGAGGATCACAAGTTCAAGGCCAACCTCAGCAATTTAGTGAGGCTGTCTCAAAATAAAATATAAAAAGGGCTGGAGAAGTGGCTCAGTGGTGAAGCACCCCTGGATTCAATCCCTAGTACCAAAAAATAAAAATAAACGAAGAGCTGCCAAAGTACTCAGTGATCTAGATAAATCATATTTAATACATTCTTTTAAAAAATCAAATCTGCTACAAAGAAGAGGCCAGCTCCCTGATTTTATAAATAAAGTTCGGGAGGAACCAAGGCTGCAATAAGCATGAGAAAAGTACATCACCATACAAGTATGTACCTATATTTACTTAAAATTTTGATGTTTTTTCACCATGGGATCTTGCATTATTTTAATTTTTAAAAACATGACTAGCAAGCTGGTTGCCGTGGCACATGCATGTAATCCCAGCAACTCGGGAGGCTGAGATAAGAGGATATCACAAGTTCAAAGCCAGCCTCACTTAGCAAGACCATAAGCTAATTAGTAAGACCCTTTTTCAAAATAAAAAAGGACTGGGGATATAGTTCAGTGATAGAGCACCCCTGGGTTTGAGCTCTAGTTTCAAAAAAATAAAATAAAATTAGAAATAGAAACATTTCAGCAAGATGATTTATTATGTTTACTGAGATTTTTGACTCTCTCTCAAATTTTGCCCCTAAGGCAGGAAGGGTCTTACTTGCCTCATCCTACAATAGCAGAAATAGGAAGACCACTTAAAAGATCATTCACCAATTCATTCATTCAACAATGCCAGGTCCTGTTACGTGCACTCAGTGAGAGGGCAGAGTGAAAAAGACAATGATAGTCTCTACTCTCATGGAATGTCTATCCTGGTGTTATATAAACAACTAAATAAATGAGATGATTTTGGATTATGTGAAATGCATTTAAGGAAATAAAAAGAGTCTGATCTGATCACTAGAAAGGGGTAATTTAAGAGAGTGTGGCCAGGGAAGGCCAACATAACTAAAACCTGAGGGATAAGAGCCAAAAGATTGTTTAAGGCAGAGGAAACATCAAGGCAGGCTAGAGCAGGATTCAGGAGATAAAAGGTAGTGGCTGGAACGGGCATGGTGAAAAGAAATGGAAAGCCATGACTAATGCAAGATGTTTTTTATTTTTTTATTTATTTTGGTACCAGTGATTGAACTCAGGGGCACTCGACCACTGAGCCACATCCCCAGCCCTATTTTGTGTTTTATGTAGAGACAGAGTCTCACTGAATTGCTTAGCGCCTCGCCATTGCTGAGGTTGGCTTTGAAATCACAATTCTCCTGTCTCAGCCTCCCAAAGTGCTGGGATTACAGGTGTGCGCCACCGTGCCCTGCGTGAGATGGTTTTTTTTCAAAGTAGCATCCATACTAGTTACTGAGGACTTGAGGAAAGGGAATGTTGAGGAAAACTCCCTTTTCTTATAGCAAACGGAGGAAAATAACAGCAAGTGCTTTGACCATTGTGTTAGTCAGATTGCCATTCCTATAATGAAATAGCAGAAACAATCAGTTTATAAAAAGAAAAGGTTTATTTTGGTTCACAGTTTTCAGTCCAAGATTGGGAAGCCCCAGTGCTTTGGGGCTCTGATGGACATGCCAGACAGGAATGCTGAGGAGTATATGGCAAAGCAAACTGCTCACTTCATGGTCAGGAAGCAAAAGAGCAAAAGTAAGTGGGTGGAGTCCAAGGCACACTTGCAATGAACTAAGGATCTCCCACTAGACTCCACCTCCTAAAGGTTCCACTATCTCCCAAAATCACCACTCTGGGGCCCAAGCCTTGGGCTTTCAGGAGCACTCAAGATTTATAGAAACTGTCATGATGTTTTGGTCCAGCATTGTTTTTGATTTGGAATAACAAATACAACAACATAGCTACTAACTGCTTACCTGTGGAAAAAAAGCACAGTGCACATCAATGCACATAGAAGGCTGTCATTGCATACAAAGGGAAAGGAGAATATGATGCACATATGTGCTTGTGTGTATAAAGTATTTCTGGAATCATGCGAGTGAAAAGATAATTGTTTACTTCTAGGGAGAGTAACTGAGTAATTAAGGGACATTTACTATAAAAACTTGTGAAACTTACAAATTTTGAACCACATGAATGCACTATTCACAAAATAAAATTGTCAAAGAAATTTTCTGAAAGGAAAAAGGAGTAATCATAAGGCATTAACTGTTAAAAGCAAACTGAGACCATAGGGATGGTAAAGCTACAGAGAAATGTTTGATCTTGAATTCAACACCCCTGTAAGGCATCTGGCCTTGAGTGTTCCTTCCTGTCCCCATTCAGTGTATTTCTTTGAACTATGTCATTTTAGTGGATAATGTGGATTGAATCAATCTGCATTCTACTCTCCTGCAGAATGTCTTTCTGTATTGCAGAAGTAGAATATTAAAACCCACAATTCTGTCTCCTTTGCGATAAAGCTGTATCTGTGAACTAGCTTCAACCAATTAGATACATTTTAGTGAGATATGGAAGGCAGAAGTGAATTGGAAGCTATTTTCTTGTTCCTCTTATTTTGCTGCTGCAGGTTAGGCTTTGGAAATGTGAAGTTTTGTTTTTTTCAGCAACTCCTTTAATGTTCCTTCTCCAGATTCCTAGGGGTTGGGGTGCAGTTGCTGTGGCAACAGGAGACATGTAGGATTCCTGAGCCCTGGAATCCATCCATGGTATTGTGGTCTTAAGTTCACACATTCTAAGTAATGGCCTCAAAAGTAGCTCTGATGCTGAATCCATTCTAGATTGTTCTAGGAGTCATTCCTGAAGGTCCAGCCTAGAATCTACTCCTTCCACCCTTTCAAAGGTTTTCTAAACATATAAATCTCTATAATAAATCCCTTCATACTGTCAGTGGTTTCTGTTTCCTACCTGAACTCTGGCTGGTACGATAAGAGTTCAGAGAAAAACTATGTATTGAAATGTTCTGTCTAGCTTTCACATTCTAATTCAGGTTATTCTGATCAACTCCCAGTGTCCTGTCCTGCTCTTCACTTTGATTCCAACCCTGATCCAGGCTGATAAGATATGCAGAGCTCTAATTAAGTAGCTCTCTGGCTTTGCTGCTTGTTCTGACCTGACCTTTATCCTAAGCTTCGCAGATTCTAGCATAACCTCCCCTCTGGAGCTGAGTTCCTATGCTTGCAACTCAGTTTCTCAAGATGGGATTTTTGCTTAATGCCTTGGAGGCTAAATTCCTGCATAGATGGTTAAAACATTATCTGGGTCTCTGATCCCTGTAAGCACTCCAGGCTGACTCACCAGTATGGCTGTACAGGTGGTTAAAAACTGAAACAAAGCTAGGGGTGTAGCTTAGCAGCAGAGTATTTGTAGCATTAATGAGGTCTAGACCTCACGACAGTGCATCCACTAAAAATTAATGTCCAGTCCAACAGGGACCTCTACATCCATATTTGGGAGTCCTGGTTAGCCTCATTTCTGATTCCCTATCAGTTGTTAAATATGTCAAAAATCATCTCTGCATATCAGCCTATTTATTTTTTATTGATTTGGTGATCTTTTACCTTTATCATTTGTTTGCAGCTGGAAAACCTGCTTTCCAAATTCTGTAAATCTTCAGGACCCAGCTGTGGGGACTATTATTATTTAATGCTTGTGGGTTTTTTCTTTTTTTCTTTTTTTGGACTATGGATTGAACCCAGGGGCACTCAACCACTGAGCCACATCCCCAACCCTATTTTGTATTTTATTTAGAGACAAGGTCTCACTGAGTTGCTTAGGGTCTAGCTAAATTGCTGAGGCTGGCTTTGAACTTGTGATCCTCCTGCCTCAGCCTCCCAAGCCACTGGGATTACAGGCATGCACATGGTTACCACTTTCTTTTTCTTTTTAAATATTTTCTAATTGTTAATAGACCTTTATTTTATTTATTTATATGCAGTGCTGAGAATTGAACCCAGTGCCTCACACATGCTAGGTAAGTGCTGTACCACTTAGTTACAAACCCAGGCCCTCCACTTGTGTTTTTTGTTTATTTGTTTTGTTGTAGTACTGGAGATTGAACCCAGGGATGTTCTACCAATGAGTTATACCCCCAGCCCTTCTTTTATTTTTTATTTTGAGACAGGATTTGGCTAAATTGCCCAGGATGGTCTGGAACCTGTGATCCTCCTGCCTCAGCCTTCCAAGTAACTAGGATTACAAGGGTGTGCCACCAAGCCTTACAAGTTATTCCACTCTAGGTTTTAGATTCTAATTTCCAATGGATACTGTCAATATTTTATCTTATCCATCATATCCTTGCAATAAATCTTTCAGGTTTGATCAATTCACTAGTTTATTCATATCTTATGGTAGAAAAGGTCCTTGAGATTATGGAACCCTTTCTACCCATCGTGCTGCTGGAGATGATTCCAGAGCTTCGCATATGCTGGGCAAGTGCCAGTCCACTAATTTACAACCCCAGCTCTATGAATCCCTTTTAAAAGCATCCATCTTTTCCTCCCTTTAGTCTTGGGCTCACAGTTAATCCTATTCCAAACTACATTTCCAAGAAACAGCACTGGGGCATGGGGTCGGTACTATTAAAACCAGGGTCCTAGCCGGGCGCGGTGGCTCAAGCCTGTAATCCCAGCACTTAGGGAGGCTGAGACAGGAGAATCGCGAGTTCAAAGCCAGCCTCAGCAATGGCGAGGCGCTAAGCGACTCAGTGAGACCCTGTCTCTACATAAAACACACAAAAAAATAGGTCTGGGGATGTTGCTCAGTGGTCGAGTACCCCTGAGTTCAATCCCCAGTACCAAAAAAAAAAAAACAAAAACAAAAAAACCAGGGTCCTTAAGTTGAGCATGCTAGGAAAATGATCTCCCCTGAGCTATATTCCAAGCCCCAGTAATAGCATTTTTAAAACATTAAACTACCAAAAAATATTAAAGTATGCTGAAATTCTCTAAACTAACTATTACCTAATGTATTCATTTATTGGTACTAGGGATTGAACCCAGGGGCACTTAACTACTGAGCCACATCCTCAGGTCTTTTATGTTTTACTTTGAGACAAGGCCTCACTAAATTGCTGAGGCTGGCCTCAAACTTTTGATCTTCTTGCTTCAGGCCTCCCAACCAACCTCAGTTGCTGGGATCATAAGCATGCACCACCATGCCCAGCTCATGTTTGTTATTTAAAAAAATAAAAAATAAAAAAAAATTCAAGCCCAACCAGGGATAACAAAAGGATCAAAATACATAAATATATAATTTTTTTTTAATTTTTTTTTTAGTTGTTGATGGACACAATGTCTTTATTTTATTGCTTTATATGTGGTGCTGAGGATCGAACCCAGGGCCTCACGCATGCGAGGCAAGCGCTCTACCACTGAGCCACAATCCCAGCCCCCATAAATATATAATTTGTTATCTTCAAAAAGAACCTCAATCCCAACCAGGGATACCAAAAAGAGCAAAAGAAATAAATACATAATTTGTGATCTTTGAATTTGGAGCTTTTAAAAATATAGCTACAATTGTTGTGAACATACCCTTACATTGAGTTCATCTGTTATTGAAAAATACTAAGAACAGAAGAATATAAGCCGGGCGCGGTGGCTCAAGCCTGTAATCCCAGCACTTAGGGAGGCTGAGACAGGAGAATCGCGAGTTCAAAGCCAGCCTCAGCAATGGCGAGGTGCTAAGCAACTCAGTGAGACCCTGTCTCTACATAAAACACAAAATAGGGCTGGGGATGTGGCTCAGTGGTTGAGTGCCCCTGAGTT
>CM053411.1:58504517-58522976 GCA_028644305.1 Xerus rutilus
AATCCCCAGTACCAAAAAAAAAAAAAAAAAAAAGAATAGAAGAATATAGCTAAAATCAAAACAATTTGACAAAATCAGTCAAACTCATAGTTGATCATTATAGGAATTGGCATATTTATCCTACATAATACATATTAGGATGTTCCATATTATTTGGATTATTATTATTATTATATGATTTGGAACAACCATCTAGTTCTTATTCTATAAATTGGAATTACCATATACAGACCAATGGTTATTCCAAGTTATGAAATTGATAATATGCACAGTAATGACACTTCTTTTACAAGGAATCTAGGAAGAAAGTTGGAAGATACACTCAAAAGGAAAGAACATTCAAAGTAGAAGAAATTCATATATGTGGATATGTAATTTTTTTTTCAGAGAGGACAATCAAGGACATGTTCTAACTTAGAAAACAAATCCTTGTGAAAACATATTGATGTATTCTGGCAAAAATCAAGAAAGATGAAGACATGGAATTTAAGGAGGACAGCAAACAAAACAGTGAAGAACAATGCCAAGATGAAGCAGGCATAGCGGGTAAGTCAGCAGGCTCCAAGGAACACGTGCTCACGAACAAGAATGGAATGTACTTCACGATGTAGATGAAGGAGTTAAAGAAGGCAACACATGCTCATTAATATTTTTAGAAACTAGTACCAAATTTCTTATTTATTTGAGAAAAAGAAGGGCGACTGGAGAAACCAAAAATTCACAAGGAAGGCATCCATACTCTAGATATGAAGCAAACTGGGCTGAGGAGAGTATTTGCCTAGCCTGTGTGAGGTCTTTGGTTTGAGCCCAAGCACTACAAAAAACAAAATAGATATGAAGCAAATGAAAATCTTGCTTGATTTTGAATAATTGATAGAATTTAAAGAAAAAGACATTCTCTCTCCTGTACCATGAAGGAGGAAATGGCCCAGTGTAGTTCCTGTCTGCTCAAAGTAATGTTTGCATAGTGATGATAAGGCAAATATTGCTCAGTGCTGTTCAAAGGTTAGAATCAGTTGCAGACAAAACATGGAATATTTATTTATAATTACAGAACAGGGTGTAGTTGTCATTAACCTTGATGCTATAAAACAAAATGAAAGTGAAGCTGACCAAGGTTGAGTGGAAGAAGAAAGAATGAAGGATATGGTAATAATTTACTTTTTACACCCTAGGGGAGACAGGAGCTGCTATGAAGCTAAATGAGAAACAAGAATTTAAGTATCTTATTTTAAGTTATAAAGACTTTCACTAGAATAAAGATAATGTAATTGTTTAAAATGAGGAAGCCAGGCCTGGTGGTACAGGACTGTAATCCCGACGACTTGGGAGGCTGAGGCAGGAGGATCACAAGTTCAAAGCCATCCTCGGCAATTTAGCAAGGCCCTAAGCAACTTAGCAAGACCCTGTCTCAAAATAAAAAATAAAGCCAGGTGCTGTGGTGCACACCTGTAATCCTAGCAACTCTGGAGGCTTGAGGCAGGAGGATCGCAAGTTCAAACCCAGCCTCAGCAACATAGCAAGGCTCGAAACAATTCAGGGAGACCCTGTCTCTAATAAAATATTAAAAAGGGCTGGGGATGTGGCTTGGTGGTTAAGCACTCTGGGTTCAATCCCTGGTGGTGGTGATGGTAGTAGTAGTAGTAGTAGTAGTAATATATAAAAATGTAAAGGGCCTGAGGATGTGGCTCAGTAGATAAGCACTCCTGGGTTCAATCCCTACTACCAAAACCAAAATAATAATATTAAATAAATAAATAAAATGGGGAGGAGAGAGAGTGGTTTAATTAGTTAAATCTTTACATTTCTTTTTCGAATTTTTCTTTTCTTTCTTTATTTTTGTATGTGGGGATCCTGTGGTAAGCAAATCCTTACCTTTCAAAGGTGGGAGTAAATACATATCTAAATTTCTAAATTTGATACATTAAGAAATATCAGTGACTTGTGGGGCTGAGGCTAGAAGATTGCATGTTTGAGGCCAGTTTCAGCAACTTAGACCCTGTTTCAAAATAAAAAATAAAAAGACATGGGGATGTAGCTCAGTAGTAAAGCATCCCTGAGTTCAATCCACAGTACTGAAAACAAAAACGAGAGAGAGAGAGAGAGAGAAATATTAACATAGAAATATTATCAAGGCTGGACACGGTGGCGCACGCCTGTAATCCCAACACTTTGGGAGGCTTAGACAGGAAGATCGTGAGTTCAAAGCCAGCCTCAGCAATGGCAAGGCGCTAAGCAACTCAGTGAGACCCTGTCTCTACATAAAACACAAAATAGGGCTGGGGATGTGGCTCAGTGGTCGAGTACCCCTGAGTTCAATACCCACTAACAAAAAACAAAACAAAAAAAGAAATATTCAGTGTTATAAAGTGACTACTGAAAAACAAAAGGAGTTGCCCCTGAAAAGCAACATCAGAGCAAGGAGCAGGGAAGACATGGAAATGGGTATGTGGCATTTTATTATGAGTCTAACTTTGTTAATTTTTAACTATTGCAAATATTAATTTTTCTTTTCTTTTTGGTACTGAGGATTGAACTCAGGAGTACTAGACCACTGAGCCACTTCCCCAGCCCTATTTTGTGTTTTATGTAGAGACAGGATCTCACTGAGTTGCTTAGCATCTCCCTGTTACTGAGGCTGGCTTTGAACTTGCAATTCTCCTGTCTCAGCCTCCCAAAGTGCTGGGATTACAGGAGTGCACCACCGCGCCTGGCTAATTTAATTTCTCAATACAGTTAATAAAAGTAAGGGAACCAAGTTGGACTGAAAATAAATACATTGTTCTTAGCATATCAAATGCGAGGGGAATTACTGTTAGATGTAGGATATTTTAAAATATAGTAAGCCGGGTATGGTGGCTCACACCTGTAATCCCAGCACTTAGGGAGGCCGAGACAGGAGAATCGCGAGTTCAAAGCCAGCCTCAGCAATGGCGAGGCGCTAAGCAACTCAGTGAGACCTGTCTCTACATAAAACACAAAATAGGGCTGGGGATGTGGCTCAGTGGTCGAGTGCCCCTGAGTTCAATCCCTGGTACCAAAAAAAAACAACAACAACAACAACAAATAACATCTGAGGAGCCAGGTACGGTGGCACCTACCTGTAATCTCAGCACTTTGAGAGGCTGAGACAGAATTGCTAGTCCAAAGCCAGCCTCAGCAACAGCGAGGCACTAAGCAACTCAGTGAGACCCTGTCTCTACATAAAACACAAAATAGGTCTGGGGATTTGGCTCAGTGGTCGAGTACCCCTGAGTTCAATCCCTGGTACCAAAAATAAATAGATAATAATAATATCTGGGGGGTGTACATCTATAATTCCAGCAATTTGGAAGGCTGAGTCAAGGGGTACCTCAAGTTCAAGGCCAGCCTGGATAATTTAGCAAGACACTGTCTCAAAATAAAAAACAAAAAGGGATAGGGATATAGCTCAGTTGTAGAATCCCCCTTGGTTCAATCCCCAGTATGGGTTGGGGTTGAGGGGTGGCATATAAATAACATAGAGGAACTCAGTAGTTGGTGTCTTCTTCATTCAACAAGAACCAGGGTTGTACTTTCCAGGTGGCACTCTCTGGAGAGTGGAGCATGGATAAGTAACTTCCTGCCATTTCACTTTCCTTCAGTGCAGAATGAGCTGGGAGGATGGAAGTGCTTTATCTCCTTCACAGTTACTCAGGACAAGTGGTTGTGACCTGAAGAACATTAGAGATTTGCACAGAATGTGAGCTCTCACAGGGCTGAATTCTTATCCACGTTTTGAATACAATTTGGATTTTTTTTCTAATGCTGAGAATTGAGCTCAGGGGTACTCGACCACTAAGCCACATCTCCAGCCCTATTTTGTGTTTTATGTAGAGACAGGGTCTGAGTTGCTTAGTGCCTCGCTGTTGCTGAGGCTGGCTTTGTACTCACGATTCTCCTGTCTCAGCCTCCCTAAGTGCTGGGATTACAGGTGTGCGCCACTGTACCAGGCTTACAATTTGGATTTTTTAAAAGAGATAACCTAAGAAATATCTTTATTACATTAAAAACTCTGTATACTAACAGCGTAATTTGTTTCCTTCCAAATACTTCGATTCACATTCGTGTAACCTAGTTTGTATGAGAATTAAACCTAGTGGTGCTTTACCACTGAGCTACACCCCTAGCCCTTTTTCTTTCTTTTGAGATATTAAATTGCTGAGGCTGGCCTTGAACTTTTTTTTTTTTAAATATTTTTTTAGTTGTAGATGGACACCATGTCTTTATTTTATTGTTTTGTATGTGGTGCTGAGGATTGAACCCAGGGCCTCACGCATGCAAGGCAAGCGCTCTACCGCTGAGCTACAATCCCAGCCCTGGCCTTGAACTTTTGATTCTCCTGTCTCAGCCTTCAGAGTAGCTAGGATCAGAGGCATGCACCACCACCCCGAGCTGATTGTTTATAATCTTATATAAATTCTATCTCTAGTCCTTCCTTTGCCATATTTTGAGACAAGGGCAGGATAGTGATGGTGTAGGTAGAAGGTTCTGGTCCCATTTTAGTGCACACATAAATGAAGGAAAAAGCTTTACAATACTCATAGAGTAAGATGAACACTAGTTTTTCAATGATTGATTAAACAAATACACATTGAGTACATATTATGCATCAGGCACCAGGCTAGTTGGAAATATTCTGTATAAAGACAGGGCAAGGGGCTGGAGATGTGGCTCAGTGGTAGGGTGCTCGCCTCCCACGTATGAGGCACTGGGTTTGATCCTCAGCACCACATAAAAATTAAAATAAAGATATTGTGTCCATCTACAACTAAAAAAATATTTTTAAAAAATGTTAAAAAAAAAAAAAAAAGACAGAGCTAGATACATTATTCTGTCCCTGGTAGCTCTATGCTTGAAAATTTAAAAATGTGAGGCTGGGACTGTAGTTCAGTGGGAGAACGCTTGCCTAGCATGCGTGAGGCACTGGTATCAATCCTCAGCACCACATATAAATAAATAATAAATGAATAAAATAAAGACTCATCAACTAAAAAAAATTTAAAAATTTAAAAATGTGTTTATTTAATGTAAGGTTTCTCAACGTTGGTATTGTTGACATTTTGGATAATTCTTCATCATGGTTGGCTGTACTATGCATTTTAAGGACATTGATTTGTTTGCTGTACTGGGGATGAAACCAGGGCTTGATGTGCTAGTGAAATGCTCTACCACTGAGCTACATTCCCAGGACCACTGCAGCATTCTTGTTTTCTGCCACTAGATGCCAATGACACCTCCCTCCTCAGTTGTGACAATGTCTTCAGACATTGTGAAATGTCCCCTGGGAGAAAAATTGTCCCTGGTTGAGAATCACTGAGTGTGATCATATATTTTTTAAAGATCTAAAGTTTATTCAGTTTTAGAGATATTACTACTGTGCCAACCTTGCCCATTTCTTATGTGATTACTTGTCCTACATGCCATTGAACATTTGAACTTGAGAAATATAAACCACAATGGATTCTGATTCTCATATGAGATAAATAGGCATTGCAGTAAGTGGTATTTTCAACTAACTTATGAATAGCAGAACAAATACTGTTCTATATTTTTAGCTTAGGGAGGTTTATCTTAGACCATGCATGGCTGATAAAAATGTGAAATCTGAGCTCTGAGGATTTCTCTTGAGCTAACCAGATGGTGTGCTGATGATCTGCCTACAACATCTTTCCATTCTTCTCAAATAAAAAGCTATTTTTTACCTTCCACTTTAAGATCACATGCTTTTATATTTTTTGAAGTAAAAAAACATATATATCCAGGTTATGTTAGACGTTTAACTATCACAAGCACTTATGATAAATCTAAGGAAAATGTCACCTACCTTTATGTTGTTTACACTCACCTTCTAATATCCAAACCTAACTTAGGCTTCCATTCTATCTTAATAACACCACCATACATACTAATTTTGTGCCAGGCAGCATTCCAAGTTCTTTTACATATATTTTAAAAATTTACATGTTTTTCTTTGGCTTAATTTCAGATGGAAAATTTGCAAAAATAGTACTAAGAGTTATTGTGGATACCTTTCACCCAGATTCACCAATTGTTATCATTTATGATATTTGATCCCCCAGTCTCTGCTCACTCACTCCCATGTGGCTCATGCTCTCAACAGACTTATTCTTTACTCAATAGCATATAATTTTTTGCTTTCATTAATTTTGTTACTCAAATCATCCCAGATTTAGTCATCAAGAGCCCCTTCAAGCCGGGCGTGGTGGCTCAAGCCTGTAATCCCAGCACTTTGGGAGGCTGAGACAGGAGAATTGTGAGTTCAAAGCCAGCCTCAGCAACGGCAAGGCATAAGCAACTCAGTGAGACCCTGTCTCTACATAAAACACAAAATAGGGCTGGGGATGTGGCTCAGCGGTCGAGTGCCCCTGAGCTCAATCTCCAGTACCAAAAAAAAAAAAAAGAACCCCTTCAAACAGGTTCTTGTGTTTTTTTTGTTTTTTAATAGTACCGGGGATTGAACCCAGGGGCAGTCTGCCACTGAGCTACATTCCCAGCCCTTTTTATTGAAGCAGGATCTCGCTAATTTGCCCAAACTGGCCTTGAACTGCAGTCCTGCCTCAGTCTCCCAGGTAGCTGGGATTATAGGTGTACACTACTGTACCAGCCTTCCTGTGGCCTTTGACATGGCACAAAACAGTGTTTCAGGCTCATCTTTGTTTTGTTTTTTTTTTTGGTACCGGGAATTGAATTCAGGGACACTTGACCAGTGAGCCACATCCCCAGCCCTATTTTGTAGTTTTATTTAGAGACAGGGACTTACTGAATTGTTTAGCACCTCACTTTTGCTGAGGCTGGCTTTGAACTCGTGATCCTCCTGCCTCAGCCTCCTGAGCCGCTGGGATTACAGGCATGTCCCTATAATTACAGGAGTTTTTGTTGAAGAAACCACTAAGCTTGAGCCAGTCCAAGTCTTGGTTCTTTTTAAGGGAGAATGGAATTTAGAAGCTAAGATTTTGGGATATTACATGTGCTTATTACTACTAGGCCTTAAATGACTAAAAGTAAAAAACAAAAAATACTAAAAAGAAGCAAAAATAGAATTATCCAATGGGTAGACAGAACTTGAAAATAGATGTATTTATATATAAATACTATGTATTTGTATACACACATACATTCATATACATGTTTACATTAAATTTTCATTATACCTCTTATGAAATAGTGACTTTTATTATTCTCATGTACTGTTTTGAGGCTCAGAAGTAGTTAAATAATTTGCCAGAGGTCTACTAGTTAACTGGTGAGGCTAAGATTGGAAGCTGGACAGTCTGGCTCCAGGCCTATCCTTTTAGCATAAATATTTAAAGATAAAAGGGTTGACAAGGAAGCCTACGCTATATGATCTAAAATCCCTACTGAGGTCTTTGGCTTTAGTGTCATATCCTGTTTTCTATCTGGGAAGGAGGGCAGCAGGGTGTGTACTGTTGGCCTGGGAATCAATCCAAATAATAGACTCTGACAGAGAATTGTTTTTCTCCTTGGAAGACTAACGTTTGCAACGGCACCAAACTCGCTAACCTGGCTCAGTCTTCCACAAGGGATGAATTTAGCTCTTAAAAGGATTTTCAGGTTTTAGGCCTTCATGGAAATAGACTTCTGGTAAGCCTGCCCAACAATCCAGTGAATGTGATCAATGTTTACCCAGTTAAGAATTCTGATTGCCACACAATGGTTTTGGATTGGTGAAGCAAAAGGAACTTTTTGGTAAGAACTTCTTTTGCTCTAGAATTTTGCTACTTATATTGAGGTAGATAATGTGACGTGCATTCTTTAGGACCACTGATTCTATTTCTAGGTTAATTTTTCATTAAAAGAAATGTTATTTGTGTGCACAAAGTGTTATGAAAAAGAATGTTCATAGCTACACTGTATGTAAGAGCAAATATCTGGCAACAACTTTAATGTTTCATCCACCACAGAATAGGTAAATAAATAATAAAAAAAAATATTTTTGACAGCAATGGAAATGAATAAATTTATAGCTATTTTTATCTCCACAGATGAAAGATGCAGAATACATGAAGATATCTTTGACATAAAATTTTAAAACATGCAAAACAATCCTACATACATTACTTAAAAATATGTGCACATGTAGTAAAATTCTACCAAAATGCATGGAAATGAAAAATACTAGATCTAAAAGAGTCATCAGCACCTGTGTTGATTAAGACTACACAGACAGACTTACAGGACCAATTCACCAGAATGTGTGAAATCCACATCCAGGTCTGAGGAGTAGTAAATGGCCTAAAACTGCTCAGAGATGAGTGAAGCCAAGTTTTCAGGCAACCATATTCTGTGACAAGTTGTTCATAATTTGCTGACCTGTTAACAGAAAGCCTTGCATTCCCCGTACTTTAATCATAATTATTATATAAGAAAACTTAATTTCATCTATTTTTTTTTTTAGTTGTAGATGGACACAATACATTTATTTTGTGGTGCTAAGAATTGAACCCAGTGCCTCATACGTGTAAAGGCAAGCACTCCACCACTGAGCCACAACCTTAGCCCAATTTTATCTATTTTGTATTATCTTAAATGGTTAGGGGAACATAATTTTATATCCATGTTACCTCATTTTTAAGTGAGCTCTATTTTCTCTCATATAGTTTTCTGAAAGTTAACAAACACTAAAGCATATTTTGTATCTTTATATAAAATGCACTAAAGAATACTTACATAAAATGTCCATGTTTTAAGACTACACATAAGGAAAAAGGAATATTAGTGATTCCAAAGAAACAGAACCCACAGGATGTACGTATACACTGAAAAAGCTTTATTATAGCGTGATTATAGAGACTGATAGATCTCATGATCTTCAGGTAAACTGGAAAGTGATGACCCAGGAGAGGTGATGGTGCAGTTCCAGTCTCAGGACTGACAGGCTAGAGATCCAGGAAGAACTGATGTTTAGTTTGAGTTCAAAACAGGAAAAAATAAATGTCCAAGCTTGTAGGCAGTCAGGCAGGAGGAATTCTCCCTGGTGGAGGATAACAGCCTGTTTTGGTCTATTCAAGGCCTTCAGCTGAATAAGGGCTACCCACATTGGAGAGAGCAATCTACTTTTCTCAGTATATATCAATTTAAATGCTCATTTCACCCAAAATCATCTTCACAGAAACACCTAATACCTGAAATAATGTTGGACCAAATATCTGGGCAACCTATGTCCCAAACAACTTTATAAACAAAATTACTCATCACAGAAAGGAAATATATCAAAATGTTATAATACAGGCTGGGGTTATGGCGCAGTGGTAGCGTGCTCGCCTAGCACGCGTGAGGCACTGGGTTCGATCCTCAGCACCACATAAAAAATAAAATAAAGATATTCTGTCTACCTACAACTAAAAAATAAACATTTAAAAAAAAAATGTTATAATACAATTACTAAATAAGTTTCCTTTGGATTTAGCTCTGTATTGTACTTCAAATGGCATATTCTATTTCCTCAGTTTAAATTAATTTTTAATGCTTTTAATTTTATAGGCTCAATCACTTTTAGTTTTTATCAATTTATAAGACTTAATAATACTGATTTAACACCCAAAAAACCTGATATTTTTCTTGGCAATAGGTACTCTACAACCAGATTATATCCTATTCCCTAAAATACTTTTCATAATTGATTTTTCACTAAAATCTTTCTTTCTTTTCCCAAAACTGGGGATTAAACCCAGTGGCACTCTATCACTGAAATACATCTCCAGTCACTTTTATTTTTGAGATGTGGTCTTGCCTTTTTTTAAAATTATTTTTATTTTTTGGCAACAGGGATTGAACTCAGGGGTACTTGACCACTGAGCCACATCCCCTGTCCTATTTTGTGTTTTATGTAAAGACAGGGTCTCACTAAGTGGCTTAGTAACTTGCTGTTGCTGAGGCTGGCTTTGAGCTCGCGATTCTCCTGTCTGTCTCCTAAAGTGCTGGGATTACAGGCTTGCACCACCGTGCCTGGCTGTGGTCTTGCCTTTTAACTACTTATTAATATACTTTTATGTGTAACAATTGTAGCTTTGATATAAATGACCTAAAATATTTTGTCAAATAGATATGTCTTATAAACAAGCCTAAATCTAAGTTGCATTTAGTCTGTATTAACAAGTTTTATTAAAAATATTCAATGCTGGGGCTGGGGTGGTGACTCAGTGGTGTAGCACTTGCCTGGCATGTGTGAGGAGCTGGGTTCGAGTCTCAGCACCACATATAAATAAATAAAATAAAGGTCCATTGACAACTAAAAAGTATTTTATATATATATATGCACTTTTTTTTTGTAGATGGACACAATATCTTTGTTTATTTTTATGTGGTGCTGAGGATCGAACCCAGTGCCTCATGCATGCAAGATGAGAATTCTACCACTGAGCTACAATTCCAACCCTGACAACTAAAAAGTATTTAAAAAAAAAATTCAATGTCTGAAAAACCCTGGTTGTATTTAACATTAACAATAAAGTAGGTGGTATTAATTATTTGAATGAACCTTTAAAAATATTGTTTGCCTGCCAGGCGCAGTGGTGCATGCCTGTAATCCCAGAGGCGCAGGAGGTTGAGGCAGGAACATCACAAATTCAAAGCCAGCTTCAGCAAAGGCAAGGTGCTAAGCAACTCAGTGAGACTCTGTCTCTAAATAAAATACAAAAAGGGTTGGGGATGTAGCTCAGTGGTTGAGAGTGCCCCTGAGTTCAATCCTGGGCACCACCTCCACACCTCGACAAAAAAAAAAATTGTTCGCTCAACTGAAACACAGTTTCAGTGTGGAGGCATATTCCTTTAATCCCAGGGACTAGGAATGCTAAGCAAGGAGGACAAATTTGATGTCAGCCTTGGCAATTCAGCAAGACCCTGTCAGGAAAATAGGAAGAAAGGAAGAAAGAAAGAACAAACTGGGAGTGTGGTTCAATGGTAGAGGGCCTCTGGATTCAATCCCAGTGCAAACAAAACAAAATCCTCTTAGGTAAAATATTAGAAGTCTCCATTTCAAATTCTTTATTGTTGAAGCTGATAAGATATTTCCTCCTAAGCTTTGCATTGATGATTACAAATCTTTGTTTAAACCTTGAGTTTTAAGTGAACATGTGTGTGAAATATGCACTTAGCACTTTATTTTATTTTTTTTTAATATTTTTTTAGTTGTAGATGGACACAATGTTTTTATTTTATTGCTTTAAATGTGGTGCTGAGGATCGAACCCAGGGCCTCATGCATGCGAGGCAAGCGCTCTACCTCTGAACTACAATCCCAGCCCCGCACTTAGCACTTTAAAAGCTAAGTTTTTGAAGACTGTTAGCACTCAACATTCACATTACTTGAAATAAGTCGTTTTTCATTCTAGAAAAATGTTTTTTAGAAATTTTGATTTTTTTTTTTTAATTTTTTAGTTGTAGATGGACACAATGTCTTTATTTTATTGTTTTGTATGTGGTGCTGAGGATCAAACCCAGGGCCTCATGCATGTGAGGCAAGTGCTCTACCACTGAGCTACAATCCCAGCCCCAGAAATTTTGTAATTTATGTTAATTCTTACACACCATCAAGACATTTCAGGATGTTTTTGTTTTCTGGTACTGGAGATTGAACTCAGGGGCACTCAACCACCAAGCCACATCCCCAGCCCTATTTTGTGTTTCATGTAGAGACAGGGTCTCATTGAGTTGCTTAGCACCTCGCCATTGCTGAGGCTGGCTTTGAACTCGCGATTCTCCTGTGTCAGCTTCCCAAAGTGCTGGGATTACAGGCTTGCGCCACCGCGCCCAGCTTCAGGATGTTTTAAGCCATGTTCTAGGCTATAATTTATTGTCATGTTCTTTCAGTTTTAGAATATGAACATTTAGAACATTTAAATGGATGTTAAGTTTATCAATACTTTGCTGACACTTTAGTCTGAATTTTCCAATTTACAACTTTTAATTGAAGCATCTATTTTAAAAAGTGTACATGTTGTAAATGTACAGTTTAATAAATTTTTGCAAAACTAAATGCATCCATTAATTAGCATCCATATTAAGAAACAGAACACACTAACATCCTAGAAGTCCAAATCCTTGTGCCCTCTGTCAGTTATTTCCTTCTCACTCAAGGGTAACTAATATCTTGTTTTGGCCTTCACATAAATAGAAAAATTATAGTATGTATTCTTTCATGTCTGGCTACTTTTGCTAGATCTTATGGTCCTGAGGTAACTGTACCATATTATTATGTAGAATTATATATTTCAACCTAATGTACTGTGTAAATATGCAATTTTTTCTTTTTTTGGTATTGAGGATTGAACTCAAGGGCAATCACCACTGAGCCACATCCCCAGGCCTACTTTGTAGTTTATTTAGAGACAGGGTCTGAGTTGCTTAGCACTTTTACTGAGGCTGACTTTGAACTCAAGATCCTCCTGCCTCAGTCTCCTGAGCTGCTGAGATTAAAGCTGTGTGCCACCGTGCTTGGGAAATATACAGTTTTTCAATTTGAGTTTCCAATATTGGTTATGAATGGTAATAATTATGAATTATCTTGATATGAACATTTATTCCTCTAATATGGTAGCAAGTAGCCATATATAGCCCTTCAAACTTAAAATTAAATTGGAAATTAGTTCCTCATGTGCACTACCCTTACTTGAAGTGCTCAACAAATATCTATATATTACTAGCAGCTACTGTTTGAATAGCACAGAATATTGAATATTTCCATTAATGCAGAAAGTTTCACTGTATAACACTGTATACATATCTTGGTAAGTATATGAATTTCTGAGGTCATAGAGTATGTATATGTTGAGCATTGACAGATAATAGTGTCAAAGAGTTTGGTGGTGTTTTTTATTTTTATTGTTTAAGTATTGTTTAGTTATAGATGGACATAATACCTTTATTTTGTTTACTTATTTATTTTTATGTGGTGCTGAGGATCAAACCCAGTACCTTACCCATGTGAGGCAAATGCTCTACCACTGAGCTACAACCCCAGACCCGGTGGTGTTCATTTTTATTTATTTATTTATTTATTTTGGTACTGGAGATTAAACTCAGGGGCACTCAACCACTCTATTTTGTGTTTTATGTAGAGACAGGGTCTCATTGAGTTGCGTTAATTAACGCCTCGCTGTTGCTGAGGCTGGCTTTGAACTCGCGATTCTTCGGTCTCAGTCTCCCTAAGTGCTGGGATTACAGGCTTGTGCCACCACGCCTGGCTCCGGTGGTGGCTATTTTTAAAAATATTTTGTGATACTGGGGATGGAATCCAGGGCCTTGCACATGCTAAGCAAGTACTCTACTACTGAGTCACATTCCCAATCTCATTTTAAAGGTTTTTTTTGGTCTGTGTGGTACCCATGATTGAACCAAGGAGAATTTCTACTTCTAAGTTACATCACAGCCCCTTCAATTTATTTATTTATTTATTTTTGCACGGTGTGGTAGCACATGCCTATAATCCCAGAGACTCGAGGCTGAGGCAGGATTGCAAATTTGAAGACAACCTGGGCAACTTAGTGAGACCTGTGTCAAAATAAAAATAAAAATGACTACACAGGTAGCTCAGTGGTAAAGCACTCCTGGGTTCAATTCCCAGTACCCCCAAAACAAACAAGAAATCCTGAAAAACAATTTAAAAAAATTTTTTGAGACTAGGTCTTGATAAGTTGCCAATGTTCAGGGCTGGGATTGTGGCTCAGCGGTAGAGCGCTTGCCTCGCATGCGTGAGGCTCTGGGTTCGATCCTCAGCACCACATACAAAGCAATAAAATAAAGACATTGTGTGCATCTACAACTAAGAAGAAAAAAAAATTTAAAAAAAAAATTGCCAACGTTCACCTTGAACCTGAAATCTTCCTACCTCAGTCTCTGAATTATTGGAATTATAGGTGTGCACCACCATACCCAGCTTCAATTTAAATAATTAAAATACTAAATTTTTACTGAGAATTGCAATGTGCTAACAGTAAAACCAATTTAAAAAAAAAACCTAAAACTATTCAGAAGCAGTAGGAACTGTTAGAGTGAGGAGTGCTTCACGGTGGGCACAATGCAGCTACATGGTAACGCAAGCCTAGCTAGTAGAGTTGCAGATGTTTTCAGATGCCATTATAATAGGAAGTACATTATAAATGGTTGTGACAATAGAAGTAATGGATCTACATTAGAGTTCATGTAATTTATTACCCCTAACCGCATAAACTGTTTAAAGTTTTGGCAATCTGGATCAGTACTGCTGATTTGTATTTAATCAGAAATGAATATGTGCATTTTTACATGTTGGTTTTTTTCACCATTCTTCCATGTGAATTGCTCCTTTATACCCCTTGCCCACTTAAAAGTATTGATTTGTATCTCTTAATATTATTATACATTATATGATTGTCCACTTATATCCTTCGATCAGTTTAAATGTTTTCTGTAAATTCTGTGGTATCAGGGATTGAATCCAGGGGTGCTTAACCACTGGCCACTTCCCCAGTCCTTTTTATTTTTTTTATTTATATGTGGTGCTGAGAATCAAACCCGGTGCCTCACACATGCTAGGCAAATGCTCTACCACTGAGCTACAACTCCAGCACTCCAGTCCTTTTTATTTTGAGACAGGTTCTCACTGAATTGTTTAGGTCCTTGCCAAATTGTTGAGGCTGGCCTCAAACTTGCAATCCTCCTGCCTCAGCCTCCCAAATTGCCGGGATTACAGGCATGCACCACTGTGTCCGCTAAATGTTTAGTTTTTAAACTAAGAAAATTAGTCTTTGTCTACTAAGTCTTATACTTTCTCCCAGCTGGGCATGGTAGCATATGCCTATAATCCAAGCAACTGGGTGGCTGACAGGAGGATTACAAATTAAAGGCTAGTCTTAGCAAATTAGCAAGACCCTTGGTAATTTAGCAAGATCCTTTCTCAAAATAAAAATAAGAAGGTCTGGGGACATGGCTCAGTGGTGAACACCTTTGAGTTCAATCCCTAGTACCAAAGAAACAAAACAAACATACAAAACCAAACAAACATTTCTCCTCAATCTATAGTTTTATCATTCCCCACAGAATTGATTTATTTTTTTGGTACTGAGGATTGAACTCAGGGGTACTCGACCACTGAGCCACATCCCCAGCCCTATTTTGTGTTTTATGTAGAGACAGGGTCTCACTGAGTTGCTTAGTGCCTTGCCCTTGCTGAGGCTGACTTTGAACTCGTGATTCTCCTGTCTCAGCCTCCCTAAGTGCTGGGATTACAGGCTTGCACCACCGTGCCTGGCTTACTATGCATATTCTTGTATGTGTCTCTCAGGACATTTTGTTGGATGTATACCAGAGTAGAACTACATGTTTTGTCCTTTAATATTAAAAACAGAGGGTTCTGGTCCCATTGTACTAATTAAAAGCTTTGAAAAGCAAGCATATCCTACAACGTCCGATGTGAAGCTGAAATATCTGTTCAATTTTTTTTTTTTTTGGTACTGGGGAATGAACTCAGGGGTACTCAACCACTGAGCCACACCCCCAGCCCTACTATGTGTTTTATTTAGAGACAGAGTCTCATTGAGTTGCTTAGCACCTTGTTGTTGAGGCTGGCTTTGAACTTGTGATTCTCCTGTCTCAGCCTCCCAAAGTGCAGGGATTTTTTTTTTTTTTTTGGTACTAGGGATTGAACTCAGGGGTACTCGACCATTGAGCCACATCCCCAGCCCTATTTTGTGTTTTATGTAGAGACAGGATCTCACTGAGTTGCTTAGCACCTCGCTATTACTGAGGCTGGCCTTGAACTCGCAAGTCTCCTGTCTCAGCCTGCCAGAGTGCTGGGATTACAGGCGTGCACCACCACACCTGACTTTCAATTTCATTAATTATGAAACTTTAGCCAAAGTGGCTTTCATTTTCTTTCATTTGCCTGCTAATCCTTTTATCTGGAATAGTCCTCTCTACCTTCTTTGTCCAGGCAACTTTTATTTACTCTCATGATTTCAGATTAAGCATCATTGTCTCAGAAAAAGGTTTCTTTTAAATTCCTCCATCATATACTCTCTTACCACTACAGATCTTTTTTATTTGTTGCAATTGTTTTACAATTTGTTTGTGAAATTAATTGGTTGTCTTCCTCAGTAATATAAGCTCATTAAAGTGTTCTCTTCTTTATTATTGTATCCCTGCACCTAGTACACTGCCTGACATATGTAAGGAGTCAATAAATACTTGACTATATATTGTCCCTTTACACTCAGGGAGATCATGTCTCTACCAATTTCAATATTTCATTCTTCAGGTCCTCATCAGTACTAGCCTTTGAAAATAAATTTGTATTAGGTAAATATTTTGCTAAGTCCCATTTGGAAGATCAAATATGAGGGATTTACCACCTAGGACCATCATCATAAACAAGAGTACTTCTACTGTTTCCTTGGAGACACTAATTATCATGGCAGGTAATTTGTACATAAGGATTATAAAATATATGGTTGTCTCATCAAATGATGTTTATAATTTAAGATACTTTACCTGGACAACTAATTCCATAAAAGCTCTATTATACAACAGAACAAAAATGCAGAATGTTGGTCATTTACTATTCAACATGCTTTCATATAATAATGCTTATTACATGGAAAGCAGTAATTGTATTTTATTTTTCCTTTATCATCAGAGGACAAATTTCTACCAAAAATGTCTCTTTGTATAATTTTACTTCATCCACATAAACGCTTCAGTAAGTTTTCTTTTTTCTTTGGTTTTTAATAAAAATTGCTCAATAACATCTAATATAGGAAAATAAAAAGTTTATTTTTTTTTTATTTTTTTTGGTACTGGGGATTGAACTCAGGGGTACTCAACCACTGAGCCACATCCCCAGCCCTATTTTGTGTTTTATGTAGAGACAGGGTCTCACTGAGTTGCTTAGCGCCTCGCCATTGCTGAGGCTGGCTCTGAACTCACGATTCTCCTGTCTCAGCCTCCCAAAGTGCTGGGATTACAAGTGTGAGCCACTGCGCCTGGCTTATTTTTATTTTTTAATAGTACTGAGGATTGAACCCAGTGGCATTCTAATCTGAGGTACATCACTAGCCCTTTTAAAATTTTTAGACAGAGTCTCACTAAGTTGCCCAGGCTAGCCTTGAATTTGTAATCTTCCTACCTCATGCTCCTGAACAGCTTGGATTACAGGCATGCACCACCACACCCAGCTTGGAGTAAGGTATTATTTTAAAAACAAAAGTGTCACAAGGTCCTGAAGACAAAATAGCTAAAATGTGCACTAATCATGTAAAAACCAAATAACTGTCATTTAAAAATACTCAACTAGTTTTGTGGATTATGAAAAATATTCTGTTTTTATTTTATTCAAAAATTTCCCCCAGTGCTAGGGAATGAACTCAGAACCTCAGGCATTCTAGGAAAGGGCTGTATTACTGAGGTACGCCCCAGCCCTTAATTCTTTTTTTTTTTTTATATCAGGATTTGAAGCCAGTGGTTCAAATCCTGATATTTAAATTTTTAAATTTTTGTTTAAAAATTTTTTTTAGTTATAGATGGACACAAATATCTTAATTTATTTATTTTTTATGTGGTGCTGAGGATCGAACCCAGGACCTCACGCATGCGAGGCAAGTGCTCTACCACTGAGCTATAACCCCAGCCCCAAATCCTGATATTTGAACCACTAAGCTACACCCCCAACCCTTTTTATTTTTTGAGACAGGGTCTCACTAAGTTGCTTAGTGTCTTGCTAAATTGCTGAGGCTAGCCTTGGAATTGCGATCCTCCTGTCTTAGCCTCTCGAGTCACTGGGATTACAACCGTGCACCACCACACCTAGATCAATGTTTTATTACATCAAAAATTTTAAGCCAAGAATAGCAATGCATGCCTGTTATCCCAGCAACTAGGTGGGCTGAGACAGAAGAATAGCAAGCTCAAGGCCAGCTTGCTTAGAGAGACCCTGTCTCAAGAAAAGAAAAAGGGTAGGGAGTGGCTGGAGATATAACCCAATGGTAGAGTAACCCTGGGTTCAATTCCCAGAACTGTCAAAAAATAAAAAGTTAAAAATGATTACATTTTCAATAATACTTAAAAATCTATTTTGTATTTTAAGTTAATACAAATTGTTACTAATTTAGAACTACATATTAAGATATTAATTTGGGGTAATTTTTTTTTAGAAATGGACATACAATTATATATAAAACATTCTTGTAAGCCTTTAGATATAAATGATTTATAAAATTTTAAAGATCTAGCTGGGCGTGGTGGCTCACGCTTGTAATCCCAGCACTTAGGGAGGCTGAGACAGGAGAATCGCGAGTTCAAAGCCAGCCTCAGCAATGGCGAGGCACTAAGCAACTCAGTGAGACCCTGTCTCTACATAAAACACAAAATAGGGCTGGGGATGTGGCTCAGGGGTCGAGTGCCCCTGAGTTCAATCCCCGGTACCAAA
>CM053411.1:58523076-58564361 GCA_028644305.1 Xerus rutilus
AGTAAATAGAAACAGGGTCTCACTGAGTTACTTGGCACCTCACTATTGCTGAGGCTGGCTTTGAACTCACGATCCACCTGCCTCAGCCTTCTGAGCCATTGAGATTACAGGTTTGCACCACTGTGCCCGGCTAAACTACTTTTTAGTAAAATGTTAATTAATATACACTTGATTTTTTATCAAAATTTCAATTATTATTATTTTTTTAAATATTCTTTTAGTTGTTGATGGATCTTTATTTTATTCATTTATTATTTATATGTGGTGCTGATAGAACCCAGTACCTCATGCATGCTAGGCAAGCACTCTACCACTGAACTACAGCCCCAGCCCCGCAATTATTATTTTACAATAAATTTCAAACAGAAGTAAACATGTCTTATCATTATTCTTTGGAGGATTATTATTCATCATTAGTATTATAACTGACAACACTTTTTAGAGCACACATGTAAACACACAAACACGCAAACACACACACACACACCTATAAGAGACAAAGGATATAAAGATATGTGGCTAATTTTGAGTAAAAAAATACAAATGACCTAATGAGTTTGGAGGTATCATTAGTGAAGCAGTACTATATCTTGTACACATCTTCAAGTCATGTTTTTAAACTGACAATCTCTTTTAGCTAATTTTCTGATTAGCACACAAAGACAATATTGGTTGAGATTGAAACAGTATAAATCATATTATATATACTCTAAACAAAGAAAGTCCCAGGATTAAATGCTATTATTTTAAAATACCCTTTTTAGAACATGACTACTTAATTTTATCCTATATCATTAGGTATAAACATGATCCATAAGTGATGTTTTTATGCAAATCTGTTTTTGGGCGGATAGAGAGTTTCTAGGGATTGAACCCAGGGCCTCATGCATGTGAGGCAAGTATTTTACCACTGGGCTATACCACGATTCTATGCACATCTTAAAGCAATGATAATTTTTAAAATTTAAACTATTTTTTGATAGAGGTAGTCTGAAAATTCCATGACCTGGTCCTGACCTCTAGGCTTTTGGGGGAAGATTCCAAGGGTCAATACTGTGAACACCAAATAACCCACTGTAACAAAGTATTGACCTCAGGAATTTCTAAGCATGACAAATGCTTATCTTACAATTGCTGCTTCTGTAGTCCTACATCTTTCCTTCCTACTTATTATTTTAAATTCTAAAAGTTTTGTATTTCTGGTGTTTCTAATCTGTTTTCCTAAACATTTTTTAAAAAGTAATATATGTGCTCTTATGTGTTCTAGCTCAAAAGTGCTTCACATTTTTCCTGTAGTTTAAAATAAACTTTTTGAGGGCTGAGGGTATAGCACAGTGGTAGACTGCTTGCCTAGCAAGCACAGGGCCTGGGTTCAGTCCCCAGTACACACACAAAATAAATAAATAAGCTTCCTTTCTTTTTTGGAGGAATGGGGAAAAGGGCTTGATACCTTGCTAACTTGCAGGCTTGCTTCCGAAGTGCTGGATATTTCCTGATGAATAAGTTTGCTAAAGGAACACATACCAAGAGATGACCATGTTACCATATTGAAGACAGCAGTTAACTCTTCCAGGTTAACTGCAGAAAGGAAAATACAATAATTTGCTGATAGGCAGTAGGTATTTGCTATTTTATGGACATAAATTGTGTGTGTGTATGTGTGTGTGTGTGGTGCTGGGGATCAAATCCAACACTTTGAATACATGCTAAACAAGTGCTTTACCAACTGAGCTACATTTCCAGCCCAAAATATTCTATCTACTATACAAATATTAAAGGCATATGTAGAACTTATGAATTATTTTCAACAAAAATTTCACTAATAAAAATTACTTAATATTTCTCTTAGCAAAAAATTGAACACTTGTTAGAGAGTGCCTGATACTTGTTAAAATATCAAGTAATACAGGACAAGGTGTTATAAAACAAAACACACAGCTGGGAAACATTTTATTTTTTTCTACTTCATATAACATTGCTCAGGACCACAAGAATATGTCTTTTTCCCGCACTTTTCTGATTTAGGAGTATCACTTAAAAATATTTACTGATGCTATAAATATCATTGTTTTTCTATATATTAATAATTTTAATGAATGCCATATGCTCTTGCTCCTTTGGTCAGAAAGATAAACAGAAACTTTAAATCAGATGTTTAAGACATTCAAAATGGTTTTTAAAAGCATACCTACACAAACCAAGTCTACACCAGCAGCTATTATTTTAAAAATTACATACAATTTAAAAAACAAATTTTAAATTTTAAATAAAAAAGATTAATGGCCAATTGAAGAAAGTTTAAGCATCATATTTTAATTTTTAGGCTATTCAGAAATATATTTTGTGAATAATAAGAATTATTTCATAAATATATATGTATAAATATAAATATATATCTACAGGATCTGTGATGCAGGAGAAAACTCTTTAAAAAGAAACATTGCACTTTTAGATTATCAGGATGCTGTCCAATTTATCCTTCAAGTGAAATATAATTACCAAGTCAGGTGCTTTTGGCACAAGTTGTTAGGTGAATATTAACACAATCTTAAAAACACAATGCTTTTATATTTTATTCACCGGAATATGAAGAATCAAACAGTTTAGAATTCTGACCAAAAAAATCCCAGATAACTGTAATTTCTTAATTAAATACAAAATATATTGTTGTAAAAAGACTTTAAACCTGCCTTTTTATCTGAAACATGTGAAATTTTACCAGCAATGTTTTCTCCAATCCCTTCAGCAAGAATTCCCAGCCTACGTACAAATGTAACATTGTCTTTTTCTCCTCATGAATGATTTGGATCACACCCCAGTATATAAAGACAAAAAATAAATGTATAATAAAAAGATTGGATAAATCAGGAGAGGCTTTTTGGTCTTGAATTCTTCACCCACTAACAATGAAGCAGCACTGTAGGCAGCCCAAAACACACCAAACAGCTTAAAAAAAGAAAAAGAAAAAGAAAGAAAAGAAAGACAAAAGGCAGCATATTAGCAAATCAATTACCTTTTTGGTTATCATAGAGTAAAAGTAATGTTCACAATATTTTTTAAAGTCAACCACTAACTGTGGTAGACAATAAAACTTAGAAAAATGTTAAAAATATTAAGAATGTTCATCCTTGCTGTTTTTTAACTATACATATGGTCATTTTAAAAAATGAGACCTGTCTATCATAATAATCACTTGGGGTGCCTATTGCAAATGTTCTACCACTGAGCCAGTCCCCAACCCTGATAAAGCAACTTTTGGAAAAATTATTATTAGAACGAATTCTTAAAACAAAATTAACCGCTAAGAGGTAGAAAATTGTTTTGTTTTTTTCTAAAACGTACAACAGATTAAGTAAAATATATCTCCAAGCCCTTATTGTTTTAAGAAAGGCCCAGGCTGGCCTCAACCTTGTGACCCTGCTGCCTCAGCTTTTCAAGTAGCTGGGATTACAGGCACTAAATAAAACTAGTGCTTGTAGATTAAACTGTCTACTTTGCCTGACTTAGTTACTTCAGACATTTTATAACATAAAATGAGGGGAAAAAATCAAGGATACTATAATAGAAACAGGGAGCATTGAGCAAAGTGTCTCAACCTTACAATATTAACATTAGGACAAATAATTCTTTGTTGTGGGGAGCTATCCTGCCCTCTGCCTACCACATGCCCTCTACACACCATGCTAGTAACCTCCTCCTATCTATGATACTCAAAAATGCCTCCAGATATTGCCAAATGTCCCTGGGAAGCAAAATTGACTTCAGTTGAGAACTAGAACAATTTTTCTTGGAAGAAAGAAGAAAGAAGAAGAAGGGGGCGGGGAGAGAAGCAGGAAGAGGAGGAGGAGGAGGAGGAGGAACAACAACAACAATAACTAGAAGACTGACTAAAACATACTTGGGATGGTCCAAGTTCCTACCATGCTTTTTAAATGTAAAAAAAAAACCAAAGACCCGTGAAATAATTGAAAACACACAAAAAGATATAAAGAAATACATGAAGTGAAATTACGATCCAACTGCATTTATATATCATGATTTTTTTGTTATAAATGGTTAGATTAGTATTATAGTAATTAAATGTTAAATAAAATTAGTGCTTGTAGATTAAACTGTATTGTAATCCTAGAATTAACTGTACTGAATTTAGAAACATGTATAATAGCCCACTATCACCAGAAGATTAAATGTTTAGGAAAAAAGATTAGCAAATAAATCTGAAGTTTAAAAACAATTTCAAGAGCCAGGTGCGGCGGTACACACCTGTAATTCCAGCAACCCTAGAGTATGAGGCAGGAGGATTGCTAAGTTCAAAGCCAGCCTCAGCAACTTAGCCAGGCCCTGAGCAATTTAGTGAGACTCTGTCTCAAAATAAAAAATAAAAAGAGTTGAGGATCAATCCCCAATACTAATAAAAAATTTTTTGTTTTAATAAACCTGATTTTATTCTAAATTTTAAATGATATTTTCAAAAGATATTTCTATTTTATGATATATTCTAAAAATATTAAGGACCAATTTTCATTTGAGCTACATAACTAAAAGTGACAACACTTAGCAATTTTAAGTAATTTCAGAAATATTCAAACCAAGTAAAAGAAAAAAACATAAAGTGACCCTAAATGACTCAGTAAAGTGGTTTGTTCATAAAACTAGATTAAATGCCAGTATGAGGCTTGCTGCTGCATCCTAAGACTTTTAAACTAAGTTCTAATAATGCCAATTAAAAAAGATTTTAGGGTTAGAATGTAAAAGAAAAGCAGCTTTTCTTGGTTTGAAGTAATCAAACAGTTTAAACATACAAAGATGATCTCAAAATAATCTTTTTTTTTTTAAATATTTCTTTAGTTGTAGATGGACACAATGTCTTTATTTTATTGCCTTGTATGTGGTGCTGAGGATCGAACCCAGGGCCTCACGCATGTGAGGCAAGCGCTCTACCGCTGAGCTACAATCCCAGCCCCTCAAAATAATCTTATATATATTTGTAATAATAGTTATACTTTGAGTGCCTACTATGTGCCAACCACTATATAATCAATACCAAATATATATATATATACACACACATATATATATACACACACACACACACATATAAATATATATATGCTTTAAAATCTTCCTAACAAATCCTAAAAAACTAGTTGTTAAGAATTCCAGTGTTAGCCGGGCGCGGTGGCTCACACCTGTAATCCCAGCACTTAGGGAGGCTGACACAGGAGAATAGCGAGTTCAAAGCCAGCCTCAGCAAGGGCGAGGCACTAAGCAACTCAGTGAGACCCTGTCTCTACATAAAACACAAAATAGGGCTGGGGATGTGGCTCAGTGGTCAAGTGCCCCTGAGTTCAATCTCCAATACCAAAAAGAAAAAAAGAAGAATTCCAGTGTTGCCAGGTGCAGTGACATAGGCCAATAATCCCAGTGACACAGGAGGCTGAGGCAAGAAGATTGCAAGGCCAGCCTTACTCAGCAACTGAGTGAGAGACCCTGCCTCAAAATAAAAAGAGTTGGGGATGTAGTGCAGTGGTAGAGTGCCCCTGGGCCCAATCCCTAGTACCATCAAAAAAACCCAAAGCAAAACAAAAAAAAGAGATTCCCATTGTTATGAACAAACTGAGGATAAGAAGTTAAGATACCTTCAGAAAACTAGAACATAAAAAGCGTGGAACAGGATTTGAATTCAGAACTGATCGGTTGCAAAATCCACATTCTTTTTAAAACCCAACAATTATTAAAGGAAGCTCTCTTTTCCAAAATACTGTTTTGTTTTTATAATTTTTAAAAATCTGTTCTTTTTAGAGCCAGGCACGGTAGCACACACCTGTAATCCCAGACTTTGGGAGGCTGAGACAGGAGAATCATGAGTTCAAAGCCAGCCTCAGCAACGGCAAGGCACTAAGCAACTCAGTAAGACCCTGTCTCTACATAAAACACAAAATAGGGCCAGGGATGTGGCTCAGTGGTCTAGTACACCTCAGTTCAATCCCCAGTAGTGCCCCCCCTCAACATTTGTTCTTTTTAGTTAGACATAACAATAGAGTCTATTTTGACATATTTATATAAACTAATAAATAGTTTTAAATTATAATAGTCTTAGAGGACTAGGAAACTTTTGCTTTATTGGAAAACAGTAAACTACTTTATGTAATTCATTACCACATAACTTACTTTTATAAGTGTAGATACCACTTCAAATGATCCAACCACCAAAAGTACTGGAGCTATTACAATGAGAGGAAGTAATGAATATCCTATAACTCCAAGAACTTGGCCATATGCAACCTGTGAATTTTCAAAATTTTAAATAAATATCACAGAAATCAAGATACTCATTTTAATCACAATTAATCATCAAAGTATTCATTGCTGTATTTACATAAGTGTGAGAATTAAGAAGAAATCAGTGTATCATACCTATTATTTCAAATTATCATATACTCTGCAACGTTCCTAGGCCCTATCACCAACCATCTTGGTTTCAATTAACATTAATTTTGCTGATGATATCCAAATTTACATTTATAGCCCTTATTTCTCTCTTGAGTTTCAGGATTATAAATCTAATCACCTTCCTAATATCTCTACATTTTACTTTTCTCTACTTCCCCTAAATTGTGGCGGATAAAGGGACCACAAACAACCTGGTTAGATGAAGGCCCACAGGAGCTAGATGTGACAAATGCAGATCAGAAGAAAGGGAGGGCAGACAGGAGAAACTGAAGAGAGAAATATATTTTTTTTAGTGAATTCTATATACCAAGTTCTGACAAAGGCCTTCAAGGCTGTAAAGATCAAATGAAGAGCCAGGTATGATGGTGTGTGCCTGTAATCTCAGCACGTTGGGAAGCTGAGACAGGAAAACCGCGAGTTCAAAGCCAGTGTCAGCAATGGCAAGATGCTAAGCAACTCAGTGAGACCCTGTCTCTAAATAAAATACAGAATAGGGCTGAGGATGTGGCTCAGTTGTCGAGTATCCCTAAATTCAATCCCTGAATTCAAAAAAAGATCAAATGAAGAGCCGGGCACGGTGGCGCAAGCCTGTAATCCCAGCACTTAGGGAGGCTGAGACAGGAGAATTGTGAGTTCAAAGCCAGCCTCAGCAATGGTGAGGCACTAAGCAACTCGGTGAGACCCTGTCTCTACATAAAACACAAAATAGGGCTGGGGATGTGGCTCAATGGTCGAGTGCCCCTGAGTTCAATCCCCGGTACTGGAAAAAAAAAAAAAAAGATCAAATGAAGGAACAACTCTAGGACATATGCATTACTATTCCATTATAAAGGAACTGAGCAACATCCCCAGCCCTTTTTATATTTTATTTAGAAACAAGGTCTCACTAAGTTGCTGAGGCTGGCTTTGAACTCCCAATCCTCTTGCATCAGTCTCCCCAGCCACAAAGATTAGAGGCATGCACCATCATGCCCAGCTAAGAAACTGAACTGATTCTTTTTTTTTTTTTTTAATATTTATTTTTTAGTTGCAGGTGGACAGAATATCTTTATTTTATTTTTATGTGGTGCTGAGGATCGAACCCAGTGCCTCACGTGTGCTAGGCGAGCACTCTACCACTGAGCCATAACTCCAGCCCCTGAACTGATTTTTTTAAAAAATTTTATTCATTTTTTTTAGTTGTAGGTGGACAGAATATCTTCATTTTATTTTTATGTGGTGCTGAGGATCAAACCCAGTGCTTCACGCATGCTAGGTGAGCACGCTACCACTGCGCCACAATCCCAGCCCCGCTGAACTGATTCTTAATAAGACCAAATGCTTTGCTCAGGAAAGCAAAGCTGGTAGGTGACAGAATTCAAATTAAGATCAAGGTTTCCTAATTCTTAAATCACACAAACAATTTTAGTGATATCTATTTTCATAGACATACACTAGGTTTGTCCAGGTTATAAGAAAAAATATACATTAAAATATAATTTTAGAGCCGGGCGCGGTGGCTCACGCCTGTAATCCCAGCACTTAGGGAGGCTGAGACAGGAGAATCGCGAGTTCAAAGCCAGCCTCAGCAATGGCGAAGCACTAAGCAACTCAGTGAGACCCTGTCTCTACATAAAACACAAAAAAATAGGGCTGGGGATGTGGCTCAGGGGTCAAGTCCCCGTGAGTTCAATCCCTGGTACCAAAAAAATATATATATATATATATAATTTTAGGGGCTAGGGTTGTGGCTCAGAGGTAGAGTGCTTGCCTGGCACATGTGAGGCACTGGGTTTGATCCTCCACACCACATAAAAATAAATAAGAAAGGTATTATGTTCATCTACAACTAAAAAAAAATTTTTTAAATAATAATTTTAAGTGTTATTAGAATTAGGATTTCCATATGTAAAGTGAAAAAGTTGCATACATGTTGCTGTAAGTTTATTATACATCTAATATTATTCCCTCCTGAAACTTCATTAAGTGGGAAGGGAAAAAAAGAGGCTTCTTTTTTTTTTTTTGGAGGTGCTGGGGATCAAACCCAGGGCCTCATGCATGCAAGGCTGGCACTCTACCACTTAGCTATATCTCAGTCTGAGGCTTCTTTTTATAAGAGAAATAAATAAGAGAAGAGGATACAAGATGATAGCAACATTATTTTGGAAGTTGGAAAGCAAATCAACTAGAGCTAAGTAACAAACTTCTTATATTCCCATCAAATATAAGAAAAGGGCTTAAGGTTTCTGCATTTAACATTTGATATTCATAGAGTCAGCTTGATGAGACATATTATAATTCTGGCATCTCTTGTTTTACTCTCTCCACAGAATAAACTGCTAAATGTTCTCAAAATAGCCTCTGGAACCTTGGGGATCTCAGAGACTCTTTTAGAAGATTTTAAGATCAAAATTCTTGAAAATAATAGTAATAAAACATTATTTGTCTTTTTCACTGGGATGATATTGGTACAGGACACAATAATAGTGGATAAACCAGCTGTTGCCTTGGCATAAATCAAGATGGTACAAACTGTTATTAGTAGTTATGATGGTCTTTACTACCATGTACTTGCAGAAGAAAAAAAAAAGTTTCACTTATGAATGTAGTAAAAATGAGACAGGAATAGTGGTGCATGTCTGTAATCCCAGCCAATCTGGAGGCTGAAGCAGGAGGATCAAGTTCAGGGCCAGTCTTAGCAACTTAATGAGAGCCTGTCTCAAAATAAAAAATAAAAAGGAGCCGGGCGCAGTGGCGCAAGCCTGTAATCGCAGCACTTAGGGATGGGGGATGTAGCCCAGTGGTAGAGCAACCCTGGGTTTTATCCCTAGTACCAAGGGGTGGGGGAGAATATAGTAAAAATGATTAATTTTATTAAATATCAAGCTGTATCTTTTTAATATTTTTCTGTATACTGACTAACTCAATGGTTAACCCAAGAAAGAACACTTGTGCTATTTAAACGAAGAGTTGAATTAAATGCTTTTCTGGCCAGGTGCAGTGGCACACGCCTGAAATCCCAGCGGCTTGAGGCTGAGACAGGAGGATCTTGAGTTCAAAAGCAGCCTCAGCAACAGTGAGGTGCTAAGCAAGTCAGTGAGAATTCATCTCTAAATAAAATACAAAATAGGGCTTGCGATGTGGCTCAGTGGTGGAGTGCCCTGAGTTCAATCCCTCATACTCCTACCCCACCAAAAAAAATAATTAAAAAAAAAGCTTTTTCCATGGAACATCATTCTAACTTGAAAGAACAATTGATAGAGTTGATATGGTTATTCAGACTGGGGTACAGCAAGAATACTCTTGAAAATTAATAAATTATATCTGCTGCATTAATAAAAACAATTAACAGTAAATTGTTACAAATGATAAGATTCTAGCTTTCCAGCAAAAATATGAATTTTAAGAACTTTGGCTGCGCATAGTGGTACACACCTACAAACCCACGTACTTGAGAAGCAGAGGCAGAAGGAGAGCAAAGTCAAAATTAGCCTGAGTAATTTAGCAAGACCTTGTCTCAAAACAAAAAATAAAAAGAACTGGGGATGTAGCTCAGTTGCAAAGTACAGTTGGGTTCAATTCTCAGTTTAAAAATGAAAAAAAAATGTCAATATTTAAAATTATCTGTAAAACTCAGTGAACTAATGATGTTTTCTCTATGTCCAGAATCATACATAAGGAATAAAGATTCATTCAAAGTAAATTTCAATGAAACAGTATGAAAAGTTTATAGATTACATTTGAGACTCCTTACTGCAACTTTAAAGAAACTAAGTGGTTAAGTTTTGGTGCAGTATCAGAAAAGAATACCCACCATTTTCTGAAAAAGCTATTAAAATACTCTTTTTTACAATTTTTTATTTAATTATTTTGTAGTTGCAGATGGACAGGATGCCTTTATTTTGTTTTATTTTATTATTATTTTTTGGTACTGGGGATTGAACTCAGATGTACTTGACCACTGAGCCACATCCCCAGACCTATTTTGTGTTTTATTTAGAGACAGGGTCTCACTGAGTTGCTTAGTGTCTTGCTATTGCTGAGGCTGGCTTTGAACTTGTCATTCTCCTGTCTAAGCCTCCCAAAGTGCTGGGATTATAGGCGTGTGCCACTGAGCCTGGCTCATGCCTTTGTTTTATTTGTTTATTTTTATGTGGTGCTAATAATCAAACCCAGTGCCTCACAAGTGCTAGGCAAGCACTCTGCCACTAAGCTACAGCCCCAGCCCCCTTTTCCAATTATTTATCTGTATGAATCCTTATTTTTTCTACATAGTTTTATCAAACAATGTAACTTGGGGCCAAGGATATAGCTTAGTTGGTAGAGTGCTTGCCTCGTATGCACAAGGCCCTGGGTTCGATCCCAAACACCACAAAAAAACAAAACAAAACAACAACAACAAAAGAAAAATGTAACCTTACAGATAGAATGTAGAAAGCAGATCTTAAAATTCAGCTTCCATTAAGTCAAACATTGAAGCTACTTGCTACTTACAAAAATCTAAAGCAATGCTAGTCTTCTCACTTTTTTGTTTAGGAAAAAGATAATTTGGAGCTGAGATTGTAGCTAAGTGGTAGAATGCTTGCCTTGCATGCATGAAGCACTGGGTTCGATCCTCAGCACCACATAAAAATAAATAAAGATATTGTGTCCATCCACTAAAAAAAGGTTGTGTACTGGGGATTGAACTCAGGGGTACTCAACCACTGAGCCATATCCCCAGCCCTATTTTGTATTTTATTTAGAGACAGGGTCTCTCTGAGTTGCTCAGCACCTCGCTGTTGCTGAGGCTGGCTCTGAACTCACTATTCTCCTGTCTCAGCCTCCAAAGCCGCTGGGATTACAGGTATGCGCCATTGTGCCCGGCTGTTAATTTTCTTTAAAATGCATTGTTTAAGCTGGGCATGGTGGTGCAAGCTTGTAATCCCAGCACTGAGTTGCTTAGCGCCTCGCCCTTGCTGAGGTTGGCTTTGAACTGGCGATTCTCCTGTCTCAGCCTCCCTAAGTGCTGGGATTACAGGCTTGTGTCACCGCTCCCAGCTTATTGTTAGCTTTAAATATTAATTTCTAAAAAAATTAATTTCTAACATGGAAAATATTGATAAATATAACCTATACAAAGAAATCCCTGTGGCAACCTGAGAACTACCTTAAGAACAAATTTGAGAATTGCTGTAAGAGAATAAATTGTATTCTTCCCCAAAAGCTATATATTATCAAAAATAAAGCTTACCATGAAAAACAAAGGGTACTTTCAAAATTAACAACTTACTTCGCCACCAAGAACTCTGGCCAGCAGGAAAATTGTCAGTGAACCAAATATCCAAATGGTTATAATCCATGAGACCACCTCAAGGGGGAAAAATTCACATAATTAATATCTTTGTACCAAATAAACCTGCTAACTTTTCAGGAATTCAGTTCTCTACCATATTGAAGATAGTTTGGCATACCCAATTTCAGGTCATAGAGAGGCTGTGTAGTTTTTAGGTATCTTTGCAGAACTTAGAAAGAATGCAATGTGAAATACAATTATACAACCAAACTGAAAATTTAGCAATTATCAATTGCCTGAGGAAACTTCCAGCATTTCAAGATAAATGATAAAATACAACTATAAAAAAAAGTATTCACTACTAACCTGTGGTTTACAGCATTCTGCAAGGAAAATTCATTTCTAAAACAAGTTGCCAATCTTCTTTAGAAATATTTAGTACTTCTATTTATTACACATTTATCCAAGTAGTAGGATAAGGAAGACATTTCAGATACTTTTAACTCCTCAGGTTTAATATAATGATACATGTATACATTTAAAGCTCTGTCTTATGGTAGGTATGGAAGTAACACCCTAGTAGTAACATAAACGCACTGATTACTTGGTTTCTAAATATTCTCTACTTAAAGGAACCTAGACCCCTTAGAGAAAAGGTGCTTCTAGGTCGGGAGCAGAGAAAGAAGTGCTCAAAAAGTATGAACAGAAGGCAACACGAAGGAGTTTCCAAAGGCTAACATTGAAACAATTTAAGCAATAAAATCAATGATACCAGATTATATACTACAGAAAAAAATAAACACCCATGAGTTCATACCGACATAAATTACTGAATAATTTAGTAATGGAAAAGAAGGGATAGCTGTTCCTTAGAGAATACCCACTAAAAAATGTGGAAGAAATGAAGGAAATAGAGAATTCACTATTCAGTAAATGCTACAGCAATAATTGTTGCATATAAGGTATATCAATGCCCGTTGAGTAACACTGTGGACTCCTGACCTCCAGATTATACAAGAACACATTTGTGTTGCTTAAAGTAACTAAGTTTGTGGCAATTTGCTACAGCCACAAGAAATCAATTCAATGCCAATCCACTATGGGAGAGGTACCTTTTACTTCTTTAAAGCTTTAAAACTTGGAATGAGAGTGATGTATGTATATTGTATTAAAAATATAAAGACCTTAAGGACAAAGTGATTAAAATAACCGGTAGTAATAAAAAACAAACAAACACTGATGGAATCCTTATTATCATTTAAAATAACAGAAAAATGAATAAAAGGAAATTACATTTCAAACTTTTTACCCCATTGGAAAATCAGAAAAGGTATAGGCAGCCTTTCTGGCCACTTCTGGTCAATGTATGTAAGTAGTCCCATACATTCACTCCAATGAGTCATACAAGCCGGCGCGGTGGCGCAAGCCTGTAATGCCAGCACTTAGAGAGGCTGAGACAGGAGAATCGCGAGTTCAAAGGCAGCCTCAGCAACAGTGAGTCGCTAAACAACTCAGTGAGACCCTGTTTCTACATAAAACACAAAAATAGGGCTGGGAATGCGGCTCAGTGGTCCAGTGCCCGAGTTCAATCTCCAGTACCAAAAAAAAAAAAGATTCATACAAATATTAATACTTTCTTTGTAAATGATGATGTGGAGAATTTAGAAAGCATTAATCTAAGATACACTTATTTAATTATAGAACAACTTTAGGAATGCCCAAGTGAGAAATACTGGGCAAAGGTAAAGCATTACTCAAATATAATGTATTATTCACAGTTAATATTTGACTAATTTTTGAATTTTTAAAATTTATTACAAAATAATATATACTTACCCTAAACTGTCCATACAATGATATCATGGAAAAGAAAAGAACAACAGCCAGAGGACCCCAAAAGTCAGGATTGTCTCTCACCACTTGTCTATTAAAACCAAGTGACGGCATTGGCATCAAAACACACCGGATTTTGTAGTAAATATCCTTTAGATCGATATCCAATTCTTCCCTATAATTTTAAAATAAAAATTCTCAAAAGACATAGTTTTGAGTACTAAGTTATAAAAGAATATAAGACAAGTTTAAATATGACAGTATGATACCCAAAGGTCAACAACACATTTGCTTTTGAAGTACTGTATTTCACTGATTCTAAGGTGAACTATCCCAATACATTTTAAAGATGTTTCAGGGGCTGGGGTTGTGGCTCAGTGGTAGAGCGCTTGCCTAGCAAGCATGAAGCACTAGGCTGGATTCTCAGCACCACATAAAAATAAAATGAAAATATTGTGTCCACCTACAACTAAAAAATATATATTTAAAAAAAAAGATGTTTCAACATTTCATCATTTCTACAGCTGGGATATAGTTCACAATTGCTGGTGTCTTGTAATTGTTGTTAGCCTGGAATGAAACCAAGTGCTTCTAATATCTGCCTTCCTTTAGCCAGTCTCCTAGAAGCACAATTAATTTAAGACAACTTTTAAGTAAATTGTTCTGCTTAAGATTTTTTGGGATCATACTAATAATTCAGACTATAAACCTACAGGAGAACCAGTGTGGAGTTTATGTCATCAGGGGAAATTCTGTCTTCCAATACTCTACTCAGTATCAAACTGAAGCAAATTTCCTTGGTGTCACTTTCTGTGTGATAGGTTATTTTTCATTCATCTTTACACTAAGGAGACTTTTTTTTGGTGGTGGTACTGGGGATTAAACCAAGGACCTCACATATGCTAGACAACTGCTCCATGCTCATCTATACCCTCAGCCCAGAAGCAGTCCTTTGATGTCCCATTTTTGTCCTGTTTTGAGCACTGTACTTTTCATTAATGTAAAAAGTAACTTCATTTTATAATCGTGGCTATAATCTGGGGCTGTGGCTCAGTGGCAGAGCACTCGCCTGGCATGTGTGAAGCACTGGTTTCGATTCTCAGCACTGCATATAAATAAACAAAATAAAGGTTCATCTACAACTAACAAAATATTTTTAAAAAAATATTACTTTCTTCGCTTTAATTTATTTATTTATTTCTGATACCGAGGATTGAACTCAGGGTTACTCAATCACTGAGCCACATCCCCAGCTCTACTTTTTGGAGGGGGGGTACTGGAGATTGAATTCAGGGGCACTCGACCACTAAACCACATCTCCAGCCCTATTTTGTGTTTTATGTAGAGACAGGGTCTCACTGAGTTGCTTAGCGCCTTGCCCTTGCTGAGGCTGGCTTTGAATTCGATATTCTTCTGTCTCAGCCTAAGTGCTGGGATTACAGGCTTGCGCCAGCGCATCCAGCTATTTTGTGTATTTTTTAAAATTTAGAGACAGGTTCTCACTGAGTTGCTTAGCACCTCACTGTTGCTGAGGCTGGCTTTGAACTCGTGATCATCCTGTCTCAGCCTCCTAAAGTGCTAGGATTACAGGCATTCACACTGCACCCGCCTTTCTTCACTTTTTCCCCCAGACAACAATCACAAAATTTCACATAATATGAGGAAAGGTGAAGAGTTTCTACAGTTCTTCCAGTGGCAACTTTAGAATTTCTTTTTTTTTTTTTTTACACTCAAGTGTTTTTTTTTTTAATTTTATTTAATTTTTTTAGTTGTACGTTGACAGAATATCTTTATTTTATTCTTATGTGGTGCTGAGGATCGAACCCAGTGCCTCCCGCGTGCTAGGCGAGCACGCTACCACTGCGCCACAACCCCAGCCCCAACTTTAGAATTTCTTTATGAGAGATTTTGGATTTTTTTCAGAAAGTTGTTTTAAACCTAAATTTCAACAGTAAGCATCCACAAACTCTATCTTTAAAAATAACTTTACTTATTTTATGTGGTACTAAGGACTGAACCCAGTGTTTCACATGTGCAAGGCAAGCACTCTACCACTGAGCCACAACCCCAGCCTGAGAATTCTATTTTTTAAGACTGCACAATTACTTGAGTTAGCTGATAGACCTAGGTAAGCAGTGTAGAGTACATTTGTGTGTATACATGTGTGCATACATGTGATGCAGGATTACTATTCTTTTAATTGTTTATACTCAATAGATTAATTATTGTTTATATTTTTAAAATTTCTAGTAAAATTGAAAACTGCTATTGCTTTTGACCAAAACAGTTAGATTTTCCACAGTCTTTGAATAACATGAAAAAATATAAACATTCCACAGACTAGCTCTAAAACCAAAAATACATATTATTTTTACATACAAGAGTGGCTTGTTATCTTCAGGATCATCATCTTCAACTTCCAAAAGCCAGCCATACCCTCTTTGTCTCAGAAACGTAGTAGCTGTAGATTCTTTGATAAAATCTCCACCGAGGTTTAATTTGACATCTGGGGATGCTATGGAACCGCTGAGATCTTAGGAGAAAAGAGGACAAATTATAAACCAAGGCAAAATATGTGACTCTTAACCAAGGTGAGTATATGCTTAACTAAAATAATTATCACTTGACAATCTCTAAATACTTGCTATTGTATATAATCTTGAAATTTTACAGTTGATAAATATCTTACCATTTTCTTCCTTACTTTTTAAAATGCTTTTTCCAGGACCAAGGACTGAACTCAGGGCCTTGTGCTTGCTAGGCAACTGCTCTGCCACTGAGCTAAATCCCCAACTCCTTACCAATTTTTAAAAAATTTTTTTTGAATATTTTAATTTTACTTATTTATTTTTTATTTGAGTTGTTTATTTTTATGTGGTGCTGAGGATATTACTTATTTATTTTTATGTGGTGTTGAGTATTGAACCCAGTGCCTCATACATGCAAGGCAAACGCTCTACCACTGGGCTACAATCCCAGTCCCATTTTTTTTATTTTATAAGAAAATCAGGCTGGGATTGTGGTTCAGTGGTAGAGCGCCTGCCTCGCATGCGTGAGGCACTGGGTTCGATCCTCAGCACCACATAAAAATAAATAAAATACAGATATCGTGTCCATCTACAACTAAAAAAAAATTTAAAAAAGAAAATCAAGGATGAAAGGTAAAAAAATACAAAAAGTTTCACAGTTGATTAGCTAGATTCTATACTTACAACAATAAATTTTAAAATTTAAATGGAAGAGATATATATATAAAATTCATTACATGATATCATTTTGGATTCTCTTCTATTGTTAATATACATTATATGCCTCAGAAAAAGTAATTATATAAATTCTTTTTAGACACATTACATATGTATACAATACAACCATTAGAACCAATTTATTTGCTAAAGAAAAACTGTAAATAATTGTTCTTGGCTTTTGCATGTATTTATTCAGGTATTCTTTCACTTAAATCATTGAATATCAGCCGGGCATGGTGGCGCACACATGTAATCCCAGCAGTTTGTGAGGCTGAGACAGGAGGACCGTGAGTTCAAAGCCAGCCTCAGCAAAAGCAAGGCACTTAGCAACTCAGTGAGACCCTCTCTCTAAATAAAATACAAATCATCAAATATCTAAGTGCTTAATATATTAATGCTTAGTTCTAGTAAGAGTTCCCTGCTATTTCAACAAACTTTTCCCTTTACATAATTACATCATTTAGCTTTAATTTTGGCAAAAATAAATTAAAAGTTTGAGTTTTTGAGTGTCTTTTTTGAGTCAGCTCTTAATAGGAGATGAAGGGATTTAGTTATATACATTAAAAAACAAATTCCAAGCCGGGCACGGTGGCTCACGCTTGTAATCCCAGCACTTAGGGAGGCTGAGACAGGAGAATCGCGAGTTCAAAGCCAGCCTCAGCAACGGCGAGGCGCTAAGCAACTCACTGAGACCCTGTCTCTACATAAAACACAAAATAGGGCTGGGGAGGGCTGGGATTGTAGCTCAGCGGTAGAGCGCTTGCCTCGCATGCGTGAGGCCCTGGGTTCGATCCTCAGCACCACATACAAAGCAATAAAATAAAGACATTGTGTCCATCAACAACTAAAAAAATATTTAAAAAAAAAAACAGGGCTGGGGACGTGGCTCAGTGGTCGAGTGCCCCTGAGTCCAATCCCTGGTACCAAAAAAAAAAAAAAAAAAACAAATTCCACATATAGTCTGCACAATGTCTTAGAGATAACAATCATAATGAGGAATGGTTAAGAATCTGCTTAAAGTCACAAAGGAATTAAGAAGAAAAAAACACATTTGTAGGACTAGACAATGCAAACTAGTAAACAACCTTCTATGTTGTTAACTCAATATTCCATACTGTTAACTCAAGTCACATGACTAGAGTGGTACTTTAAAAAATAATTTGGTCGACAGGGGCTGGGATTGTGGCTCAGTGGTAGAGTGCTTGCTTCATATGCGAGAGGCACTGGGTTCAATCGTCAGCACCACAAAAAAATAAATAAATAAAAATAAATAAAGATATTGTGTCCATCTACAAAAAAAAAAAATTTTTTTAAATAATAATTTGGGTGATGGCAAACCAGAACACTATAACAGAATTTGCTTCTTTCGAGATCATCTATAACCAATGCTAAATTATTTTTTAAAAAAATCAAAAAACTAGGCTTCTCATATACAGTATAAAGAAATTAATTTATACAATACTCTAAATTCTAGCTTGGCTTTTGAGAACTGCCACTAAAATTTTGGCTTAAGCTTCAATGAGTAGCTCAATTATGAGCCACATCCCGTTTGGGCTGCAACTACCGCAATTAATAATAATAGAGTTTTTACACTGTGAGGCTAAATTTTAGCTTAACTACTTTGATAGCAAATCATCTATGTCTTCTGTGCCCTTATTTTCTATTCCAGAATAAATACTATATGATACTATAAAGTTTTTCTTTTTGCAGTGTTAGGAATCAAACTCAGTTCTTGCCTGTGCTAGTCAGTCAATTGCTCTACCACTGAACTACACCCCCAGGCCCCAGAAGTTTTTTTTTTTAAAATAAGAAAGTTTACTCAGATAGTAAGGATTAAGTGCAAGTATTTTTTAATTCATTCTCCTTCCTAACCTAAAGTGTACAAAAAATCCCTGTAGATACTGTCAGAATATTGAATTTAAGTTGGGTGTGGTAGTGCACGCCTGTAATCCCAGCACTTTGGTAGGCTGTGACAGAATTGCGAGTTCAAAGCCAGTCTCAGCAACAGCGAGACGCTAAGCAACTCAGTGAGACCCTGTCTCTACATGAAACACACACACAAAAAGAATATTGAACTTAAAAAATTCTCACAAAATTACTTTCTGCTGCTTTGTCTTAATCTAAACTTATATTGCAAGAGGTGGAATTTAACTAAAACCCATATATTCTAATAGGTACAAAGAGTTTTTTTCTTGATTTAACAAGAGAAAGATTTAGATCAGGAAGTCACAGTGGTGACATTAGAGGTTTTGCAATTATGAGACTGGAAAGGACCTTAACAACTGTTTCCTACAATTAAAGCACTTAATCTAAATTTTTTGTTGTTTTTTGGGTTTTTTTTTGGTACTGGAGATTAAACTCAGGGGCACTCGACCACTGAGCCACATTCCCAGCCCTATTTTGTGTTTTATGTAGAGACAGGGTCTCACTGAGTTGCTTAGCACCTCGCCATTGCTGAGGCTGGCTTTGAACTTGCGATTCTCCTGTCTCAGCCTCCCTAAGTGCTGGGATTACAGGCTTGCCTCCGCGCCTGGCTCTAATTTTTTTTCAGTGCTGGGGATTGATCCCAGGACCTCACACATGCTAGGCACTTAGCTACTCCCCAGCCCTTAATCTTAATTGTTAAAAAAAGGATATATAAATTATAGTGCTAAGGAATGCTGTGCTGAAGAACTACATATATTTAGCACTTTGTCATAGCATGGATGCTAGAACCTCAAAAAGGCACCTTTGAGTTGCAATTTTTTTAGTACTTTCTGTTCCACGAGGTAAGAAAATAGCAAGTACACATGTAAGAATGCCAGCAACAGAAGTCTGACACCTCCTCATTGCCAAGTGTTGGAAGGAAAAAGCAAGAGGAAAATCTAAACAATTGGACATGTAGTAGCCTTTACATGTTAACAGGTAAACAATGTTAGAGAACTAGGGAAAAGATTCAGTCATTTCAGGAACACAACTGACAAATTAAATCAGAGTAAAAAGAGTTAGCTTGGTTGTCATCTCTGGGATAGGTGTCCTGGTGGTAATAAAACACTAACTTTAAGTTAATTCCTTTGCATTATGTGATAGTATAAAATATATAATATTTTGTCCCCCCTCCCCTTAGTTTTGTGTGTGGAGCTGGGGATGAAATCTAGGGCCTTGCATATGCCAAGCAAAAATTCTACCACTGAGCTACATTCCCAGCGCAGTACTTTTTAACCAGATGGCCTCAAACTTGTGATCCTCTTACTTTAGCCACCCAAGGATTATAAACATGGGCCACCAAAGCTTGGCTACTTTGCCATTTTTAAGTAAAAACAATATAAAGATAATAGCAAATATAAGTAGATTAAAAAGAAAATTCATTGAAAACTTTTTTCCCCCAAAAGGAAATCTTCAAAATGTTTCTTTCCACTGCTATTTAGGCTCAGAGTGAGGAAGAACATCAGTAAATTTCTGTCTCATTAAAAGCAACTTTTGGGGCTGAGGTTATGGCGCAGTGGTAGCGTGCTCGCCTAGCATGCGTGAGGCACTGGGTTCGATCCTCAGCACCACATAAAAATAAAATAAAGATATTCTGTCCACCTACAACTAAAAAAAAAATAAATATTTTAAAAAAAAAGCAACTTTTGAAAAATCTGCACAAGATTTATCAGTAATTCTCCCTCCCTTCCAAGCAAATGGGTAAGCTTCTCTGCATTTCTGCCCAGTCTGAGAACTGAACTTTGAAAAAGGAAGAACTATCAGTCCCAAATATGACAGTACTCAGGATGACACTTACGTGTCCCTAAACAAGTTCTAAGTTTCTCTGAAAGAGTATCCTGTAATAAATATTTTGTTGGTACACATCAACTTCTTATATATGTTAGGAAGTTTTTTCTTACTCAACAAAGAGCAAAAATAAAAATCATCTAATTCCAGTTGAATATGAAATCCATGAGTGCTTTAAATCTAACTCAGAATTGATATCTGTGTAGCATAAACAAAAACAAGCACACTTGTACTGAAGAAGTAAATTTGATTGATTCATTAAATTTATTAAAAATAACATTTCAAGGGGCTGGGGTTGTAGCTCAGTAGTAGGGTGCTTGCATAGCATGTGTGAGGCAAAGGGTTCGATATTCAGCACCACATTAAAAAAAATGAAACAAAGGTATTGTGTTCATCTACAACTAAAAATATATATATATATATTTTTGGTACTGGGGATTGAACTCAGGGGTACTCGACCATTGAGCCACATCCCCAGCCCTATTTTGTGTTTTATGTAGAGACAGGGTCTCACTGAGTTGCTTAGCACCTCGCCATTGCTGAGGCTGGCTTTGAACTCGCGATTCTCCTATCTCAGCCTCTCTAAGTGCTGGGATTACAGGCTTGAGCCACCGCGCCCGGCTTAAAAATATTTTTAAAAAACATTTTAATGCATATATGGACCTATGAATGAGACTAAGAAACTAACACGTGTTCATAATAATTTTGTAATTGTTAGACCTATACTGGAGCTTGATTATAAAAATTTTTTCAAAATCTTATAGTGTCCCAAGTTAATGTACACACATATAAATTATATATACACATTTTATATATATTTCATATATATATATATATATATGCTCTTTTTTTTTTTGGTACTGGGGATTGAACTCAGGGGTACTTAACCACTGAGCCACATCCCCAGCCCTATTTTGTGTTTTATGTAGAGACAGGGTCTCACTGAGTTGCTTAGCACCTTGCTGTTGGTGAGGCTGGCTTTGAATATATATAGCAATTTTATTTTGAGACAGTCTCACTAAATTGCTGCCACTGGCCTTGAACTTACAATTCTCCTGCCTCAGTCTCCCAAATCACTGGGATTACAAGTAGAGCCACTGTTCTCCACCCAGGTTATTTTATTCATACTACTTTGGCTGATGGTTTTAGTTGTTTTACTATTTAATATTGTTGGTACATTCTTTTTTCTTTTCTGGTACTGAGGATTCAACCCAGGAGGGCTTTACCACTGAGTTACATCCCCATCCCTTTTCATTTTGAGACTGGGGCGGGGGTCTCACTAGTTAGAGCCTCACTAAATTGCTATTGCTGGCCTCAAATTTACAATTGTTCTCCCTCAGCTTCTCAAGTTGCTGGAATTACAGGCATGCACCACTGTGCCTGGCTGTTGATACACTTCCATATTGTAAGTAGTATTGAAGTCAACTAAATTAAATCTCCTAAGACTATAGTGGAAAGACTGAATCCCAAATTAGCATCAAATAGGTAATTAACAAATTTGTTTTGATTCCTGTATGATTTTTTTCCAGTTTGAAAAATTATACATTCACAGGAATTTGCCAAGATAGTAAAAAGAGGTCATCTGTACCCTTCATCAATTTACTCTAATGGTACCTTCTCACATAACTATCAAAACTAGGACATTGACACTGGTACCATCCAAAGACCTTATTCAGATTTTACTCGCTTTATATGTATTCATTATATGTATGTATAGTTTTATGCAATTTTATCATACTTGTACATTTATGTAATGCTTTAAAACTCATGAAAACAAAGAAACTGATTTTTTAAGAAAGGTAAACCTTGCTTAACTACTCCCCCAAGGAAAGCCTGACTAAATAATTTTTTTTTTTTTTTTTTTTTTTTTTTGGGTACTGGGGATTGAACTCAGGGGCACTCAACCACTGAGCCACATCCCCAGCCCTATTTTGTGTTTTATGTAGAGACAGGGTCTCACTGAGTCGCTTAGCGCCTCGCCATTGCTGAGGCTGGCTTTGAACTCGCGATTCTCCTGTCTCAGCCTCCCTAAGTGCTGGGATTACAGGCTTGAGCCACCGCGCCCGGCTAATAATTTTGTTTTCAAATAGGAAAAAAAGTTGTTCTTGAATCTATTACATATATCATATTTCACTAACATATTATGGATAAAATATTTATGATTAAACCTATATGGATGTAATTTTTTTAAAGCAGGAAATTTCTTTTTTTTTTTTTTTTTTTTTTTTTTAAATTTTTTTCTTAGTTGTAGATGGACACAATGTCTTTATTTTATTGCTTTGTATGTGGTGCTGAGGATTGAACCCAGGGCCTCATGCATGCAAGGCAAGCGCTCTACCACTGAGCCACAATCCCAGCCCTAGCAGGAAATTTCTTAAAAGGAGAAACTGAAGATTGCTCATTCTACACTACTAATCTGTATTACAAGTGATATCCTTTCTGGGGAGAAACTTCATACAAAGAGTATGAAGTAAATGGCCACATAATGGTTCAACAGAAAATTACTGTTTACTCAAGAGTACTGACAATAACTATTGAATTAGCATGTCTACAAGTTACTGATCACACTAACATACTGTGAGATGTAGACATTATTGTTCTTATATAGGGGTAATGAGACACAGTTGAGCTTGAAATGCAATGTATTGAGGAGTCCTCTAAACTCATATAGCTAATTGTCAACACTTTCTTGTAGCTACCTCAAAGTCATATAAAATTCAATATTCAAAACTGAGATCACTCAAGTCTTTTTCCACTTTAATTTAGTGAATGGTACTACTACTGTCTATCCATCATTGTAAGCTAGAAGCTTTAGTATCCTTGATAGTTTCCTTTTTCTGCATGCTCCCCTAATGTAGATCGTTGGTTTTACCTCCAAATATTTTTAAAAACTCTTCTCCATTTCCACTACCATCATCAAGCTAATGCAAACTGTTAACTCCTTCCTGCATCACAGTGGTGTACTAACTGTTCTCTCTCCCTAGTTAGTCTTGCTTCCTTCCAATCCATTCTTTTTCATGGTACAGCAAGGATTGTAACTAGGGTTTTGCACATGCTAGGCAAATGCTCTACCACTGTGCTACATCCCCAAACATTTTTTTTCTTAAGATAGGGCCTTGCTGAGTTGCCCAACAGGGCCTTGAATTTGCAATCCTTCTGCCTCAACATTGTATGCCACCATGCCCAGCCCAATCCACTCTTCACTGTACTAGGAAGACTCTGAAAAGTGGAATTTTCATTCTATTTAAAATCCTTCAGTAGCCTTCCATTGTGTTTTTGAATCAAGTACAACAATCTCTACAATGCCCTACCTACTTCTCCAGACCCATTTTGCGTCCCCTTCCTCACTCAGGTCCTATGCTGTATCACACTAGGACTCAATCCTTCAAATGATCATGGATCCCTTTTGCCTCAGGTATTTTGGACCAAGCAGTTTCTTCTAACCTCAGATAATTAAATTGTCACTCATTCCTCAGTTCTCAGATGTACATGATTAAAGAATTTCTCTTTGATCTTTATGTCTAAAGTAGGTTATTTTCAGTTCCATTATAGCATTTTCCATTATAGCTTTTTCACTGTTTATAATTACATACTTATGTGATTATTTCATTAATGTCTATAAACTCCACGAAGGGAGAAACCATATGAAGATTTTCGTTATTTTGCTTCTACATATGTTCCCAATACTTAAAATAGTGCCTGGCCCAAAGCAGGCAACAAATAACTGTGTGCTGGTTGAATAAATTAATTTAAAAAAAATATTTTAGTTGTAGATGAACACAATACCTTTATTTATTTTTATGTGGTGCTGAGGTTTGAACCCAGTACGTCACATGTGCTTAAGCAAGCACTCTACCACTGAGCCACAACCCCAGCCCCAAATAAATTATTTTTAAAAATTTTCTTGGTTCTTTTTAGTTACACATGACAGTAGAGTCCATTTTGATATAATTATATAAGCATGGAATATGTCTTATTCTAACTAGGACCCAAGTCTTGTGGATGTACATGATGGTCTCAATGAATTAATTAATGGAAGGATAAACAGCTCCATATAGCTAAAATCAAGAAATGACATTATTCAAAGCCAGCCTCAGCAACGGCAAGGTACTAAGCAACTCAGTGAGACCCTGTCTCTACATAGAACACAAAATAGGGCTGGGGGTGTGCCTCAGTGGTTGAGTGTCCCTGAGTTTAATCCCTGGTACCAAAAAAAAAAAAAGAAATGACATTAAAGGCTTTTTTTTAAAAAATATTTTTTAGTTGTTAATGGACCTTTATTTTATTTATATGTGGTGCTGAGAATCAAACCCAGTGCCTCATGCGTGCGAGGCAAGCGCTCTACCACTGAGCCACAACCCCAGCCCACATTAAAGGCTTTTAATGAAGCCACAAGATAAAATCAGATTTGTATTTTGGAAACATCATCTTAGTTATGCTATGGAGCACTGATTTAAGAGAGGAGAGAATGGTCAAGAAGCTAGAGAAAAGTCTATAAATGATAAGATGGAAGACTTGAAGTAAGGCAGTATTGGTAGAGAGAGAAGAATAGATGAATTAGTTATTCTGGAGCTGTTCTGAAATTATTTTATGACCAACTATATATAAGAAAGTGAGGGAAAGAAGCCAGGTGTGGTGGTGCACACCTGTAATCCCAGTAACTCAGGAGGCTGAGGCAGGTTCGAGGCCAGACTCAGCAACTCTGTGAGCCCCTAAGCAACTTAGTGAGAATCTGTCTCAAAATAAAAAAAAAGGGCAAGGGATATGGCTCCATGGTAAGCCCCACTGGGTTCAATCTCTGGTACAAAAAAAAAAATCGAAGACTAAAAACAAATTTCAGCCTTTGACAAGAAGACCTACATCATAAACATTAAGTTGTTTCTACTTTAGTACCTTCTTCATTTTTTTAAAAAATTTTTTTTAGATGTTGATGGACCTTTATTTTATTCATTTATTTTATATGTGGTGCTGAGAATTAAACCCAGTGCCTCACACATGCAAGGCAAGTGCTCTGCCACTGAGCCACAACCCCAGCCCCTCTTCTTCATTTTTAACATCCATTAATCAATCTATCAACAAATATTTATGGATTATTTATAACACCTTGAGAGTACTATAAAGAAGTGAGATACTTGAAGGAGTTTAAAATCTAGTTGATGGTATAATCCAAACAATAAAATACTATTCAGCCACAAAAGTAGGTTACACATTCACGCTGCAACATAGATGAATCTTAAAAACATTAAGCTAAACGAAAGAAGACAGACACAAAAGGCCACATATTATTCCATTTATATGAAATTTCTAAAGCAGAACCACAGAGACAGAAGGTAGATTAATAGATACCAGGTATAGGGAAGAAGGAGGAATGAGAAGTTACTACAAATAGGGTGATGAAAATGTTCAATTAGATGATGACAGTTGTACAACTTTGTAAATAACTAAAAACCATAAATTTGCATGCTTTATTTTTATTTATTTATTTTTTGGTACCAGGGATTGAACCCAGGAGTGCTTAACCACTTAGCCACATCCCCAGTCCTTTTTTTATTTAGAGACAGGGTCTCACTAAGTTGCTTAAGGCCTCGCTAAGTTGCTAAGGCTGGCTTTGAACTAGTGATCATCTTGCCTCAGCCTCCCAAGCTGCTGGGATTACAGAAGTGTGCCACCGCGACCGGTAGAACTGTATGCTTTAAAAGGGTGAAATTTAAAGTATGTAATTTATATCTCAATAAAAATCTAAATGGGCCAGGTGTAGTGGTGTGCACTTGTAATCCCAACTACTTGGAAGGCTGAGGCAGGCAGATTGCAAGTTAAAGCTCAGACTGGGTGATGTCTCAAAAAAAAAAAAGAGAGAGAAAGAAGCACTTGGATGTAGATCAGTAGCTCAATATCAGTAGCTCAATGGCAGAATGGCCCTGGGTTCAATCTCCAGTACAAAAAAAAAACAAAAAACCTGCGATGTCATACAAAACACTTCTAGCACTATAAAGCAAGCACATCCTTCTGTCACTGTATTACAATGAGTACTGTTGACTGATGATAGATGCCATAAGAGTAAGGAGGTCTAAACAGGTGATCAGGAAAGTATGTAGAGGTAAAACCTGAATTTGTCCATGAGGAATGGCTGGAGAGGCAAAAAAAGAATGAGAAGTTATTGAATGAAAAAGACATGGCAGCAACTAAGGCATGGAAGATTAATGTCTCCAAAAGTTGTGAGAAAAAGGTACAAAATTTTTAAGCATGTGTTAGGCAAAAGCCAAATAAAACTTATTTTATAGGCTAAATGTTTCTTTATGCATATTCTGTGGATCTGTATCCCATAAGATATTCTCCATAAAAGGCTTCTGATGGTCACTGTTTGGAAAACTCTGCATACTACACTTAGAGTTTCATAATCAATAATGGCATATTAAAGGCATTAAGAACTGCATATTAAGGACATTAACTTAGCTTGACATACTATTTACAAAATTTATGTTATTATGGAACCATTTCCACTCTGGGAAATATTGCAAAGATACTTCTATAGATAATATAAAAGGAAGCAAATGCCAATCCAGCAGAGTGGTAGAAACCATTAGATGTTGAGAAAACAGGAAATAACTGAGATAGTTTCACTGCGAAAATAAACTAGTAAAGTAGATCTAATTAAAGGATTTGTTAATTAGGAAAAGATCTGTGAGTAATGGTAGAGACAGAAGAAACAGGACAGGCAAAGTGTTAAAGAGAAAAATAGAGAAAAGAAAGATCCTAAAAGAGGTAAGGAGAAGCCGGGCACAGTGGCACACACCTGTAATCTCAGCACTTTGGGAGAATTGCGAGTTCAAAGCCAGCCTCAGCAACAGCAAAGTCCTAAAACAACTCAGTGAGATTCTGTCTCTAAATAAAACACAAAATAGGGTTGGGGATGTGGCTCAGTGGTCGAGTACCCGTGAGTTCAATCCCTGGTACCAAAAAAAGGAAAAAAAAAAGAAAGGTGGAAGAGCATATAAGGACTATTTAAGGACAGGTGTGGTGGCACATGCCTGTAATCTCAGAGACTTGGAAGACTAAGGAAGAGGATCTCAAATTTAAGGCCCACATGGGCAACTTAGGGAGACCCTGTCTCAAAGTTTAAAAAGGGGGAGTTGCTGGGGATATAGTTTAGTGATAGAGCACTCCTGGATTCAATCCTTAGTACTGCTCCCTCACCCCCCCCCAAAAAAAAAAGGGAAAAAGAAGCAACTGTAGTAATTGAAGGTCTCCTTGGGGTTAGATGCTATGTTTTACATATACCCACTGCCTAATGGGCCCAGGCCATAGCAATTCATTGAATGCTGAAACAATGAATGACTATGTGACATTTTCTTTTCAATTAGACCTCTTTTTTTTTTTCAGGTGGACCTTTATTTTTCTATTTGTTTATATGCAGTGCTAAGAATCAAACCCAATGCCTCACACATGCTAGGCAAGTGCTCTACCACGGAGCCACAACTCCAGCCACTATGATAAAGATAAAAGTGCTTGATTAAGATAAAAGTGCTAGGTGCTACAGACTGAAGACGATACTAATCCAACGAATAGTTGGAGAGAATGTGAACGGAAACAAAGATATTCTATTTATTTGGGCAAGGGGATACCAGGGATTAAACTCAGGAACACTTAACACTGAACCACATCCTCAGCCCTTTTTATTTTTTACTAGGTGTGTGCCACTCTGCCCAGCAAAATGTCTTTTTTTTTTTGGTACCAAGGATTGAACTCGGAGGTACTTGACCACTGAGCCACATCCCCAGCCCTATTTTAAGTTTTATTTAGAGACAGAGTCTCACTGAGTTGCTTAGGACTTTGCTGTTGCTGAGGCTGGCTTTGAATTTGTGATTCTCCTGTCTCAGCCTCCCAAAATGGTGGGATTGCAGGCGTGCGCCATGCGCCCGGCTTCTTTCACCTTTTTTCAATCCAAAGAATTCTTATTTATCTGCCAAAATATGCCTCATCTGTCTCTGCAAACCTTCTTGATCATTTGAACATTTCATGCAGTTCATACCATACTTTTTTTTTTTGGTACCAGGGATTTAACCCAGGGACATATAACCACTGAGTCACATCCCCAGCCACCACCACTCCCCTTTTTAAAAAAATTATGAGACAGAGTCTCATTAAATTGATTATAGCCGTGCTCAGTTGCTGAGGCCAGTCTTGAACTTGAAATCCTCCTATCTCCGTTTCCCAAGTTTCTGGGATTACAGGCATGCACCACCATGCCTTGCTTGTATCATACTTTTTGTATTGTATATTATATACACTGAAATTTTTATCTGTATTTTTCGACTATTTCTCAGTAGCAGTAAATTCCTTACATGTGGTCCCTTGCACATGGAGGTCCTCCCTCTACCTTGTAAATAACATTAATAATCCTTTAAAGTTTGTCAAAATATCAGCTCCATTAAATTTTCCTTATCTTCTAGTTATAAATAATTTCCTCCTCTTTTGATCTTTTATGATATCCAAAACCAGTACTTTCCAAGCTCAATGTGTTTATGACTCACTAAGGAACCTTGTTAAAATATAAATTATGAGTAAGGGAGATTCTGTATTACTAAGTACCAGGTAATGCCAATGCTGCTGCTGTTGCTAATCTGTAGACATAATTCAGATACAGAATTACTTCTCTGGTAAAAAGTGAAGACAGGATTGCCTTAAGGACTTCTACATATACTTCTCACTCACACTCTCTCTCTCACACACACACACACACACAAATAAAATGATACTAATATATTCTTGCTTTTATACACATGCATTTCTTTTCTTTTTCCTTGGTACTGGGGACTGAACCCAGGGGCACTCAACCACTAACACATATCCCCAAACCCTTTAATATATATATTTTTTTAAAATATTTTTTTAGTTGTTGATGGACCTTTATTTTTTTCATTTATTTATATGTGGTGCTGAGAATCGAACCCAGTGCCTCACACATGCTAGGCAAGTACTCTACCACTGAGCCACAACCCCAGTCCCCCTTTTATATTTATTTTAAATATTTTTTTTAGTTGTTGATGGATCTTTATTTTATTCATTTTATTATTTATATGTGGTGCTGAGGATCGAACCCAGGGCCTCACGTATGCTAGGCAAGCACTCTAACAATGAGCTACAGCCCCAGCCCGCCCTTTTATATTTTTTAAGACGGTCTCACTAAGTTGCTGAAGTTGGCCTTGAACTCGTGATCCTCCTGCCTCAGCATCCCAAATTGCTGGGATTACAGGCTTGCGCCACCATGCCCAGCTATACATGCATTTCATTATTGCTTTTGGATATATTTTTATAACAGACTTGAATATTCAGTATGGATTTCCCTATTTATTCATTCACTTATTGACTCATTCACAAACAACTCATGTTCTTTTAATTTGTATTTAAGAATCTTACTTTTTAGTCAGGTGTGATGGTACATGCCTATAATCTCAGCTACTTGGGAGGCTGATACAGGAGGATCACAATTTTGAGACCACCCTTAACAACTTAGGGAAACACTGTCTTAAAGGGCAAAAATACAAGGCAGGAATGTAGCTCAGCGTAGAGTGCCCTTGGGTTCAATCCCCAGCATCTCACACACACACACAAGCTTGCTTATAAGTGTGTTTTTCAGGGCTGCGGTTGTGGCTCAGTGGTAGCGCGTTTGCCTAGCGCATGCGAGACACTGGGTTCGATCCTCAGCACCACATTAAAAAAAACAAATAAAAATAAAAGTATTGTGTCCATGTACAAAAAAAAAATTTAAAAAAAATGTGTTTTTCATTTTATAGGGGACAAAATGGAAGCTTATAGAAGCTATGTAATTTATCCATTATCACATAGCTACTCTAAGAGTTGGAACTGTTGCGGAGCTGGGACTGTAGCTCAGTGGTAGAGTGCTTGCCTCGCATGCGTGAAGCCCTGGGTTCGATCCTCAGTACCACATACAAAGCAATAAAATAAAGACATTGTGTCCATCTACAACTAAAAAAATATTAAAAAAAAAAAAAAAAAAAAAAAAAGAGTTGGAACTGTTGCTGAAGTCTCTAGTTATAAACCTACTATAGTTTTAAGTTATATTGTCCAAGTGTTATATTCCTATCGATGATGTATAAAGGAAAGCAAAAATAATTTATTCATTAAACAATACTTTTGTGACATATTTTTGGTTCCATGGCAGGTGTAGTATATAGAAAATATTAGGAAATTTTGTTTCTAAGGATAGTTAAGCAAGGTTTTACCAATGAAGGAACATTAAGAGTTCAGTCTTAAATTTTGGGACAAAAAGGAGAAGACCAGGAGAGAGAGACAGAAACACACACACAGAGACAATACAAGGCACATTTCAGAATAAAGGCTATTATGTGTGGACAAATAGTAAGGACAGGTGTCATTAAGATGAAAACACTTTTAGCTAGGTATAGTACTCGAGAGGCTAAGGTGGGAGGATCACTTGAGCCCAGATTTCAAGTCCAGTCTGGGCAAACATAGTGAGATTCCATCTCAAAAAGAAAAAAAAAAGGAAAAACTTGGACACAATCTGGAAGGAAAGGTATACACTGAAAACTTCTATAAGTCAAAAACATTTATGATTAGAGAAACAGCATAAAAAAGGAAAAAGCAAAAATTAACATGACATATGTAAGAACCAGAGAAAACCCTTGGAATTGGAGAGTAAAGTGTTCACATTGGAAAAAAATAAACATAATTCTTAGGATACTTAACACTAAGTAGCAGCATCATTACTGACATGTTGAGGATATACCTCTGCCAGATATATTACTAAGTGCTCTATATCTGGAAAATTTTTGAGTTCTTGGGTACTATTATTCCCAATCTGTTTATGAAGAAACAGGTTAAGTAATTTGGTCAAAATCACATAGATATGGTAAAGCCAGGTTGCATACTTAGGATTCTTCTACACTTCAGATATACTACTATTCAATCTGTAAACATATAAGAGGCATTATGGTTTAGTGGAAAGAAACATAAGGGGACAGAAGACTAGATTTTAATTCCAGAGCCATCATGTAGAAGTTAACCTAAGTTTCAGTTTCTTTATAATATAGGAATCAAAAGCTCATCAGGATTCTTATAAAAATCTAGAGTAGGATACTTAAAGTATTCTGTAAATTTAAACTGTACAATGTTATAAACATAAGTGTATACATACACACATATGTATTACATATATACACACACATCTCCTTGGAGAAACTATGGAGAAATTTTAATAAACCTTATGAATTTTACTTACTCCAGGTTTCTTAGATTATGAATTCAATGAGTAACCTAGATATGTTATTCTGTCAGGTTCTTTTTTTTCTTTTTTTTAGGGCCACATTCCCAGCCCTATTTTTGTGTTTTATGTAGAGACAGGGTTTCACTGAGTTGCTTAGCACCTCACTGTTGCTGAGGCTGGATTTGAACTCGCTATTCTCCTGTCTCAGCCTCCCAAAGTGCTAGGATTACAGGCATAAGCCACTGCGCGTGGCTATTCTGTCAGATATCTTAGATGCACTTAAGAAAGGCAATTCCTTGGGAAAGGAGGGACATGAAAAAATATATATATTTCACACACACATAGATGAGTTTGAACAAACACCAGGTTCTAATAATCAATACAATTTTTTTAAGTCTGGGAAATTAAAATAGATATTCCTCCCTAAGCAACTATGCTACCAAAATGTAGATGAAACAAATTTGAATAGTTTAGGTTATTCCATTTTAATGTAAAAGGAATGTATTAGCTGTGCTCCCTATGATAGATAAAAATTTATTTTACTTTTAGTTGGACGTCATGGCGCAGGCTTGTAATCCCAGCATTTTGGGAGGCTAGGGCAGGAGGATTGCAAGTTCAAAGCCAGCCTCAACAACTTAGCAAGACCCTAAGTAACTCAGACCCTGTCTCTAAATAAAATGTGAAAAAAAGGGGAGTACAGGGGATGTGGCTCAGTGGTTAAGCGCCCCTGAGTTCAATCCCATGTACCAACAAGCAAAAGAATTATTTTATTTTTAAAATCATAACTATCACTATGCTTTAAAGCAATGCCACTTAGTGAAAACAAAATAAACAAAACAAACTATACTCACTGAGAAATCAGATTTCTACGGAAAACTTAGGTTCTTCTCTAGATTGAAATTTCTGTAGCTAAACTACTTTATTTCTTCCTATCAATTAGTAAGTCTGGTCAATGACAAGTACACGACTTATAAAAGTAAAATTTGAAAATGACTAGTAGAGAAAGATTCACGTTATAAGGAATCGAGTTCGGAACTGAGAAAAAAGAAAAACATTTTCCTGTGCTGTAAAAAGTGCTCTCTCCAACACTACAAGGAAATCTGCAAAGACTGTTGGGTGGGTAACAGCTGAATACTGAGGTCAAACACTATAAAATGGGAGGAAAACTGGGACCCAGGCACGATATCAAATGCAGCAAAAACCAAGAACTCCTTGAGGAAAGTTTGTATTGACAAGTGCCAAATCGAATCCCAGCAAAAATGTTCCCTGTTGATGAATAACAGAACACAGATCTACTTTCTTCTCATTCTTTCGGTATTTCCCTTGGCCGATCTAACCGTCCCTTTTCTGAGTAAATGCGAGTAATTTCAAAAATAAAACCCTAGGGCTCGGTGGGTCTGCTCGAGGTGGATAAGGCACTCCAAAACCCTGCCACCAATAGGTGTGGGTAAAGGTAGAGTGACAGAGCGACTTGACGTTTTTCAGACAGGTCCTGGCACCCTCGCTCGGCCATTCGGGCCCTGTCAGGATTCACCAGCAGTCCGCTTCCTGTCCATCCCCACCCGGCCACAACCGCCAGCGCAGAGAAAGACCCCACCGCGCCGGCGCCGGCGGCCTCCCGGGGACTCGCCCTACCCCGGCACAGCCTCACCTTCCGCGTCTGCTGAGGAGACAAAGGTGAAGTCCCCGTTAGTGGGGGCATACGCCGGGGGCGGGCCCGGCGGCTGCATCTCGCCGCCCCTCCGAGCCCGCTGCGGTGGAGGAGGATGCAGCTGGGCCCAGGTCCCAAGGCCGCCGCGACGTGGACCCGCACGCTCGCGCTACGGTGCGGCCTGCGAGCTGAGAAGTGCAGGCTGGGACAGAGGCTCAAGACCAGCGCAGCGCGCAGCCGGGCTGCCCCGGTACTGCCCCACCAAAGTCCCCTCGGTGGCGACCGCCCAAACAACACGACGCCGGCGCCCTGACAGGACCATAACAGTGACAACGCCGCGCGGATTGGCTCTTTGTAATGTGCTCTCCTATTGGCTCCCGGAGGAAGCTTCTGATTGGGTCTTCCTGTTGTTGATTCCGGAAGCTTACTCAGGACAGGAAGTTCATTCTGTGTTGGCTGTTTTTGTTACATTCAGGTCCATCTTTTCCAGATCTCTTTGAGTATGTGGGTTAAAGCATTTTAGGGCTAGACAGGTTTCTGAAGTTCAATCCTTCGTCTTCCGTCAAGATTCAGTAATTGCCTTTAGTCATGAATTCATTGTATAGGATCTTGAGTAATTTTTAAAAAAATTTTTTTTCAGTTGTAGATGGATACAATACCTTTATTGATTCTTTTAAATGTGGTGCTGAGGCTCGAACCCAGTACCTCACACATGCTAGGAAAGCGATCTACCACTGAGCTACGGCCCCAGCCCCGGATCTTGAGTAATTTTATATATTATCTCAGAGCCTTAGTTTCTTCACCTGTAATATAAGAAAATCAGATAACTATAATAATTAAAAAGAAGATAAGGACCCGGGCACGGTGGTCTACATCTATAATCCCAGCTACCTAGGAGGCTAAGGCAGGAGAATCGCAAGTTCGAGACCAGCCTAGGGCAATTGGTAGAACCTTGCCTCAAAAAGGGCTGCAGGGGCTGGGGATGTAGCTCAGGTAGAGCGTTTGCTTAGCGTATGTGAGGCACTGGGTTCGATCCTCAGCACAACATAAAAATAAATGAAATAAAAGTCCACCGACAACTACAACTAAAAAATATTTAAAAAGTGGGAGGAGGCTGGAGATGTAGTTCAGTGGTTGTGCGCTTGCCTTTTGTGTGCGAACCTCTGGGTTCAGTCCCCAGTACACAGATACACAGAGCGATTAAACTGTCAGTTGCCACCCAGAGGCTAGGGCTGTAGTCTAGCCTCATTTCTATATTGAGGGAGGCAACTGAGGCCAGAGAAGGAAAGGTAGTGATAGAGTTAGGAAGGTACCTAAGTTTCCTGGCTTCTTCAGAGTGCTTTTTTTCACTAGAAGGACCTGTTGATTAAACTTACCAAAGTTTACAAACACACCTACATTTTAAAATGTTCAAATAAATTATATTTAAATCCAAGCTCCATAATTGTGGCTTCCAATTGGAAGAGAGAGAGTTTAGGGATACATTATAAAACAGGCTTGGAGAAATATACAATGAATCAGCAATAGAGCAATTGACAGGCATGTCCATTAATGTGTTTTTGTTAGGTACTGGGGGTTGCACCCAGGGGAGTTTAAACACTGAGCCATATCCCCAGCCCCTTTTTTATTTTTTACTTTGACACAGGGTCTTATTAAATTCCTAGGGCCTCGCTAAATTGTTGAGGCTGTCTTTGAATTCGCAATCCTCCTGCCTCAGCCTCCCGAGTTGCTGGGATTGCAGGTGTGCCCATAAAGTGTTAAATGATATTTTGATAATGTTTTCTCATAAGAGGGAACAAGTATGGTGGCACATGCCTATAATCTCAGTGATTAAAAAACAATGTGATGGGGGCTGGGTTGTGGCTCAGTGGCAGAGTGCTTGCCTCGCATGCGTGAGGCACTGGGTTCGATCCTCAGCACCACATAAAAATCAATAAATAAAATAAAGATATTTGTGTCCATCTACAACTAAAAAAAAATTAAAAAAAAAAAAAAACAATGTGATGGGGGCTGGGATTGTAGCTCAGCGGTAGAGCGCTTGCCTCGCATGCGTGAGGCCCTGGGTTCCATCCTCAGCACCACATACAAAGCAATAAAATAAAGACATTATGTCCATCTACAGCTAAAAAAATATTTTTAAAAAATGACTCTTCAGACATTAGTTTTCCTTCCATATTTTTGTACTTATAAATAGTACCACCATAAACAACACTGCTTTTTTTACCTTTGTATGTATTCACAAGTATTTCCTTAGGATAAAAATTTTTTAAAGAAATTACTGAGATCCAAGAAGGTGCAAATGTCTACAGTTTTAAAATACATATTGTTTACTTGTCCTCCAAGAGTTCACAACAAGTTATACCTATATTTGTTGAGTTTATGTGTATTTCATTCCTATTCCCATACTCCTTATTGATAATACAGTTTTTTTGGTTTGGTACCAGGGATTAAACTCAGGGGCACTCAACAACTGAGCCACATCCCCAGCCTTTTTTTTTTTTTGTATTTTATTTAGAGACAGGGTCGCACTGAGTTGCTTAGGGCCTCGCTAAATTTATGAGGCTGGCTTTGAACTCATGATCCTCCTGCCTCAGCCTCCCAAGCTGCTGGGATTACAGGTGTGCACCACTGTGCCCAGTTGAATACAAATTTTTTAAATGTGCAGTTTGATGGATGATTCATATTTTATTGTTTCAACCTTCATTTCATTGATTTCAATTAAATTTTAATACTTCAAAGCACTTGAAACATGGATAGAATCTAAAGAGTAGCTAGAAGAGACTACACACTGGATATGAACAAAAGGAAATGTTTTTAATTTTGAACTAATATCAGTGACAGAGAATGTAATATCACAATCTGTGGCATAAAGGTAAACAAGTCCAAGACCCTGATCAATTGTCATTACATTTATAGCCCAGAAATCATATGGGTGTACTTATAAAAGTTACTAACTCAAGGAAAACTAACTAAATTGAAAGTTCCCAGGATTTATTTAAGCATATTATGCAGTCAGTACACAAGGAAGAGCATGCCTTTTTTTTAAAGATGGGATCTGCCTATGTGGCCCAGGCTGGCCTTTGAACTCCTGAGCTCAAGTGATCCTACCCACCTCTGTCTTCCAGGTCTGCAGGTGCCTGCCACCATGCCTCTCTCTCTCCTAATTCATCATTAACTTGTTGGTTCTTTATTTTGGTAAATGACACCCTTATTATCCCTGCCATGAAGGCCAGAAACTTGGATGTCATTGTTGACTTCTCCCTTTCCCTAACCCCTCGAGTTCCATCAAGTCTTGTTTGTTTTAACTCTCAAACAGAACTTCAAAGCACTTCTTTTCATCGCTGCTACTCTGATTCAAGTCACTACTACTGGAGAGTGATATCAAATTATGTTGTTATATTGTGTGCATGTATGAACATGTAACAACAAATCCCACCATTATGCACAACTATAATGCACCAATAAAAAATGTGGAAAAAAAAGTTACTACTACCTCACTAAGACAAATGTAATCACTTATTAACTGGTTAAAACCAGTTAAAACCAGTGCAGCAGGTAATCTTTTAAAATATGAACACCATCATGCCACTTTCTCATTATAGAACTTTTAATGGCTTCCCATTGTATTTAAGTTAAAATACAAATTCCTGCCCATCTCCTGTCAACCTCTCCAGCCTCATCTCTTGCCATTCTCCCACTTGCAATCAATTACCCTGGCTTTCTTTCAGTTCTTAGAATTTTCCAAGTTCTTTCTCATGCCAAGGCCTCTCTGCTTGCTTTTCTCTGACTGGAAAATTCTTCCTTGGCACTTTCGGGGCTGGTTCCATCCACCCTTGAGAGCGTAGCTTACATGTCAGCTTCCTATCGTCCTTGACTATCATGTTCATCTCTACCCTGGTTATTTCTGAGTATTTATCACAAATATGTCATTATGCTATGTCACCTGTTTTGTTTTGGTTTTTTATCTTTATTTTATTTATTTTTATGTGGTGCTGAGAATAGAACCCAGTGCCTCATGCATGCGAGGCAAGTGCTCTACCACTGCGCTACAGCCCCAGCCCACCTGTTTTGTTTTTGTCTTTTTGTTTTTGGTACTATTTAACCCAGGGGTGCTTTACCACTGAGCTACATCTCCAGCCATTTTTATTGTTTTATTTTGAGACAGGGTTTCACTACATTGCTTAGGACCTTACTCAATTGCTGAGGCTGACCTCAGATTTCTGATCCTCCTGGTTCAGTCTTCTGAGTCTCTGAGATTACACGTGTGCACCACCACACCCAGAACCTGTTTATTTTTTAAAGAAGTGAATAAAGGCAAGAATAAATTATTGAAAACCACAGTGAGATACCACTTATCCTTTAAAATGGCTATAGTATAGGGCTGGGGCTGTAGCTCAGTGGTAGAGCATTTGCCTAGCATGCGTGAGGCACTGGGTTCGATCCTCAGCACCACATATAAATAATAAATGAACAAAAAATAAAGATCCACCAACAACTAAAAAAAAAATATTTAAAAAAATGGCTATAGTATAAAAAGACAAGGCTGAGTTCAGTAATGTACACCTGTATTCCCAGCCACTCAGGAGGCTAAGGCAGGAGGCTTGCAAGTTCAAGGCCAGCCTGGTAACTTGGTGAGACCCTGTCTCAAAATAAAAAATGAAAAGGGCTGGGGATGTAGCTCAGTGGTAGAGTGCTTCTGGATTCAATCCCCAATACTGGAAAATAATAATAATTATAATAACTGATTGGCAAGGATTGGAGAAATTGGAGCCCTTATACACAATTCTGTGATGTCAAATGGTGCTGCCACTTTAGAAAACGGTCTGGCAGTTCCTCAAATGTGCCATATGAACTAGCAATTTCACTACTGAGTGTACAACCAAGAGAAATGAAAACATGTCCATGCAGAAACTTGTACCCTAATGTACATAGCAGCATTTTTATAATAGCCCAAAATGGAAATAATCTAAAAGTTAATCAGCTAATGCATGGAGAAATAAAATTTGGTATTTTATACAAAAGAACATTGCTTGACAATAAAAATAAATGCTACTTGCTACAATATGTATGAAACTTGGAAACACTCTGCTATGTGAAAGAAGTCAGTTATAAAGTACCACATAATTCCAAGCCGGGCGCGGTGGCGCACGCCTGTAATCCCAGCACTTAGGGAGGCTGAGAAAGGAGAATCGCGAGTTCAAAGCCAGCCTCAGCAATGGTGAGGCGCTAAGCAACTCAGCGAGACCCTGTCTCTACATAAAACACAAAATATGGCTGGGGATGTGGCTCAGTGGTAAAGTGCCCCTGTGTTCAATCTCCAGTACCAATAAAAAATAAAAAATAAAAAAAATAAAGTACCACATAATTCCATTTGTATGAAATGGCCAGAAGATGTTGCCGGAATGAAAATGGACATAAAGTTGTTTATTTTACCATGATATACTACTGCATCAGTCTCCTGTGGCTGCCGTAATAAATGACCACCAAAAATCAGTATCTTAGGGTTAAAGTCAAGATGTTAGCAGAACCATACTCCCACTGGAGGCTCTTGGAGGGAATCTCCCCCACCACTCTGCTTATTTGTTTTTTTTTTAATATTTCTTTAGTTGTAGATGACACAATAACTTTATTTATGTATTTTTATGTGGTGCTGAGGATGGAACCTAGTGCCTCACACTTGCGAGGCAAGTGCTCTACCACTGAGCTACAGCCCCAGCTCTCTGCTTGTTTTTTTTAACTTTTTTTTTTTTTTTTTTTTGCCTCTTCCAGGTTTAGGAGGTGTTAGGTCGGATCAGGATCTAAGATGTCCCATTAAAGGGACCGGTCAGGGCAGCTGCAGTGAGCAGCTGCAAAAAGGAGTGGCTAGCCAGACGCTGACAGTCGCCAGTAGACACGCCTTCTGTCAATCAGCGGGTTTTCCTGACCTATCCAGGAAGGACTCTGGCCTTCTCTTCCTGCCCCCAAGCCCTCCCCTTGCTGACCGGGGCCTTTCGAATTCTCCCTACACTGGAGCCCCGGTGCCTCTCTCCCCGACATACTCTGATGGACGGGAGAGTTCAGCCCGAGAGCGTGTATTTCCAATAAACCCTTGCCCAGTGGTCTTAATTCATCTCCTTCTGGTCATCTAGTGTTTACATAATGGTGCCGAAACTCTGACCGGTCCCTTTAATCGGACATCTTGGACCCTGATCCGACCTAACAGGAGGCTACCGGTATTCTTGGTGTATGACTATTTAACTCCAATTTCTGACTTCATGGTCACACTGCCTTCCCTCTTTTTTCTGCTTCAAATGTCCCTTTGTTTCTCTCTCTTTTTTTTTTTTTAATTTTTTTTCTTTAGTTGTAGATGGACATAATGTCTTTATTTTATTGGTTTGTATGTGGTGCTGAGGATCGAACCCAGGGCCTCACGCATGCGAGGCAAGCGCTCTACCGCTGAGCTACAATCCCAGCCCCCCTTTGTTTCTCTCTTACAAGGACCCACCTGAATATCCAGAAATCACCCCTTTTTAAGATCTGTAACCTAATCTCATGTGAAAAGATATGACATTCACAGGTTCCAGGAATGAGCACATAATGTATTCACATGGTCATTATTCAGCCTGCTAAAACCACATTTCTACATTTTTTCTTTTTTCTTTTGTATGTTATGTGTTATTACAAAAGTAATAAGTATTTGGTACAGAAAATTAAAATATACAGAGAAACAAAACAAGACAACTTGAAATTCCCCATAATTCTACTTCCCAGAGGTGAGCACCATTACTATTCAGTTGCCTATTTTTGCAGGCAATGTGCATTTACATATAGGTTTCATTAAAATTTAAAAGTCCAACTCAGCACAGCCTCAGATCTCACTTCCAAGAAGCCCACCTCACAATTTGGGAAACATTACTGATACTTCCCTAGAAAATCTAGAATGTAGAAATTCACTTTGGAGAAAACTTAAATATCCCTCTGTATCAGAAAGGTGAATGTCAGAATGATCTTTTTTTTAAATTTTTTTTTTAATATTTATGTTTTAGTTGTAGGTGGACAGAATATCTTTATTTTATTTTTATGTGGTGCTGAGGATCGAACCCAGTGCCTTACGCGTGCTAGGTGAGCACGCTACCACTGCGCCATAACCCCAGCCTAGAATGATCATTTTGAAACAAGAAGTTACACAACATTAAAAAAAAGTCCCCGTTAGTTTGTGCAAAGCAGAGGAAAGAGTATGCAAGAATGTTATTCACAAGAGAAGGGCAGAGAGATTCTCCATTCTCGGAGCTGAGTATAAGCTGGCTTCCTGGAGTCTGTGACCACAAATGTTGAATGTGTGTGTCAGTGTGAGTTTCTGGCCATTCAAGTTCAGGAGAGTGTCCCTACACATCATCAGAGGTGTGAAGTGATACTGGTGATCCATGAGCCCTGTGCTAACCTTGCCCAGAACCCTGGTGACAGGGAGCACCCACTTGTTGGAAGTCTCCTGGGATTCAAGGTAAGGCGGTAAACATGACCTTGACTGCTGAAGCAATATGTTTTACAACCAAACCAATACATTTAATTCCTCTCTCTCTGTCCCTCCTTCTCCCTCTTCTGTCAATTATAAAAATACATATCTAATGTCCAAAACACAGGGTATCATTTTATTTTTTTTTATTTATTTATTTTTTTGGTACTGGGGATTGAACTCAGGGGCACTCAACCACTGAGCCACATCCCCAGCCCTATTTTGTGTTTTATGTAGAGACAGGGTCTCACTGAGTTGCTTAGTGCCTCGCCATTGCTGAGGCTGGCTTTGAACTCGCGATTCTCCTGTCTCAGCCTCCCTAAGTGCTGGGATTACAAGCGTGAGCCACCGCGCCC
>CM053411.1:58564461-58596066 GCA_028644305.1 Xerus rutilus
GGTATCATTTTAAGCTATAGATAAATAGATAAATCAAAAACAATAGGATTGGGGTTGTGGCTCAGTGGCAGAGCGCTTGCCTCGCACATGTGAGATACTGGGTTCGTTCCTCAGCACCACATAAAAACAATAAATAAACAAAACAAAGATATTGTGTCCATCTATAACTAAGAAATATTTTTTTAAAAAACAATAGGTTCATTAAGTTGTGAATAAACAGAAAACAAATGAGTGAATATCTAGCTCTTGTGTCTTCAAGTCGCAAATCCCACTTGTTCCCTACTACTTCTACTGACACTCATCTGTCATTTCTAAACTTTTAGTCCATGTGTCCCAACCACTGTTACTATGATTTGAAAAAAAGAAAGAGATCTGTTCAGCATTTCCCCTTTTTGAATACTCCCCTCTCACAGAACAGGGAGGTGTCTGATCTAGAGGAAACCCAGCCTCTGCTATGAAATGGGAAGTAGTTAAGAAGAAAGTTTATTCTAAAATGTCTTTTGGTCCGCTAACAAGAGGGCAACTGGATTACTCAGCCAGGTACCGAAGGGAGAGGGAATGGGATTTTAAGTAGGTTTCAGTGCCTAATATTAAACTTTTGGTTTACCTTCATTTGAAGCTTATGTCTGTTAGGTTTTCCTCCAGAGAAATGTGGTTTTGCATAACTGGCTGGATTTGCCTGCAGGGAAACCTTTAGGGCTGGTTAACCTGGTCTATAACTGGTCTGCTGGGGTTTCATTGGTTGTCTCTGAATTGATTTTATTGATTTTATTGAATTGATTTTATTTTCCAGAGCAGTAATTGACTCTGACTTCATTCCCCTTGCTGGCCACAGACTTTCTCTCTGAGTAGGAAGAATACTTCCAGTATTCAAACGAAGATGCATTTTTAGCATCTTCAAAATCAGCTGAGATTCTTTGCTGATGATCCATGCAGCAATTTAAATTATTTCAGCTGTCAAGTGACTGTATGACCAACTCTGGGATTAGTTGATTCTGTTTACATGTGAATAAAGTGAACTTCATGGCTTCTTTCTCATCTTCTTCCTCTTTTTTCTGTTCTCACTTAAACTCCGACCCAGTCTGTAGAGGTCTGACTCCTCCTAGGTCCACCTCTTTTAGGGGAGGTAGAAAAGGACGGAAGAATTAACAGTAGTTGCTACTTACCAAGTTCTTTCTGTGTGCCACTCACCACCCTTTGATCTGGGACTCTCAGCTTGTTAGTAAGAGAGCTGGAATTTGAACCCTACACTGGCACCAGAAGAGGCCTTTGCTTATATTCCTGTCTTCATGCCCTTTCCCCCACAGATCTTCCCCATGCTGCTTTCTCTGCCTAGAAATGGCCTTTCTCCTTTATTGCCTGGTGGACTTTGGTTTCCCTCAAGGAAAGCTCAAAAGTCACCTCTCCCAGGTAGAATTAAAAAATCCCTCTGAGGGAGCTCCCTGGAAAACTGATCTTCAACATTCATTGACTTTGACCCTCAACAAGAAAGACATCTATATTACTACCCAGTGCCAGGATACATAAATAATTGAAATAAAATTTTCATGGGAAAATATAGTGCTTATCATTTCAGTTCTATTTCATATTTGAGGGGAGGTACCAGGGACTGAACTCAGGGGCACTCAACCACTAAGCTACAACCCCAGCCCTTTTGTGTTTTATTTAGAGACAGAGTCTCACTGAGTTGCTTAGCGCTTTGCTTTTTGCTGAGGCTGGCTTTGAACTTGCCATCCTCCTGTCTCAGCCTCATTTTTTTAAAACATAGAATAGAAATAGAAAAATAGAAATATTAAATATTTCTGAAAATATGTAATATAAATGTAACAAGTATAGAAATGGAAAAATATTTTTTAAAAATATGGAATATTTTTTAGATATTTAAGTGTTTGTGACTCACTTATTATCATGACCCACTTTCCTAAGTGGATCACTGGAAAACTGCCCTATAAAACACATATTCTTCCTCCAACAGACTCTCCTGCTTCTCTCAGCTCTGAAATCTTCTGACACCTCACACAGAGGCCCTAGGGCCCATTTCTTTGGTTCAGAGGAAGATGAATTCTGGTCCCCATCCACTAGCTATATTTTAATCTCATTTATTTGTCCAGTAATGAAAAATCTGACCCTAAAAACATAATTATTTGTATCTTGGCAGAATGTACCTAGTATTTTTTTTTTAATATTTTTTTTTAGTTGTAGATGAATGCAATATCTTTATTTTATTTATGTATTTGTATGTGGTGCTGAGGATCGAACCCAGTGACTCACGCATGCGAGGCAAGCGCTCTACCACTGAGCCACAGTCCCAGCCCTGTACCTAGTATTTTTGACATTTGAACAAATAATTGTGAACACCCCATCCTTTATGTAACATTATTTTCAATAACAATCATATAATGAAGTGAATGTTAATGGCCAGAAATTCATACATTGGATTTTTTCATTTTTTCATTTATGAAGAATTTTTAATTGTGGAAAGATATATGTAACATAAAATTTATCATCTTCACCATTTTCAGTGTACAGTCCCATAATGTGTATATTCACATTGTACACTCAATCTCTAGATCTTTTATTTTGTTACTAGGAATTGAATCCAGGGATGCTTACTCACACACTCAGCCACATCTCCAGCCCTTTTTATATTTTTATTTTGAGACAGTGTCTCACTAAGTTGCATAGGGCCTGGCTAAATTGCTGAGGCTGGCTTTGAACTCTTCTTCCAGAGTCGCTGAGATTACGGGCGTGTGCCACTGCATTTTGCTCTAGATCTTTCTCATCTTGCAAAATTGAAACACTATACCATTAAACAACAACATTTCCTGCAGTTGTTGATTTTCATTTATTAAGCTTTAACTTGTTAGGCTGAAGTATCACTTCTAACTCTTTACATGCCAGACCAGAAGCCAGAAGTCAAAAAAGTGTCTTGTAGCCTGGTGAGGTGACTCAGGAGGTGGAGGCAAGATTCTAGGCCATCCTCAGCAATTTAATAAATTGCTCTGTCTTGAATAAAAAATAAAAAGAGCTGGGGTTGTAGCTCAGTGGCAAAGCACCCCTGAGTTCAATCTCCAGTATAAAAAAAAAAAAGCTGTCTTGAAGACAGGAATCAGCCACATATAGATCACATCTGTAAACTCACTTACTCAGTAAGCTGAAACAGTATTGTGAATTTATGGCCAGTCTGGGCAACAAGGCAAGATCCCATCTCAAAATGCAAAAACAATGCTGGGTGCAGTGGCACTCGCCTGTAATCCCGGCACTTTGGGAGGCTGAGACAGGAGAATTGCGAGTTCAAAGCCAGCCTAAGCAATGGGGAGGTACTAAGCAACTCAGTGAGCCCCTGTCTCTAAGTAAAATACAAAAATAGGGCTGGGGATGTGGCTCAGTGGTCGAGTTCAATCCCCAGTACCCCCAAAATAAATAAATAAATAATAAAAAATAGAAATCAGTAAATATCAGTAAAATTATAATATTATTTACTTATATGGGAATATAATTAATTTCAAAAAAGAACAAAATTGGAGAATTTATACTACCTGATTTTGTGGAGGTTGGGGAATACTGGATATTGAACCCAGGGGTACTTTACCACTGAGATACATCCCCAGACCTTTTCTTAAATTTGGACACAGGGTATAGATAAGTTGCTAAGGCTGGCCTCAGATTTGTGATCCTCCTGCTTCAGCCTCCCAGGTTGCTGAGATTGCAGGTGTGTGCTACTGTTCCCAGCACCACTACCTGATTTTAATACTTATGAGAATACAGTAATCAAGAAAAATTAATTTTTTTCCAGTGCTAAGGATCTAACCCAGGGCCTTGCGCATGCTAGGCAAGCAATCTACAACAGAGATATAGCCCCTTGCCCAAGGAACCTCAACCTTTTATCTCACACCATAAACAAAAATTTTCTCAAAATGAATTAACAATCTTTTTTTCCTATACCAGCCTGTTTATTTGATGATATCTTTTTATTTATTTAAATTTATTAGACAGTAGAATGCATTTCTTTTTTTTAAATATTTTTTAGTTGTAGATGGACATGATATCTTTATTCTTATATGGTGCTGAGGATCGAACCTAGTGCTTCATGCATGCAAGGCAAGTGCTCTACCACTGAGCTACAATCCTAGCCCCAGTAGAATGCATTTCAATTCACAGTACACATAAGGAGCACAATTTTTCATTTCTCTGCTTGTACACAAAGTTGAAGCACACCATTTGTGTCTTGATACATGAACCTAGGGTAATGACATCTATCTCATTCCACCATCTTTCATACCCCCATGCTCTCTCCTTACCCCTCCCCCCTCTTTGCCCTATCCAAAGTTCTTCCATTTCTCCCATGCTCCCCACCCCCACCTCCATTATGGATTGGCATCCACTAATCAGAGAAAATATTTGGCTTTTGGTTTTTTGGAATTAGCTTACTTCACTTAGTGTGATATTCTCCAACTCCATCCACTTACCTGCAAATGCCATGATTGTATTCTCTTTTAATGCTGAGTAATATTCCATTGTGTATATACATCACATTTTCTTTATCCATTCACCTATTTTTTAAAAAATTTTTTTAGTTGTAGATGGACACAATATCTTTATTTATGTTTATGTGGTGCTGAGGATCGAACTGAGCGCCTCATGCATGCAAGGCAAGCGCTTTACCACTGAGCTACAATCCCAGCCCTATCCATTCATCTATTAAAGGGCATCTAGGTTGCTTCCACAGTTTAGCAATTGTGAATTGAGCTGCGATAAACATTTAAGTGGCTGCATTACTGATTACTGTAGTGTGCTTTTTTAAGTCTTTTGAGTAGAGACCAAAGAGGGGGATAGCTGGGTCAAATGGTGGTTTCATTCCAAGTTTTCTAAGGAATCTCCATACTGCTTTCCAGATTGGTTGTACCAATTTGCAGTTCCACGAGCAATGTATGAGCGTGCCTTTTCCCCCACAACCTCGCCAACACTTATTGTTGTTTTTATTCTTGATAATTGCCATTCTGACTGGCGTGAGATGAAATTTTATTTTTATTTTTATTTTTTATATTTTTTTTTAATTTTTTTTTTTTAGTTGTAGATGGACACAATGTCTTTATTTTATTGCTTTGTATGTGGTGCTGAGGATCGAACCCAGTGCCTCACGCGTGCGAGGCAAGCGCTCTACCCCTGAGCCACAATCCCAGCCCCGTGAGATGAAATTTTAGAGTAGTTTTTTTGTGTGTGTGTGTACACATTTAGTTTTATTGTAACAAAGCAACTTGTATGCTTTTAACATTTAAAACTGAGCATCATCTTTCCTTTCCAGTGAAAACAAAAAAGAAAATTTAAAAATAAACAAAATTACAATAGAGAATGTTAATTCCAAATAAGATCCTACAGGTTATGCTGCTTCTTCCATTGAGTGGCAGGGCTCAAGTCATCATTAGGAGAGAATTTTATTTTAAAAGTGTCATCTTAAAGCTGGGAGCAGTGGCACAAGCCTGCAATCCCAACTCTTAGGAAAGCTGAGACAAGAGAATCGCGAGTTCAAAATCAGCCTCAGCAACAGCGAGGTGCAGCGCTAAGCAACTCAGTGAGACCCTGTCTCTACATAAAAACACAAAATAGGGCTGGGGATGTGGCTCAGTAGTCGAGTGCCCCTGAGTTCAATCTCCAGTACCAAAAAAAAAAAGGTGTCATCTTAAACTGCAAGGATGTCCATTAAACATCACAAACATGACAAAGGAAAAGCCATGTTGTCAAAATGCCCACTTAACCCACCAGAATATCTCAAACCCACCCTTTGCTGACCTTCTATAATCCCCTTTTTAAAAAAAATATTGTTTTAGATATTCATAGACCTTTATTTTTTATTCATTTATATGTGTTGCTGAGACTGAACCCAGTGCCCCACACATGCTAGGCAAACACTCTACCACTGAGCCACAACCCCAGCCTCTATAATCCCCTTTTTTAAGTTTTGTTTTTTTAAACAAGAAAAAGTAGACAAATGCATGTTGGTAAATGCTAACTGTCCATATTCACATAGAGACACAGTGTAATCTCTGAGCCCAGTATACAAAGAAAGGAGGAAAAAAGCTAGAATTCCATGCACTACTACACCTTCCAGCTTCCAGCAGAGTGAAGGGAGCAGAAGGTTTTTTTTTTTCCCACAGAGCAGGGTGGTGTTGATTCCATACAGTTTTTGTTTTGTTTTGTTTTGAGACAGGAAGGGATAAAAATGAATTTAGAACAGAAGAGTGTAGAGATTCTTTTCCCATTGTACTCTGCTCAAGGTATTTCCCTGCAAAATAAGTTGAGAACCATGGTTTGAGAAAAGAGACCTCAAGAACAGGGCGACTGAGCATAAAGAGGGAAGGGGGAAAAAAGACTGCAACTTGCTCCCAGGAATTGAATTTAAAAAACAAACAAAAGAAAAAAGAGGTTGGAATCCATCAGTGTTCAGTTAGTCATCATCTCCTTCATCCTCCTCTCCTTCCTCCCCTTCATCATCATCTTCATCTTCATCTCCTTCTTCATCAATATCTTCCAATCCTTCTTCTTCATCATCATCATCTTCTTCTCCTTCCCCTTCTTCATCATCCATATCAGGAACCAAGTAGTACTGCAGAGGATTTGGCCAAATATCATCTTTGATGACCTCTCCTAACTCACCTGCACCTGCATCAGAATGGTCAGTAGACCAGGTAAAGCAGCCCTCTGGTTCTTCATGCTGCCTCTTCCTGCTAGCTTTATTCTGCTTTTGACTTGAACATTTCCTCAAATATTTTCCAGATTTCCATTTGATTTCAGTGGACTTTGAAGATGGATCGCCACTCTCATTCAGATGAAATTTTTTTTTTTTTTTTTTGTGCCACTGGGGATTGAACTCAGGGGTACTCGACCACTGAGCCACATCCCCAGCCCTATTTTGTGTTTTATGTAGAGACAGGGTCTCACTGAGTTGCTTAGCGCCTCACCATTGCTGAGGCTGGCTTTGAACATGCGATTCTCCTGTCTCAGCCTCCCTAAGTGCTGGGATTACAGGCTTGAGCCACCGCGCCCGGCTCAGATGAAATTCTTTGGAGAACTTTATTTTCGAAGTAAGGATGTTCATCAAAATAAAAATCTATTCTGTAACTTGATTTGATATCTTCAAATTCTGTCACTTCAGCTCTGGGCAAATAATGCAGCGCCTCTTCATCTTCCTGCCCAAGCAGTGCAGACACTTGTGGATGGTTGACAAGTGTTGTTACCCAAAAATTTGGGATTTGGATGATCAATTCTGACCTCTTCTGAAAAAATGGTTGGCGGAGTTTGTTAGATTTCTGTTCTACTTGCAATATCTCCTCACTGGCTTATTCCTTAAGTCTATTTCGTTCTGTCCTTCATCAATATGTTCAACTGCTTCTTGTTCTTTTTCTGAGGTCTCCTTGGCCTGTGGTGGCTGGAGTTGAGCTCCTTTTTACTGACTTGGGTGGGGGGCGGTGGGGAGGGGGAGAGAAAGGAAGGCGAAGCGGGTGGGCAGGTGGCTTCCTCTCATACCACAGGCCAGGGCAGCTGCATCCAGCCGCCTCCTGTAGGCGCTCATGACAAGGGAGAGGCCGCAGCGCAGGGCTATGCTCCCTTACTAGCGCTTGGTGCTCCAGCTCGCTCCTTGCTCTCTCTGAGCTGCCTCCTCCTCCACCTCCTCCTCCCAAGGGCCTTAGAGTAGTTTTAATTTGCATTTCTCTAATTACTAGAGATGTTGAACATTTTTTCATATATTTGTTAATTGATTGTATTTTTTCTTCTGAGAAGTGTCTGTTCAGTTCCGTAGCTCATTTATTGATTTGGTTTTTTGGGAGAGGGGTACCAGGGATTGAACTCAGGGGCACTCGACCACTGAGCCACATCCCCAGCCTTGTTTTGTGTTTTATGTAGAGACAGGGTCTCACTGAGTTGCTTAGCATCTTGCCCTTGCTTAGGCTGGCTTTGAACTTGGGATTCTCCTGTCTCAGCCTCCCAAAGTGCTGGGATCACATACCTGTGCTACCGCACATCGGCTTGGGTTGTTTTTTTGGTGTTAAGTTTTTTGAGTTCTTTATATATCCTGGAGATCAGTGCTCTATCTGACCTGCATGTGGCAGAAATTTGCTCCCAAAATGCAGGCTCTCTCTTCACCTCATTGATTGTTTCTTTTGCTGAGAAGTTTTTAGTTTGAATTCATCCCATTTATCAATTCTTGCTTTTATTTCTTGTGCTTTAGGAGTTTTCTTAAGGAAGTTGGGGCCTAATCCAACATGATGAAGATTTGGGCCTACTTTTTCTTCTATTAGGCATAGGGTTTCTGGTCTATGAATCAACAATCTTAAGTGGAAATGAATCATGACATTAAGTGCAAAAGCTAAAATCATAAAAACTCTTAAAAAAACAGGTGAAAAATCTTTGCTGAAATAGCAATGATTTTATAAATAGGACACCAAAATCATGACTCAAAAAAGCAAGCTGGATGTTTTAGTCAGCTTTGTGTCACTGTGACCAAAAGACCTGATAAGAACCACATGAAGGACAAAAAGTTTATTTTGGCTCATATTTCAGAGGTTCAGTTCATGGTTGGCTGACTCCATAGCTATGGGCCTGAGGTGAGGCAGAACATCATGGCAGAAAGATGTGGCAGAGGAAAGCAGCTCAGGACATGGCAACCTGGAGGCAGAGAGAGCTCTGTTCACAAGGGACAAACTATAAAACCAAAGGCATACCCCAAGTGACCTATCTCCTCTAGCCATAACCTACGTGCTTATAGTTACTGCCCAGTTAATCACTATCAGTGGATGAATCTACTGATTGGGTTACAACTCTCAAAATCTTACATTATCTAGCACAGGAGCTTTTAGGGAACACCTCATTTCTAAACCATAACATTGGATTTCATAAAAATGAAAATATTTTGCTCTTGATAAAAGAGAATGCATGTCAAATCATTATATTAATCATGTTTTTTTTATTCCATATTTTCTGATGTCATAACTTTGGGTGTCTTTATTCAATTTATATGAAGTTCTGAAAGAGATTAGAATAATTTATAATGAAAAAAATCAGAATAATGATTGCCTCTGAAGATGTGGTTGAGATAGAATTTGGGAAGGGGTGTGGGATATTTTTTAAGGAGAGGGCAGTGTTCTATGTCATAGCAGATTTTGAAGTGTAAGCCTTTCAAAACTCATTAAAGAGTACAGTTACAAGCCGGGCACCGTGGCACAAGCCTGTAATCTCAGCACTTAGGGAGGCTGAGACAGGAGAATCGTGAGTTCAAAGCCAGCCTCAGCAACGGCGAGGCGCTAAGCAACTCAGTGAGACCCTATCTCTACATAAAACACAAAACAGGGCTGGGGATGTGGCTCAGTGGTCGAGTGCCCCTGAGTTCAATCTCTAGTACCAAAAAAAAAGAGTACAGTTAAGATCTGTAAGCTGCATCCCCAGAACTTCACTGTATTTTTTCTAAAAAATAATAAAGCAATATTTAATTCTATTTAATGATATAGACATAGAATGTATTCATGTCCAAGCTGGGTGTGGTGTCATTCTAGGCACCCAGAAGACTGAGGCAGGAGGATCCCAAGTTTGAGGCCAGCCTCGGCAACTTAGTGAGACCCTAAATAAAAATAATAAATAAATAAATAAATAAATAAATAAATAAATAAATAAAAAGGGCTGGGATGTATCTCAGTAGTAAAGCACCCCTAGGTTCAATTCCCAGTACAAAAAAAAATTAATAAATAAAAAATGTATTGCTATCCATAATTTATGTTGCTTGTACAAATATAAATAAAATGGTTTGATGAATAGAGAGATGTATAATTAGACTGGTATATGATAAAGTAACTATAGCCAAATACTAACTCTAGGATCTATGTGGTGGTTATAAAGTACTTTTGTACAGTTTTAAAAAATTTCATGCATGGGGGTTGGGATGGTAGCTCAGTGGTAGAGCGCTTGCCTCACATGCGGGAGGCACTGGGTTCGATCCTCAGCACCACATAAAAATAAATAAATAAAGATATTGTGTCCATCTACAACTAAAAAATAAAAAATAAATTTAAAAAAATAAAAATTTCATGTATGATTGACATTTTTCATAATAAAATATTAAGAAAGAAATTTATAGGTTTCCAAGCCAATCCCATTCCCATCCCTCAATCCCAGTCACCTAGCTTCCAGTTTTGCTTCTCTCCACCTAGTGATCAGGATTTTCTTCCCCTTTCCTATCTGTCCAATAATGTTTCTAATTCAGGAGCTTTGTCTTCACCCTGAAGCAGGAGGCTGTGTATTGTGAATAGATAGCAGCAATGGTGTGGGGGCCAAATGATGATCTGACTTAGTTGGTTCAGGGAGGGACATGGGGAGAGCAATGACAGGCCAAGCACTCGGCTCCTGGGTCCCTGCTTTTCAGCACACATTTTAGAATGTATAAGGGGAAAGGAAGAGAAAGGGAGTTGATTTCCACACTTTAGGGAAAGATGAAAGGGCAGGATGACATCAAGAAGTAGAAATATGTTTATATCTTCAACTATCACTTTGAACATGCTTCTGGTATGTTATTGCTCCCAGTTGCCCCTAGAACAAAATACAAATGCCTCATCATGGCCTACGAGTCTGTCCATGGCTTTTCTCCTTTGTACCCTGACAGCACTCTTCCTCTTTCTGTCTCTTCAGTCACTCATTTCCCCTGTCTCCATGGCTTTGCTCATTTTCCTCTATTACGGAAGGCTTCTTACCTCCCCACGCCTCCAGCCAAACCTCCTGTTCTCATCTCACTATTTTTTAAGACCTGAATCATTGTGCTATCTCCTGCCTGAAAACTTCCTCCCTGGATGAGTCTAGTTTGTATCACTCTTACCTGGAACAATTATAGAGAACTTACCCTCAGCACCATTCTTTCTGACTCTTATCTCTATCATTTTTTTTTGAGGGGGGTGGGTACCAGGGATTGAATTCAGGGACACTTGACCACTGAGTCACATCCTCAGCCCTATTTTGTATTTTATTTAGAGACTGGGTCTCACTGAGTTTCTTAGTGCCTCTCTTTTGCTGAGGCTGGCTTTGAATTTGCCATCCTCCAGCCTCAGCCTCCCAAGCCACTGGGATTACAGGTGTGCCAGTGTGCCTTGCACCTCTGCCATCTTTGGCTATTTAATTCCAAGTCATCTTCTTAGCTTTCACCAGCATCAACTGAAAGAAACGTCGAGAAGGGCAGAGTACCACTTGAACACAGTCCAGATCTCTAAGTCAGGAGTGCAGATACTTGGGTTCTCTTTAGGGTTTGGTCATAAATAGCCAGTGGCTTTGAGTAAGTTTTTATCTGACTTGGACCATCATTTTCTCATCTATAAGTAGCAGGTGGGGCTGGGATTATAGCTCAGTGGTAGAGCGCTTGCCTTGTGTGCATGAGGCACTGGGTTTGATCCTCAGCACCATATAAAAATAAATAAAGATATTGTGTCCATCTACAACTCAAAAAATATTTAAAAAAAAAAGAAGAAGAGGGGCATTAGCTGGATAATCGCTCTGGTTTCCTGATGTGATTGTTTCTGGTTCTATTGTTTGTTTTTTTTATAGAATGAAGAATAATTTTATAGGAAGAAGGGGACAATATTGCAATCATCTTTGACAGGCCCATTTGGAAATAATATCTTCTACTGAGATATAGAAAGGTGGAACATTTTTATTCAGAACAAGTAAGTTGATTACAAATTACATCTGCCTAGTTGTATAGTTGGCTACCAAATATTGATGATATTGAATGGAAATCAATTCATGCCTTCATCTGACTAGTTAGAGGTAGAATTTTTAATAAATTAAGAACAATGATTCTGTTGTTGTGGGGCATTGATTTATGGATATGGCAGCCTGTGAATGAAAGTCAGACCACAGATGGGACAGAACTCACACAAAGAATGACTGGGTTGCTTTGAACTGTTGGTCATCACCTCTTCATTCTCACCCTTCCATCCAGATAGCAGAGCTGTGTGCATCAAGATCATTGTGAAGAAACAGTGTAGACCTAAGTGGTACTCAGAGTTAGCCCTTTCCATTCTGATAAGAGTGTGCTATCCAATGTTGGAGCCACTAGCCACATATGCCTACATCACTTTGAAATTAATTAAGTTAAAATTTAATATAAAAATTCAATTGCACAGTCAGTCTAGCCACGTTTCGAGTGGGCCTAATGGCTACCATGCTGGATAGGGAACATGGGGAACATAGTCATCATCTCAGGAAGTTCTACTGTAAATTGCTGGTCTAGACAAAGAGATATTCTGAAAAAGATGAAGAATGAATGAGCAGGTTTATTTTCATATAACTATTTTATTAAAGAAGAGTGTGGGCTGGGATTGTGGCTCAGTGGTAGAGCACTTGCCTTGCAAGCGTGAGGCACTGGGTTCGATCCTCAGCACCACATAAAAATAAATAAAGATATTGTGTCCATCTATAACTAAAAAAATATTTTAAAAAAAGAAGAGTGTGATGGTCCACATTTATGGAGATATATCATGATTAAAATAAAAGGAGTATATTTCAGTTACATAACAGTTAACAATAACTGTGTATCTTACAATTATCTTACAGTTATAGCATGGCTAGTGGCAACTGTATCTTGCAGATATACAGTCAACAGTTAAATAGGATGGAGCTATATCATGATTAGTAATAAGAATATCTTAGTTATACATAGAATATTTATAATATATAGTATGTAAGGTATTTTTTAAATTTAAAATGTTTATATGTATATGACTTTGTTCAATATCATTAATCTTTAAAATACTCAGTGGATCGGTGTCTTCATTTTGCAGCTAAAGACATGGACTCAGAAAGGCTGGCTTGTGAACATGCATGAGTCTCACAGGACTTTCTGAGTCTACATGTTCTTCAGCTGTTAAATTAAGATTACATGATAGCCGGGCGTGGTGGTGCACGCCTGTAATCTCTGCACTTTGGGAGGCTGAGACAGGAGAATCGCGAGTTCAAAGCCAGCCTCAGCAAGGGTGAGGCACTAAGCAACTCAGTGAGACCCTGTCTCTACATAAAACACAAAATAGGGCTGGGGATGTGGGTCAGTGGGCAAGTGCCCCTGAGTTCAATCCCCGGTACCAAAAAAAAAGCATTCTGCTGTCATGTGTACCTAATTAGAATAAATAAATTTTAAAAAAAAGAAGGGGTTGAAAACCAGGAGCCCCCTAGGCCAAGGAGAAAACTAGCATACACTGAGTGTGAAAAACCAGGAAGGTATTTCTCTGAGCTGTTATGGATACAATGTGGTATAGTGCCTCTGAGAGACCTTGCAGAGCCAGATACAAAACTGATACAGCTTTCTCAGAGACCAAGAGAGGCGAGAGGCTGGATACAGTCCAATGTTTTACAGTGATACTCTTCAGAAAAGACCAGTCTGAGAGATAAAACAGGCTGTTTCTTTGGTGACACAGAATAATGACTAAAAATTGCAGCTAACATGTCTTGAGCTATTACCTCACATGAGATAATGTACATGAACTCTCAAAACAACTTCATAAGGCAAATACTGTTCTAGTCCCGTTGGTACGGATGAGGAATCAGTGTGGTATGCTGGAACTGGTTCTGCTTTGTAAACCCTGATTGTTGACTTTTTAGGATTTTGGCATTCACCATGTTAGCTTGCAATTGACCATGGTGGAATTATTGAATCAGCTATGGGGATCAATAAATGCTATACATTGGACCCTTTATCTCCAGAGAGCCAGTTTGTTATACATTTAGCAATACATCATTTAATAGGTTCAAAGAGGTTTAGCAACCTGCCAAGTTTACATGGTAGCAATTGTCAGAGTCTAGGTTAATTCATTACTCTAAAACCCACAGCTTTACCACTCTGACATCATTGGGGACACTGTTATATGGGGGGAGAAGATTACTCACCTGACTTCATCACCAAAACAAAACCATCTTGCTCATTAAGGACTTTGGGTTAGGGATATAGAGTTTTGCACAGCATGTCTTGAGGGCCTTGAATTCAGGCACTTGACATCTCTATAACTCAAGATGGGTCCAAAGCAGGGAAAATGGAGCAGTGCTGAGCGCTGACATCAAATGCTGATGTACATTTTTTTTTTGGTACTGGGGATTGAACTCAGGGGCACTCGACCACTGAGTCACATCCCCAGCCCTATTTTATGTTTTATGTAGAGACAGGGTCTCACTGAGTTGCTTAGTGCCTTGCCCTTGCTGAGGCTGGCTTTGAACTCGTGATTCTCCCGTCTCAGCCTCCCTAAATGCTGGGATTACAGGCTTGCGCCACGGCGTCTGGCTCTGATGTGCATATTTTTTGTAAGTAAATTAATATGTATATTCTCCTCATCTTCTCAGTGAATTTCATAAAGGACAATAGTCAAGAGCTCATTCAAAGGTTGGGCATGACTGTTACGAAGCAAATCGCGGATGATCTGTTTGCGTGGAATGTTCTGAACTATGAAGAAGTAAACATGATTTACTGTGAGAAGGTGGAGCAGGATGCCGCACGAGGGATCATTCACATGATTTTGAAAAAGGGCTCAGAGGCCTGCAACCTCTTTCTTAAATGCCTTGAAAAGTGGAACTATCCTCTGTATCAGGACTTGAATGGACAAAGTAAGTGTCAGTTGCTTGCATCTATTTCTACAAATAGAACGGACCATGAGGAGGATCCATATTCCTCCTATGACAGAGCTTCCCTCTTCATATGACCAAGCAGTGGGCTTTGGTTCATGCTAAGGAAAAGCTCTCATTTGATCACTTAGGTTACATGAGATGCAGTCGTAGAGGTTGTCCCCATAAGGAGGATGCAGAAGCCAAGATATAGAAACTGAAGGATATGGAAAATGACAACCTCCAAGACAGAGTGAGCTGGGAGGGAGAAGGAGGAAGAAGCCAAACATCAGTCCTTTCCCAGTGACAGTACAATGACCCCTGGAGGAAAAAGATAAACTCAGGACCCTCCATCCTTGCCCAGTAAAAACAAGTCTCAAATTTTTACAACCTCTTTCCTGAATGCCCAAACTGACACATTCTGTGGAAGAGGTTAAGTCAGCTCTCAGTGTAACATATAAAACCCCAGGCCCCTTCTGTAACCAGGGGCCATTTTCTACCCAGAAAGTGAGCCCCTCTGATGCCTGACTCCGCTGGTGAATAAAAGGCACTGCTGATCCATGAAGTCTGCTCCCATTCCGGTTATTTGTGCTTTCATTATGGTGCCAAAATTGTTTTGGTTATTTTGCTTACAGAAGCCAAATAAATAAACCCAAAGCCAGGAAAAAAAGACTTAGTATCACTTCAGAGCATAACTGGACCATAAATGCAGTCATAAATTCCTTGATCTACCTATGGGTGAGCAGCCCAGCTGACTACCTTCTCCATGATCTGAGCACCGTGGTAAAGACCACCTAACTGACTCAGGGAAAATGAGTCTGCTTTACATGAAACAGTAATTTTAATTCCTTTAAATAAGTAGCTTATGTCATGACAGATTTTAATCAAAGTTAAGGCCTAGTTAGCTGGAAGTTGCCCCTAACCACCACCCTCAGCCAAATCTTCCACTTTCCTTAATCCAAACACAGCCTCCTGCATTTCCAATCAGCTGCTGTATTGTTTGGTGGCAGAAAGAAATAAATGGAATGCAAAAGCTGGGAGGAGGGAAGAGGTGCCAGGGGATTGCCGCAGGAGACTAGGAGTACTTTGTGCAGGCTCAAAACTTGGGGAGGGGCCTGGGATTATAGCTCAGTGGTGCAGTGCTTACCTCATGTGAGTGAGGCACTGGGTTTGATCCTCAGCACCACATAAAGATAAATAAAATAAAGATATTATATCCATCTACAACTAAAAAAATTTTTTAAAAAACCCTGGGGGAGGAAACAAAAGCCATCTACATTACTCTGCATCAGCGCCCCCTCCTTCTCCTGGACTCCAGGATTTGAGGGTACACAGAATGGTGGCCTCTCTAACATCATCTCTTCCCTAACAGGTCTTTTTCATCAGCTGTCAGAAGGAGACTTAGATGATTTGGCTCAGGATTTAAAGGATTTATACCATACTCCCTCTTTTCTCAACTTCTATCCCCTGGGTGAAGATATTGATATTATTTTTAATTTGAAAAGTACCTTCACAGAGCCAGTCCTTTGGAGGAAGGACCAACACCATCACCGTGTGGAGCAGCTGACCTTGAGTGGTCTGCTGGAGACTCTTCGGAGCCCATGCATCGTTGAAGGGGAATCGGGCAAAGGCAAATCCACCCTGCTACAGAGAATCGCCATGCTCTGGGCATCCGGGAAGTGTGGGGCCCTAACCAAGTTCAAATTTGTCTTCTTTCTCCGTCTAAGCAGAGCCCAGGGTGGACTCTTTGAAACCCTGTGTGATCAGCTCCTGGATGTGCCTGACACAATCAGGAAGCACACCTTCATGGCCATGCTGCTGAAGCTACGCCAGGGGGCTCTTTTTCTTCTGGATGGCTACAATGAATTCAAGCCTGAAAACTGTCCAGAAATAGAAGCCCTGATAAAGGAAAACCACCGCTTCAAGAACATGGTCATTGTCACCACCACCACTGAGTGCCTGAGGCACATCAGGCAGTTTGGTGCCCTTACTGTCGAGGTGGGGGATATGACAGAGGACAGTGCCCAGGTTCTCATCCGGGAAGTGCTGATTAAGGAGCTTGCTGAAGGCTTGCTGCTCCAAATTCAGAAATCCAGGTGCTTGAAGAATCTGATGAAGACCCCTCTCTTCGTGGTCATCACTTGTGCAATCCAGATGGGTGAAAGTGAGTTCCACTCTCACACACAAACCACACTGTTCCGTACCTTCTATGATCTGCTGATACATAAAAACAGGCACAAACATAAAGGCGCAGCTGCAAGTCATTTAACCCAGAGCCTAGAACACTGTGGAGACCTGGCTCTGGAGGGGGTGTTCTCCCACAAATTTGACTTTGAACTGGAGGACGTGTCCAGTGTGAATGAGGATGTCCTGCTGACAACTGGACTCCTCTGTAAATACACAGCTCAAAGGTTCAAGCCAAAGTATAAATTCTTTCATAAGTCCTTCCAGGAGTATGTAGCGGGACGCAGGCTCAGCAGTTTATTGATGTCTCTCAAGCCAGAGGAAGTCACCAAGGGGAACAGTTACTTGCAAAAAATGGTTTCCATTTCAGACATTACATCCCTGTATAGCAGCTTGCTCCTGTACACGTGTGGTTCCTCTGCTGAAGCCACCAGGGTTGTCATGAGACACCTTGCCACTGTGTATCAACATGGCAGCCTGCTAGGGCTTTCCATCACCAAGAGGCCTCTCTGGAGGCAGGAATCTATGCAAAGTGTGAAAAACACCACTGAGCAAGAAATTCTGAAAGCAATCAATCTCAATTCCTTCGCAGAGTGTGGCATCAATTTATTCCATGAAAGTATATCTAAATCAGCCCTGAGCCAAGAATTTGAAGCTTTCTTTCGTGGTAAAAGTTTGTATATCAATTCAGAGAACATCCCTGATTACCTATTTGACTTCTTTGAACACTTGCCTAATTGTGCAAGTGCTCTGGACTTCATCAAACTGGATTTCTATGGCAGAGCCTCAGGTTCACAGGACAAGGCTTCAAAAGATGGAATCCACATGGAAAAGTCCTCAGACACCTACATTCCCAACCGGGCTGTGTCTTTGTTCTTTAATGGGAAACAGGAATTCCAGACTCTGGAGGTCACACTCCGGGATTTCAGCAAGTTGAATAAACAAGATATCAAATACCTGGGAAAGATATTCAGCGCCGCAGAAAGCCTCAGATTGTCTGTTAAGAGATGTGCTGGTGTGGCGGGAAGCCTCAGTTCAGTCCTCAGCACCTGCAAGAATATTCATTCCCTTATGGTAGAAGCCAGTCCCCTCACCCTAGAGGACGAGCAGCACATCACATCTGTGACAAACCTTACAACCTTGAGTATTCACAACCTTCAGACTCGGCAGCTGCCAGGTATTGCACACACGAGCCGCTTAAGCTACAGCTAAGTCTGGTTGGGTACTCTGGAAATACTAGATATCATGTAGTTTTGTTTTCAGTTTTCCAATAGTTTCTAGCAGGTATCAGGACTTAGAATGGCGGTGAGAGGGCTGGGGAGAGAGGTCGATGTAGGGGGAGGAATGTCAGGGAAGATTCCCAGAGCTGAAAAGTTTTATATATATAGAATAAAAAATCACATATTATAAAATATATTTGTTATCTAGTACGTATTGTTATAATAAAATCTACTAATTATTAAATACATATTTTTATTATTTAAAAATATGTAAAATATATAATGTAGGCAAAGCTTGTCTTCAGCAAACCCTTTCCCCCATCAGCATCTCCATCTCTACCAGCACCCACTGTTTCCCTGCCAACTGGCACCTTTCTCCCCTTCAAGTCTTGGAGGAAATCTAGCCTGTAAGTTAATCATGTGTAGAAGCTAATGACTAATTGTGTTTCCTAGATACTCATCTAGGAAAGTGCAGAGTATATCTTGCCCCATTGTTACTGCAAGTATTGTTTATTTAGAAAAAAGATTTTGGGGGCTGGGGTTGTGGCTCAATGTAGAGCACTTGCCTAGCATGTGTGAGGCCCTGGGTTTGATCCTCAGCACCACATAAAAATAAAAAAAAAAATAAAAAAGGTATTGTGTCCATCTACAACTAACTAACTAAATAAATAAAGATTTTGGGAGTAGATACTGTCCAACATGAAGAAATTTCAGAGCCCAGGTACTTACATATGGGGACAAGGTTTCTGGGTAAAGGGGAATCTTCTTCAAATTCCAAATAACACTAGAGGTGAGCATCTTCCCTGCTTGTGTAGAACAATGCTGTTAACAGAGCAGGGCTGCTGTAAGGGGTGAAGCTGCAGCCAGCAGGAACCTTGTTCTGCTTCACTGTTTTCGGTCATAAGTAAGGGTTCCTGTCCAGCTCTACTTCATTTGCTACCACAAAGAGGAATTGTCTATGATGTTTAGAATCTAGAATATTTTTGTACAGATATCTTTGCTACCTGCCTCTTAAAGCAGGAATGCCTTCTGTAGGATTCCAAATGTCACCTAGTCACCTAGACTTTATTAGATTATCTTTAGTGCCAGGAAACAACCACCTCTCTCTCTTTTTTTTTGGTTCCAGGGATTGAACTCAGGGGTACTCAATCACTGAACCACATCCCCAGCTCTATTTTGTATTTCCTTTAGAGAGAAAATCTCACTGAGTTGTTTATCGCCTTGCTGTTGCTGAGGCTGTCTTTGAACTCGCCATCCTCCTGCCTCAGCCTCCCAAAGTGCTGGATTACAGGTGTGCACCACCACACCCGGCAAAGACCATCTCCTTTTGCCAGTTATTCTTTTACAATGGTCTTGCAAAGTTGTCATTTCTGTGCTGAATTTGGCCTACAGCGTCTTTAGAATTTAAAAATTAATATATATATGTGTGTGTGTGTATGTGTGTATACATATATTAGCACATAGTAATTCTATATGCTTATGGGGTATACAATATGGCATTTCCACATATATAAACAATGTATAATTAGATTTTTAAAATGTTTGCCAATACTGTGCTCTCAATTCTTAAAGTTTAATTCATTTTGGGGGTAACATGTTCACTTGGTCCAATATATAAAAGGACCTACAATAAAAAGTCTTCTTCCTGCCCATGTCTTCTAGCTATGACCACCCTCTTTAGCGGAGTTACCAGCCTTTTGAAGTTAGGAGATATCATGAAAATATAGATTTCTCATTTCTCTTCAAATTTGTTAGATTTGCCACTGTGCGCTCATATCCTTATTGGGAACAATTGGTCAAATCCACATTAGCCATTTCTGCATTCCTTGGACAAGACATGGGTACAGATTCCACCTGTCCTACTTCTTTTTTTTAAATATTTTTTTAGTTGTAGGAGGACACAATATATTTTATTTATTTTTATGTGGTGCTGAGGATTGAACCTGGTGCCTCACGCATGCAAGGCAAGTGCTCTACCACTGAGCCACAATCCCAGCCCCCTACTTCTTATAATAGCATCACTTCCTGCCCTTTTTTGAAATTTTACTTATGGTTTATGCAGTAAGGTTTTCATGTATATCTTTTTTTTTTTTTTTTTTGGTACTGGAGATTGAACTCAGGGGCACTTGACCCCTGAGCCACATCCCCAGCCCTATTTTGTGTTTTATGTAGAGACAGGGTCTCACTGAGTTGCTTAGTGCCTCGCTGTTGCTGAGGCTGGCTTTGAACTCACGATTCTCCTGTCTCAGCCTCCCTAAGTGCTGGGATTACAGGCTTGAGCCACCGCGCCCGGCTCATGTATATCTTTAAAAGTGTGGAATTCCTAGATAAAAAGGGCCAATCTGAGAATGAAATTATATATATCATTCATAATATGCAAGGGCCCTTTGCAAAAGCAGATGTAGATTAAAGAAGGGCTAATGACAGGGGTTGGAAGGCATATCCCTAGGGAACTACATAATCCCTTCAGCTTTCCAAGGTTGTTCTTCAACTTCAAGAACTGCCCTTGCATAGCATTTTTCTTAAAACTTCATGTGTTTTATTTATCAATAATAAATCACAAACCTTAAAAATTCACAGTTTAGGGTTGAGGATATAGCTCAATGTTGGAGTGATTATCTAATATGCACAAGGCCCCAGGGACCTTGTTTGATCCCTAGCACTGAAAAATAAAATTACAATTTCTATTTAATATCAAGATTTTTTCCAAGAAAAATTTCAACTATTGCACTTGGAAATGGAAATTCAGATCAGAATATATAATCTATCTAAAGATTCATTGAAGAATACAAAAAGCAATAGACACGAACAGGTATGGACTCATATGCCTATAATTCCAGAGACTCAGAGAGCTGAGGCAAAAGGATTTTAAGTTCAAGGTCAGCCTCAGCAATTTAGTGAGGCCCTAAACAACTTAGTGAGACTCTGTCTCAAAATAAAAATATATAAGTAAATATAAAGGGCTTGGGATGTTGCCCAGCGGTTAAGTGCCTTTGGGTTCAATCCTGGCACCAAAAAACAAAAACAAACAAAAACTTCTACTAAGATCTTGGTTGGTATTATATTAAATCTATTGAGTAAGTCAGGGAGAATTAATATCTTTATCATGTTGAGTCTTCTAAGCCATGAGTGTGGTTTCTCTTTCCATGTATTTAGATCTTGCTTACTTTTATCACCATCTTATAGTTTTCAGCATACAGAGCCTGCACATGTTATTAGATTTATACTCAAATTTTTCATTCTTTTAGAATCACTTTATTTTTTTTTTTTTTTTTTTTTTTTTTAAATATTTTTTTAGTTGCAGATGAATACAATATCTTTATTTATTTATTTATATGTGGTGCTGAGGATCGAACCCAGTGCTTCACACATGCAAGGCGAGCGCTCTACCACTGAGCTACAACCCCAGCCCTAGAATCACTTTAAATGGCATTAAAATTTTGCTTTGGTTTTCAATTGTTGACTACTACTATTCAGAAATACAATTAATTTTAGTGTCTTCATCTTATATTTTGCTCCTCTGCTAATTTACTTATTAGTTCTATGAGGTGTTTGTTTTTGTAGATACCTTGAAATTTTCATTATAGACAATTATCTCATCTCCACAAAAATAGCTTTTTTTCCCTTTCTGATCTGTATTTCTTTTATTTCATTTTCTTGCCTTATTGCATTGACTAGGATTTGTAGTGCTATGTTGAATTGCAGTGGTGAGAGCGAATGAACATTCTGCTTTGTTCTTGATCTTAGGGAGAAAGCATTCAGACTTTCACAAATATGATGGTAACTGTAGTTTTTTGCCTTTTTTTCAAGTTGAAGGTTTCTTTCTATAGGTTGCTAGAATTTTTATCATGAACAGACACTGGATTTTGTCAGTTGTGTTTTCTGAATCAATTTATATGATCTCGTAGTTTTCTCCCACAGACTATTAATATTATACAGATTAATATCTAACTACTGAACCAGCCCTGCATTCCTGTATGAAGTCTGCTTGGTAGTAGTGTAATAATATTCTTTTTGTGTAAGATTGAATTCCACTTGTTCTTTTTTTTATATATATTTTTTATTACTTGTTGATATTTATTTATTTATTTATATGTGGTGCTGAGAATCAAACCCAGTGCCTTACGCATGCTAGGCAAGTACTCTACCACTGAGCCACAACCCCAGCCTGTCCACTTGCTATTTCATTGAGGATTTTTTAATAAATACTTTAGTTGTAAATGAACATAATACCTTTATTTTATTTATTTTTATTTGGTGCTGAAGCTCAAGCCCAGTGCCTCATATATGCTAGGCAAGTGCTCTATCACTGAGCTACAACCCCAGCCTCCTCATTGAGGATTTTTTTTTTTTTTTGGTACTGGGGATTGAACTCAGGGGTACTTGACCACTGAGCCACATCCCCAGCCCTATTTTGTGTTTTATGTAGAGACAGGGTCTCACTGAGCTGCTTAGTGCCTCGCTGTTGCTGAGGCTGGCTTTGAACTCGCGATTCTCCTGTCTCAGCCTCCCTAAGTGCTGGGATTACAGGCGTGAGCCACCGCACCCAGCTTCATTGAGGATTTTTGCTTCTGTATTCTTGAATGATATTGAAGTTTTCTTTTCTTTCTTTTTTTTTTTGGTACTGGAGATTGAACTCAGGGGCACTCGACCACTGAGCCACATCCCCAGCCCTATTTTGTGTTTTTTATGTAGAGACAGGGTCTCACTGAGTTGCTTAGTGCCTCACCATTGCTGAGGCTGGCTCTGAACTCGCGATTCTCCTGTCTCAGCCTCCCAAAGTGCTGGGATTAAAGTTTTATTTTCTTATACTGTCTTTCTCTGAGTTTCATACTAAGTTAATGGTGGCATCATAAAATGATTTGGGAAGCTACTCCACAGGCTGAGGCAGGCAGATTGCAAATTTGAGACTAGCTTCAATAACTTATTAAGACTCTGTCTTAAAAAAAAAAAGAGCCGGGCGTGGTGGCTCAAGCCTGTAATCTCAGCACTTAGGGAGGCTGAGACAGGAGAATCACGAGTTCAAAGCCAGCCTCAGCAATGGCGAGGCGCTAAGCAACTCAGTGAGACCCTGTCTCTACATAAAAAAAAAAAAAAAAAAAAAAACCCACAAAATAGGGCTGGGGGTGTGGCTCAGTGGTCAAGTACCCCTGAGTTCAATCCCTGGTACCAAAAAAACAAAAACAAAAACAAAAAAACAAAGGTCGGAAATATAGGTCAGTGGTAGAGTACCCATGCGTTCAATCTCCAGCACTCTCCCCCCACAAGATTTGGGAAGTGTGTCCTATTTTCTGGAACTGATTGTGAACTTCGAATGTTTGGTAGAATTTGCAAGTGAAAGTATCTGTTTCTACAGATTCTTTCTTTCTTTTTCCTTTTATAGTGCTGAGGATTGAAGCCAAAGCCTCATGCACGCTAGGCACCTGCTGCATTGCTGAGCTACATGCTCAACTCAGATTTCTCATTTGTTTTGAAAATTTGAAATTAAAAGTTCTTTAATAGTTATTATCAGACTTTTCAGATTACTACTTCTATCTTAGATGAGTTTTGGTAGTTTGTGGTTTTCATGGAACTGAACCATTTCATATATGTTATTCAATTCATATATGTAAGTTTGCTCATATTATTCTATAACATCTGTAGTGTCTGAAGTGAGATACCCTCTTTTATTTCTGATACTGGTAATTTATGGCTCTTTTTTAATTTGTCAGTCTTGTTAGAAATTTATCAATTTTATTGACCTTTTCAAAGATCCAGCTTCATTGATTGCTTTCTATTGTTTGTGATTTTATTAATTTCTACTCTTTTTTAAAAAATATTTTTTAGTTATACATAGACACAGTGTCTTTATTTTTGTTTTAATTTTTATGTGGTGCTGAGGATTGAACCCAGTGCCTCACATGTGCAAGGCAAGTGCTCTGCCACTGAGCCACAACCTCAACCCCTTGATTTCTACTCTTATTTCCTTTCTTTTTCTTGTACAAAGTTTATTTAGTTTATTTTGCTCTCCTTTCTGTAGTCTCTTTAGTCTAGGTTGTTGACTTGAGACTTTGTTATTTCCAGTTACAAGCTTTCAATACTATAATCCTTCCTCTAAGCAGAAGGTTTTTATTTTTATTTATTATTAGGCTGAAGTTTTTTTTTATTTTGTTATTTGTTAGATTTTATTATTTATTATTTCTGTATTATTCAAAATATAGCAACTCAGTGGTAGAGTACTGCCTAGCAAGTACACACATACTATATATATAAAACTATATATATGTGTGTGTGTATATATATATATATATGCATATATATATATAATCTAATTTTGCTTGAGAATTCCTCTTTGACCCATGGTTATTTACAGGTGTGTTGTTTTATTTACAGGTGACTAGAGATTTCCCTATTGTCTTTCTGTTATTGGTATCTAGTATAGTTCCATTATATTTGGGAAGCATGCTTATAATTAAGTACAATGCTCATCTCTCTGATCAAAAATTACATTTCTGTATCAATATCATGAGTATTTTTTTATATTTATTTTTTAGTTGTAGGTGGACAGAATATATTTTATTTTTATGTGGTGCTGAGGATCGAACCCAGTGTCTCCCACGTGCTAGTCGAGCACGCTACCACTGCGCCATAACCCCAGCCCCTCATGAGTATTTCTTGCCCATAGTAAAAACTAAAATCTTCTGATTGGTAATGACAGTGATAGCCAGGCCTGGTAGTACATGCCTGCAATCCTAGCAGCTTGGGAGATGGAGCCAGGATTATAGCAATTTCAAAACCAGCATCAGTAATTTAGTGAGGCCCTAAGCAACTTAGCAAGACCCTGTCTCAAAATTTAAAAAAAACAAAAAGGATGTAGCTCAGTGATTAAGTACCTCTGGATTCAATCTTTGGTACCAAAAAAAAAGAAAGAAAGAAAGAAAAAAGAAACGACATAGTAAATAATAAACAATGTCAGCTGGACACAGTCCAATCTTTATTTTTTTGGCAGGTGGTCTGATTGACAGCTTGGGTAATTTGAAGAACCTTGTGAAGCTGGTACTGGATAACATTAAGATGAATGAGGAAGACGCTATAAAACTAGGTCAGATTTTGTTTTCCCTAAATTTTTTTCCTAATTTTTAAAATGTAAGTATGATACTAAGAATAGTCAGTGCAAGCCTCTCTGGCACTGGCTGCGTCCACGTGAGGCACTGTTTTACGTACTGTGACTATACTGGTTTCCCTAGACATTTCCCACACTCCCACTACAATCCTTCAGCACTGTTTTATTCAAACAGTACACCACCTGACTGTCACCTCTTTAGAGGAGACAATCACAGGATGGGTTTTTAACTCCCTCCCTGGCTGATGGGCTATTTTTTATTTAAGGTGCTATAAAAAGGTTTACACTGTGGTTTCATAAGTAAAACTTCATAAATGAAATAAGATGCAGGAAAGAAGGTAGAACAAGAAAATTTGGGGAACACAAGCAGAGCCCATGACTTGTCACGGAGATCCAGGCCCTCAAGGATAAGGGGAATTCCTGTTGAAGCAAATTTTCCCCAATGTCCTTTCTCTCCCTCTCTCCCTCTCTCCCTCTCTGTCTCTCCCTCCCTCCTTCCCTGAGCAGGGAAATGTTCCCCTCTTCCTTCAGCAATGTTCTCTTTTATTCTGCTTCCTGCCCGAAGATAATTTCAGTCCTATAATTCAAATATGGCTGACACCTTTCCTTATGCAGGATCCCTGAGAAAATCAATTAATCCAATATCCAATAAACTGCTGCATGTTTATGAATTGGACAGATCATCAAAGCTGGAAGGAGCCTGAGAAAATTTCCTGGAAACTAGAATGACATGGGCAATGACTTGCCTATGGTCTCACAAAATGGTAGAAAGGGTCAAAAGTAGACAGTCTGACTCTGCTATTAAGAAATCAAAATCTGGGGCTGGGCTGTGGCTCAGTGGTACAGCGCTTGCCTAGCATGTGTGAGGCACTGGGTTCAATTCTCAGCACCACATATAAATGAATAAAAAGCGAAGGTCCATTGACAACTAAAAATATATATATATGAAAAAAAGAAAAAAAAAGAAATCAAAATCTGGACTGGTTTGTAGCTCAGTAGTAGAGTGCTTGCCTAGCACAGGTGAGGCACTGGGCTTGATCCTCAGCATCATATAAAAATAAGTAAAATATGGGCTTGGGTTGTGGCTCAGTGGTACAGCGCTTGCCTAGCATGCGTAAGGCACTGGGTTCGATTCTCAGCACCACATATAAATAAATAAAATAAATAAAGATCCATCAACAACCAAAAAAAATTTAATAAAAAGTAACATTATTAAAACAAAAGTAAAATAAAGGTATTGTATCCATCCACAACTGAAAAAAATTTAGGAAAAAATCTGAACTTGAGCAAACCAATCTAATTATGTTAGTAATAATCAACACTATTAAGAGTTACTGTGAGCCAGGCGCAGTGGTGCATGCCTATAATTCAAGCAGCTTGGGAGGCTGAAACCCGAGTTCAAAGCCAGCCTCAGCAACAGCGAGGCGCTAAGCAACTCAGTGAGACGCTGTCTCTAAATAAAATACAAAATAGGGCTCAGTGGTTGAGTGCCCCTCGACCAAAAAACCTACCCCCCGAAAAAGAGTTACGTGAAGTAACATCATAATAAATAAATAAATATATTGTGTCAATAATAATAAAGATTATTATTATTAACATAATAATAAATAAAGACACTTTTTATAACTAAAAATAGTTATAAGAGTATACATTGAAATGCATTAAAATACTACAGTTCTTCTTACGCTACTGAGAGAATGACCTCCATAGAAAGGACTTGAATGGTTTGGGAGATTGGAAAGTGAGGATTTAAAGAAAAACAACTCTAACTCTCAAGGTAACTTGAGGCCTCTCTACAGAAAGAGCATGGAAAGGTCTCTGTGCAGTTCTTCTTTGCCCTCTTTTCAGTCCATTAATCTATGTTTAAATCAAATTGACTTGGTATCCTAATGTATTTCCTTTCAATCTTTTTGCAGCTGAAGGTCTGACAAACCTGAATAAGATGTGTTTGTTTCGTTTGACCCACTTGTCTGACATTGGGAAGGGAATGGATTACATAGTCAAGTCTCTGTCAGGCCAACCCTGTGACCTTGAAGAAATCCAATTAGTTTCCTGTTGCCTCTCTGCAAATTCTGTGAAAACCCTAGGTAACCATTGTCTCCATTACCTGAATGAGAACTGTGTAACAGAACATGTGAGACTTTTATACTAATGCACACTTAATCTTACAAATGGAAATTTACTTTTAAAAGAAACTGGAGCTGGGCGCGGTGGCTCATTTTTGTAATCCCAGCACTTTCGGAGGCTGAGACAGGAGTATCGCGAGTTCAAAGCCAGCTTCAGCAAGGGTGAGGCGCTAAACAACCTCAGTGAGACCCTGTCTCTACATAAAAAACACAAAATAGGATTGGGGATGTGGCTCAGTGGTTGAGTACCCCTGAGCTTGATCCTTGGTACCAAAAAAAAAAAAAAAAAAAGAAAGAAAGAAAAAAAGAAACTGGAAAAAATGATAAAGATACCTAGGTATTGTCCATCCTGTTTTTAATGATTTCTATATGATTAGAATTAAAATTAATTATTGATGGATGATAGAAGAGAATTACAGAATAGTTGAAGATGTTGTAACAGTAAGAGAAAGTAAAAAGGAAGAAAATAGGGGGCTGGGGCTGTGGCTCAGCGGTACAGCGCTTGCCTCGCATGCGTGAGGCCCTGGGTTCGATCCTCAGCACCACATACAAAGCAATAAAATAAAGACATTGTGTCCATCCACAACTAAAAAAATATTTAAAAAAAAGGAAGAAAATAGGAAATACTTTGAAAAAATGTTTGTTTGAAACTTACCACACATCCTGTCATCTAACTACTGCCCACTAAATACTTAGATGAAGGGATAAACAAATGATTATAAAGTAGAAACATAAGATTTCTTTAAATAATCTCTGGCCTTGGATTCTTACCCATTGCCTTGTTGAGATGGAGTTAATGTGCATTAATATAAGAGTTGAGTCTTTTGAGTTCCCGAAGGGTATGCATACTGACTAGGGAGAAATCTTTCCATATTTCTGGATAAACTGTTCAGTTCAGATGTTTTAAACTTTAATTTTGGAAAAAGAGATGGTGTAACACTTTTAAAATCAGTCCATAAAGATTACAAGAAGGCCATTTGTTTACAAATATAAATTTACAGTTAGAGAAACCCATGATTAGGGCTAGGGGTGTAGCTCAGTGGTAAATTACTTGTGTAATATATGTGAGAAGCTGGGTTCAATCCTCAGCACTGCAAACAAACAAACCAACCAACCCATGGTTGGAAAAGGCTAGACAAATATTGGTAACATGAGAAGGATAAGCATATTCTTTTATTTCTCTACTTGCTACTAGGAAGCAACTAGCTTAGAAGTGAAAAGAGCAAATGTGTATATCCATGAACCCTGTCTAATTTATTAAGAAGAGATTGTTTGAAGTAGTCTTGATAGGAAAACCTTCATCTAGATTAAGCAAACATGATAAATTTATGAATTAAAGAAAAGAAAAACATTTCTTAGCTACAGTGATATTGATATATATTTGCATGCAGAGTAGTTTTCTGTATTTTTTTTTAATTTTTTTTTTTAAGTTGTAGATGGACACAATGTCTTTATTTTATTGCTTTGTATGTGGTGCTGAGGATCGAACCCAGGGCCTCACGCATGCGAGGCAAGCGCTCTACCGCTGAGCTACAATCCCAGCCCCTAGTTTTCTGTATTTTTTATCTCAACACATTTGTCTTTGTTGTTAAAATATATATCTCGTAGTGAGCATGGAGTTGGTCTTTTTTTTTTTTTTTTACTTCTGATTATCCCTGCCTTTTATTTGGAGTGGTTAGTCCATTCACACTTAATATACTTAAGTGTGGATGGATGTATACCTGCTACTATCCTATTTGTTTTCTTTTTCTTTACCATTATTCTTTTTTTTTCTTTTTTTTTACTTTCTAAGTTTTGTTGGACGCAGTGGTGGATGCCTGTAATCCCAGCAATTTGAGAGGCTTAGGCAGGAGGATCGTGAGTTCAGAGCCATGCTCAGCAGCTTAGTAAGGCCCTGAGCAACTCAGTGAGACTCTGTCCCTAAATAAAATATAAAACGGGGGGCTGGGGTTGTGGCTCAGTGGTAGAGTGCTCTCTGCTCATGTGTGAAGCACTGGGTTTGATCCTTAGCACCACATAAAAATAAATAAATAACATAAAGATATTGTGTCCATCTACAACTAAAAAAATATTTTAAAAAATATAAAAAGGGCTGGGGATGTGGCTTAGTGGTTAAGCACCTCTGGGTTCAAGCCCTGACACCAAAAACAAACAAAAGAACAACCAATGTTCTAAGTTTTTTTTTTTTGGTACTGGAGATTGAACTCAGGGGCACTTGAACACTGAGCCACATCCCCAGCCCTATTTTGTGTTTTAGGTAGAGACAGGGTCTCACTGAGTTGCTTAGTGCCTCCCTATTGCTGAGGCTGGCTTTGAACTCACAATTCTCCTGTGTCAGCCTCCCAAAGTGCTGGGATTACAGGCTTGCGCCACTGCACCTGGCTTCTAAGTTTCTATTATTAACATTACAACTATGATGTCAACAAAATCATGTAGGCCAAGGTACAAAAAGAACAACTCATCTACTTTTTGCTCTTCTGTTTCTCCACACAATTAAGGATATTTGGGAAGTGGAAGAAACTTCACAGTGCATTTCAACCACCTCATTCTATAGATGCAGAAAATGAGGCTTAAATTGAGTGGCTTTTCCATGGTGACATAACAATAAGGTCCCATGATGCTTTTGACTCTGTGTTACCTGGAGTTCATTAATCCAGAATCTAGGACCTTGAAGTATCTGTCCATTTGGTCATAGCTATGGGAGTTGGCGGTTATACCTATCCAGGTACTTTTGGGGATAATTAAGTTGATCAAATCAAATGAGAGTTTGTATTGTCATTAGCAAAGAAGGCAAAGATCAGAATTCTTCTAAGGATATTTAAAAATGTATATATAATTGTATGAAAATCTTATTATATTTTGTTTTTTAGCTCAGAATCTTCATAATTTGGTCAAACTGAGCATTCTTGATTTATCAGAAAATTACCTGGAAAAGGATGGAAATGAAGCTCTACAGGAACTGAGTAAGAATGACAACTTGACCAAAATTAGATACTTGCATATGTGTATGGATAGTTAGAAAAACACTAGCCTGGGCCCTGATGTCTCTTGCACCCATGGGTGACTTACTAGATGCACCTTCCTTAGGAAAACACTTTATCCCTTTTAAAATCGAGTCACCAGTTTGTACTTGGTAATTGCATCTGAGTCTCCCACGTGATGGCCTTTTTTTAAAAATATTTTTTTAGTTATACATGGACACAGTATCTTTATTTTTGTTTTACTTATTTTTATGTGGTGCTGAGGATTAGAACCCAGTGCCTCACACATGCGAGGCAGACGCTCTGCCACTGAGCCACAACCTCAGCCCCTCGTGATGGCCTCTTTCAAAGAAGCTAATGTTTGAAGTTCAAGACAAATTTACTGAAGAAAGTAGTGATAAGTTTTAAAAATTTTTTAAGTTGTTGATGGACCTTTAATTAATTATTTATTTATATTTGGTGTTGAGAATCAATCTCAGTGCCACATACTAGGCAAGCATTTTGCCACTAAGCCACAACCCCAGCCCAAGATTTTGAAGGTGTGTAGTGATATATGGTTATGATTTTGAAAAAGAAAGAAACAAAAAGAACTGTCACAGAGTTACAGATCTAGCTCAGTGCATGAGTGATGACCTGGTTTCAATCTCCAGCATCAAGACAACAAAAATAACAAAAACAAAAACAAACAGAAAAACAAAACAAAAACCCTTATACATATATGTTTGAGACTTGCTTCAAATAATGGAGAAGGCCAGGCATGGGGGCACAGGTCTGTAATCCCAGCAGTAGGAGGCTGAGGAAGGAGGATTACAGATTTGAGGCTGGTCTCAGAATTTAGCAAGACCCTATCTCAAAATAAAAAGGGCTGGGATGTGGCTCAGTGGTAATTCACTCCTGAATTCAAGTACCAAAAAAATAAAAATAAAAAGAAGAAGAAGACAACGAAGAAGAAGAAGAAGGGAGTTAGGTCAGGATTAAGTGAGTTTGTCCATGATTTGCATTTTTCCAAAGCTGGATTATTTGTACATAGTTTCTTTCTTTCTTTCTTTCCTTCCCTCCCTTTCTCCCTTTCTCTCTCTCCTTCTCTCTCCCCTCCCCTCCCCTCCTCTCTCCTTCCTTTCCCCTCCCTCCCTCCCTCCCTCCCTCCCTCCCTTCCTCCCTCCCTTCCTTCCTTCCTTCCTTCCTTCCCTCCTTCCTTCCTTCCCTCTCTCCCTCCCTTCTTTCCTCCCTCCCTCCCAGGGATTGAACTCAGGGGCACTCGACCACTGAGCCACATCCCCAGCCCTATTTTGTGTTTTATTTAGAGACAGGGTCTCACTGAGTTGCTTAGCACCTCGCTGTTGCTGAGGCTGGCTTTGAACTTGCGATTCTCC
>CM053411.1:58596166-58659072 GCA_028644305.1 Xerus rutilus
CCCGAGCCACTGGGATTACAGGCGTGTGCCACTGTCCCCAGCTGTCTGTGTTTCATTACACAGTTTTGCATTATGTTTCTGTGTGTTTGAATATTTTCCACAAAATAACCACAAAACAAATAGATTCTCCTTGCAGATGGAGTGGGCTGCAGAGCCACCAAACAAAGATCATTCCTTCCCCCATATCTCTTCATCCTTCATCCATTTTGAGATAGTCCAGTTCCTGAACAGCTCTGTGTTTTCAAGGTGGCAGGCTGAACCTCCTGGAACAGCTAACTGTGCTGATGCTTCCCTGGTGCTGGGATGTGCGAGTCAGCCTGCCAAGCCTGCTGGAGCAACTGGACAGGGCCTCACGGCTTGTCAAGCTGGGGCTGAAAGACTGGAGACTCACAGATGCAGAGATTAGAGCTTTAGGTAGGTATGCACACAGAGCCAAGAGGAATGAGGCCGGTTCTAAGAAAGTTCTTAAGTTGGCTTGTTTTGCTCCTTTATTCTATTTTGCCTCCTTTATTTTATTTTATTTATTTATTTTATTTTAGTAAGGGGATTGAACCCAGGGGTGCTTAACCACTGCTGAGCCACATACCCAGCCCCCAGCCCTTTGCCTCCTTTTTTTTTTTTCAATGTGTTGAAAAAGAGTTCACACATATTAAGGAGTAAGATGCTTTGAAACACTGGCCTTCTTTCAGGTTTTTAAGCACTTTAACCACAAAATCAAAGGGAAACCTCATGCAGAGTTGGAAAGGATGTGTCTTTTCAGGGAGGCTCTTGGGGGGTGTTTAGACTTGTCAGGAGGCATTTTGTTGGTAGTGGTCTTTTTTTTTTTAAATATTTTTTAGTTGTAGGTGGATGCAACATCTTTATTTCTTTATTTTTATGTGGTGCTGAGGATCGAACCCAGTGCCTCCTGCGTGCTAGGTGAGCACGCTACCACTGCGCCAAACCCCAGCCCCTTGGTAGTGGTCTATAGCATTTTACAAATCTGTAAGCAGGAAGCTACCTGCTTTGCCCATTTCTAAGGCTTGCCACGGACCAGAGAAGATGTTGTGTTTAATGAAATAAGAACTGAACTGGTAGCCAGGCGCGGTGGCTCAAGCCTGTAATCCCAGCACTTTGGGAGGCTGAGACAGGAGAATCGAGAGTTCAAAGGCAGCCTCAGCAATGCCGAGGTGCTAAGCAACTCAGTGAGACCCTGTCTCTACATAAAACACAAAATAGGGCTGGGGATGTGGCTCAGTGGTGGAGCACCCCAAGTTCAATCCCCAGTACCAAAAAAAAAAAAAAAACTGAACTGAGCAATGATTTACCAATTGGCTTTAATTTTCTAGTGCCTTCTAGCCTCCACTTGTAAATAAGGGAGGGCAGCTGATTTCTGGAAATTTAGCTGTAATGACCTACTCTAAACTTCAGGTGAGGGCTGGGGCTATGACTCCAGTGGCATAGTGCTTCCCTGGCATGTAAGACGCCTGGCGTTCAATTCCCAGCTCTGCAAATAATAAATAATAAGTAAACTGCAAGCAAAAGAATGTGTGAAAACTAACGACTCATTAGTAGTGATTTATTCTCAGATTTTTCTAAGAAAAGAATTTATAGAATTATCATCATACCCCATAAAAGATAATCATTGTTAAACCTGGTTTATAAAGAAGCTTAGACATAAAAAGGGTTGAGCTGCGCGCAGTGGCTCATGCCTATAATCCCAGTGGCTCAGGAGGCTGAGGCAAGAGGATTGCAAGGTTAGAGCCAACCTCAGCAACTTAGTGAGACTCTGTCTCAAAATAAATAATAAAAAGGGCTGGGGATGTGGCTCAGTGATTGAGTACCCCTGAGTTCAATACCCAGTACTGAGAAAAAAAAAAGAGAAAAGAAAAAGAAAAAAGGAAAAAAAAAGAGAAAGGGTTGAGATAGAGGAAGAGTTGAGGCAAGAGAAGGAGGAAAGAGCTGGGGCGGACACTGTTCTCCTCTAGCCATTTCCTTTATCTCCCAGAGGTGTAGACTGCTATCTACTAAAAGCTGAAAGGTGAGAGCCAAGTGTCCCCTGCCTTTAGTCATGTGCTGGGCATTGCTCTGGTTAGCTCCTCCTAAGGCTCTATGTTGGTGAGGAGGTTAGCTGCATTGATTTTGGAATCAGACAGACCTGGCCACCTCTTCCACTTAATGGATGTGTGACTTGCAACAGGTTAAATCCTCTGAGCCTCAGTTTGCTCACCTACCAATAGAGGATAATTATGATATCTACCGTATTAGCAGTTATGTGCTAATCAGTAGTTGAGTTAATGCATGTAAAGTAAGAACATGCTCAATAAATGGTCCTGTTCGTCTGTGGACTTCAAGGGCAACGGATATGAGAATTAGTATCCTTTAAAAAGCAAAAAGTTTCCTCTGCTTGCAAAATGCTCAGCTTTGAAGCAGGAGGCCTTCCAAATGGAGCGTCACTCACACTCACGCTCCAGTCCACCTTCACCTTCTGCCACACCCCTTACCTGCAGGAAGCTCCACATGGGGTCCTCTCATTGTTCCCCAAACAATGCCTTTTGTTCATGTACTTCCTGGAGCTAGTCCCTCACCTTCTCCTCCACTCCCTTTGACTCAACTCACACATCTCCTCCATGGTTAAATATTTTTTCCTCTTCTGCACCTTCTTGTGAAACCTAGATGTTTCAGGCTTTTTGACTGTGGCCCATAGTTAAAAATACATTTTTGTTTCATGATCTAAAACACACGTATGTATAAATAAAAATTATCACAAAAAGTAATTAATTTTCCATGGGATACAGTTTTCTTTTTTTTTTTTTCTGTCTTATTTTTACTCTTTAAAATGCCAATTGCAACCCATGACATTTATCTAATGCTTTTCTAAAGGAGGGAATATCTTACAGCTTGGAGAAAAAGAAAAACAAAACAAAACAAATACTTCCCTAATCCATACCCTCCTAAGATGTCTGCCTAGACCCAGGGCTTCTGTTTGCAATGGTCACTTGTGGCTATGTTTCTGCTCCTGTGTGTCTCTCAATCTAGGTCATCTTGCCTCCTGCCGTGGTTCCCCTCCTTCCTCTCCAAGTGACCCAGATGGGAAGAACAGCCACTTGTCCTTAATTCTATGAGTCCCTAATATACTTCTGGGGGTAGCAGATTTACTGAATGCTTGTGGGTGGCACTATATGATAGCTCTAAATAGCCAGTTACTCAAATTTAATATTAGCCCTTCTCCATTCTCAAAAAGATGCCTGGTTATTTCTTCCAACTCTGGCTCCAGCTGCCTGTCAATGGCCTTGACCTCTGTCTTCATCTCTTCCAATACTCCAGCAATTCTGAAAAAAAAAATTCCTTTCATTCCATTCTTCTACCACTGGGTTCTACAAACATCAGGGAAAATAGATTTATTTCCCACTTTATGAGTCATGGCATTTCTTCCAATAGAAGCAGCCAGAAATAGGGTTCATTTTGTTTTGTACTCTGTGTGGGGGGGGCATGGGGGGCGGGGGGAGGGTTGCTGAGGATGGAACTCAGGGCCTCAAGCCTGCTAGGCAAGTGCTCTACCACTGAGCCACCCTCAACTTGTGTTTTGTACTTTTTAATGAAGCATAACATACAGAAAGTATATGAAAATATCTTGTACAATGAATTTTGGGGGGGGGGTACCAGGAATTGAACTCAGGGGTACTTGACCACTGAGCCACATCCCCAGCCCTATTTTGTGTTTTATGTAGAGACAGGGTCTCACTGAGTTGCTTAGTACCTCACCATTGCTGAGGCTGGCTTCGAACTCACGATTCTCCTGTCTCAGCTTCCCAAAGTTCTGGGATTACAGGCTTGCGCTACTGAGCCCAATGGAAGATGATCAGCTCCATAGCTCCCTCTTCCTCAAAGGTGTAGATTAGTCTGGGCTGTTTTTATACTTTATATAGATGGAATGATACAGTCTGTATTTTTTTTTTTTTTTTTTGGTGGTACTGGGGATTGAACCCAGGGCCTTGTGCATGTGAGGTAAGCACTCTACCAGCTGAGCTATCTCCCCAGCCCATGTATGTATTCTTTTGTGTCTGCTTCTTATGTGTGTGAGATTCAACCACATGTTACTGTGTGTGGCTGCAGTTCATTCTCATTGCAGTAAAATCTGCTGTGTGACTATACCACAACTGATTTTCCCATTCTACTGTTGACAGACCTTTGAGTAATTTCTAGATGAAAAGGGATTCTGTGAGGATGGGGATGTGACTTGGCGGTGGAGTGTTTGCTTAGCATGTGTCACGTCTTGGGTTTCATGTCCATGTACCACCAAAAAAAAAAAAACAAAAAACGAGAGAGAGAGAGAAAGAATAAAAGAGATGCTGTGAAGAGCTCCAATTTTCCAATGTACTTGTATCCAATATTATCTTAAAAAATAATGGTTTCGGGCTGGGGTTGTGGCTCAGTGGTAGAGCGCTTGCCTCGCATGCGTGAGGCACTGGGTTCGATCCTCAGCACCACATAAAAATAAAATAAAGATATTGTGTCCATCTACAACTAAAAATATATTTTAAAAAATAATAATAATGGTTTCTTGGGTGGGTGGGTGGTGCATACCTGTAATCCCAGCGGCTTGGGAGGCTGAGGCAGGAAGATCACAAGTTCAAAGCCAGCCTCAGCAAAAAGTGAGGTGTTAAGCAACTCAGTGAGACTTGTCTCTAAATAAAATACAAAATAGGGCTGGAGATGTGGCTCCGTGGTTGAATACTCCTGAGTTCAATTCCTGGTACCCCCCGCAAAACAATATAATAATGGTTTTTTTTTTTTAAAGTATTCTTTTTTTTTTTAAATATTTTTTTAGTTGTTGATGGATACAATGTCTTTATTTTATTGCTTTGTATGTGGTGCGGAGGATCGAACCCAGGGCCTCACGCCTGCGAGGCAAGCGCTCTACCGCTGAGCTACAATCCCAGCCCCTAATAATGGTTTCTTTATTTCGCACAGACAACACTGTGTTTTTTACAGGACTTACAATAAAGGTTCTATAAGAGGATGTAGGGAAGAATCAAAGAACGTGTTCATAGGCTGGAGTTGTGGCTCAGTGATAGAGTGCTTATCTTGTATGTGTGAGGCACTGGGTTCGATCCTCAGCACCACATAAAAGCAAATAAATAAAGATATTGTGTCCATCTACAACTAAAAAAAATATTTTTGAAAAAAGAGTGTGTTTATATGTCTAGCTCTCCAGTAAGCTGTGAGCTCTTTGAGAACAGGCTTATGCCATTGGACTTGGTTTTGAGTGTATAACCCATAGTGGATGCTCAATAAATATATACCATATGAATGAACAAGTGAACTTACAGGAGTTCTGCAATTTGCCCTGAGGCAAATAAGCTCAGGTATTTGTGAGTCAGAGCCTTGGACTTTGCTATAGTAAATGCTGTTTTCCTACATATGAAATCATCCTAAATCACAACCTCTTTACAATATCCTGTCAATCGACTATTCAAATGAATGCCTCAATCATAATTAAGTTTCCTGGCTCTGGTCTATAACACCTGTCCTGGATCAGACCTGGCTTGGGGATGCCTATCCCCATGTAGTGATGCTGTGTATGATGAGTGAGACACCATGTGCCCTCTGATGGGGGAATAAATGCAGATTGGTCATAAGCAATGGGCAGGCTAATGAAATAAAGGTTCTATAAGAGGATGTAGGGAAGAAACAAGCCACGAGGTGGGCAGTGTGTAATGAGAAACAGGAGGGTGGGATGCATTGAAAACAGTGAGTATTTTGAAAATAGGACCTTCTTCTTTTTTTATTTTTGGTACGGGAGATTGAACTCAGGGGCACTCGACCACTGAGCCACATCCAGCCTTATTTTGTGTTTTATGTAGAGACAGGGTCTCACTGAGTTGCTTAGTGTCTCGCCCTTGCTGAGGCTGGCTTTGAACTCGCGATTCTCCTGTCTCAGCCTCCCAAAGTGCTGGGATTACAGGCGTGTGCCACTGCGCCCAGCTGGAGAGTCCACTCTTAAAACAGCAATCTCCTTTATTTCCATTGTACTTGCTCAATGCCTCCTGATCACCAGTCCTTGTTTCCTGGGGTCTTCCAGCCCCTTGACCTCACTGCTTTCTATTCTTAGCCTCCTTCTATGTTGACTTCTCTCACCACCTAGAGTCCCACCTCTGTCCTTGCACTCTTGAACCAACAGATGGAACTGGTAGCCCAGTATCGCAAGTCAAGGTAGCGATGACAATTAGAGAAGGATATATGTGTCACATGGAATAATCCAATGAAGGAGTAATGAGAGACGGAGTCCCTAACTAAAGAAAGACTTCGCCAGATGCAAGGAGAAAGTGAGATATGGGATAGGAGGTATGAAATGAAACACAGTGGGTGGGGTGTACTTTCCTGGCAAAACTCCAATTCTGGGTGGTCCTTATCCTTTTTTTTGTACCTACATGTAGGCTGCTGGAGAAAAAAAGTCACACGATTTGGCAAATAGATAATTTACAAGTTCACACTGGCAAACTCCAACAAAGATGTTTAAAACCAAATGGTAAGAAAACACTCTATGTCAACCCTGTAGTTTGCAGCAAAAGCAGGGACTGAAGGAAATTCTTAGGAGCTTAGATACTGATATTAAAAATAAGAGCAGGGTGCAGTGTTGCAAATCTGTAATCCCAGTGTCTCTAGAGGCTGAGGTAGAAGGATCGCAAGTTCAAAGCCAGCTTCTGCAATTTCTCAATGCCCTAAGCAACTTAGTGAGACCTTGTCTTAAAATAACATAAAAAAGGCTGGGGGAAGGGCTGGGGTTGTGGCTCAGTTGTAGAGCACTTGCCTAGCATGTGCGAGGTACTGGGTTCAATTCTCAGCACTGCATATAAATAAATGAATAAAATAAAGGTCCATCAACATCTAAAAAAATTAAAAATAAAAGGGATGGGGATGTAGCTCAGTGGTAAGCACTCCTGGCTTTAGTCCCCAAAGCACCCCACCCCCCAAATTAGAAAGAAGCCAGGTATAGAGGCGAACATCTATTATCCCATCAACCCAAAAGGCTGAGGCAGGAGAATCACAAGTTCAAGGCCAACCCTGGCAATTTAGTGAAAATAGATCAAAGCAAGAATGATCAAGAGAAAAATAGCATGTCATGATTTCTCTAATTGAAATGGAGACCTATTTATTTATATTTTTGGGGGGGATACCAGGGATTGAACTCATGAGCACTCAGCCACTGAGCCACATCTCCACCCCTATTTTTTTTGTATTTTATTTACAGACAGGTTTGTGTGTATGTGTGGTGCTGGGGATTGAACCAGGGCCTTGTGCATAGGAGGCAAGCACTCTACCAACTGAGCTATATCCATAGCCCCTGGAGACAGGGTCTCACTGAATTGCTTAGCAGCCTTGCTTTTGCTGAGGCTGGCTTTGAACTTCTGATCCTCCAGCCTCAGCCTCCTGAGCCATTGGAATTACAGGCATGTGCCACTGTGACCGGCTGAGACCTATTTATTATGTTGATTAAATTTTGTGTCAACCTGACTGGGCTAAAAGATACCTAGAAACCTGGTAAAACATTATTTCTGTGAGGATGTTTCTAGAAGGGATTCGTGTTTGTATCTATAGACTGAGTAAAAATACAAAAAAATGACAAACTCCAAAACCAGAACAGAGTGTCCTCCAGGCAGGAAGGAGGCAGGTGTGTACAATAGGGACAATGCTCAGTTTGGGCTGCGTTCTTGTTCTCAGACTGGGCAAGAGATTCATGAAAGAGGGAAAGGGTGATGAGTGAATTAGAGAGCGAGAGGCTCTGCACACCTGACCCCAATTCAAACAACGAGCAAACACATCTTTCTGAACATTCAGGCGATCTTACCGTGCTCCTGTATTCAACAGTCACTACAAAAATTATTTTGAGGGCTGGGATTGTAGCTCAGTGGTAGAGTGCTTGCCTTGCATGTGTGAGTCACTGGGTTCAATCCTCAGCACCGCATAAAAGTAAATAAATGAATAAAATAAAGATCCATCAACAACTCAAACAAAAAACAAAAAAATTAAAAAAAAATATTTTGAACCTTATTTTCCTCAATACAGCAGTCTCCCACTTCTCTTTCACAGAGGATGTGGTTTTGCTCTCTTCTCTCCTCCTGACACATCATAGCTGATCTCTCTTGCTCTCCAGGGCCAGTCTCTTTCCTCTAGCTGTGCTCAAGATCTTGCTCCTTGTTATTTGCTCCCTCCCATCAGTTCTTTTTTTGTTTTGGTACCAGGGATTGAACCCAGGGGTACTTAACCACTGAGCCACATCCCCAGCTCTTTTTTTTTTTTGGGGGGGGTACTGGGGATTGTACTCCGGGGCACTTGACCACTGATCCCTGAGCCACATCTCCAGCCCTATTTTGTATTTTAGAGACAGGGTCTCACTGAATTGCTTAGCACCTTGCTTTTGCTGAGGCTGGCTTTGAACTCACAATCCTCCTGCCACAGCTTCCTGAGACGCTGGGATTACAGTTGCACGCCACCATGCCTGGCTATCCCAGCCCTTTTTATTTTTAATTTAGAGACAGGGTCTCACTAAGTTGCTGAGAGCCTCACTAAATTGCTGAGGTTGGCTTCGAATTCGAGATCCTCCTGCCTCAGCCTCCTGAGTGGCTGGGATAACCGGTGTGCACCACTACTCCCGGTCGTCCTATCAGTTTGTAAAGTTGTTCAAACCTCTCCCTTTTTAAGTAAAATTCCCTGAGCCCTATTTACTTCCTATGGCTATCATTCTCTCTTCTGCGAGATAAAAAGCTCTTTAAGAATTTATGAATGGTCAATATATCTCCACTTCCCGATCATCTGCTACTTTCAACTCATTGCATCTGACTCTTACACATTAATGTGACTTCATTCAAAGGACATTTTTCAAAAATGTTTAACTTACTTGATCCTTTGTAGGAGTTCACACTTAGCATTCTCTCCTTTTCAAAATGTCCTCTTGACTTCATGCCACCTGGGCTACTTCTTGGTCTCCTTTTCAACGGCACTTCCTCTACTCAGACGTTAAAGCTCCTGCTTTCAAGAGCCTAGGCTCTTTGCTTTTCTTCCTCAAAATTTTGCTTGTAACTTATCAGCAATTTAGAACTACCATCAAGAAATCATTGCCAGCTTGGGGATTTATTTCACCTGCTTTATCAAACCCTTTGTTAATGGGACCTTTCAGTTTAAATGTTTGAGGATAACCTCTATTATTCAGCCTGTTCTCAAAAGGAGAGCTGTCACAGACTAGACTCATATTCTAAAAGCTCTTGGGCAAATCCTGGGTCCACTCATTCTATCACCTTAAATAAATATTCTTATTTTCCAAGATCTCTTTCTTGTTCTTCAAAGAAGCTGGACATGGTGGCACATGCCTGTAAATCCAGCTGCTCAGAAGGCCGAGACGAGAGATTGCAAGGTTGAGGCCAGCTTGGGCAACTTAATGAGACCCTGCCTCAAAATAAAAAATAAAAAGGGCTGGGCATGTACCTCAGTTAGAGTGTCTCAGGGTTCAATACCCAGCCTTGCGGGGGAAACAATCAGCTTATTTTTGTTAGTGTATACTGTAACTTTTTTAGGTTCTCTGGAAAAAATATGTGTTTGAAGTTTGTTTTTTTCCTATTTTTTGTGTTGCCTCATGCTATGATTTGAATGTGTCCCCTAAAAAGCATGTGTTGGAAATTTAATCCTCAGAGCATTGGTGTTGAGAGTTGAGGCCTAATTGAGAAGTACTTAGGTCATGAGTGCTCCATGCTCAGGAACAGATTAATGCCAATTATAAAAGTGCTTGAGGCTGTGAGTTTGAAGTATTGCTTTCTCTCTCTCTTTGCCCTTCTGCCACGAGGTGACACAGCAAGAGGGCCCTTGTCAGAAACTAACACCTTGGTCTTAGAAGTCTCTGCCCCTAGAGCCATGAATTAATACATTTCTGTTCATTATAAATTCTCTGGGGTATTGTGTTATAGCAGCACAACATGGTTGTACTAAGATACCTTGTTTCTTTGAGAGTCCCAAAGAGTTGGAGGGAGGGGCAACTCTGACTAGTTAGCTTCACTCTGAGGTGATCAGGCAAGGAAAATAGCTTTCTGTTCTTGGAAGCAGATGAGTTCTTGGAGCATATTAAGTCCCATTGCTGATATTCTGGGAACAAAGTAGACTTGTGTGTGCTCTCAGGACACCCTACCTACCACAGCACCCATGAGCCATCTAATTCCTTTCTGGCACGTCTTCACTCTGTGTTGTAAATCCAAAGAGCCAGGGCCCACGTTTGTCCTTTTCCCATCTCCCCAGAACCCAGCACAATCTGTGACACTAACAGGCACTACAATGTGTTTGCAGAATGAATAAATAGTAAAGAGCTCAGGTGCTGGCTCAGGTGAACTACAGGGGAATATTAGCGTTCTCTTAAGACACAGGGACCTTTACAAATCTACCCAGAGCATTTGAGATCTTGCCTGGCATTTTTAAAAAAGTTTATTTATTCTACTTAGGCATATATGATAGCAGAATGCATTTTGATTCATTGTATACAAATGGAGCACAACTTTTCATTTCTCTGGTTGTATGTTATGTAGAATCACACCATATATGCAGTCATACATGAAGCTAGGGCTATGATGTCCATCTCATTCCACCATCTTTACTGCCCCCATACCCCCTTCCTTTCCCTCTTCTTTGACCGAAGTTCCTCCATTCTTCCCATGTCATCTCCCTCATTATGGATCAGCACCCACTTATCAGAAAGAATATTCGGCCTTTGGGTTTTTGGGATTGGCTTACTTCACTTAGCATGATATTCTCCAACTCCATCCATTTACCTGCAAATGCCATAATTTTATTCTCTTTTATTGCTGAGTAATATTCCATTGTGTATATGTACCATAGTTTCTTTATCCATTCCTCTATTGAAGGGCATCTAGGTTGGTTCCACAGCTTAGCAACTGTGAATTGAGCTGCTATAAACATTGAAGTGGCTGTGTCACTGTAGTATGCTGTTTTTAAGTCTTCTGGGCATAGACCGAGGAGTGGGATAGCTGGTTCAAATGGTAGTTCTATTCCAAGTTTTCTAAGGAATCTCCATAGTGCTTTTCAGATTGGTTGTACTGATTTGCAGTCCCACTAGCAATGTATGAGTGTGCCTTTTCCCCCACGTCCTTGCCAACACTTATTGTTGTTTGTATTCTTGATAATTGCCATTCTGACTAGCATGAGATGAAATCTTAGGGTAGTTTTGATTTGCATTTCTTTAATTGCTAGAGATGTTGAACATTTTTTCATATGTCTGTTGATCGATTGTATATCTTCTTCTGAGAAATGTCTGTTCAGCTCCTTAGTTGCCTGGCATTTTAATGGAGCCATTGGCCCTCTCCACAGCCCACATATAGTTGATAGCTCTAAATGTTGTGATTCTGTTTCTCTCAGATTTGCTCCTTTGATGACAAAATCACTGCAGATTCAATGAGCAGGAGGCCTGCCCTTGGATTATGAAAAGCGTCACTTGTTCTTGGTTCCTGTGCTTGCAGACATTTTAGTGATTACCCAAGAAGCTCTCTTAATACCTCCTCCTAAGGGTGGCATGGGAGTTAAGTTCTTTAAGTTCTCTTCATGTGGTGAAATCTGGTCTGCCATTTGAGGAGAATAGAAGCTGTTCCTTGGGGTGGAGCCTTAATAGACCCTCACCTTGAGCTTATGCCATGCTGGGAAGCATATGCAGAAGAGAGGCAAAGGCGGAAAGGACATGGACATATGTGAGAGCAGGGAGACAGCCACCCTACAAGGGATAAAGAGGTGTCCCTATAGGGAAGAGGAAGAGAGGAGATTGTGAGGACGTATGTACTAGTCAGGTTGGGCACAACTAAACTGGTATAGCAGAGGCTTGACTAACAGCCCTGTGGCGGTACAGAAATGAGCAGTCCAGACAGGTGGAGTGTCCTTGCTCTATGCATCCATTTAGACCAAGAAACCAACTTTTTTTATTCTTTCATTCCTTAGAAATTTTTTCTTTGACTTCATGATTATAGCTGGACTGTTGCTGTGTGAGCATTTCCATCGTGGAAGAGGGAAAAAGTGAAAGCGGAGGGCATTTTTTTTTCAAAGTGACGTAATAGATGCGCACATCACTTCTATTTCTTTACAAAAATGTAGCCCATAAGTAGCAATGGAGGTTGGAATATGAATGGCCACAGATGAAACTCTGCAACTATGGAACAGGGAGACAGTTTTGGGGAACAACTAGTAGTCTGCCTCACTTCTCAAGGAAATAAAAGCAGAGAAAGAAAGGCCCAACGATGGCCTCAGCGGCAAGTAGCCTTCTCTGTTTCTGCCTTTTTTTTTTTTAAATATTTTTTTTTAGTTGAAGGTGTACACAATATCTTTATTGATTTATTTTTATGTGGTGCTGAGGATCGAACCTAGTGCCTCACGCATGCGAGGCAAGCGCTCTACCACTGAGCCACAATCCCAGCCCTCTGCCCTTTTTTGCCTCCAGTGTTGAGTACTGTCAGGCAGGGCCCTTTTACTGCAGGTATATTTAAATAAAAACCTAAGCCGGGCGCGGTGGCTCACGCTTGTAATCCCAGCATTTAGGGAGGCTGAGACAGGAGAATCGCAAGTTCAAAGCCAGCCTCAGCAATGGCGAGGCGCTAAGCAACTCAGTGAGACCCTGTCTCTACATAAAACACAAAATAGGGCTGGGGATGTGGCTCAGTGGTCGAGTGCCCCTGAGTTCAATCCCCAGTACCAAAAAAAAAAAAAACACCTAAAGAGCTTTCTGAACTCAAAACCCTGTGAAGGTCATGAAAGTACTGCCTGACACTGAGCATAGTCTAGAGTGAGCACTTTACATATTATACTTGCACTGAGCAAATTACACAAGGCCACAAATTACACTGAGCCCACGTTCATAGACCTCTTCACTAGGGAGCTGGTCAACCTCCGCACTTGAAGTGAGTTGAGTACATATGTAGGTTGACCTCAACTCACATAAACTGGTCAGACAAGAATGACCATTCTTGGGGCTGGGGCTGTAGCTCAGTGGTAGAGTGTTTGCCTTGCATGTGTGAGTCACTGGGTTCGATCCTCAGCACCACATAAAAATAAATAAATAAAATAAAGATAGTGCATCCATCTACAACTAAAAAAAAAATATGACCATTCTTGTCCTAAAGCTCTCATTATTGGTGGCAGAGAGCTTTTAGTCTTTTGTTTAACCTTAACAAGGGCTGTATGGCACTGAACATTTCCTCCTCTAACTGGAACTCTTTGGTTTCCTTTGTCTTTTTTTTGGGTGGGGAGTGTCATACTGGGGATAGAACCCAGGGGTGCTCTACCACTGAGGTACATCCTTTTCTTTTTCTTTTGGTACCGAGGATTGAACTCAGGGGTACTTGAACACTGAGCCACATCCCCAGCCCTATTTTGTGTTCCATATAGAGACAGGGTCTCACTGAGTTGCTTAGCACCTTGCCGTTGCTGAGGCTGGCTTTGAACTCGTGATTCTCCTGTCTCAGCCTCCCAGAGTGCTGGGATTACAGGCTTGCACCACCGCGCCCGGCTCCTTTCTATTTTTTTTTTTTTTTTTTATTTTGAGACAGGGACTTGTTAAGTTACTGAAGTTGGCTTTGAACTTCTGCCCCTCTGGCCTCAGCTTCCTGGGTGACTGGGATTCCATGCCCCACTATACTTGGCCCTCCTTTGTCATATGTTTGTGGGAAATCGTGGTCTTCTGCATCAAGAAATGAAAAGGGACTTTAAAAATTCTTTTCCAGTAAATACTTCTTCCTATTTGGAATCCCAACTTAACCTTGGATACTCATTTCTGTAATATTTTAACATTATCTAATATCATGCATCCTCTCAAGCAACATAAGTTTAATATATAACCTCTATGCTCAAAGCAGAATGAGGTACAGAATTAAGATAAGCTGGAATGAGCAGCAATGTGGATTGTCAGACCAAGCATACACATCTTTTGCAATTTGTGGTGTTAGTCCAGAGTATAAACATAACAAAGAATAGAGTTTCCACTATTGCCAGACTTTCCACTCTACATTTCAGAGTAAACTTAGTCATCCAGAAAAGGCCATGAAAGACATAGGGCTGACACTGTGCTCAACCTAAGGCACAAGATTCATTTAGGGTTTATGTGAACTCCTGATATTTTGCTGGCAATTTGCATGGTGGAATATGACCTGAAAGACAGACAGTATCTAAACAGGTAACATAAGAATAAAGCATAAACACTAAAAAGTCTTGCTGCGTTCTTCATGTAACAGCAGGACAGAATTTCTACGTTCCTATTACATTAGGTACTTTCTGGTGCCCTATTAGCAAGGAATGAAGGAACTTCCTCAAGAGTCTAGAGAAGGGGCTGGGGCTGTAGCTCAGTGGTAGAGTGCTTGCCTAGCATGCGTGAAGCACTGGGTTCAATTCTCAGCACCATATATAAATACATAAATAAAGATCCATTAATAACTAAAAAAAATTTTAAAAAGTCTAGAGAAGGTTAAAAACCAACAAAAGCACCCATCTTTAGATAATGAAGGAGGCTCATGATTACTCAGATTTACACTTAGGAACACTGTAAAGATACGATAGTTAGATAATGTTTACTTCTCCAAAGAAAAAAAGACCTACTATTGCCTAAGTTGACTACGGTTTCAAAAATAAGTCGTGACTATTTAATAGAATATCAAACTTCAAGTTCCAATTCCCAAGGCAGAAAAAGGGAAATATATATAATTTGCTTATATTTGTTTACTATACTACTTATCAGATTCGTTTACACTTTAGGAAAGATAAAATTTGTAAATATAATGGGCCATATTCACAATCTATCTATAGAATTCTAATTTCTTCCTGAAGCACAGCTGTGTAGTCAGCTTTTCATCCTTGTGACCAAAATACTCAACAAGAACAACTTAGAGAAGGAAAAGTTTATTTTGGCTCATGTTTCAGAGGTTCATGGTCAGCTGACTCCATTATTCCCATTCTGAGGTGGCGCAGAACATCATGCAGAAGAGTGTGGCAGAGGAAAGTTACTCAGAAAGTAGAGAGCAACAGGGACAGATAAATTCCACAAGGTCATACCGCGTGACATTTGTCCTTTAGCCATGTTCTACCTTCTCACAGTTCTCACTACCTCCCAGCGGTCCATTCCGATCATTAGTTCATCAGATGAATTGATCCACTAATGAGGTCACAGCCCTGGTGATCCAGTCTTTTCAACTCTGAACGCTGCTACATTGCCTAACACGTGTGCCTTTGGGGGACTTTCCAGATCCCAACCATAACGATGCTGGTACAAACATGGTCATTTCAAAATGAAAAAATCATATGTATTCTTGTGTATACAGAAAAAAAATATATATACATATATATCTTTTTAAAAATTGGGTTTCTGGGCTTGAGATACACCTCAGTTGGTAGAGTGCTTGCCTCTCATGCACAAGGCCCTGGGTTCAAACCCCAGCACCACAAAAAGAAAAAAAAAATTGGGTTTCTTCCAATTAACATATTTCTTTCTTTATCCAGGTGCTTTTTTTGAAAAGAACCCTCTGAAAAACTTCCAGCAGTTGGATTTGGCAGGAAACTGCGTGAGCAGTGATGGATGGCTTGCCTTCATGAGCGTATTTGAGAATCTTAAGCAATTAGTCTTTCTTGACTTTAGTACTGAAGGATTTTTACCGGAAGCAGCACTAGTCAGAAAACTTAGCCATGTGTTATCCAAGTTAACTTTTTTGCAAGAAGCTAGGCTTATTGGATGGCAATTTGATGATGATGATGTCAGTGTTATTAAAGGTGCTTTTAAACTAGTAATTGCTTAAATAAAGGGTACCCTAAGCCAATGAGTGTTTCGGATCCTTTATTTTAAGCTTGATAGTTTAAAAATCTTGCAAAAGGAAGCCAAGGAAGATGAGGAAGTGGGAGTTTAATTTGATGACATGTAAGTTTTGTGTCTCATCCCTCTAACTGGGATTGCCAGCAACTTGAAGGAACTCTTGTTCATATTTGAGTTACTCTCAGCCCCAGGAACACTGGGTCACAAAAATTGAAATACTGTGTGCATATTTACTTAGTATAGTGCTGGATATGTAATAGACTCAACAAATTTTGCCTAATATGAGATATTTAAATTACCAACAAATATCTATTAAATAAACAAACCAAAGTTATCTAAAACTATGATTCATATATGCTCTTTAATTCAAACAATTTAAATCAAACAACATGGAATGTAAAAAGCACTTTCTCATATAGAAGATCAGACTCCCCAAAAAGACCAGCATTCTCAAGTCAAGCAAAAAACTGGCAATTCATAAGCACCTAAATCAGAGGCTTGAAAATCAGGTCTTCTCCTGGTAGCTGGTATGTTCATTGTATGTAATTCCAACTGTAATTTCAAAAACTAAGGAAGGAAAAATGTAGCCCATTCTTTTGTACCCCACAGAAGCAAAGGATACTCCGCCCTAATTTTTTTTTTAAATATTTATTTTTTAGTTGTAGGCGAACAGAATATCTTTATTTTATTTTTATGTGGTGCTGAGGATCGAACCCAGTGCTTCACGCATGCTAGGCGAGCACACTACCACTGCGCCATAACCCCAGCCCCCACCCTAATTTTTTTCTACCTTCCTCACAAAGAAAAAAGTCTAAGAAAAAGTGGTATTAGCCTGATACACCTTTAATTTTCATGGCACCTCAAATTAATGGCTTGAGTGTTGGTGTAGGCAACACTTGGCCTGTATGTTAAGGTAGTCGCTAGACAGAAATTCTGGGCACAAAACTTGTTTAGTAATCGGGCACATATTCTACAGATTTAGTCATAAAATTTTAGAGGTGCTATTTTATAATAAACAAATTCACTGCTCTCCCTAATTTTACAAATAAGAAAGCTCAGAGAAGTTAAATGACTAACTTTCCCATAGTTACAAAACTACTTATGCAGCAGCAGCAGGACTACTCACCAGAAATCTCCTGCCTCCTAGTCTAGTGTTTTTTATATAATAATACAGTGATTTTTAAAAATAGGGTTACTCACACTCCATGGAGCTTGATCACAAACCATGGGTCCAGCATTGATATAATTTTTTCTTCTTTGTCTAGCTTCCAGTGGTTCTGTGACAAGATTTACTAGTAAGGCTGCTGCATATAGGCCTATGCTGGCCATGTTCCTGGCCATGTTCTTTATTTTCACATTCAGAAGTTACCTGGAGCTTGGCAGCTAAGACTTCTCTTATATAACAATGCACAGGCCAACATCACCTGCAACAGTCAGCATTACTAATTTTCAGCAAGAAGGGCCAGTTCCATCACAAACCACAGGCAACTGAGTGTCCTTTCTCAAGTAGTACAGGTGGGTATTAAAACACCTTTGGTGGAACAGCTGTACAGGTGTTGCCTCTAAATCAATGTTGAGGAAGCGGGCCTAGAACCTCACATAGAGCTGTGTCTTTAAAATCCGATGGAGTTGGAGAAGACATGTATGGGGTGGCAGCACATACTCCCCCCCCACCTAGTGTTGGGGATTGAACCCAGGGCCCTGTGCATGCTAGGCAAAGCACTTAACTACTGAGCTACATCCCGAAACCCCAGCAAATTCCTCTTAATTATCATTACATGGCAGTACTTCAGATTTCATGCATGACTCCAATTCACAGTTAGATGAGGTCAGTGGAGGAAAAATCACCCAGTAACAGGAGACCAATAGGCATAGTAATAGTTGGAGAACATCTGACAAAGGACAAGAAAAGGGTGTCTCATTACATTTTACAAGTTTTCATTTTCCCCAGTAGTCAAGGTAGTGTGGGCTCTTTTTCTTCATTGGGACAAGTGGCCAAACAAGGTTGCAGATGTCAAAGACAATGAACCGCTCTTCACTAAGCAAAAGTATTTAGAACATGGTCACTTATTATTACAATTCTGCTTGACAGAGATGGATTCTTGAACATCTGTGATTCCACTGTGAAGAAAGGATTTGGAAGTGTTGTTCTTACTTAAAAGAGAATGAAATGACTGAAGAAACTGTTGCAAATTTTACTAAAACGAAAGTATTGTGTATATAGCTGGCTGATACCTGGGAAAGTCATAAATCTCCAGAAACTCTAATTTCCAGAAAGCTTTAATCCATTCTCAAAATGCTTTTTAAAAACCATAATTATAGAACGCATTATAAAACAAAACAAGAAGAAGCCTTGCAGGGAATGTGTGAGTGCTGCTTGCTATACTTTTTGGAAGAAATACTGGCCACGTTGGAAAGTCTTTAAAATCTGCATTTGGAAAATGATCAAAAAATAATATACATGATTCTTACACTGTTCATCACAGTTAACAATTCACTATTTTTTTTTTGGTACCAGGGATTGAACTCAGGGGTACTCGACCACTGAGCAGCCACATCCCCAGCCCTATTTTGTGTTTTATGTAGAGACAGGGTCACACTGAGTTGCTTAGCGCCTTGCTGTTGCTGAGGCTGGCTTTGAACTCGCGATTCTCCTGTCTCAACCTCCAAAAGTGCTGAGATTACAGGCATGTACCACCGTGCCTGGCTAACAATTCACTATTTTTAACAAAACAAAACAAAAAGCCAGAAACTGCTCACTGCAGACTTGACAATACTGTATTCTATAATCTAAGTTCCATTATACTTTGACAAAATGATATATATAGTCAAGTTCCTTAGGCAAATTTGAAAAGATATCAAATTCCATATGATGTCTGGAACCTCAAATATTTGGGGTAATAACGTTTGACATATTTTGTTAATAAAATGAGAAATTTAAAGGTTAACCAATTAAAATTTGTTAAAGAGATAAATATTATGTCAGTATTTGATTAAATATAACATAGAAAACTGTGATTCTTTCACTGCATTTCACCAAAGTTTTGATATTCACTGAACCAAGTAAAACACTGGGAACTATGGTTTATTTACAAATGTGTTAAAACTTATAAATTATGAGAAACACTTTAACAAAACTCTGATAATTAAAAAATTTAAATTGTGCTAGATAGTAGAACGTTTCCCAAAGTTTCTGATAAAAAATTTTGCTTACTTTATAAGACATAATTCAGGAAGACCTCAAAGAAAAATGTAGCAAGTAAGTTTGCAAAAGCTATAAAAGAGACTTTTACTTTTCAAATGGCATTTTTGTCCTTTCCTAAAATGTATATTATTCCAGAAGCATGTTTATAAATTTCATCAAAGAAAATATTGTCTTCTTAGTAAAGTGGTAGATCCACTCCATGAAGTGGCTCTCTTATAAAGGTAGGGTCATATCACATTGCAGTCAGCTACAAAATCAAGGATAGCAAAATTCAAATTTAGAGAAACACGCTTTCTAAAGAAAGTCTATTTAAAGACTACAACATTTACAAGGATCTCAATGCCACAAAAACATCTTAAAAAAATATAGTTTATAGGTTTCATGAAACGTGAACAAGCCTACTATTCTCTAACATTTTGTGTAAATGATTGAACAGTCAATGCAAAGTTGAATTACTAAATATATTGGAAGCCTAGAAGTCAGTATTCCTCATAAAAATAAGTTAGAGTACATCACGGTCTTGGTTGTCCAATTCTACTGTTATTTCCATATCTACTTGGCATGTTTGTAAAACCAGTCCTGAATCCTTGGGTGGCTCCGATTCCTGGAACTCCAAGTCCTTGATTACAGGGTGTGTGTCCATGATTAAGACCCAAACCATAGGGCCTTGTTTGTGTGTTTAGAAGAATAACAGGGCTCACATTTTTTCCAGGGGTATTAAATGAAAATTCTGGAGGTGGACTACTTTGTTTAGCTGGAGTTGAAGTGACAGGGTTCAAATCATCAGTACTCTTTAAAAGAGGCATTGGAATTATGTGATGATCTGAAAAATTTAGGACATTGGCTGCAACAGGCCCAGACAGTAAGGCAGGCCTGATCCAATCATCCTTGAAAATTTGAACAGTCAGAGTAGATACAAGAGTGTACAGCCTGTTGGTCACATGAGCAAGAACCATTTGTTCATTTGCATCTCGCCGAATTCTTACATGCACTGATCCAGCCTAAAAGAGGCAAAATCATAAGGGAACACTTAGAATTATATTACTAAAAATTCCATTATAAATGAACAATTTACTTATGATTTTGTCAGTACTTGGAAAATTCTTTAAAATAAGAGAAAGCATAATGTCTTGCTACGTCTTGAAGACTACTTACTGATAATTATTAATGTAAAAAGTTAAAGAAATAATTTCTGACTATTTAAAGTATAAAGAAAGAAATGCAGTTAAGATGAAGATAGGTATAAGTTAAAACACATGGCAGAATGTAAATGAAGTATATAAAGATACAGTGGAAGGGCAGAACAGGTAAGTATTTTTTTTTTTAATTTTTTTTTTTTTTTAGTTGTTGATGAACACAATGTCTTTATTTTATTGCTTTGTATGTGGTGCTCAGGATCAAATACAGGGCCTCACGCATGCGAGGCAAGCGCTCTACCACTGAGCTACAATCCCAGCCCCAGAACAGGTAAGTATTAATTCCAACTAGAGAACACTTCAAAAGAAGATTGTATTTGACCTAAGATTGATGATTAAATGGAATTTCAAAAAGTGGAGAAAGGAATTTGGTGCTAAGGGAAGAGCAATTAAAATACATGGCATGCCTGTTAAGAATAAGCAATATTCTAATTAATACTAACATATAAAGAAGTACAAACATTTTGAGGGATAGAAGAAGGAAAGATAAAAAGAAAGAGAAGGAGGGATGAAAAAAGATAGGTAGGTAATAACTTAAAAAGTTAGGCTAAGGGGGGGCTAGGGTTATGGCGCAGTGGTAGCGTGCTCGCCTGGCATGCGTGAGGCACTGGGTTCGATCCTCAGCACCACATAAAAATAAAATATATTCTGTCTATCTAAAACTAAAAAATAAATGTTTAAAAAAAAAAAAAAGTTAGGCTAAGGGGCTGGGGTGTGGCTCAGTGGTAGAGCGCTTTCCTAGCATGCGTGAGGCACTGGGTTTGATTCTCAGCACCACATATAAATAAATAAAATAAAGGTCCATTGACAACTAAAAAATATTAAAAAAAAAGTTAGGCTAACAGACAGCTCTAAAAATGGTTAAGAAGTTCTGATTTAACAGCAGCATTCAAACAGAAGTAAAATAATCTAAGTGTGGAAAAAATACAGGTATGGATGACTGGTAATCAGATAGAAAATGACTGAGACAGTCTGGGTTTGAAATGAGGAGAGCTGAGCTACAACAAAAATAGTGGGATCAGAGAGGAACAGTTGGATTAATCACACTCCAGAGGTAGAAGTGAGAAGACTTGATACCCAGCTGGTACTAATGGATGAAGGAGATGGACTCATTAGAGATGATCTCTAGGTTTCTAGCCTAGGTACTAAGAAGATAGAGAAATGTAATGTAATGCCTGTGGCATTACATTTATCAACTTGAATAGGAGTTTATTATGCATTATATTTTATTTATTTATTTATTTATTTATTTATTTATTTATTTATTTATTTATTTATTTATTTATTTATGGTACTGGGGATTGAACTCGGGCACTTGACCACTGAGCCACATCCCCAGCCCTATTTTGTGTTTTATGTAGAGACAGGGTCTCACTGAGTTGCTTAGCGCCTCGCTGTTTCTGAGGCTGGCTTTGAACTTGTGATTCTCCTATCTTAGCCTCCCTAAGTGCTGGGATTACAAGCGAGAGCCACCACGCCCGGCTAGCTATATTTGGTGTTTTTGTTTTTGTTTTTTTGATGGTTCTGGGGATTGAACTCAGGGCCTTGTGCATGCTAGGCAAGCACTCTACCAACTGAGCTATACCTCCAGCCCCCCATTATATTTTTAAAGTAAATAATAAAATGTAATGATAACAATGATCCTATTTTGGTTAGAACACATAACACAAACAAAAATATCAAGAAAATCAATTATCTACATGGTTAAATTATTAAGGATTTTTACTCTCTTTGTGACTTAGTTACAAGTTTTTAGTTTTCTAATAGCTACTACTGCCTAATAAAAATGCAAATAAAAATATGTAATAAATTAAACAAAATGTCCAGCAAACATGCTATGTTGATTTGCAGATAAAGTCAGTTTTAAAATAATTTTTAAAGTTATTAAAAAACATAAACTATATAAATTAGCATCTAATAACAATGTATGTGAATCTATGACTTGGAAGGCTAAGTACAGAATAGTAATAAAAAAGCTATTGTCAATCATAAGATAGAAAAAATACCTATTTTCCTTTAACATGACTTGTAGTTAATTACTTTTAGGTAAGACAGGCCATGTTTAGAAATTAGAAATCAAGGGCTGGGGCTGTGGCTCAGCGGTAGAGCGCTTGCCTCGCATGCGTGAGGCCCTGAGTTCGATCCTCAGCACCACATACAAAGCAATAAAATAAAGACATTGTGTCCATCCACAACTAAAAAAATATTAAAAAAAAAAAAAAAAGAAATTAGAAATCAAGTCATCTTTAATTTCGCTCTTTTGACACTATCATTTTGTGGTTTAACATGGAATTCAAAGTAATCAAAACAAATGAAAAAAATCATTCTAGAATATGAGCTTGAACAGTTTCCTATGAGTTTGTTACATGTGTTAATCTAAAGTTTTTGTGACATACATTTTAGGCAGTTTAACAGCCTGTTAATTTCCTGGGTCTTAATGAGGGACTATGTAAGTATGGTTTCTGGATGATCAAATTTTGAATAGTTGAGATGACTATACTCTTTATGTTCATAAGCCATCTAGCTTAAAAAACATTTGTTTACTTATTTATTAATATTGTCAGTATAATTAAAAGAATGGTTAAAAATGAACTACAGAACTGAGGGAATATAAGTTGGTAGAAGGCAATTTGCACCACAACCCACAAAAAATGTGATTATTTTCTTACAAAAATCACTTCTAAAAATTAAAATAATTTTAAGAAATAATAGCAGGGCTGGGGGGCTGGGGTTGTGGCTCAGTGGTAGAGCGCTTGCCTGGCATGTGCGAGGCACTGGGTTTGAACCTTAGTACCACATGAAGATGAAACAAATAAAATAAAGGCATGCTGTCCATCTACAACTACAAAAAAAAAAAAAAAAAAAAAAGAAAGAAAGAAAGAGAGAAAGAAATAATAACAGATATATGAAAAAATCATTCCATCAAATGTTCAACCCATCCTGTTTATATAGGAAAAATAGAAAACAATCTAAATGTCCATTTGGGGACTAATAAAATAAATTACAGCATATGTATATAATGTAAAACTCTGAGGCCATTAAAAATTATGTTGAGATTCCTAGAAAATGGCAGTAGTTTTTGAAATGCCCAAATATCCTTGCAAAAATAGACAACAAAACTGAAAATCTATGAACAATAGACAACAAAACTGAAAATCTATGAAGAACATCTACCAAAAAAACTAAAGGGCTGGGGTTGTAGCTCGGCAATACAGCATGTGTGAGGCACTGGGTTCAATCCTTAGCACCACATAAAAACAAACAAACAAATAATAAAAAAAGGTGTTGCGTCTACCTGCAACTAAAAAGAAAACAAAGAAAAACCAAAAAAAAAAAACCAAAACCAAAACCAAAAAACAACCACCAAAAAACTTTCACTTTATGAAATCATCAAAAGAAGGAGCTCTAGAGGCTGGGATTGTAGCTCAATGGCAGAGGATTTGCCTCACACATGTGAGGCACTGGGTTCAATCCTACGCACAATATAAAAATAAATAAATAAATAAAATAAAGATATATATATATAAAAAGAAGGAGCTCTAGACCTATGATTTTATACAAACTGTCTTAAAACCAGTCTTAATTTTGAAGTACAGGAAAGCTAATTTCACATAAAAATGCGCAACAGAAAAGAATCAAGGTCAAAAATCACATAAAGTTACTATAAAAAAATGTAAAAGAGATCATAAAAGATTACCAGAAAGACATAACTATGAGGGCTAGGGATGTGGCTCAGTGGTAGAGCACTTGCCTAGCATGTATGGGGCACTGGGTTCGATCCTCAGCACTACATAAAAAAATACAAATAAAAAGCCGGCCGCGGTGGCTCAAGCCTGTAATCCTAGCACTTAGGGAGGCTGAGACAGGAGAATCGCGAGTTCAAAGCCAGCCTCAGCAATGGCGAGGTGCTAAGCAACTCAGTGAGACCCTGTCTCTACATAAAACACAAAATAGGGCTGGGGATGTGGCTCAGTGGTCGAGTGCCCCTGAGTTCAATCCCCAGTACCAAAAAAAAAAAAAAAAAATACAAATAAAAAATAAATAACATGAAGTATATATCAAAATAGACATAACTACGAATGAAATAAAAACTATTACCTATTTTTTCAAAATAAGTCAAAAAACACGAAACAAGAACATGAATTAGAATTAGAAAACTGTACAAGAAATGACAAACTACAAGGAAAAAAAGTCACTCTAGAAATGAAGATTATATGAGAAGAAATGCAAAACAAGTATACCTTAAGAAAGAAAAGGAAAAAAGAAAAATTTTAAAAATTAAATGAAAATTAAAAGATGATAAGGATTTTGGAGAAAATAACAAATATGAAAGAAAGGGAAAGCTTGCTCTAACATATAACAGGAATTCTGGAAGAAGAAAACCAAAGCAAGAAAACAGAATACATACTAAGAATTATACTTAAAGAAAATGTTTTTAAAAATTATTTTGGAAATAGCATTCTTCAAAGGATACACTATACCTGAAATAACTGACACAGAATGAGCAATACCAAGATCTATCTATCCGTCCATCCATTCGTCCATCCATCCATCCATCCATCCATCCATTTTAGTTTTGAGGATGGAACCTAGGCATGTTAAGCATAAGCTCTACCACTGAGCAATACTCCCAAACCCCTTAGAGAAAAAAAGCTGAAGGAGCACCCAGGCAAAAAGACAGACCTATATACAAGGAAATATAATAAGACTATCATTTGGCTTTGTCACAGCAGTGCTTTATGCTAGAGGTAAATGAGGTAATGTATTTAAGAAACTCAAGAAAACAAACTGTACTAGTGATTTTATATCCAGCCAATTGATTTTCAAATATAGTGTCTACAACTTTTCAACATTCAAAAATACTGCTCTCATCAGCCCTTTCTGAAGAATTTATCAGAGAGTAAGTTTTAGATGTCTGAAACAACTGGAGAGGGGAAGAGTAGGTAGAGGCAGGGGTGAAGCAGCTATTTTTCCACTAAGAGTACATAAGTCTGACACTAAAGACTGCAAATTGGTTGATAACCCTGAACTGTTAGACCAGCTCTGATCTGCCCACTTCTGGAATTTATGTCATGTTAGAAAAATAGAACTCATTACTTTTTTAAAAATGATGCTGTAGAAGAGTATTTAATGCCAGAAAACTTTATAATAATTAAATGAAAAGAGTAAATTATAAAATAGCATGGTCTCATTTTCTTAGGAGAACCAGTTTAACTATAAACACCAAAATTTCAACAGCAGTTTTCTCTAGATAATAGGATTATGGTGATTTAAATTTTGCAGAGAGGGCTGGGATGTAGCTCAGTGGCAAAGCCTGGGTTTGACCTCCAGTTCCAAAAAAGACAAAAAACAAACAAACAAAAAAACCCCGAAACAAAAAAACCCAGTAAGATAAATTTTGGGGGTAGGATATGTTCCTATAAGTTTTTAGTCATCCTGACATAGGAGTGAAGCCATGCCATAATAAAATTTCTCTGGTATTGAGGTCCAAACTGGATTAGAAAATATGGAATTTTAGCTGGACATAGTGGTGCCTCCTGTTAATCCAGCTACTTGGGAGGCTGAGGCAGGTGGATTCCAAGTTCAAAGTTAGCCTGAACCACTTATTGAGATCCTGTATTAAAAAAAAAAAAATAGTGGTTGGGGGTGGTGGGGTTGTGACTGGAGATGTAGCTCAGTGGTTGAGGGGTTGCTTAGCATGTACAAGGCCCTGGGTTCAAAAAAGACAAAAGGAAGTATGGAATTTTATGTTGAAGCCAGTTGTGTTACTGCAACTCTTTAACATGCTCAGCAAAATCTACAGAATCAGAACTATGGTTAAAAAGAAATAATTGTATTTTTTACTTTTGCAACATCCTAATATTAAGGAAATACTCACTACGGACTTGTCTTTTCTGGACAGTCCAGTATTAAGATCAATAGCAGTTTGAAGGTGAAAAAAATAAAAACATCCCTTAATTAATCTCAGGTAATTGAATCCAAATTTGGATTTGAAACAGGAATCAAAAGCCCTACAAAAATTTTAAAGAAAAACATTTTTTAGTTTTAAAAATTAAAAACTATGTTTTAAATTATATTTAAAGTAATAAGTAGAAAACATACCAATGAGCCAAAACCTAGGGTCCAAAAATGTTCATTTCGGACTTCTAAAACTCCATCCAAGGTAGAAACCTAACCAAAAACAGAAATAGGTTATTAGGATTGTCTGCATTTGACATATGAAACACATTTTAGTCACATTATGAACTTAATCTAAACTTAGAATAATATGTCAAATCCTGCACAAAGACACTCAGCCAAGAGAAGTACAAGACTACCCAAGATACCATTTTTTCTTTTTCTTTTTTCTTTGGTACCAGGAATTGAACCCAGGGGCACTTAACTACTGAGCCACATTCCCAACCCTTTTTTATATTTGATTTTGAGACAGGGTCTTGTTAAGTTGCTTAGGGCCTCACTAAATTGCTGAGTCTGGCTTTGAACTCACAACCCTCCTGCCTTAGCCTCCTGAGTTGCTGGAATTACAGGCATGTGCCACTACACCCAGATACCATTCTTTTTTTTTTTTAGGTACCGAGGCTTGAACTCAGGGGCACTTGACCAATGAGCCACATCCCCAGCCTTATTTTATATTTTATTTAGAGACAGGGTCTCACTAAGTTGCTTAGCACCTCACTTTTGCTTAGGCTGGCTTTAAACTCACTATCCTCTGCTTCACCCGCCCAAGCCACTGGGATTACAGGTGTACACCACCTTGCTTGGCAAGATACCATTCTTGATTTTACAGTACTGCCCAATCTTTCTAGAGTCAAATCATGACTACTCATTCTTACTGTCCCCTCACTTCAATAGCATATGCCTCTTTTAATTATACATACATGGCACATATTTATATTCAGCATTTGTGGAATTAGTTTTTTGTTTTTTTGGTCTTCTCAATTATTCCTGTATAACAAATCTCTATACAACACAAGATATTATTTGAATATGGGCTGTCAGGAAATTCCAAGGCCAGACATAAAGTGTGGCTTACAGGTACGGTAGCATAGAAGACATACCCAGTGTCAACTTCACAAGCTGAGACATGTGGACAGCTTTGTTGGAAGAAGTAACCTTTGTGATACTAACAATCAAGAGTTTAGAACAGTATCAAGATAATTCAATTATCTTATTTCTTCATTAGGAAGCAGGCTGAAATTTATAACAAGAGAAAGTCTAAATCCATAGATCAAGATGTTAGGTGAAGTAATTAACAGGTAAAAGTAGACTTTGAGTTTATAAAATTCTAGATTTGAATACAGAGTCAGAAAAAAAATCACAGCACTTATATAGTTAATCTTTAAAGTGAACTTGTCTTCCATACTGAGCAATTCCTCAATATTTTTTTTCCATTTTTGCTATGTTCTGACTATGTATTACAAAGAATACAAACTCTCCTAGAATAAGATTTTAGGTAGGTTTCAATAAAATATTGTATACACCCACCCTTTCAATTCCTAACATAAATTAAAATGATTTTATTTGTTATTCCATCTTACCTCTCTGATAAGTTTATCCAACTGACCAATAACATGGGGTGGTGTTGTCTGGGGAAAAAATAAAATATAAATAGCCTATGGTGAAAAATAATTTTGTAACCATGGTACTGAAATCGCTCCAAATGGATTTTAAACCTGTCTTTGGTTGTGACATGTGCCTTATCATGATTTAGAGAAGTAAGGTTTCAACTGGCTCACTAATAGAAAAACATCACTAATTGGTCCACACTTATAATATTATCTCACAAAGAAGACAGGCTGCCAATCCCAAGAAACCAAAGGCTGAATGTTCTCTCTGATAAGTGAATGCTGATCCATAATGGGGGGGGAGGGGTTCAGGGTGGCGGCGCAGGAAGAATAGAGGAACTTTGATTGGGCAAAGGGGAGGGAGAGGGGAGGGGAGAAGTCATGGGAGCAGGAATGAGATGGACATCATTACCCTAGGTACATGTTTCTGCAGCATCATATATGGTATGACGCTACACTGTGTACAACCAGAGAAATGAAAAGGTGTGCTGCCTTTGTGTACAATGAATCAAAATGCATTCTGCTGTCATATATAACTAATTAGAAAAAATAAATTAATTAAAATAAAAAGAAGAGAGGCTCCTATTGCTAGAACCAAATAAAGCTCAATGAACCAACCAAGCAATAAAGTCTTCAAGAGATGGTTTGAAAAGTAACATTTTGTAAGTGCATAGCACTTTATTATTATTATTATTTTAAATATTTTTTTAGTTGTTGATGGACCTTTATTTTATTCATTTCTTTATATGTGGTGCTGAGAATTGAACCCAGGACCTCACACATGCAAGGCAAGTACTCTGCCACTGAGCCACAACCCCGCCCTTATTATTATTATTATTGTTATTATTGACACTGGGAGTTGAATCCCGGGGCATTTTACCACTGATCTATATCCCCAGCCTTTTTTATCTATTTATTTTGAGACAGTGTCTAAGTTGCTTAGGGCCTTGCTAAATTGCTAAGGCTGACCTTGGATTTGAAATCTTCCTGCCTCAGCCTTTTCAGTCACTGAGATTACAGGTGTGTACCATCATGCCTGTCTTGACTTTGAACTGGTGATCCTCTTGCCTAGGTCCTCAAGTTGCTGGGAATACAGGTGTGCCTGGCTTATCCTATTGTTATTACTGCTTTTAGAAATGGAACTACTGCCCATAAATTTATAAAGAAAAAGACATGAAGGTAAGAGACAGAAGGAACAGTAGTGCTTACATACCTATCTAGCCCTAGGAAGCTGTTTACCTTTCTATTCAGGGTCTTATTTATTGGTGTTCCTACTGTTTCAAAAAGTAGAAATTCATCATATTTACATCTGAAATTTACATCTCAATGATCCAAAGACAGGAAATAAGAAAAAAATCATAACCAGATTGTATAACAGCTAAGACCTATTTACTGAGGAAAAAAGATACCCACAATTTTTTTTAAGTAACATTGTTTTTACTTGAAACATTATTAGAGACAAATAATTTTAAATTCATGATTGCATGTTCCACAGAAACACAGGAGAATTTGTGCCTACTTTATGGGTTGATGAAATTCCACCTGGTTCTTACTATATGAATTTCAGAAAGTACTGTTTGACTTAATTTCTAACAGGGCTTTTTAGTTAATAAGATTTCTATAAGAGACCATTGTTTTTCTATAAAATTTTTAGCAACTAGAGTTTCAATTTGGTAGCGGAACATGGGTAAGCGTGCATGTTCCAAGAACCTTACCTGGAGTAGCACTTTTCCACTGTATACGCTCATGGGATACATGGTACCAAATGTCATCAGGGCAATGGCTATTGCAGAGGCAGTGTCCACAGCAAAATAATTACTAGAAAAAAATAATTCCAAATCTTAAAGGTATGTTTCACTGGGCATCTTACAATTCAATCTACTGAACATTAATTATTTAAAGCAAGAGGATTTTTCTTTTTTTGGTATTGGAGAATGAACTTAGGGGCACTCGACCACTGAGCCACATCCCCAGCCCTATTTTGTGTTTTATGTATAGACAGGGTCTCACTGAGTTGCTTAGCGCCTCGCTGTTGCTGAGGCTGGCTTTGAACTTGCGATTCTCCTGTCTCAGCCTCCCTTAGTGCTGGGATTGCAGGTGTGAGCCACCGCGCTCAGCTTGAGGATCTTTTTTTATCACAAATGGCTTCTGCAGACAAAGGAGCACGTCAAAGGAGAAAAAAGTTTCTATGTAGAATCCTTTCCTGTCCTGTCCAATTATAGCAGAAAAATAACTAATAATCATGCTAATTCATGTGAAGAGATAATGAGAAAAATGTAAGCATTTACTCACTACATGTATTGCAATCTACTTGTCAACTAGGAAGATTTCAAATATATCAATTTGCGTGAGACACATAAAAAACTTCAACTAGTTATTTCTGATACAGACAGACTAATGGATTTCATCAGTGATTCTATCAATTTTCCTATAAAAAATAATTGTTTAGATAACAATTTTCAAAATTCTCCAGGAATTTCACAAGATGAAACTCCAAGAATTTGTTATAGCAACGTTGTGGATGAAGTGCAACATCTCATGAACAATTTAGACTTTGCTGAAATTCTATTAATAAGACAAACAAAATGCCAATGCTTACAAGATGATCTTGTGCTTTTAACTTTTGGCTATATGCTGGGACTAGAAACACAAAGAAGACATCTCTGCCTTAGAAATAGCAAGAATATACATATGAAAAACATGAAGTACTTTGTACATTAACAAAGAAGTTTCTACATGATGTCACAGATGTTCAAAGGAGTGAATGACAAGACTACTGGGGTGGGGATGATCCAGAAAGTCTAACTATAAAAAAGAAGTAAGTCTTCAAAGACAAGGTAAGTGGGAGAAAGATATTCAAAACAGTGAAAGCCGCATAAGAAAGAGCATTAAAACCTTGATGCAGCCATGAAACCATGAGCAATGTGATGTAGATAGATGGGTGGCTAGTAAACTTGGCAGGGGCTTGCCTGCATAGGACTTCATGCTGATAACTTTAAAAAACTTTAAAAAATTTTTTGTGGTGGTGCTGGGGATGGAACGCAGGGGTATGCTACCATTGAGTTATATCCCCGGTCCTTTTTCTTTTTTTAATTTTGAGACAGGGTCTTGCTAAGTTACCCAGGATGGCCTGAAATCTGTGATCCTCCTGCCTCACCCTCAGGCTGTTGTGATTACAGGTGTATAGCACAGTGCCTGGCTACAACTTTGAATTTTTACCAATATGCAAAGGGGAGAGGTTTAAGGTGGAAAAACGCTATGTCTGCATTAGCCATTTTGAATAGTCACGTTAGTAGTAAGGCAGACGATAAAAAGTGATGGGTGGGGGCTGTGATTGTGGCTCAGTGGCAGAGTGCTTGCCTCGCATGCGTGAGGCACTGGGTTTGATCCTCAGCACCACATAAAAATAAATCAATAAAGATATTGTTTATTGATTTAGTTGTAGATACCTACAACTAAAAAATATTTTAAAAAAAAGTGATGGGTGACAATAAAAACTAGTAGTCTAGAAGACTGTAACTCCACATCACGTAAACCACAAAAATGCGAAGTTATACTCCATGTATGTATGATTTGTCAAAATACATTCTACTGTCATGTATAACTCAAAAGAACAAATAAAAAAAGAAAAGAAGTCTAGAAGACTATTCTAATTAAGTCAAGGTAATGATGACAAAGGCCTTAATTGGGTCAGGAATATGAAAGAGCAGACAAATAAAAATAAAGACTAAATAGGACTTGGAAACCAATTAGAACTTACTTAGTGAGGAGGGAAAGGGGAGAAGGGAAGAAAAACAGGTATTTGAGAATGCACTGGGCTGGGTGGAGTGGAACATGCCTATAATCCCAGCTACTTGGGAGGCTAAGGCAGGAGGATCATAAGTTTGAGGTTAGCTTTAGCAATTTAGCAAGATTCTGTCTCAGAATAAAAAAAAAAAAAAAGGGCAGAAGATGTACTGTGGATTGACCCCAGTACTGCAAAAAATAAAACAACAACAACAATAACAATAACCCTAATATATTGGACTTCCTTGAAAAATTAAATATAGAATTACCATGTGATCCAGCAATTCCACTTCTGAGCATATACTCCCAAGAACTCCTATGTTTATAGTGGTATTATTTATTTATTTTTAAAATTAAAAAAATTTTTTTAGTTGTTGATTGACACAATACCTTTGTTTTATTTATTTATCTTTATGTGGTGCTGAGGATTGAACCCAGGGCCTCACACATGCTAGGCCAGCACTCCACCACTGAGCTACAACCCCAGCCCAGTGACATTATTTATAGTAGCCCAAAAATGGAAACAATCCAAATGTCCATTGATGGATGAGTAAAACAAAATGTGGTATGCACATAAAAAGAAATGTTACTCAGCCTTAAAAAGGGAGGAAATTCTGACAAATGTTGCAACATAAATGAACCTTAAAAACATCATACTGTGAAAAATATGCCATTTACAAAAAGATAAATACTGAATGATTCTGTCTACATCAGGTAGTTAAAAGTAATCAAAATCAGAAACACGAACAAGAATGGTGGTTGCCAGGAACAGGGGTAGGGAAAACGGAGTTATTGTTTAATGTTTAATGTTGTTTAAGAGGTTTGGTGAGGTATGATGAAAAAGTTCTGGAGATGGACAGTTGTAATGACTGCAGAAAGATATGAATGTAGTTAAGGCCACTGAACCATATACTTCAAAATGGTTAAAATGATAAACTTTATGTTATGCATCTTTTAACACAATTTTAAAAGAAGAATCTATTAAAAGACAAGATAGTAGCATTTCCTGAGAGTGAGAAATAAAAGAATAAAGCGGCTTCAGCGACAGGGAAGAACAGGTTCAGTAACACAGACATGAACATAGCCTACTGGAATTCAATAGAGATCTAAGCTAGAAATAAAGATTATGAAATCCTTGGAGGTAATAAATAAAACCAAATAATAGTATATCATCTTTAGGAGAGCATAAAAACAAGAATAATAAAATTCAGGACAGATTCTAGTAAACATCAATATTTAAAGGGTAAGAGAATCAAAGAATTATGTCATAAAATGTTAAGCTTAAAAGAGCTATAATATCTATTTTCTAAAAGGCTTTAAAAAAAATTGCTTCACACCTACTTCCTCTTCTCCCCCTCTCAACAATAGCAGCTGTAGCTTAGATCTCTCTTACTGTCCTCTTCTGTTTCACTCATCAGGTCAGCAGTGGGGAATTTAAATCGTTTTCCAGTCTGCATTATAGATTGTTGTTAGAAATACTTACTGAGCCCAATCTCCTTAATTTTTCAGATGAAGATACTTGATGACAAGACTTGACCAAAGTTACACAGGTCATTAGCAAAAATGCTAGAAACCTGACTCTAGCCCATCCTGCTGATGCTCTTAAATACCAGGCCCTAGCAATCTAAACGCTTGATGGCAATAAAAAAATACTTACTTAATTTCAATGAGCATGTATGTAATACAAAGAGCAAATGCTCCAGCAAGATCAATCAAAACAAATGGATTCATTCGGGGAAGGAAGATACTGCTAAGTCCTGGAATAATTCCACACAAGCTATGAAAAAACAGAGTATTCATTAGCAAAATTCATGTAATACTGATGAAAACTTTGTAAAAAAATAACCTGCATTTTATGATATTTTTTCAAGGAGGGTACTGGGGTTGTTCAACACTGAGTGACATCCCCAGTCCTTTTTATTTTATTGAGACAGAGTCCTGCTAGGTTGTTAAGATTTTACTAAGTTGCTAAGGCCAGCCTCAAACTTGTGATCCTCCTGCCTCACCCACTGGAGTCACTGGGATTATAGCCATGCACCTCTGCACCAAGATTGATAACTTAGTTCAAATAATATACCTCTTAAAGAAAAATTGGAAACAAAGCTTCTATATAATCAAAATAAAAAGTAAAGGGAGAAAAAGAGTCAAATCTGTGAGATTCATGCTCTAATCTCAGCAATAAATAATGTTAAGTCCTCATGATAGATCATTTATTGTGACTATTTTAAAAATTATGGATATCATGAAACTTGATGCCATCTTACCTTCGACTAAGATCTGCAACATGTTCTTGAAGCCAACTTGTACTAGCAGCTTTAAGAAGAAAATACTTGTTATCTATATAGAACAATAAACTCTTTCTAGAAATACTTATTTCCTTTTAAAAGTAAGTTCAGCAGTGATTGGTGTAACATTACAAAAGGAGATCCTACTCCTCAACTTTAGAATTTTTTCACTTTCTTATGCCTTTAAAATACTAAGTCAAAAGCAATTTTGGGGCGCCGGGCGCGGTGGCGCAAGCCTGTAATCCCAGCACTTAGGGAGGCTGAGACAGGAGAATCGCGAGTTCAAAACCAGCCTCAGCAATGGCGAGGCGCTAAGCAACTCAGTGAGACCCTGTCTCTACATAAAACACAAAATAGGGCTGGGGATGTGGCTCAGTGGTCGAGTGCCCCTGAGTTCAATCCCCAGTACCAAAAAAAAAAGCAATTTTGGGGGCTGGGGGTGTAGCTTGGTGTTAGAGCACTTGCCTAACTTGCATAAGGCTCTGGGTTCCATCCCCAGCACTGTGGAGGGCAGGTGGGGGAAGTGGGAGCACAGGTGGGGAACACTTTCAATTACAATACACAATTGACCTAAAGGAATTAGTGAATTTATATGTGTCACTGTTACTACTAATTAGAAATTTTTGTTTCTAGTGCTCTAAATGAACCCAGGGCCTTGAGCTTGCTAGGCAAGTGTTCTAGCACTGAGCTACATCCCAGCCCCTGAAGTTTTAAAGGCTGGCTATACTGTAAAGCAGAACTTCCTAAAGAATGTGCTGAGAATGGGTTATAGGTATACTGACTATTAATTCCCTAAGCTCTCAGAAAAGCCATATGGTGCCCAGAGTGGTAGCCCATGCCTGCAATTCCAGCGGCTCAGGAGGCTAAGATAGGCAGATCGTGAATTCAAAGCTAGCCTCAGCAAAAAGACAGGTGCTAAGCAACTCAGTGAGACCCTGTCTCTAAATAAAATACAAAATAGGGCTAGGGATGTGGCTCAGTGGTCGAGTGCCCCTGAGTTCAATCCTTGGTACCAAAAAGAGCCATATGGGATTCAGTATATCTGAAGACACCTGCCAATTACTGTCCCTAGACCAGTAGCCTGTGGGCTGAAGCATCCTCTTCCATTTATCTCAGGGTGCTACAGAAATATTCATTTTTAAAATATGTACCATGATGTAAAAAAGTCAATAAGCTCTACACAAAAGAAGAATAGTAGAGCAGTTAAGAGAAGACCCTGATAATAATTTTATTATCCCAATTTTAAACTCAATGCCTTAGTGTAAAATTGGGATAAAACTTTAGGGGGCCAGGGTTGTGGCTAGCATGCGTGAGGCACTGGGTTCGATCCTCAGCACCGCATACAAATAAATAAATTAAAAAAAAGGTCCATCAAGAACTAAAAAAATTAAAAAAAAAAAAAAAAAAAAAAGAAAACCTTAGTGTAAAACTGGGATAAGAAAATTATTTACTTCATATAGCTCTGGAGGAGAATTAAAATAGGTTATTCTATGTAAAACATTTAGCACAGGGCCTGGCAAATACAAAGTGTTCAATATTATTTTCAAAAATTTTAAGAAATGTCACAAATCTTGATATATCTGGGAAATTGCATTTCCACCTAATGAAAATAAAAACTAGATAACCTTTTTGGAAGTAAATTTGGTTATTTATGTATATCAAAGCCTTTAAAAGAATATTATAATCTAGAGATGTAGCTTAGTGGTAGAGTGCTTGCTAGCATGCAAAAGTTCAATTTTCAGAACTGTTAAAGAAATTTTTATTTTTAATTAAGTTCATAGTTACTTACTTGGGAATTTATCCTAAAGGAAGAAACAGAAATGCAGTCCAGGAATATGGTATAAAAAGGCTGATTACAGCGCTTTGGGAGACTGAGACTGGAGAATCACGAGTTCAAAGCCAGCCTCAGCAATGGTGAGGTGCTTGTGTAGAGCTTACTCAGTGAGACCCTGTCTCTAAATAAAACATAAAATAGGGCTGGGGATGTGGCTCAGTGGTCAAGTACCCCTGAGTTCAATCCCCTCGTACAGACATACTTAAGCAATATTAAGACACAATGTCAATAAAAAAAGCCAGGCATAAAATTGCAAATGAGTACAATTCTAAGTATGCAAAATAATCTGTATGTGTGTAAGAGAAAAAGTGAAAGGAATAAAATAGGAATGTTAACAGATGTTATTTCTGGATATGAGATTATCTATAATACATTTTCACAACACTCATGAGGTTGTTTCATTTTGAGACAGGTTCTCATTAAATTGCCTAGGGCTTTGTAAAGTTGCCGAGGCTGGCCTGGAACTTGTGATCCTCCTGTCTCAGCCTCCTGAGACACTGGGATTACGGGTGTATACCACAGCACTTTTTTCCCCCCTGGTGCTGGGGATAGAACCCTGGACCTAGTGCATGCTAGACAAGTGTTCTACCACTGAGCTATACCCAAACATCTGCTTTTGTTTTGACCTCACTTCATCAATTAGTATTTAACACTGCAGGTTAGTAGAATTTCAAAACATGCAAAATTTGAAAATTCCCAATAAGTGGCACTACTAGAGTGAAAAACCAATCTGAACTTGTAAAGACTTCAAAATAAAAGAATATTTCAAAAGAAATAGTTCTGCTACTTTGAAATATATGCCAAAGGAAAGTTCTTAAAACTTATTTCTTTACAAAATACAATTATTTCCAATTAGCACATCAACTATTCTAAGTATAATGTTTCCTAAAAAGGCTTACAATAGATTTTTTCTTAGGTAGATTACATGTTCAAAATCTCATTCATATTATTTGGTAAATGTAATTTTTTATCACATAAAATTTAATACATATGTCAGTCCTTTTTAAAATAATACTTTATTTTAAAGCTTAAGCTAATGAGATTTTATTTAAAATCTGCTTAAAGAAGACTTGAGAGCCTTTGAGGTAATTCTCCCTTCTTTTCAGCATATATTTTCTTGTTGATTTAAGAGTTAATGAAACAAAGACCTGTTGGATTTTTTAAATTAATAGTAAATAAAAAACATACCTTCAGAGACATAAGCAAATGGTTTATTCCGAATAGAAAGCATTGTGAACAGGTTGAAAGAAAGGGCCACAAAAGTACCAACTAATAATCTTCCCCTAAAAAGAACAACAACAACATATTCATCTTTGTCTTGAAAATATTAACATACATTTTCAGAATGTAGAGAGACTAAGAAATGGCAAGGTAAGAGTGGTCTGCTTCAATGCTCTGGTATTTTTGGAGCCAAAATCTGTACATAGCTACATAAATCCATGTCCTTGCTACTGTTGCTCTATCTTACACAGGACATAAAAGGAATCAGAATTAACAATATCTTTTTATATTAATTGTTGTTATGAATTCATATAAATGCTAATGGTATTTAGTTTATAATACAATAGACAAACCAAACTTCTGAATTAATTGATCGGAATAGGTAAGGTCCATATACTTGACAACTATATAGGTGAGTAAGTACAATATTTAGGTGGTCAAATTTGAACTTACAGAAGACTAGAAATTGGCTTAGTGTGCTGACTTAAGTCTGTAAATAAGAAGGACTTGGAGCCAAAATAGACACACCTTCTAGTGCAGTATTAAAACATCTAGGACTTGGGAAGAACATGTTAAGGGTGAAAAGTAATAGTCTTGAGATTTTGTTTTTAAAATACCTGTGAAAATGTATATAGTCAAATTCTGAACTACTGATACTGGATAACATAACTGTTATTAAATAATATATCACCAGCACTTAGGGAGGCTGAGACAGGAGAATCGCGAGTTCAAAGCCAGCCTCAGCAATGGCGAGGCACTAAGCAACTCAGTGAGACCCTGTCTCTACATAAAAACACAAAATAGGGCTGGGGATGTGGCTCAGGGGTCGAGTGCCCGTGAGTTCAATCCCCGGTACCAAAAAAAAAAAAAAAAAAAAAAAAAAAATAATAATAATATATCAATTAATGATTGCAATCAAACTTAATAGTAAATTACATAGGTTATGTAAAAAATAAAATCTCACGTGTGGATCTCAGGCTGCTCCAAAAAGCGTTCTGCACTAAAAGAAAGAAAAATTTATTAAATAAGTCCTATAAATTATAGTACTGAATATGTAAGTAATTCACCTTAAAGTTCACAAAATCTTTTCATTATTATCATTATTATTGTTATTACTATTGGTACCAGAGATTGAACCTAGGGGCACTTAACCACTGAACCACATCCCTGGCCCTTTAAAAATATTTTTTTTTTAAAAATTTTGAGACAGGATTGCTCAAGGCCTTGGTAAATTGCAGAAGCTGGCTTTGAATTCAAGATCCACCTGCCTCAGCCTCCCAAGCTGCTGGGATTACAGGTGTGCACCACTGAGCCCAGTCTTAACAATCTTTGTTTTTTTTTTCCTTAGTTGTAGATGGACACAATATCTTTATTTTTTAAATTTTTATGTGGTGCTGAGGCTCAAACCCAGTGCCTCACGTATGCAAGACAAGCACTCTACCACAGAGCTATAGCTCCTCACCCTCTGGCCTTAACAATCTTTTAACATTATAATAAACTATTATTAGCAGTGATGTGGCACAGAGACTTATAAATTATCCTTAATATGTAATGTCAATCTTTCTCTACCAACCCTGATTCAATAGCTTTGTAACAAACATCAAGAAATGTTTGACTAGCTGGCCATGGTGTCGCACACCTGTAATCCCAGTGGCTCCGAAGGCTGAAGCAGGAGGATTGTGAGTTCAAAGCCAGCTTCAGGGCTGGAGTTGTAGCTCAGTGGTAGAGCGCTTGCCTAGCATGCGTGAGGCACTGGGTTCGATTCTCAGCACCACATATAAATAAAATAAAGGTCTATCAACAACTAAAAAATATTAAAAAAAAAAAAAAAAGCCAGCTTCAGCAAAAGTGAGGTGCTAAGCAACTCAGTGAGACTCTGTCACTAAATAAAATACAAAAAATAGTGCCGGGGATGTGGCTCAGTTGTCAAGTGCCCCAAGTTCTCCCTGTCCTCCCTACCAAAAAAAAGTCTCACTAAATCTCTTTCATTCATTTCCCCCATGACTGAATTTAATAACAATGAAATAAATAAAATAAGTGAAAAAGAATGGAAAAAAGTCTGAAAGAAGAAGAAATTGTACTATTAAGCACTCCAGCACTTCTTATCTTAATTTGCACACCCTTCAAACTAGATGTGTCTCAATGGATTCTTTCATGTTCTCAAAGGTGACCTAGGTGGGATTTAGAATAATATACAGCCAGGCACAGTGCTGTATGTCTATAATTCCAGTAATTCAGGAAGCTGAAGCAGGAGGACTGCAAGTTCAAGGTCAGCCTCAGCAACTTTGTGAGACCCTGACTGGAAATAAAAAACAGAGTATAGCTCTGTGGTAGAGTGCCCCTGGGTTCAAGTCTTAGTACCAAAAAAAAAGTAACATACATACAAATGTACCTTTCTTTTAAAATAAAGAGGGCTCCCAACTGTGCCAAGACTGTGGAGGCAAAGACAGCAAGGACTTCTAATCTTTCAAACCTGAAATCAGAAAATTAAATCAGATAATTATAATTCTTTCAACTTATAAACCAGTTTCTCTAAAACATATTTATATTAATTTATTCACTCATTAATATACATATGTGCAGCCTATTATGAGTCAATGTTAGAATAGATTACAGCAGGAAAACAAATAATAAAATTACATATTAATTTTTAAAAATTTAAAAAGAGTACAACATATATTATCAGGACCCACTTATGGTCCTTATTTTTCTAGAAATAACCATCATTATAATAATAGCCAACACTAAATTGACCTATCTTATGTTAGACACTGACCAGTGTCTATTATTTCACCTAAACATATGAGTAATTATGAGAATAACCTTACCCATTTTTTTTTTCCTGAAAAGATAGGAACTTGGGATTTAAAAGGAAAAGTAATGTTTAGAGTCATACACTTAGCAAGTGGAAAAATAAGATTTCATGCTCAGGCACTCTGATTTCAGAGGTCATGATTTTCACTATCTCATTTTTATACATAATTCATTATGAATATTCTTAATATATAATCCCTGGACTATAATTGGAAGTCAGGGGTGATTGTTTTATTCATCTTAATTTTTCCACAACACAAAGATTAATCATATCTAATATTTGTGGTAAGTAAATGCTTAAGATTTCTTAAGGAAATAATCATGGAGGTTCATAAAAGAATAATGTAATTAAGAATATTCATTATGTTGCTGTCTGTAAGGCGAAAATGTTGAAATCAACAATAAAACAGAATACATTATTAAAAATATAACAGAGCTAGGCATGGTGGCACATGCCTGTAGTCACAGTGACTGATGAAGCTGAGGCAGGAGAAACACAAGTTCAAGGCCAGCCTCAGTAATTGAGTGAGACCCTCAGCAACTTAGCAAGACCCTATCTCAAAATAAAGAATAAAAAGAGCTGGGGATGTAGCTCAGTGGTAAAGCTCCCCTAGGTTCAATCTCCAGTGCCCAAATAAAAAAAACAAAACAAAACCCAGAAGTCTATTTATTGACATGGTCAGATAAAAGTTGGTTGTAAAAAATACAAAAAAAAAAAAAACCCAGTAAGCAACAGTGTTATGTGTAAAGATTGATAAACTGATGTTAAAATGCATATGGAAATGCAAAATGTGAAAAGAAACACAATCTTCAAGAAAAAAGTTGGACAGCTGGGTGCGGTGGCTCATGCTTGTAATCCCAGCACTTGGGGAGGCTGAGACAGGAGAATCGTGAGTTCAAAGCCAGCCTAAGCAATGGCGAGGCGCTAAGCAACTCAGTGAGACCCTGTCTCTACATAAAACACAAAATAGGGCTGGGGATGTGGCTCAGTGGTTGAGTACCTCTGAGTTCAATTCCTGGTATGGGAAAAAAAAGAAAAAAGAAAAAAGTTGGAAGATATACAGTACCCCATATTTCAAAGTTACAGAATTAACATAGTGTGGGAAAGTGAAGCCAGAAACAGACCCATATGTAGTCAACTGATTTATTTTTTAAAATATTTTTTTAGTTGTAGATGAACACAATACTTTTATTTATTTTATGTGGTGCTGAGTATCCAACCCAGTGCCTCAACAAATGCAAGGCAAATGCTCTACTGCTGAGCCACAATCCCAGCCCTAGTCAACTGATTTATGAAAAAGGAGCACATAGAAGTAGAGTGAGGGTGTTTTCCTCTAATAAATACTGCTACATCAATTGAATATGTATATGAAAACAAATGTGCCTTGACCCCTGCCTCACAGCACACTCAAAAATCAATTCCAGTTAGACTATAAGCTTAAATATGAAAGGTCAAACAATAAGACTTCTCTGCCTGATAACAGAGTAGAATATATCTGACCTTGAGGGAGGTCAGGATTTCTGAACAGGTACATAAAATGTACTAACCACAAAAGAAAAAAATGACAAACTGAACTCATTCATCGTTGACATTTAAGAACTATATTTATCATAGGAAACTATTACTAGAAAGAGAAATTTATATATAAAGTAGATTGACTTATAATTCAATAAGAAAAAGGTAAAACAGTTAAAACACTTCACTTTCACAATAGAGGAAATCTGAATGAGTAATAAACATATTAAAATGTACTCAATTAATCATCAGGAAATAATTTAAAACCACAATGCAATACCATTGCATACCCCAAAGTGGCTTTAAAAAAAAATGACAACTGTTAGTGAAACACTTAAAACTCTCAAACACTGCGAATGAGAGTGAATATTGGTGAAACTATTTTGCAAAGTTATCTGGCATTATCTTATTTTCTAATAATGAGCATATGCAATCTTGACTAAATTCAAAGATACATACTCAACATAAAAGTAGTACACAGGTACACCAAAAGACATGTATGTTTGTAATTTTATTTGTAATAGCTGAAAGCTGAAAATCACCCTAATGTCTTTTTCAACAGTTAACCTATAGTGTACTTAGAGCAATGAATAAGGATGAACTATGGCTACATGAGATGCCATCTATATGTTTAACAATATGCAAAACTAATCTAAAATGACAAAAATCAGAAAATGTATACTTTTGGCAGAAGAATGGAATTTGCCAGTAAATGGATAGAACTGGAGGCTATCATGCTAAGTGTAATAAACCAATCCCAAAAAACCAAAGGCCAAATATTCTCCCTGATATGTGGATACTGACTCACAATGGGAGTGGGAGTGGAGGATGGGAATGGGAAAGACAGTAGAAGGAATCAGACATAACTTTCCTATATGTATACATACCAGTGTAACTCCACATCATGTACAACCACAATAGGGAGTTATTATACTCCATGTATGATATTTCAAAATACATTCTACTGTCAGGTATAACTAAAAATAACAAATACAAAAATTTTTAGAAAGGAAAAAAATTGTATACTTTTGGCAGGGCTGATTTTCAGAGAATTTGAGGGGACTTGCAATATTTTATATAATGGTCTAGATAGTAGCTACACAGGTATATTTATTTATTGAAATTCATCACAATGCAAAAGGATATGAGGAAACAAGATAGGGTCCCTATTTCTATAAAACTTATAATTTAAAGAGGGAGAAAGAAAAACAATTTATATGATAAATTCTGTACAGAGAATTATAGTAGTCTGATATGACATGAGGCTAACCAGGTGGCAATTTGAGATTGTGTCATCCAGTCACATGATAATTTGTGATCTGAATAACAAGATGGAGCCAGTGCTGGTGCTTTAGCATACCCCTGTAATCTCAGCAACTCAGGAAGCTGAGGTTGGAGGACCACAAATTCGACCCTGTATCAAAATCAAAATAAAAAAGGGCTAGGGACGTATCTTGGTGGTAGAACACCACTGGGGTGCTGGGGTAGAGCACCCTTAGTACTACCAAAAGGGAAAAAAAAAAGGATGGAGCCAGTTTTGCAAAGATAAGGTAAAGAGCATTTAGGCATGAGAACAGCCTGTACAAAGGTCTAAAGCAGGAATGAGTTACTTGTGTTCAAATAACAAGAAGTAAGTCAGTGTGGTATATAGGGCTTCAGAGTGGTAAGTTGAAGAGAAGTAGGCAGAAGCCAGCTCATGTAAGGTTTTTGTAAATTAGGGAAAGGAGTCAGGATATAATTCTATGTACGATAGAAAAGAACTGATGGTTCTAAGAAGGAGAGAGAGAGTATGATTTAAAACTTCTGACTGCTATACGAGGAATTAAATATTATTAAGGCAAACGCAGAAGCATGGGGGACCAGTTAGAATGCCAGACATTTGTTAAGACAAGAAAGGAAGGTAACTTGGTCTGGGATGATAGCAGTGGACACAGAAGTGAGTATGAGGGTTAATTCTAGGTATGTTTGTAGGTTATCTTGATATAACCTGCTGATGGATAGATATGGGTAATGAAAGAGAAAGAAATCATGGGTAACTTAAATTTTTTGCTTGAGAAACTGAGTGCTAGGGGGCTATTTACTGAGATGGGAAAAACTACAGAGAAATGTTCTGGGGAATTCTATTCTAAGTTTTTTTTTTTTTTTTTTGTACCAGGGATTGAACCCAGGGGCGATTAACTACTGAGCTACATCCTCAGCCCTTTTTTTTATATTTAGTTAGAGATAGGGTTTTGCTGAGTTGCTAAGCTGCTGAGGCTGGGTTTGAACTTGCGATCCTTCTCCTGCCTCAGCCTCCTGAGTTGCTGGGATTACAGGTGTGCGCAACTGTGTCCAGCTCTATCCTAAGTTTAAGACACCAATTAGACATCCATGTGAAAGTGTCAAGAAGATAGTCTGAACTCCAGGTAGTTCTAAGGCTGGAGAACTAGATTTTGGAGTCACTAAATATAGATAATACTCCAAGTACGTGATTGATTGCAATTATATTTGAGTGTTTATTGTCTAATTCCTCCCTACTTTCCTATTCACTGTAAGTAAGTGTGAGAAAATGAGAGCTGCCATGCACTTATGTGACCTTGTTTCAGGTCCAAAGTAACTAATCTATAGACTGATGTCTGGGCTGGGGATGTAGCTAAGTGGAAGAGTCACGTTTAGCATGTATGTGTGAGGCCCTGGGTTTGATCCCCAGGACAACACAAAAAAAGAAGAAAAACAAAAAAGACTGAGGATATCTGTTCCAAACTCATTTAATAAACAGTTCTTTCATGATTTTCTGAACTAGAGCTAGAGAAGAGTCCCTTCCACTTTAGGACGAAGGTGAGAAGACACAGTTAAGGTCTTATTAGAAATTATTCCAGCTTGGTGAAGAAAAGTGGTCTGAGGGACTAAACTATCTGATATGAAAAGAAAAGTAGGTTTGATAGGTAAGAAGGAAGCAATATTCTCAGTGATATAGTGCTCATGCTAGTTACTGTCTTCCTATGCCTTCCAGTTACTATCAAAGTCCTGATTTTTACCCTAAATAGGCTTAAATTAGATTTCTGTCCTTACAAACATAAGATTTGATTTAAGAATAACAGATGTCCACATAGGGATATCTATACCTTATGAGTCATTTTCATAGTAATATTTCAACTCTATTGAATTTCAGTGGTACTTAGAATTACCCTTATTTTGTATTAGAATTTCATGTTTACTTTAACCCATTGTTCAAGTAAATAAAACTTGATTTTGTACAAAAGAATATAATCTCAGTGGATGACACAGTGGGGAAGGACAGGTCTGGTCCAAGAGTTTCTTTGCTAAAGTAAATTTCTTTTTTCAAGTTGTTTCCTTGAGCCAAGTATGGTGGCACATGCCTATAATCTCAGTGATTAAAAAACAGTGTGATGGGGGCTGGGATTGTAGCTCAGCGGTAGAGTGCTTGCCTTGCATGCGTGAGGCCCTGGGTTCGATCCTCAGCACCACGTACAAAGCAATAAAATAAAGACATTGTGTCCATCTACAACTAAAAAAATATTAAAAAAAAAACCAATGTGATGATTTTATGATAATATTTGTTTTATAAAATATAAAGATCTGGATGAAAGTATTTTATTTATTTATTTTAATTTATTTTTTATTTTTTGGTACTGGAGATTGAACTCAGAGGCACTCGACCACTGAGCCACATCCCCAGCCCTATTTTGTGTTTTATGTAGAGACAGGGTCTCACTGAGTTGCTTAGCGCCTCGACATTGCTAAGGCTGGCTTTGAACTAGCGATTCTCCTGTCTCAGCCTCCCTAAGTGCTGGGATTACAGGCTTGTGCCACCGCGCCCGGCTGCATTTTATTTTAATAAGATCTATCTATTAAGTATTCATGTTTCTTTTCTAGAATCCTCTTAGAGGACACTTTTCTATCTACTTTCACTATTTGATCACCATGTCACTAAACAGGCAGCATTCATTTTCCAAAAATACGAGACCTTGCTCTTTAGTACACTATTATTTTATAGCAATAAATTAGCAGAAAACAGAATAATTTGAACTTACCCAAATGAATAGACAGCGCTAGGTTTCCTCATCATTACCCAGTAACTTATTAAACATGTTATTAAACTAAGTAAAAAGAAAAAATTTAGCATTAGAACACTAGAGGAGAACACACAGAAATGAATGTTTTCCTAAGCTGGTGAAAGTGATCAATTCTGGCACAGACTAAATTAATAAATTATTCTAATAATTTATAATGTAATGACAATTACTATAATCTAATAATTTATAATCCCAGCACATGGTATAACTAAATGATGAGTTCTAACACATGAAGAAACTGAATAAAGTTCTAATTCACCATTATGTTAAATAGAACTTAAACTCACACTTTCTCTACATAATGTTATTTTTTGAGTGGGTTTTTTTTTTTATTTTTTGGTACCGGGGATTGAACTCAGGAGTACCTGACCATTGAGCCACATCCTCAGCTCTATTTTGTGTTTTATTTAGAGACAAGGTCTCACTGAGTTGCTTAGCGCCTCACCCTTGCTGAGGCTGTCTTTAAACTCGCGATCTCCTGTCTCAGCCTCCTAAAGTGCTGGGATTTCAGGCATGTGCCACCGTGCCCAGCTGCTACCTAGATTTTCAAATTCTAATATAACTAAAATTACCCATTTTTTTGGTGTTCTAAATATTGTGTCATCTTTAACATATCATAATTATTACTTGTTAAAATCTCCTAAGTGTTTAGGTTTATTACTTAACCTTCTATTTTGTTGATTCTTTCATATATAGTACTCTCCCTTTACCTAGGGGGCTAAGTTTCAAGCTACCCAGTGCATGCCTGAAACTGTGGATAGTACTGAACCCTTTGTTGTGTATACTCTGATTTTTGTATAGGTACAAACCTATAATAAAGTTTAATTGATAAATAAGTTCCAGTAAGAAATTAAAAATAATAATAAAGTAAAATCATAATACTATAATAAAAGTCATGTGAATGTGCCAAGTATCTTACTATACTGTACCCTTCTTTTTCTTGTGATGATGATGTGAGATGATACAATGCCTATATTGTGAGATGAAGCGAGGTAAAACAAAGGCATTGTGACACAGTGTTATGCTACTATGTAAGTCTTACTTGAACACAGCACTGGTGTATAGCAACAGACAGTTGATCTGATAACAGACAACTCCTAAGTGACTCAACTGCCAGGTGTTTCTATAGTATGGATACACTGAAGAAAAGGATGATTTATATCATGGGTTAGATATAGTGGGATGGTGCCAGATTTCAACACACTACTTAGAAAGGCAAGCAATTTAAAACTTAAGATTTATTTATTTCTGGACTTTTCCATTTAATATTTCTGGACTACAGTTGTCATGGGTAATTGAAACTGCAGAAAGAGAATCCATGAATAAGGCGGAACTAAAATAATCACTGGAATATGCTTGACTGGTTTGATTAATTTAAGGAGAATTTTTATAAGTATATGGCTTATATTTTCAGGTCTTTTTTTGTTTGTTTGTTTTATTTATGTGGTGCTGAGGATCAAATCTAGTGCTCATGGATGCGAGGCAAGTGCTCTACCACTGAGCACTTAAGCTCTTTTTTTTTTTTGAAAGCAGAAACATTTCAAAGTTTTCTTCACATACAATGTCTACGTCTTGAGTTTATGCCTGGATATTCATCTTTTCTGTTAGTATGTCAATGAAATATTTTCTTCTGTTATGTTTCTAATTTTTATTTGTAGATAGGTCTACATTGAGAATTTTACTTATTTAGCAAATTACTTTCCTTTAAGCAAAGAAAACTTCTTTATATTTTCAGTGCAACAAATTTTTAAAAAATCATATATATGTTTTTAGTTGTTGATGGACCTTTATTTTATTTACTTATACGCAGTGCTGAGAATTGAACATAGTGCCTCATACATGCCAGGCAAGTGCTCTACCACTGAGCCACAACCCCAGCCCCAACAAATTTTTGGCTATAAAACATTAAGAAGATTTTTTAAAAACTTACCTAAAAAGATCAAAAATGGTCAGGTAAGTATAGGCAGTTAAAGCTGCAAAACAACAAAGAGACTGATTAATATGTTATTTAATTAATTCTTAAGAAAATACAGAAAATCACCAAAATTATTTATCAGTGCTTATCCATTACTAAAAAAAAAGAAAAGAAAAGTCTGGAGTCAATGGCAACCCTCATATATATATATATACATGAAATTATGTAGTAAATTTGATCAATACATGTAGTCAAGGTTCGTGAGCACAAAAGCTCATTTTTTTTTTTGGTACTGGAGATTGAACTGAGGGGCACTAGACCACTGGGCCACATCCCCAACCCTATTTGTGTTTTATGTAGAGACAGGGTCTCACTGAGTTGCTTAGTGCCTCACCATTGCTGAAGCTGGCTTTGAACTCGTGATTCTCCTGTCTCAGCCTCCCTAAGTGCTGGGATTATAGGCTTGCGCCACTGAGCCTGGCTCAAAAGGTCATTTTAGAATCTTATTTCTGCATCGGAAATAAATGAAACACCAAATACTCATAAGTCATGTCACCATTTTTCTGCCTGCTTTTGTCATTTCAGTACTATTTTAAATGTATCTTTTAAATAGCAGAAAGAAAATAATGATGCATCAAAGCATCAGAGGTCAAGACACAAGAAAAAATCACAGAATTTCATTTTTAAGGAAAAGCCAACAAACCTCAAAATCTTACTTATAAGTTATATGAAGTTTTAATACATCACCCAAAAAGGAACTCTGTTTCACAAATATCTAGATTGAAAGTGTTTTTTAAAAACCAACAGCTCATTTAAAATGATAATGTCCTAGTAGGGCATGATGAGGTATGTCTGTAATCCCAGTGAGTTGGGAGTGTAAGGCAGCATGACTGCAAGTTCAAAGCCAGCCTTAGCAACTTAGCAAGACTCTGTCTCAAAATGAAAATAGAAAGGGCTGGGGATGTGACTCAGTGGTTAAGTGCTCCTGAGTTTGGTCCCTGGTACCAAAAAGAAAAAAGAAAAGATAATTTCCTAACAAGTCAACAAAACTTTATGGTTCACAGGGCTATTTTAAAGACATTAAGAAAAAAAAGAAAAAAGAAAAAAAAAGGAAAAAATGCATTCTCTCATTTAAATCACTGAGTTATATACATTTCAGAAGAACATACTCTATGTAAATGAAAATATACATTTATTTAAAATCAGGAAAATAAAAATTAAACTAACTCCATAAAAATAATAACAATGACATACCTATACTATTAGTAGAACTGCACCACATAAGCAGGAAGCCAGTACATATCAAGTTAACTGCACCGAAGAGCAGTATCTTCCAGGACTGTGGAAAGGAAAATCTTTGATTTGTACAGTGGTAATAAATTTCGCTGGGTTTGTTCATTTTGCTGTAATTCATACGCTGATATTCAAAAGAACAAGCATAACCTTCCTTCAAAAAGTTCATGTCATATTTTCTACATCTATCAAATCATCACCAAGCAAGTTGTTATATTATTATCATATACAAATCTAAAGGAATAATTCCAGAAGGGGAATTTTTCAAGAGAAGATAAATTCTGACACAGAAACTCTCAAATAGTTGAGAAAAATGTGCATGTATATGTGTATCATTTTGTCTCTATAAATCTATATAGAGAGCCAATGATAAAGCAAATGGGGCAGATGTAAACAATTGGTAAATCTAAGTAAAAGGAATAATGGTGTAACTTATACTAATCTTGAAACTTTTATATAATTTGGAAATTATAGTAAAGAAAGAAGAGATCAAGTGACTTGTTTTCAACTTTTGTCCTACCATACTCCATACAAAGAAGGGATGCTTGTTTCTAACCAATGCTTGTTTCCAAGTAGACAGCAAAGAAATTAATACAAAGCCCTTTGTTTGGAGGTGCTAAAATTAAAGAGATTTAGCGGTAAAGGTCAAGTGTGTTGTAGGACAGGATGGTCTTAGAACTCAGATGGAAAAATATAGGTTTAAAAAAGAACAATCCCGGGGCTGGGATTATGGCTCAGTGGTAAAGCACTTGCCTAGCATGTGCGAGGCACTGGGTTCGATTCTCACTTAGCACCACATATGAATAAATGAATAAAATAAAGGTCTAGCAACATCTAAAAAAAGATTTAAAAAAAAAAAAAAAAGAACAATCCCTCTGAGGTGAGGAGATGACAGGACAGAAAAATTATGAGGCTGAATGAAGAAGAAATAGCAGAGATGATAGTCTACAAATCTCTAGAAAAGAAAATACAAGGGAATTTTCCAAAATTAAGAGATATGGGAAAGCACAACTAGAAATTTAAATCCAGAGGTGAATCTGCTGAAGAGTTGTTATGATGAACATACTACTGAATCATCAAAGATGATAACAACAATTATCTGGATGGGTATATGGCTATGGGTATAGCTCATGGTAGATCATGTGCTTAGTGTACTTAGCATGTGCAGGGCCCTGGGTTCCAAGTATGTGCGTGCGTGCACACACACACACACACACACACACACACACAAATTTTAAAAATGAGCATGATTTTTGAGGGGAGGGAGTACCAGGTATTGAACTCAGGGGCACTCAACCACTGAGCCACACTCCAGCCCTATTTTGTACTTTATTTAGAGACAGGGTCTCACTGAGTTGCTTGGCAACTCGCTTTTGCTGAGGCTGGCTTTGAATTCAAGATCCTCCTGCCTCAGCATCCTGAGCTGCTGGGATTACAGGCATGCGATACCAAGCCTGACCCAGCATGAATGTTTGGTAGGCACCATTTTGTAACTTCTACAGCCAAGAACAGAAGCAGGGATGTAGGTGAGATACAGATGTCTGCATCTTAAGAAGTTATATGGGGCAAAGAACTCTAAAACTCGTAAAGACTTTAATGAAATCATCAGACCTAGAGTCTAGTCAACATAAAGATTCAAGAACAGTCAGAAAAAGAAAATAATGTACACTAAAGCTGGGCATGATGGTGCATGCCTGTAATTCCAGCCACTTGGGAGACTTAAGGGAAGAGGATAACAAGTTTTAGGCCAGCCTCAGCAACACAGTGAGACACTCAGCAACTTAGCAAGACCCTGTCTCAAATAAAAAATTAAAAGGGCTGTGGGTATAATTTAGTTGTAGAATGCCCCTGAGTTCAATTCCCAGTACTGGAAAAAAAAAGCTATAACAGAATGTACATTGAAAATTGACACTCTGTACTCTGTTGTTGAATCAAACTATTTATCCTCTCAACAAATATCTCATTATCTGTTTTGTGCCACACACTTCTAGGAACTAAGGATGCAGTAGTAAAAAAATACAGACCTTACAGTCTAGTAGCGGGTAACAGACACTACTTGATGTCGTCCCATAATCCCTCTCACTCACTCTGCTCTAGCTATCCTTATCCAGGCCTCTTCTGCCCCAGGACATTTGCACTATAGTTCCCATTTTCTCTCCCAGATATTTGCATGCTTAGTGCCTATACCTTGTTCAGATTTCTGTCCACATGTCAGCTTATCAAAAAGGGTCTTTTCTGATCATTCTATCTGGAAGATAAATCTTTCCATATCTTCCATTACCATTTCTTTTCCCTTAGTTAAGAAGCAAGTGTGGCCGGGCATGGTGTTGCATGCTTGTAATCCCAGCAGCTAAGGAGGCAGAGGCAGGTTCCAAGTTCAAAAATACAAGTTCAAAGCCAGCCTTAGCAATGGCAAGGCACTAAGCAACTCAGTGAGACTCTGTCTCTAAATAAAACACAAAATAGAACCTGAATGAACTAAGGAATTTTTAGCATAAGCATCACTTATAGCTTGTTTGATCATGAATTCACAGTGACTCAAGTAAGCACAGTTTCATTTCTCTCAGGTTAGATTCAGTAGCTTAGATGCAAGTATACAGTAGAAAGAAAGTACACTTAATGAAGGTTAAGAATTTTCTAGGAAATATGATACAATGGGGTCACAAAGCAGTTAAGGGCACATAATAATGATGGAGCACAGAATACTTTGAGTAAGGAAGTAAATGAGGATAAGGGAGGTGAAAAACAGTGATGATTTGGGGAATCAAGAAACTGAAGGTCACATAGTAAAATTGCAGAATGACTGGAGTTGGAGTAATAGAGTAAATTGGAAAGGTAGGTGCTGGTGATTGGTGGGTAACATGTTTGAAATTGAGACAATAGGACACAGTTCTTATGAATGATAAGGTTTATATATGACCATCACACTCCTGGGAGTGACCAAGAGCAAGATCATTTGTGAAGAATTAAGGGCCTGAAGGAGGATGTGGAGGCACATGCCTGTAATTCCTGATACTCAAGTGGCTGAGGGAGAAGAAACACAAGTTCAAAGCCACGAGTCTCAAAAGATAAAAATAAAATAAAAATAAAATAAAATAAAATAAACTGAGTATGCAGCTCAGTGGTAGAATACTTGCTTAGAATGTATAGGCCTTGGGTTCAAATCCTAGTACCACCAAAAGGAGAGTGGTGGGTGGTAAGGACTGAGATGGATCTTAAAATGTGAATCAAGAATCGTGAGCAATGAAGAAATGAACCAGGGTATTTTTTTTTCTTTTTTTTTGGTACCAGGGTATTTCTTTTTTTTTTTTTTTTTTTTTTTTGGTACCAGGGATTGAACTCAGGGGCACTCGACCACTGAGCCACATCCCCAGCCCTATTTTGTGTTTTATGTAGAGACAGGGTCTCACTGAGTTGTTTAGCGCCTCGCCATTGCTGAGGCTGGCTTTGAACTCGCGATTCTCCTGTCTCAGCCTCCCAAAGTGCTGGGATTACAAGTGTGAGCCACCACGCCCGGCTCCAGGGTATTTCTTAAGATTTAAATTTTTATAGGAAATATATGTACAGTTCAAGTGTTCCTATGTAAAAAAAAAAAAAAAAAGTGCCCCCCTTATCTGTAGGTGATATGTGCCCAGACCCTAGTAGATGACAGAATCCTATATAAACTATAAACTACGTTTTGTTCTATATGTGCACACCAATAAGTTTACTTAAAAATTAAGAAGAATATAAGAATAACAATAACTATAAAATTTAACAATTATGATATACCATAATAAAAATTATGTGAATGTGAAAATATCATATTGTACTGTACATCCTAGCAGCCTCAGTATATAATTTTTCTTTGTCAAGATGACAATTAGCAACTCCCATTTAAAGACAGTAGTATACTCTGGCATATCCAAATTGCCAGGGTCACTGTTCTTGTACTTTAGCACCATTATTAAATAAAATAGGAGTTATTTCAATACAAGCATTGTGATACCAATGTTGTGACAGTTGATCTGATAACCAAGGCAGCTAATAAGTGACTTAACATGTGGGTATTATACACTGGACAACAGCATGACTGATGTCCTGAAAGGGACAAAGTGGGAGAGTGTAAGATTTTGTTATGCTACTCAGAATGGCACACAATTTAAAATTTATGGATTATTTATTTCTGGAATTTTCCATTTAATATTTTTGGACTACAGTTGACCTCAGACAACTGAATCTGAATATAAGGGGGGAATATTATGATTCCTATTACGTATTGTTCCTATTACCTATTCTATGGTTTATTGTGCTTCAAAAAAGTGTATGGTTAAAGAATGTCTCTTTACTTTTATAATATTGTTGCTTTCTATCAGTATTACACAGCTACATCTATCTATTCTGAGAGATCATGCTAAATGGAATATATATCTAACAAACAGTTGAATCCTTTATCGTTGGCTCTTTAAGCCTAACATTCAGGGCATGCTAGATTTATTGAGTTCTGATTACATTTCAAAGTTTAGGAATAGGAGATATAGTGATAAATAACAAAATACAAGCTTCTAGTCTAGTTCCCAATTCAAGGGCACTATCCCTAGTACTCTTTATTACTATTTTCCATGGAAACTGGCTTTATGTAAAGCTCATTAACTTTTATTGGGTGCTTGTTCTATGTATCTATAAAAAGGGATCAAAGTAGATAGTCTCTGCCCTCAAAGACCTTGTAATTTAATACTGAGAAGAATGGAAACTAGAAGGTCTACGTATGGGTGATCAAGTAAGAGAAAAATTATATCTTTTTATTTATAGTCTCAAAGTATAACATAGTTTCTTGCCTTATTAATTTTCCTGTTATGAATGAGAAAATTTGGCTTTAGATTAATTTTAATTTTTTAAAAATATTAATGACAAAAAGAATCCACAAGAAAAACAAATATATAAAAAAAAAAAAAAAAAAGGAAAGGGAAGGAGCTAATAATGAAGCTCATTTTTTCCTTTTTGCCTAAATGGAGAAGACAATGGGCAAAACATACTTCAATAAAATTGAATTTTACCATGAAAAAAAAAAAAAAAAGAAAAAGAAAAACAAATATTCTTTAAGATGCTTTAGAATAACAACAAAAACTTGGACTAGTTTCTTGCTTCCTTCCACCAAAATGAAACAACTGAACATCAAAAAACTGTAACTCCACATTAAAAAAATACTTATTGGACATAGAAAAATGAGAACAGTATGGTGGGGTCCAAAGTGATTTCTATTTGCCTTAAAAATTCCCATTTTTAGATCTTGTAATATTGTTTGTACAGTAAAGTTGAGGTTAAGAAATAACTTACCCTTCGGTCAGCTGCTACAAGTGTAAATTCCTGTAATAACTTGCCAAAAAAGGATCTTTGCGGTTTTCGAAAGAGATGAATTGTCCCCTTTAAAACAAACACAAAAAATAAAATCAGCACTTGAGCATCTAATGTTATTCATAGTTCCTGTGATGTTATAGTACTAATAACAACAATTAACATTTATTGAGTATTCCACATGACAAGCACTTATTCTAGATGCTTTACATGTATTTATCAATGTAATGCTCACAATAATCCTTTGTGGTAGAAACAATTTTTAGTTTTAGTAAGTTGTCCAAAGTCACAAAGCTAGTATCTTGGCAGTATTTCAAATTTAGGCATTTTAGCTCCAGATCACTCTTTTTTTTTTTTAATTTTTTTTTTTTAGTTGTAGATGGACACAATGTCTTCATTTTATTGCTTTGTATGTGGTGCTGAGGTTCGAACCCAGGGCCTCACGCATGAGGCAAGCGCTCTACCGCTGAGCTACAATCCCAGCCCTCCAGATCACTCTTAGAAAAAGAAATGGGGGAAAAGAAATTTCCAAATAGATCCACCAAAAAGAAAATATTACAATTAACCTAATCAAAGCTAAACATCTGAAAGTTCTGGCAACTATTATAGTAAAACCCCTCAGGTATTCAGTTAAAAGCATTTGACATCCTAGCTAGTATCCATGGTCTCTGCCAGTATATAATATGATGCTAGCACTGAAAAGGCTTGGCAACAGAGTTACCACAGAGACAGATCAAGTAACAATTCAAGGAGATTTACCACCCAAGTTTAAGAAATCATGCAGGAAAGCTTTAGTAGAAGGGAGAATTCAAGTGAGGCATGGTAGAGCACACTGGTAATGCCAGCAGTTTAGGAGTCTGAGGTAGGAGGACCTCAAGTTCCAGGCCAGAGTCAGCGACTTAGCAAAATAAAAAATGACAAGGGCTGGTGGTATAGTTCAGGGGCTGAGTGCTGCTGGGTTCAATTTCCAATACTGAAGGTTCAAACACACATGAGAAAATAACTTATGATAAAGGCAGTATCCAACAGCAATGGGAGAAAATATCAGCTATTCAAAAAATGTATTCTGATAAAGGTAATGTTGCATCCCTACTATTCCTTATTCTGATTTGTTATTTAAAAATTAAAATATAAAACTATGCCTGAAGAAAGTGTGGATTACAATTTCATCATCTTGGAGTTTAGGATGTTGTATAGGATAGAGGCAGAAACCTAATTTATGTCTATGAGGAATAGCAAAAGAGGTATTTTAGATGTGGGCTACAGTTAAATGAAGTTATGATATTTACTGGAAATAATAGGAATAATGCTAAAAGATGTATGATTATTAACTATTCCATAAAAAATACTTAAACCTTTATAGACTGAAAATATGGCATGGCCCTATTAATTTGTCTAGCATAGGTTTTCAAAAGCAAAACTCTACAGCTACTTTTAAGTCAAAGGCCTTCATAATTTATAATAATTTGACTGCTATGTGTCACAACTCAAATATTTTAACAAAAATACTTCCTTTGATGGTAAACACTACATTCATTCTAGCTACCATATGACAATTCTACCTCACTAAAGTTGGCCAGTTTAACTCACTTAAGCTCCAGAAAACACTGAAACTGGGTTATTAACAGATTAAAACTGAAAAACGTTCAGATTCTATTCAAACACAGGAATGATTTTCCTACATAGTTAAGAGAACATTTCAGTAGTTATAAGAACGTATGTCCCCTCATATATTGCTGGTGGGACTGCAAATTAGGGGTAACCATTATGAAAAATAGTATGGAGATTCCATAGAAAACATGGAATGGAACCACCATTTGACTCAGTTATCCCACTCCTCAGTTTATACCCAAAGGACTTAAAATCAACATACTACAGTAACATGGCTACATCAATGTTTATAACAGCTCAATTCACAATAGCTAAACCATGGAACCAACCCACTGCCCTTCAACAGATGAATAGATAAAGAAAATGTGGTACATACACACAATATATACAATATATACAGCCTTAAAGAAGAATGAAGTTATGGCATTTGCAGGTAAATGGATGGCACTGAAGAATACCATGTTAAGTGAAATAAGCCAAACCCAAAAAACCAATGGCCAAATGTTTTCTCTGATAAACAAATGCTGATCCATAATGGGGGATGGGGGTGAGAAGGGAGGCGGTGTGAGGATAGGAAGAGATGGACATTACCCTATATACATGTATGATTACACTAGTGGTGTGACTCTGCACCATACACAGCCAGAGGAAGAAGTTGTGCTCAATTTGTGTACAATGTATCAAAATGCATTCTACTGTCACATATAACTAATTAGAATAAGTTAAAAAAAAGAATGTATGTTCCATTTCTTCAAAGCTGTAGACATGCCATTAGTTACATTATGCTGAGACACAGGAAAGTCAGAAAACAGGCCAAGCATAAAAGTGTGGTATAAGAAAAATAGCAAGAGAATGTGAATAATTGTTGATGCCAAGTGATGTGTACATAAGGGCTCATTAACAGTCTCTTTACTTTTGTGTATGTTTGAAATCTGTCATAATAAAAAGCAGAATAATAAAGTAAAAAGTTTTGAAAAGTAAAAATAAACACTAGAAGTGTTACTAATTTTGTTATCTAAATAAAGACTAGTATTTAGCTGGGTGCCATAGTACATGCATGTAATCTCAGCAACTCAGGAGACTGAAGCAGGAGGATCACAAGTTCAAGGCCAGCCTAGGCAACTTAGTGAGACCCTGTCTCAAAATTTAAAAACAAGGATGGGTGTAGTGGTGGTAGCTCAATGGTACAGTGTTTCCCTAGCATGCACAAGTCTCTGTGTTCAATCCCCAGAACCACCAAAAATTAAAACAAAACAAAACAGTGTTTGTGTAACTCTAAGGCCCTGCTAATCTAATTCAGTTTGATAGGTACAATATGCCATTTTCATTTGAGATGTTAGTGAACGTTAATGTTAACATTCTGCAAGAATTGTGTGTGGAAGCCAGGTGCCGTGGTGCACACCTGTAATCACAATACTTTGGGAGGCTGAGACAGGAGAATCACCAGTTCAAAGCCAGCCTCAGCAACAAAGAGGCGCTAAGCAAATCAGTGAGACCCTGTCTCTACATAAAACACAAAATAGGGCTGGAGATTTGGCTCAGTGGTTGAGTACCCCTGAGTCCAATCTCTGGTACAAAAAAAAAGAAAAAAGAAAAAGAATTATGTGTGGAATATTTTGGTCTCAAGATAATAAATTCTGCTTAATATTGTAATCCTTGAATATCTTGGTTTTTTAATTTTTTGTAGTTGTACATGGAAAGAATGCCTTTATTTTATATTTTTATTTTTTAAATGTGGTGCTAAGGATAAACCCAGTGCCTCACACATGCTAGGCAAGCCCTCTGCCACTGAGCTATAGCCCCAGCCCGAATATCTTCTGTTTGACTTCCATCTATTTTGCTTATTACTTTAAGTTTCAGGTTAAGAAAATCAAGATTTTAAAAAAACAGATGTCTACTTTTTGTTGTTGTTGTTGTTACTGGGGATTGAACTCAGGGGTACTCGACCACTAAGCCACATCCCCCGCCCTATTTTGTGTTTTCTGCAGAGACAGGGTCTCACTGAGTTACTTAGCGTCTCACTGTTGCTGAGGTTGGCTTTGACTGGTGATTCTCCTGTCTCTGCTTCCCAAAATATTGGGATTACAGGTGTGCACCATGGCTTTGAACTCGCAATTCTCCTGTCTCAGCCTCTCGAACCACTGGGATTACAGGTGTGCACCACTGCACCTGGCTCAGATGTCGTCTATTTTTTTTTGGTACTGCAGATTGAACTCAGGGGCACTTGACCACTGAGCCACATTCCCAGCCCTATTTTGTGTTTTATGTAGAGACAGGTCTCACTGAGTTGCTTAGCGCCTTGCTGTTGCTGAGGCTGGCTTTAAACTCGTGATTCTCCTGTCTCAGCCTCCCTAAGTGCTGGGATTACAGGCTTGCTCTACCGCGCTCGGCTTCAGATGTCTACTTCTGATGCCATACTCATATTGGAAATGAAACAAAAATCGTAACAGGGGCTGGAGTTGTAGCTCAGTGGTAGAACACTTGCTTAGCATGTGTGAGACACTGGGTTTGATTCTCAGCACCACATATAAATAAACAAAATAAAGATCCATCAACAACTTAAAAAATAAATAAATAAATAAATCCTAACAGGCACATCATTCTTTCCAAATTATATTAGTTCTCATTGCTGTCAGGATAAACTCCAAATTTCACAACCTGAAATCCCCACCTTTCAATAATTTAGCCTGTTTCTTTCTAGTCTTATTTCTTATTCCAGATAAAAATTCTCAACTCTAAACTGGCCTACTCCTCATCTCATGACAACACCACTCCAAAGTGAAAAGGCAAGACTTGTGTAATCCAAGCTCCACTAGCCCTGTCACAGTTGACCTTTTTCCTCACTTAAATGAGAGAAATATTAGATCAAGAGTATATGAGGGGCTGGGATTGTAGCTTAGTGGTAGAGCGCTTGCCTCCCAAGCGTGAGGCCCTGGGTTCGATCCTCAGCACCACATAAAAATAAAAATAAAATAAAGATATTGTGTCCATCTACAACTAAAAAAAATATTTTAAAAAAAAGAGTATATGAATAAGGGCTGAGTATGATGGCACATGCTTGTAATCCCAGTGACTGGGGAGGCTGAGGCAGGATTGCAAGTTCAAGAACAGCCTAAAGAACTTAGCAAGACCCTGTCTGAAATAAAAAATAATAAAAAGGCTGGGAATGTGGCTCAGTGATTAAGTGCCCCTGGACTCAATCTTTAGTACAAATAAAGAAAAAAAAAAGTATGTGCGTAAGGAACAGGTGTTTCCCTTCTTCCATTAAATCTTCCTAGATCATTCCAAACTATAGTGCTTTCTATGCTGCTTATTTTATTGTTAGCCAAGGGATAATTTTCATTTTGTTATTGTACATTTTAAGTTACATCACTAAAGACAATGGCTATCTTTCCTTTATATTTTCTAACAAAGCATATGAATTCATAAATGACTCAAAAAGTGTTTTCCCAATAACATTTAAGATAAACCTTAGGGTCTGGGCATCTAGCTTAGTGATAGAGCACTTGCCTTGTATGAGGAGGGCCCTGAGTTCAATCTCCAGCAAATCTCTCTCCCTCTCTCTCTCTCATACACACAGAAATCTTAAATGCTATTATTTTCCTGTATTTCTAATAATAAAGTTTCAAGCATAAAAATTTAGTGCTGTAGTTTACTTATTGTTTTATAAAACATATTTATTGAAAACTTCCTCTGGGCCAGGCACTGTACACAGTTGTGGGAATACCAGAGTGAAACATATGGGTCCTGCTCTCAAAGAGCTTACAGTCTATGAAATAAGGACAATCAGGTAAAGTTTTTTTTCAATTTTGTTTTTTAGTTGTCAATGGACCTTTATTTTATTTATTTATACATAGTGCTGATAATCGAACCCAGTGTCTCACACATGCTAGGCAAGTGCTCTTCCACTGAGCTACAACCCCAGCCCACATGTACAGTTTTAATATAGTCTGGTAAGGTATATCTATATATAGATACTATTGGCAAATAGTACAAGGTACTCAAATTTAAATTTGTAAGTTAATGAAAGTGTACCATCTGAAAACACTCTGAATTTTAAGTTACTTTTCAATTTACCCTCCAATCCCTTCATGAGTGCTTCAGGGCAAGTTAGGTTTTTAAGATATAAGTGAATTTGGTAAAGTTTCTTTATGTAATAAAACTGTTGCTTATCCATTTCAAAAAAGAGCATAAATTATAAGAGCACAAAGGAAAACTGCTCTCATGACACTGGGACATGGAGAAAAGGTTCATGAGAAAATCAATGATATGTAAGGGTTAGACTGGTAAGGACAGAGAGCTGGGAATGGAGAACAATGCAGGCAAATGGAATACCACATATAAATTAGGCACAAAGGCCCAATTCACAAAGTATGCTTTCCATGTTTTTCACTGTGGCTGAAATAAGGATGCAGTGTGTGTGTGTGTGTGTATAAAAGAGTCTGTAAAGGTAAAAAGGTAAGAAACTTGACTATGAATGGTTTTGTATGTCACACTAAACAGTAATAACTTTGTCTTGAGGGCTACAGGACAAAAAACGAAAAACTTTTTTTCCCTTCAGTACTAGGGATTGAATCCATAGCCTCCTATTTGCTAGGCAAGCGCTCTATCACTGAGCCATTGATTTACATCCCCAGCCCCTTTTGAGACAGGATCTAGCTGAACTGCTCAGACTGGTCTTAAACTTGTGATCCTCCTGCTTCAGCCTCTCCAGTAATTAAAATGACAGAGATGTTCCACCATGCCTAGAAAAAAATGGGAACACTTGAAACAAGGAAGTGACATGGTCAAATTTTAGAAATATAATTTCGGCTACCCAATGGTGAATGTTTTGAAGAAAAGCATAACTGGAAACTATTTGATCATTAGGAAAAAAAGAAAGAATAAACTTTAACTCACTTTGTGTGCAAAGAAGACTTACAGAAAATTTACATAAACTCGACCACATTCACTTAAGAGCTTAGGCCCAAAAAATGTAATCCCTTTATCACACACAGGGTACCTATAAGTGTCAATAAATTTTTCTGTGTCAAAAAGCACACACCACTTTGACATCTGAAATTCCAATCATCTCCTTAAGATTTAATTGAAATACTTATATACTTGATTTGTAAAGGCCTAAAATGACTAATTCCACTAATGAGATGAAACATTTTATCTCAACAATTATAATGAATAAAGGGATCATTCACTAATTTTTACAAAAGCAGAAATAAAGTAGTAATAAGATGCTCTACTAATACCTCGACTCTGTGTAATTACTGTTCCTTAGGGAAATTGCTGTCATACCGAGCTACCTGCCACTCAATAAACCAAAGTTGCAGAATGGAGCGTCTGTCATAAAAACCTTCTCATAACTTTGTTTCCACTGGCGTTACTGTCACTTCTCTAAGCATCATAAAATCGTCGTTGTTGCTGTGGACTTGCTTTTAGAGCTTTTGTTGGTCATGTAGTCGCTGACGCCGGCAAAGACTTTTATTTTTATATAGAGGAAATCTCGGAAAGGGGAAGCTATAATTTCTCCAGGAGCTGAAAGCTTGGCCTGGAGTGGAACCCGGATCCCTAGAATCAAAGGAACGAGGTGAAGAACGGAAAGGGACAAGGGCTGTGGGGGGTACCATTTGGGCGACAGCCTCTTCCCCTGGGGGGCCCGACAGCAACTCTGACGACCCCTCCTCTGGGCGGCTGAGGCATTTAAAAGCAGGTTTGGAACGAGAGAAGATAAGAGGAATCACCTATGACAGAAACCCTCATTACCCGTTGGCCAACTCACCATGATAAGGAGCTGCACAGCTCCCGCCGGAAGACGCTGTGGGGGCTGAATTTGCCCAGTGCGGAAGGGGAGGGGCACCAGAGGCCGATTGGCTGCGAGAGACGCGGGGGCGGAAGTACGTGCCCGGGTCTCGGGGTCCCGCCCCCTTCCCGGTTGCTGATTAGCTTGTGGAGGTGAAGGCGGTGGTTAGAGCGTGTCTTCCGCTGTCCACCTGGTGTTGCCAATGACTTGAGTTGTTGAGGCCGGTGACAAAGAGCAATTAGGGTTTATTTTAACACGGGGAAAATGTCGCTGACTGCTGAAGAACTTCAATGTTGTATGATTTAATTTTACGAAATGAATAGTATTCCCGTTCTACAAGTGAGTATAAAAAGAAAGATTAAGAAACTTGCCTAGGGGCTGGGGTTGTGGCTCAGTGGTAGAGCACTTGCCTAGCATGTGTGAGGCACTGGGTTCGATCCTCAGCACCACATAAAAATAAATAATGATGGTCTTGTGTCCATTTTTTGGTAGCAGAAGTTGAACTTGGAATACCTAATAGCAAAGTACCGTGTGGTCTACTCTCTAAATCACTATTTAAAACCATTATAAAGTTGACTTTGTGGGCTGGGATTGTGGTTCAGTGGTAAAGCGCTTGCCTCGCATGCGTGAGGCATTGGGTTCGATCCTCAGCACCACATAAAAATAAAGATATTAAAAAATAAATAAAAAAAATAAAGTTAACTTTGTTATGCACATAATTATGGATGGGGCTGGGGTTGTGGCTCAGTGGTAGCGCGCTTGCCTCGCATGTGAGGTACTGGGTTCGATTCTCAGCACCACGTATAAATAAGTAAAGAACTATTGACCAAAAAAAAAAAAATATATATATATATATATGTATAGATATATATATGTAAACAATATGGAGTACGTGTGTTTTAGGTACTGGTCTCTTGAAACAAGAGACAAAACAAGGGAAAACGAAAAATTTAAAAAGATGTTAAGTAGTGTCAGGTAGGAAATAGGGCAGTGCCATAGAGATTAACTGCGTGGTGGTCATCAAAAGCTCTAAGGAGATGAAATGTAACTTCTGAATGTGTAAAATATTTGAAGTTTTTTTCCCCCAGGCATTATAAACAAGTAGAGCAAATATTCTTAGTCAAAAGCGAACAGGTGTATTTTAAAATCTGAAAAAAGTATATGCTTGCCCACTCAAAGATAAAAATTTGGGGCTGGGATTGTAGCTCAGTGGTAGAGCGCTTGCTTCGCATGCGTGAGGCCCTGGGTTCGATCCTCAGCACCACATACAAAGCAATAAAATAAAGACATTGTGTCCATCTACAACTAAAAAAAATTTTAAAAAAAGATAAAAATTTGTAGTATTTTTTTACTGAATGTATTTTGTTTTTACACTATTGTAGTCTAAAAATCATTAAATAAAACATTTAAGTTAGGGAGCATTTTTGTAAGGGACTGTTCCATGCTAAATAGGTAGATGTATAAATCTAATGAAACTTCAGTGTAAGCAAGCCCTAAGACCTAATCATTGTAAATGCCAGTAGATTGACAAAGATCAGTTATTAAAGAAAGACTCAAGCCGGGCGCGGTGGCTCACGCTTGTAATCCCAGCACTTAGGGAGGCTGAGACAGGAGAATCGCGAGTTCAAAGCCAGCCTCAGCAATGGC